>JAKJXM020000033.1:20000-1220000 GCA_022225955.2 Diaporthe eres | reverse complement strand
TAAAGTTAGTAGCTTTAAAATTAAATATTAGTTATAATATTAGCTTATTTAATTAGGGTTTTTTTAAGAGTTTATTTTTATAATTTTTTTAAAGATCCCTTAAAAAGATATATATTAATATAAATAGAAAGAAATTAAGTTTTTAATTAGGATTATATTTATAGGATTTATTTTATAAAGAGATTATTTTAATCTTTGCTATATAATTATTTGCTTAACTATTAATCTTTAGTTATTTATATTAATAATTTATAGCGCTATTAAAAGTAATTCTTATTAGCCTTATTTATATAGCTATTATTATTTACTTAGCTATAAGTTATAATTATATTTAAAACTTATTATTATTAATATTATGTTTTTTTTTAACGCTAGATATTTAAGCATTTATCACTATATAAAGGGACTGATGCATATTGCTTAAAGAGGCATATATATACAGATTAAAAACGAGACCACTTATTAAGCATTTTAGAAGCTGAATGTAAGGGTTAGCAAAGGAGAAGTTAAATAGCGTGGATTTCTTAAGTTACTTCTTCTATTCATCTCTTTTTACAAAGGCGAATTGAGTCGTAGAGGTGCTTGATTACAGCGATAGAAAGAGGTTTACATTTGTGATTTCCACATGCACACGCAGAATAGTGCCCTGAAGCGCCTTTTTGGTTATCACAGTAGTGTGAGCGATCACGAGAAATGCGAGAAACGCATGGTATATGTTCATAGTAGGTGCAAAGAGGGCGCGAAAACGCTACGCGGGCGGGCTTGGCCATCAACAGTCACGGCTCCCACGGACGTGGAAATACCGAGCCATCACGATTTACGACGTCTTCAAGTTCACCCTTCCGACGTCGTACACCTGCGGGTTGAGTTCGGCGCTGTCCTCCCCCGTCCCATCTTTCGCGAGAATAACACAACATCTTCATCGGGAGCAGAAAATGTAGCACAGATGCCCAGCAAGGGTACAACAACGATTTCCCCGTACCAGTGGTCATACGCCAAGAAGCAGACCATAACATGGTTATGCTGTGCAGCCTCCATCTCTGCGTTCTACGCGTCGAGCTTCTATGCCCCTTGCAAAGACCGGCTCGTGGCGGAGTGGGAAGGGATCAATGGGAAGGCCGTCCTAATCGGCATCACGACCTTTACCACTCACTGGTTTTGGGCTAGGTCCCATGTTTCTAGCACCCTTCTTCGAGCTGAGGGGCAGGAAGCCGGTGTTCTGCGTCACGGGGATGTTGTTTCTGGTGTGCCAGATTTGCTGCGCTGTCACAAAGTCGCACCCGGGGTGAGTGCGAGCCCTAAGCCACGAGATGTGGACTTTGCCCAAGCTCGGGTGCCCATTTGAGGTAGTACCGGATTTTTTGCTAATTGTTCTTTTTCTTGCACTATCCAGAATGCTGGTGGCGAGGTTCTTTACCGGCGTGGGTAGTTCAACATACTCTACCCTTGTCGGCGGTGTCATCTCGGATGTATACCGGCCTTGGGAGCGGAACGTACCCATGGCCATCTTCTCGGCCGGCGCATTGGCGGGGATCGGGCTCGGCCCGCTCGTGTGTGGCTTCATTGGGGAGTATTCCACATGGAGATGGGTCTTTTGGCACCAGGTCATCGCCAATGCGGTTCTCGTTGGCTGCTTTATGTGCTCTGTCCCCGAGACGCGGGAAAGCGTCTTGTTGAAGAGGGAGTGCGACAGGCTGAACGAATGGGTCCATGAGCTGGAACGTGGTAATCTGGTCTGTTTCGATCTTTCCCAGGTTAAGAATTGTCGGTACCAAATCTCACGCAGGGTCCGATGGACCTTGGGTGATACAGAAGAAGGAGGAGCAGACGTCAAGGTTAATCTCATGAGTCTGATCGCCACCTCCCTGTCCCGGCCTTTTGTCATGCTCTACCGGGAGCCCATTGTTACATACCTGTCCCTCTGGGCAACTTTCAGCTGGTCAGTGCTGTACATTGCTTTGGCGGTGATTCCACTCATGATCGCCGACGTGTATGGGTTCTCCCTATTCGAGGCCAACGCCGTCTTCGCTTCGGCTTGCATTGGCCCGGTGGTTGCCGCTGTCGCTTGCGTCGTCCAGGATCGCTGGTTAGATCGCAGGCGTCCGATTAGCGAGGCTCAGAACCAACCACCAGAGAACAGGCTCTATTTCACCTGCGTCGAGAGCTTTTTGCTCCCTGCTGGACTGTTCATGTTCGGATGGACCGCAAGGGCTGACTTGCATTGGATCTTGCCGGCGATTGCCATCGGCATTGCCACGGCTGGCATCTTCTCCATCTATCTTTCCGTCTTCAACTACCTCAGCGACAGCTATCGAAGCTTCGCCAGCTCTGCCCTTGCGGCTCAGAGTGCCTGTCGGAACATAGTTGGTGGCGTCCTTCCCCTGGTCACAACACAATTATATATCAGGCTCGGATACGGTCCCGGGTCGAGCTTGCTCAGTGGTATTGCTGTACTTCTGTGCATGGGCTCGTGGTTTTTGGTCCTTTACGGCGAGCCTTTACGCCGGAGAAGCCCCTTTGCAGAGCTCCTGACTAAATCAGGCTGATCTGATGAATGAAACAACAAGGGTATAGACATGGATAGGAATAGTACTTGTACATAGAGTACCTAGGTAGTTGTATTCTCTGAGTTCTTTTACTAACTTGAGGTTTTTTGAATGGTCGACAGCTTTCAGGTATTGGTGATCACTGCCGTCAGAGAAAGTTCCGAGAAATGCGTCGACCTCCACAGCATGGTGCGGCAGGTAGTAGGTCAGTCAAGAGGCTGCGTCATCCTCATCAGCTTCCCATCGCCGACCATCGTCGCTTGTGCCACCAGTTTCTCTGTCACGCCTTTCCCTCTCTTCCCTCTGTCGCGCCTTCACCTTCTTCGGTTTCTTGGCGCTGATGGGTCCATCGGCATGCTTATTTTTCCATGTGCCTCCGTACCGGTAGTAAGGAAATTGCCCCTCCAGTCCCTGTGCGTCTTCGACGCCGCCAGATACGCTCCGCCAGCACGTCCCCGGACATACCATGTGCCACTTCCCACTTGCATCGATTTGGCATCGGATGAGCACAGGGAGGGCGGTTTGACAGAGCGTGCACGGTTTGTTGTGGGACTCGTTCGGGCCGGCCATTGAATCACGACTGTGCAAGGTGCTGAACTACTCAAACAGTTGTTGGAAATTATGTACGGTATATTTGTGAGGTGGTGAGAGTCGATGTATGCTTACATTTGAATTGGAATTCTTGGTGCCGTGCTCAAAATTGAAATACAACCGACGTTAATGGAAGATGACGTCGTACATATTTAGTACTTTAAATGTCAAAGGGTCAGGGGGCCGTTTACATAAGGACAATAATAAGTACTTACACGGGGCCTGCGAAACTATCTACACCGGGTCAGCTGGCGAGGCTGGATTAGCCAGCGCTCTGGCTATAGACTACAGGCAAAAGAGTAGTCGTTGACTTGTCGCGAGAGAGGAAGACAACGATTGATAGAAAAAAAATACGTGTGATTGGTTTCCTGGCCGTAAGCAAGTCTGACCGTCAGTGTAAACGATGACATCTCGTGGAACGTGAAGGGCGTCTAGCGGGTGACTTTGGGTGTGTAGGAAACTGGCTAGAGGCTGAGGATTTTAGACCCAAGTTTCGCAGTTATACCTCTGGCCACCAGTAGCTATCCGGCATGTGGTCCTTCAGTCGTCTCGCCCCCCTCGTATAGATTGCCTACTAGAACCTGTGCATCCACCTCAGCAGCGGCATGCGCCGTGTAAAGGCTCGAGTGGAGTGAAGTGCCATGTCAGACAATAGATTCGGATAAAAAAACCACTCCGCTTGGAGGTCCCTTCGCACCGAGCTAGGCCAGCACTAGTACATTTAGGCTACCAATCATGGGGCGATAGATTATGTTGTGCAACGTGAAAATGAACGATTGTGGCGCATGGCTCTTCCAGAAGTGTCCATGACCTCGCGCACGGGTTGTTCGGTAGATTGAAATTGCGGGGAGTCTAGTACCTGTGCCCTCGATACTTTCCAAACCCATCATCATGCCCAGGTGAACATCGAATCGGCTTAGTCGAGCTTACAATCATATCAACGCCACCATTATTAATATCAAAATCTCATCGGTATCTTCACTGGTCCTCTCTCACACACAAGTATCCGACAGCTTGATCTCGGTATCAGACCATTGTACCACGAGCTCTTACTTTACGATTGTTGCTGTTCTCCGCGTGTTATGTCGTTCGCAGTCGCATATAATTCTTACAACGGCGTATAAGGGATGCAGCATGGAAAAGGACAAGGAGAAACTCTGCGAGACGTGCATGAGCATCCCAGCAACAGCATTTTTCAGCAGTGAGAAACCAATGACAGGGTCTCGGTTTGAATTCAAGTTGGGGCCAACAGTGCCGTATCAGGTCATCGAAGGACCAAACGCATTCGAGGAACTCAAACTATCTGCAGCGGCTGGCTGCGGTCTTTGCAACTTGTTCCAGGACTCTCTAGAAACGGGTGGATTTCACCCGGATGAGGAACTCAGGAAACATCCAGAATCCTGCAAGGATGGAATCAGGCTGCAGAGGAGGAGTCCCGACAACTTGGGGTTGGGGATCGCCTTTGGCAAGTATTGCTATCGGATTCATGCGCGACCGGCTATCCTTACCGACCAGTCTATCACTAGGCCCATTGGATGTCCTTTGTATCTGGCCGAGACCGAGTCGAATTCTCCTGCTAATTTTGCTCTCGCTCGTTCTTGGCTGGCCAAGTGCTGCAAGGACCATGTCGAATGTCGAGATTCACTGGGATTTGAACTCCCTGGTCGACTGCTGGACGTCGCGATTCCGTCTAAACCAGGCGTTATTCGCCTTATCTCGGCACTCGATTTACCCACCAATGTCAGAGCGGACTATGCAGCGCTTAGCCACTGTTGGGGTTCTTTTCAGCCTCTACAGACAAAAAAGGAGAACTTGTCGAGTCATGCGCAAGAAATCCCCGGTACTCGGCTTCCTCAGACCTTCCTTGACGCCGCGCAAACAACCAGGGAGCTCGGTCTCCGATACCTCTGGATTGATTCATTGTGCATTGTGCAGGACGATCCAACGGATTTCGAAGCAGAATGCGCGCGGATGAACACTATATTTGCCAACGCTCTATGCACAATTTCTGCATCGGACGCGAGAGACTGCCGAGATGGGCTCTTCCGATCGCGGACTGTTAAGCCCATTCTATTGACTTACGAGAGCAATAGCTTCCAACCAAAGTTGACAGTCACAATTGAACCGGAATTTTCTGGATTCTGGAGAGACGGAATACGAGGTCCATTGCAAAGCCGTGCATGGGTGCTCCAAGAACGACATCTTTCTCCGCGCATCATTCATTATACCAAGAAATGTTTAATGTGGGAGTGTAGGACCGCTGTAGCTTCGGAGCATCTACCGATGATGCAGGCCAAAGCCAAAGTTTATGGGTATGTCCTGGACTCCAACCGATTCTTGGATACAGGAAGACCGAAATTGGGACATGAGGATACTCGATCTGGTCTTCGAAACGACACATTCCCTACCCTTTATGACCGTTGGTATAAAATTGTGGAAGAATATTCCCGCCGAGCTCTATCACATCCGGAAGACAGGCTACCGGCATTATCTGGATTTGCCGCCGAGTGGAAGCGAGTCAAGCCTGAGGATGAATACTTTGCTGGCATATGGAAAAGCGATATCTTCAAGGGACTTGCGTGGTTCCCTAGATCTGCGCTGCGCCATGCCATGCGCCATCTGCCTGAGCCCGCTGCAACTTGGCCACCGTCCAGCCCTTTCAAAGGCATACCGTCCTGGTCTTGGGCAGCCTTTAACGGCCCTGTGGCCCACTTCGGGGGAGATTGGTACAAGGAATCCTACGAACTCGGTGTTTTAGGGGTAGGGCAGCAGCTCCCACCACCGACTCCGCAGTCCCTGCATCTCCATAATGTGACTACAACGATTGAGGAGCTGAATCCTTTTGGACGCGTAAGTAATGGAGAGATCACTGTTTCAGGTTGGTCGATCGTCGTTACTCTAAGCGAATCCAACTTTTCACCCGTCTCTCTATCAATTATTACAAACGCCCCAAAGGTGTACGGTCTTCATCCAGAGGTTAAGTCTATCTTCGATGCATTGGTGTACTTTGATCACGACCCATTATCCCTTCCGAAAATACAATTCCGGCTTCTACAACTCAGTCAGGGGACAACTATTCATGAACGTCAGGCGTGCGTGTGCGGACTGGCTCTCCTCCAGCTGCAAACGGCCAAATTAACCTCGGGTCAAGATCTGTATAGGCGAGTTGGCATGTTCGACGTTGTTGACCGCTCCTTTTGGTTGCTTAGAAGAGAGTGGAGGACCATCACAATAATCTAAATAATGGTGTTCCTTGGGCGCATATTTGCATTTGACATTCAGGCTTTCTCAGCTCTCTTCAAATCTACTGTATCGTACTTGCATTCGAGTTTCGCTATCGTAGGGCTCAAAAAGCCGCTCAAGTGCTGTTCTCTGTGTGCGGAAGCGTAGATAGGTGGTTGAACCTGCCAACTTGGAAAGTTGCACTACGAACCAATGGAGTCAGATCTGTCATGGTTTCACTCCCTTCCTTCATATCGTATCATAGTATATTATCGACGTCTAGATTCAATCCAAACAACACATTTGTCTCAATTCTTTCGAAGGGAACACTATGTGGCATTAAACCGTCACTCTGTCTGCAATTGAACCCCCCTCAACTGTGGCGCGAATCTCCGATGCTCCACTTGTTGGTCGTTGTGAAAGGGAAATGGTGCCATTACAACCACTGAAAAACATAAGCCACCTCCTGGGGTTGGCTACCCTGTCAACCTTTGCTGGTGACAGCTCCCTCCCCCAGTTTCTTTTCTCCTGGCCGCTCTGTCATGACTGAAGGTTAACTGAAACCGACTGAGGACACCAATTGCCACGATCAGTCACGCGAACAGAAAAAGAAGTGAGATGCAAGTGACTGGTACCGCTCAAAGATATTACTGGATTCAGTGAGAATCTTCACAAATCGAACAATTTTCACACATGTACTCCTACATGTGATGCTTAACCACGTAGGTTCGCTCAAATTCTAAGTGCAGCCGCGGAATGCAGCCTTTGAAGCATATTTAAACTATGTGACCATGATAAAATCTGAGCTCGTTTCAAAGATCAGAAGATGTGATTCGTCTTTATTGCAACCGGGTCTGTGCTCGAACTTTCCCCCATCGTGTCATTCGACTGCATCTTCATATTCTGGTTCTCGCTCTCTGCAGCTTCGCGCCAGCCTTCCAACTCACATAGCGGTGATGTCATGTTATAGTTCGTGAGAATTCGGTGTCCATATGAATCCAGACAATGTTGAGACGCCTCTCCAGTCCGCGTTGCTGATACATCCACTCTGTCTCCGCGGTCTTGTGCGTCGCCGGGGCACTGTAACTCCGATTTTGTAGCGTCTGGGGGTAGCTCGACCGCTGACGGATGACCTCTTTGGCACACCGAGCCCTCTGACTTCTCACCATGCTGACTGCTCTTGGCTTTCTTTGCTTTGCGCCGCAAAAACAGAGTTCCGAAGATGAAAAGACCAAGTACTGCTGCCCCACCAAAAGCCGCACCAATTATGCCGGGTGCATCTATACTTCGGCTGCCGTTGCCCATATTGCTTGGGGGTGGGCTTGCTGTAAACATAGTATGCGAACCCATCCTATAACTAGGACCACAAGACAAGTAAAACTTGTTCACATATCCTGTGGCGCTCACAGGGGGGTCTGACACCTCCCAAGTGATGCATGCGGGCGCGTCGCCGCTACTGTTAGATAGCTACTATCAGTCAAACATTCGCTGTAAAACCGCTGGGTCACGGTCAGATCCTACCAGCAAAGCGTACCCACGCCACATGAAGTGGGAGAGGGCGAGGCTGACAGGTAGCCCGTCGGAATGGGCGACCCTCTGGGGCGCCTGCCGATTATCGAGATGTCCGCATGACCGGAGTTGTAGGAGTCATGACAATACATGCTCAAAGTCACGGAATCCGAATCGATACCGGCAGAGACGCAGCCCATCCAGTGTACAGAGGTGGTGCATATTTCGGTCGCTGTATTTGAGCAGACAAGCGGAGTTCCTTTTCACTCATGTATTAGCCGGTGTGGGGTGAATGGTACTTGTCGTAGATGAAGGAGTGTTTTCGCAACCTGACGAAAAAAATGGTTGCGATAATATGGGAGAAAACGAACCATCTGACATCCATCCACACGTTGGGTTTTGTTCAAATGTCGAATCGTCCAACCATTGACGACGAGCCTTCGCCACGACCGAAATTTGGCCCCATGCTGGTCTAGTTGGTGTATACAAGGTCTGTGGCACATCCATAGGTAGGCGGAGGGCATCGGAAACAGCACCGGAGTGCACATAACAGAAAAGGAGAATAGTGGTAATTGTAGGCATGCCAGCGGCCGCGTCAGGCTGGGCTCGCAGTCGGCCTTGAAAGACCAGTTTCAGACCCCAAACAAGCATTACGGAAAACAAAGCGAAAGGGAAATGAAGAGGAATAAATCAAAGCTGTTTTCTGGGCCACTGATATCCTCATATCTTTCTTCCAGCCAGCATTCCTAAGCAAGCCGCGGTTCAGTAGGCAGCGCTTGTGGAACCACAGTCGATCAGGCCGAAGAGGGATCGGGGGGTTGGGAGGAGGGGGCATTGTCGAGTTTACTCCGTCACTGGCTCTTCTTCATGGGCAGGATCTTTGAGCTAATGAAGTAAAGATTTAAAAGGTTGACCTGGCGACCTTCGTGCGCGAGCGGAATATGCACGTCGCAACCGTCGGACTGCGCCTGGTATAGGCAGTGCAACGTCGGCAGGAGAAGATATTGGGTCATCCTCTCTCCAAACGTGGGTTGTCAAACCCCGCGGGATATCATTTCCATCCCAATGATGTGTGGCGCCAGATGGTCCGTGAGAGCTTCGACTGAATACACAATTACATACACGTTGGCAGAGCGGATTCAAAGGCTGTCTTGAAAGCTTGCACACACACTGGCTCACATATTTCATCTGAGGGAGGCAAGCTACGATCATATTCATTATCTGAGAGAATGATTCATAACTGCCGACTCTTCTGCCTTGAAGGATGCAAGGATATGCAGAAGCCTGCCTACATGATATTGGTACTACACCAATGGTTCCGATCTCATGCATTTCATGTCGAAATTTCCCCTGTAAACAGCGAGTCTTGTTCATGGGGCATCCGTCGGGTCCCTGCAGAAAGGTCAGCCGAACAAGCAATGTCTCCTGTATCACCAGAAAGAGGGCCCACCAGTCTGTGACAAGTCCCTCGTCCAGCTTTTCCATGACTGCCAGATCGTCATCCGAGATTTCGAAACTGTTGACATCGACATTCTCAATGATCCTTGCCTTCCTCACGCTCTTGGGTAGCGTGATCATGTTGTTTTGCAGAGACCACCTGACAGAGGCGCAGTCAGCATCATGGGGATACAACAGCAAGAGAAACCCGTAGTTGATGGTATTGCATATGACGACGGGCGTGATACCCACCTCACAAGCAATTGCGCCGGCGTGCAGTTGTATCCCTTGGCAAGGCTGACAATCTTGGGATGTTTCATCCGCATGGCCCTGGCCAGCGGCGCGTATGCCTCCACATTGATGTTGTGCTTGGCACACGTCTCCCGGATAGGGATCTGCGTGTTGAACGGGTGCACCTCAATCTGGTTGATGACAGGATGCACCTTTGGTTTGGACGCAATGAGCTCTTCGATCTGCAACACGGGCCATCGCATCAGTTACACAAGTGTCGGGACAGAAATGTTTGCTTCTCCTTCCCGCCAGTCAATCACACGAGCACACTCACATGTCTAACCCCATAGTTGCTCACACCCGCCATCCTGACCTCCCCCGCCTCGACGGCATCCTCCAGCGCCCTCCAGCTCGTCAGCCGTGCCTCCCGTCCGCCGTACGGGCTGTGCAGCAGGAACAGGTCGACGTAGCCGAGCCCGGACACGTCGACCGACTTCTTGATGCTGCGGCGCACCTGGTCGTAGCTGGTTCCGCAGCTCGCCAGCTTGGAGGTGTAGTGGATGTCCTCGCGCTTCAGGCCGTCGGTGTTGTCCGGGCCGCTGAGCCAGTCAAGGATCGCCTTGCCCGCCTCTCGCTCGTTGTGGTACATCTGGGCCGAGTCGAAGCCCCGGTAGCCTGCGGAGAGGGCCCACTTGGTCGACTGGTAGGCCTCCTTGCCCGACATCATGTACAGGCCCAGCTGGATCTGGGGGATCGTCTGACCGGTGGCCAGCTGTCCTCGGGGGTCAGCATCTTGTGCATGCTCGGATTGAAGACATTGCTAGGTCTTGGCGGCAATTGACGTACCTTGACCCGGGTAGCGAGCGTATACGTTTGGGATGGCATGATGACAGTGTGTTGCTCGACCTCGACCTGCAGTTGTCACTGACTGGTTGCTGGTAGAAACCTAGGTACTAGGACTCTTGATATTGTTTTCGGTGACCGATCTGACGACATGAAGTCGTACAAATGGCCCCCATTGTGACGTCAGGAATTGACCAATGAAGGTACTCCGATATCGGCTTTGGTGTGTTGTGTTTTCAACGTCTTGTTTGGATTGTCAGATTGTGTTACCGTGAACATCCCAAGCCTCTTGATCTGACATCTACGACTCTTATCCTAATGCCAATAAATTGACCAGCCCGCGTCTCGCAGAATTCAGTCCAGTAAATATGCTGGATTAGTGCCATTGAATCGCGACATCCGATTGAGCTCTGAGGGTTCAACGTTGCAGCGATATCCGACTGGGACAAGGTTATCGCCAGGACCCTGGCAGTTCATCGGACTAAATAATTTGACGATAGCACAACTGTACCTGACTGCCTGGATAAGGAGACCATCCCCTCCCGACATCCGTAAGCTAGGGGAGCAGCCAATCTAGACTCCTCGAAATACCCGGTCATCAGGGTTTCCCCAGGGCCTAAGCCGTGCGCATGAGCCCCTCAGTGAGATCCACTTGCCACGAGGGGCTACCCCAGAAGCCCGTCGAGCAGTGGCCCACTAGCATCAACACTCCCTAATCTTGGACCCATCATTTTCTGATAAGCTCGGCGTCTACTTGGCGGGTACGACACATTCTCCGGGACTCCTCTCCCACCCGGGTCCTCAACGGTCAACTTATCCCACAACCAGGACACGGAATGATGGCGTCAACCACCGAGCAAGACTCCAAGAGACCGGCCCGGGACTTGGAGGAAGAAGACGAGGTGGTAGTGGCCCACCGAGACCACCAAATGCACCGCTCCGCCAGTCCCCCGCAGCCGAAGCGCCGCCGAGTCGCGGACAGCGTGCGGGTCCGCGCGGCAAGGGCCTGTCAGCGGTGTCGACGGCTCAAGGAGAAGTGCGATGGGAGACACCCGTGCCAGCGATGCTCGCGCTCGGGACGGAGCTGCGAGTTCACGCCGGTGGCCGCCGGGTTCACGGCCCAGGCGAGCTCGTACTCGGCCAAGCAACGCGCCGCCCCGCATGTGCCTTCGGGCTCGGTGAAGTCAATTGAGGAGAGCAGCAGTGGTGGCGGGGGTGGCGGTGACGACGTTCGGTCCGAGGAGAGGGTCAAGTGCCTCGAGAGTCTCGTGCAGCACCTGCTTGGGGACGTGCCGATGGACCTGAGCAATCTAAGGCGCATGTCGGACAAGGTCAGGCAGAGGGTCGCGCCGGCGAGCGACATGGGAGAGGAAAGACCTGAGCCTGAGTACCTCGATGACCTGACTCTGGAGGATGAGAACTTCACGGTGAAGACGCTCTCCCAGAGCATAGCACGTAAGAGCCGACCCATTGGTGCGTCATTGGTTTATTGTGGCTAAGGTATTCCCAGACTATTCCGGCGAGTTCTCGCACTGGAACTTCTCCCAAAAACTTCGACGAAGGCTCAGCCAGTGCCTAGACTCAGACATCCCAATCTCATCAGCCAGGCTGGACGCCCGCGACGCGAGGAACCTGCCCCACGCGCCCGGCAGAGGCGCTGCACCCCCACCGAGAAAGGGCATGAAGATCCTCGAGTACTGGCGCGCGACCCAGCTCCAGTCGCACAAGTCCCTGGTGCAGAGCGTCATAAGCTGCCTGCCGCCCCGGGCCGTGGCCAACTTCCTCGTGCAGGTGTACTTCCGGCATGCGCAGGTCAACTGCTTCTACGTGGAGGAGTCGTGGCTGCGCAAGAAGCTCGAGTTCCTGTACGAGGCCCCCGGCCACGTCAACAGCGAGGACTCGGCCTGGGTGTGTTCGGTGCTGATGGTGCTGGCCATCGGGACCCAGTTCGCGCACATGGCTGCCGGCCCTCCCGAGGACAACCTGTCTGAGCCTGATGGCGGTGAGAGGGACGGGCAGAAGACGCCGAATGGACCCGCTGACACGGACTCGGACGTTGGCGTCACGTTCTACCAGATGGCATCGAAGCTCATACCGGATATCATCACCATGGCGTCGATGGAGAGCGTGCAGGCGTGCCTGCTCCTGGCGCATTACGCCCTGCCGCTTGACACGCACGGTTTGGCGTACACCTACCTCGGACTCGGGATCAAGATGGCGATCCAGAACGGGATGCACAGGAGATATTCCGGCAATGATTTAGACACCTGGACTATCGAGACTCGCAACAGGCTGTGGTGGACCGCATACACTGTTGAGAGACGAGTGAGCGTGCTGCACGGCCGACCAGCCTCCATTTCCGCGACTGAGGTGGATGCGGAACTGCCCAAAGACTTGCATGAGTTCCGATTGCACGACGAAGTCTCCAGATATGCCAACATGTCTGCCCTGATCGACATGACTACGCGGTTGGGCGAGGTGGCAAACGCCATGTGAGTCACTTCCGTCGCGGTTACGAGCCCCAGACAACTGACCATCATCTTAGCACACTCCTCCGACGATGTCCAAGGAACCTCCAACCAACCTACTTCGAGCGCATAGTGGTGATATGCCAGGCCCTGCACGCCTGGTGGTCCACCCTCAGCCCAGACGTGCAGAACCCGACCCCATCATCCCCCAACTTCCGCTCAAACGCCCACCTCAAACTCTGCCTCTACCTCAACGACATCTTCGTAGGCCGCCCTTTCATCTTCTCCCAGTCGACCACGGGCATCACCCCAGAGGCGATGGCATCCTCCCCAGAACAAACCCGCCGGCCTAACGACAACCCTAACACCTCCTCCGGCAAGTCGCCCTCACCGGCGCCCAATGCCATACCCGAGCGGCCCCGCAACCGCGCAGCCCTCGTCGAGCGGGCAGTCGAGGCCGCCATAAGCACCATAGCGCTGCTCCGCACCCTCCACGAGACGACCGGGCTCGCGCGCTCGAGCTACACCGAGTTCAGCTCGTGCCGCGCCGCGCTGCTGGTGATGCTGGCGCAGTCAGTAGTAACTCCCTCGCCCGGATCCGGTACTCAGCAGACGCAGTCGACGCAGCAGCAGCCATCGCAGCAGCCGCGCCTCAAGGCCGCGGTGGAGATGGGCATGAAGCTCATCCGCCGCATGGCCGCCGGCAACAACGTCTCGACGCAGAGCGAGGCGAGCATCATCGAGGCGCTGGAGACGGCCGTGCGGCGGCTGCACGCAATGCAGGACGCGCGGGGCGTGGCTGGGGGTGTGGGTGGTGAGGGCAGGGGGGAGACGTTTGTGGAGATTAATGTCCGTGGGGAGATGGACGTTGGGAAGACGGGGTATGAGAGGTTCAAGGAGTGGGCTTCGATGTGGCCTGCCACTGCTATTGGCGGTGGCGGTGGTAGTGAGCCACAACAGCCGCAACATCAGCATCGGCATCATGTGCCTGGGGACGATCCCATGGGCGGCCTGAAGAGGCTGGACGGCAGGGCGCAGGACATGGCTACCGTCCCTTCGCCTTATCCTGGGATGCCATCGGGTCCCGGTGTCCTTGGACCGCCGCCCGAGCTGGTTGAGCACAGCCCGGACTCGGCGAGGTGGATGGCGATAATGGACAACGCCGGGCTCAGGATGGAGCAGCTGGATGATCTGAGTCTGTTTGGTGGGTTTCCCGAGCTTGGAGCGTTGGATGGGTGGCCGGGGGGTATTTGAATAGAAAGGCAGTGTTCAGCACAATGCTATAGAATACCGGTGATCGGGTTTGTTCGACTGCGATATATCCTGACCATGCTTATCACGGGCTCACAATGAGGGCAGTGAGTGTATGTTTGGAGTCTCTGAACGAGCGTATCATGTAGATTTGACGGGATTGTATGTCACTTTCAATCCACTATGAAATGGCATCCAGGGACATGTCAATCTGATTGTACCCGGTGTTCACCACGGGCTAGCAAGACCGGCCCGGTCGTTAGCATCCTGCCGGAGCGGCCGAGACCCGAGAATCGACCCCCGGAAAGCCGCACTCAGCGTACCTCAATCGCCGGCTTATCTATCCCTGCAGTCCGGATTGGACATGATCGCCGGAACTGCCGTATCGGTCTCATATTCGCCGGGTTGGACGTCAGTGTGAGTCACAGCTTCGGTGACTCGATTACACTCGAGACAAACATGTAATGCTTCATGCATGTGTATGTAGGGCGGCGCCTGACTCACCATACCCCTCTTCAACCACAACCTGTCACTTGCCAATATCACTATCAACAAATACGACGGCACTCGAAACACATTCGTGCGACAAGACACGATCTCAGCTACAACAACTCGCGATGTCTATCTCAGCAACCAAAGACGTAGTCTTCGACGTCGTCGGCACCCTGGTAGCGCACGACCGCCTCTGGGAGGCCATGGAAGAGCGCCTCGGCGACAAGCTCAAGGCCGCCGGCATCAAGCCCGAGCTCCTGGGCGCGTGCTGGATCGAGGCCGCCGAGCGCGAGTACACGTACCTCTCCCTGTCCGGGCGGTACAAGCCCTTCTTCGAGGTGTTCGCCGCGCTCTTCTACCGCATGCTCTTCTTCGCCGGGGTGAAAGAGCCACGTGGCTTCTGCGCGGAGGAAGATGTGAGGTGGCTGGTGGGCGAGTGGAAGAAGCTGTACCTGAGGCCGGGGGCCGGGGAGTGCGTGCAGAAGCTCCGCGGTGCGGGGTTTACGGTGTGGTGCTTCACGGCTGGGGATATTGCGCGCGTGGGCGGGTACTTCAGGGAGGCTGGGGTGGACATGCCTGCTGAGAACTTGCTGAGCTGCGATACTGTGGGCGTTGCGAAGCCGGTTCCTGGGGCGTACAGGCCTTTGCTGGAGAGGTTGAGCAGGGATGGGAAGAAGCCTTGGTTTGCGGCTGCGCACATGTGGGATGTGAGCACGGCGAGGACAGTGGGGTATGCTTTCAGCGCCTGTTCCCCTCGTCAAGAGTGTCGAAGCTAATATTTTCATGCAGATTTCACGGGGCATATTGCACAGTACTGGAGGCTGAGCCTCTGTATGATGTTTTCGGTCAGCTGGATGTTGTTGGGTCTACGCTGCCTGAGATGGCAGACAAGATCATCGCTGCGACTCAATGATGGCTTTGATCATTGCGAACATGTTGGGTTGAAACATTTGACAGTGTTTTGGATCAAACATGTGTTCACACAGTGTCATCTCATAGGAGGGCTCTGAAAGATATGTTTGCATGTGCCTCTCCTCATCTCATCATTAGTCCCAAAGTGGCCGGCCGGTAGCTATCGCCGTCATCTGGTCTTGGTCAGAGAACCTTGAGGAACAATTGAGCCAAATTTTATCATCGTCGTGGTATCATCGTCGTCGACTTGTGCCAGCTGGAGACGAGATAAACAGGGCTTCCCGGCCCGGCCGTGGCATGTTTGTATCATTGACTGAATCATCAATGAGCAAACAGCCGGGATCTCGAGTGCCGAGAAACAGTGGTCCGCGCCCGATAAGCTCTCTGCCCATCCGGGTTCCCACCGGCTCGATGTCGGCGGGCTCCGGACCAGACCCCTGAAAATCTCTTGGGGGCCCTATAACTCTTCTGCAACACACAGCATTCCTGGGCTGCATCGGACCAAGCGACCTCGAGCCGTCCCAATGAACGCGATCGTCGACTTTGCCCTAGATTTGTTTCCCGCCCAGTAAAAGATACTGTGTACAAGCAACCAAGCATGGCGCCTTCCCCACTTCCCGTGGCCAACTCCACAGATTCTTTCTGGAGGACTGAGCTCCACCCTATCGATGACCACCGGAGCACCCCTGAGCTCCCGTCCGCCGTCGACATCGCCGTCGTGGGAGCTGGCTACGCAGGGGCCTCGGTGGTTTACCACATCCTCAGGCAATGCAAAGACAAAGGTGTTGCACCGCCGTCGATAGCCATCCTCGAGGCACGACAAGCATGCTCAGGCGCAACTGGTCGAAATGGTACTGCATCATCCCGGTCTTCTTTTCTCAGGAATTTGCTGGCTAGGATTCCATACTAACCTATCTCAGGCGGTCACCTCAAGCCCGACCCTTACAACCGCCCAGCATCCGTGGCGGTCTCCCACGGCTTCGAGGTAGCAGCCGAGTGCGCCTCCTTCGAGGCAGCCACGCTCTCCGCGCTCAAGACAGCTATCGAGGAGGAGCAGATAGACTGCGACTTCGTGCTGACGCGGGCCGTCGACGCGCTCATGACAGACGCCATGAATGACCGCATGAAGGCCGGCTTCGACCTGCTCCGCAAAGCTGGCGTGTCGGTTATGAAGGACGTCTCGTACCAGGGCGGACCCGGCGCGGAGCAGCTCTCGGGCGTTAAGGGGGCCAAGGGCTGTGTCAGCTACTCGGCGGGTCACCTGTGGCCGTACAAGCTCATCTGCGCCCTGCTGCAGAAGGCGGTCGACGCGGGCGTGAATCTGCAGACGCACACGCCGGTCACGGGGGTGTCGGGAAAGCCAGACGCTGAGGGGTATTATACCCTGACGACGAAAGACCGAGGATCATTGAGGGCGAAGAAAATCGTCTATGCCACGAACGGGTACACTTCGTCCATTCTTCCCGAGTTCGAAAACAAGATTGTGCCTGTGAAGGGCATCTGCAGTCATATCGTACCCAGGACAAAACCAGCTCCACATTTGCCCAACAGCTATATCATCCGTTGGTCACCAACGGAGTACGAGTATCTGATCCCACGACTGGACGGAAGCATAGTTGTTGGCGGTGCTAGGGAGAGATACTACAAGGATCTCGACAGCTGGTATAACACCGTTGAAGACGACAAGTTAATCACGACGGGTAACGCGCATCACTACTTCGATGATTACATGCAGAAATACTTCAAGGGTTGGGAAGACTCCGGAGCTTACACGCACAAGGTTTGGACTGGCAGTAAGTTTGAGCAAGTCTCTACCGGTTGTGGTTACTGTGCTAACACCTGTCTCCAGTCATGGGATACTCATCAGATGGATGGCCATTCGTCGGTCCCTTGCCCAATCGACCAAATCAGTTAGTTATCGCTGGTTTTACCGGTCACGGCATGCCTCAGATATTCCTTGCTGCTAAGGCTATTGCCGAGGTGGCTTTGAACGATGTGAATTTCGCGAGCACTGGTGTGCCAAGATTATACAACGTGACACAAGAGAGGCTGGACAGCAAAAAGAATGTCATACTGGAAAGTTGGGCGGCTTCCAAGACGCCGGAGCCGAAGCTGTGACAGCCCGTATCCTCTGATGGAGGCCCGTAGTCTCAGCCTGCGCGGGGCTCACGCGTGCTGCTATGGCGAGTAAGAATTGCGAATCATTGATTACCGTATCATGATTTACTCTGATGCCATATATGACAAGAAAGGGTGAGGGTGCTTGAGACAGAGGCATGAGATAATAGAAATAGAGAAGATACACTAGATCGCCATACGTCGCTTGGCCTGCCTCTTACCAGTCAAATGTCCGTGATTCTTGAACTTGCTTGGTTGATAAATCAAATGGATTAAGTAATTCAGAAACCGCCATCTGGCCTCTAGCTTTCTGTCCAGGGGGAATACACATTTGGTATGATGAAGTTTAGACGAATATCTCAAGGTGTATGTGTGTATATTTGTGGGAACGCATGAAGCAAGCTTTGTAGTCGGATCCCTGAAGCCGTCTACAATCTGCTGGCGAGAGCAGCAGTAACAAAACCCATTGTCGTCATCAGAGTCAGCACATGTTCAGAATCCCGGCCAAAGGCACTCGAGGCTGTTGATGTTTCACTGCCACTCTTTCCGGCGTTCGTGAGTCCGGACGTAGGCCCGGCCGGCGCAGATGATATTGTGGTTGTAAGCGTGCCTCCAACGTCAGCATTTGCAGCTCCAAATCCCTTGAATCCACCGTCCGACTTGATTATTTGGTCGGCTTGCTGTGCATTCCCAATTCCAATCGAAGTTGCATTGCCAAAGCTCGCCGACGAGAAAGTCTGGCCGGGGTTTGTCACATTGAAAAAGTTCCCGGCGACGACGTTGTTGCTCAGCCCAGCAGCTTGCAGCGCAGAGTCGATGTCGAAACCCACGCGCGTCTCGGCGGCAGACTGCAGCGCGGACAAACCGGCCGAGGTCATCGAGCTGGTGTCGACCAGGATTTGGGTGTATCTGTGGCTGAGTGGGTTCTGAGCAGGTGGGGCTGGCTGCGTGTAGGCGACAATAGCACTGGTATTCTTGGCATTTGACAAAGTGAAAGCTTGAGTGCTCCCATTTGACGCCGGAATGGTTGATTCTGTTATTACCGGTGTGAGACCGGTCTGCATCCAGTGGAGGAAAGTGTGTGGATTTTGGTCTGAAGGTATGTCGAGGTCAACCATGATGACAGCATATGATGTCCCTTCAAGACGAGACTTTGTCGCTATCGTCGGCGCGTTGGCCGTGGCTATGGTCGGTTAGGGACCTGACAATGATTTAGCACAGATGGTAGTGTTACCTGCTTGGTCTACTGCAACCCCGTTCATAGCTGCAATTTGACCGTAGGCGACGATTAAATCGGTATTAGAATTCGGCGTGAACTCGGAAGGCGTTTTCCCAACGACCAGCGTTGCTCCCGCCCAAAGGGCGAGGACAGGTTCCGACAACATGGCAGAAAGCAGAACGCAAGAAAGACAAAAACAAATTAGCTGAAGGAAAATGGTTCAAGAAAGTTAAAATCGACCATGATAGAAATCCCCCGATACGGAGAGCTGACCTAGGTATACAATTTAATTGGGGGACAACGTTCGATGTCTTCGCACCGGAAGCCTCCCGGTTGCTCAGCACCAGAATATTGGTTGTACCCTGACACGTTACAAGGAGGCTCCTGTCAGATAACATCCCATCTGAATTGTGGATTCCATGGGTGGGTTTTGGTTGGCTCGAACACTGGCGAGCGACGCTGACACGTTCCTCTGTCGATTGCCCCCACTTTGTTTCGGACATGCTCGTAACTATCTAGTGTTATGAAACTTTGATGCACGTGGTACAAAATTGTGTGATTTTATTGATCACCTCGATGGGGGGGGGGGGATGCAGAAGAAAACGCATTACTTCGACATCCCTTCTGCTGATCATTAGATCACTAGCACGCAAGCCAAAGGTTTCGCAACACACCGAACCAAACATTGGGGAACGGTTAAGCTTAGCGAGATGGCGCGAAAGAACATGATCTATAACCAAGGTCGCTTTTGAAAGTAGATTTGATGAGTCGCATGAGCCTAGATACTCTACCACGCCAACGACATTGACTAGAACATAAGTTCCGTTCTCTCCCTCTAGCTCATCACATCCTCATGGCTGGTGAATAAAAGCGCGAGTACGAGCAGTTGGTTGAAGCCGCATCGTCAAGAATTACATCTCATAATAGTGACAGTAGCGTAGAAAACAATGTCATCCTTTTCAAGCAGTCAGAACGAAGCATAAAATGGCACGTGATGATACTTGGCATAGTTGGGTTGGTTGTTCAAGGGCTTGCATTTGGCTATGTAGAATCCAGGTCACCGATGACGGTATTGTATCAAATTATCCATTCATTTGACCCTCCACACATGCCAATCCCACGAGGCTCGCGGTCCGCGCAGTCGGACATCGACAATGGACAACCTCGGAGACCTCCTAGTCAAAGACCTCCTATTCAGGGGCCGTAGGCGTGACAGTGGTGGTGGTCAGAGTAGCACAGTTCTGGCCCGTCTCGTCAACCGTCAGCTGAGCAGCATCATCATGGCCGCTCTGGCAGGCCCCGCCGGTTGCGACCAGCTGGCTCTTGGCCTGGTCGAAGCTAACCAGCTCGACTCCGCTGGCGGCACAGTCCTCTGCCCGGAAGGTGGTGCCGTTGAAGCCGACGCAGGCCTGCACGCCGACCAGGTCGGGTCGGAAGCCGGCGGTGAAGGACCTCTGCACGAGGAGCACGTCGGCTCCGTTGAGCGTGGAGGGGGTTATCTGTCGGTCGGCAGCCTCGTTGACGCACGCCGCGTCGACAATTTCGCCTGCAAAAGTAAATTGGTCAGTGTCTCAAGTCTCGTGTAGGTACTTGTCGAGCTTGACTCACCATTGTTGCGGAAGGTGAGGCACTCGTTTCCGGGCACACCGCCGTCCTCCTTGAAAACCAGTGTGGAGGCTCCCCTCTGGACAGCTCCGGCCGCAGCCGTGTTCGCTGAGCCTGTGGTGGCTCCGGTTGTGGCTCCAGTTGCGGCTCCCGCGGCAGCTCCTCCGGCCGCTCCTGCAGCGGCGCCAACAGCTGCTCCCGAGGCGGCGCCCTTTCTGCCCTTCTTCCGGGCTTGCAGGCTGGCTGCAGACGCACTCGCGGCGAAGATGGTGACGATGTACGCGAACCTCATTTTGATTGGTTGAAGGCGGATTAAGATTTCGAGAAGCGAAGGTAAAAGTTCGGTAGCGAAAGAATCGAAACTTTGAAAATATTACAAACAAATCCAACGACCGGCGGTAGAGAATGAAGAGAGGCGTTCAACAAGAATGTGCTGTAGTTTCCAGAAACACACGAGGTCAAGAGCTTCTCTCCGATGTTTATATGCCCTCAAGCCACCCGACTGCCATCCAACGTTGAGGCTATCGCCAAGACGCCGCCTGAAGACTAGCAGGTTTGACATTGCCGCCGCAGGGGTCTGTGTGACAATCGAGGGATGAGACGAGACGAGTCATCGTAAATACCTTACCACGGCCGCTTTTAAGGAGACGAGGAGCGCATTCCAGGCGCGCCAACGGCTAGTCCGCGTAAAAACGGACAAGTTCATTCGAGCGGTGTTTAAGGTTATTTCGAAGCGAAAGGGGGGGCCCTCAGGGGTTCGGCGTCTCATGACCCTGCGCTGTTCCAGAAATCGGTCTCATTCGTCTCAACGTGGACCTCGAACCCTGGTGCATCCCCACATTGATGCGCGGCGGGATTCTGCCGATCCTCCCCAGTCCTGCGGCTCAAAATTACCTGAATTAAGCTTCTTTGCCTGGTTTGATGGGCGTTGAGCCTCATTCAGCCCGGCTGCTACGCTCGTGGGATTTCCCACCAACTACGTCGATCTCCCTAGGATGTGATTCTCAAGATTGAGGGGCCGCCATTCCTGCATGTAACTTCCCGCCGCTTGGCTTTTCTCGTAACATTTTCTGCGCTTACCTAGCCAGCAAAATGAGGGCCCCTCTGACGGACTTCTGTTCCAAACATGCACACACACAAAATTTGCGCTCAGGTCTGGATCTCACCAATCTTCCGTTCACCATTTTTAAGTGATCTCCGTATTTATTGAAGAATTCTGAAGAAATTGTAGGCTTTGGATAAAACATAGACCTGATTGGCAGCGAAGAACAAGTGTTTACCAGGATGCGCCCAGGCGTGCGCCTTTTGACGTTGGCTGCGTCGACCGCAGTCGCATTTCCTGCCCTGTCGCGCGTAATGCAGTGAGCCAATACGATACAGACGTCTTATCAATTACCTATCCATAAAGCTGTTATGAGAAAATCGACGATTTAATTTCGATGACGCCATAATATCTAAGGAAATCTAACCACATGGACCTCCACTGTCTTGCCGTTTCTCCCGAGTGTTCTCAACTGAAGCTTTTGCTCATGTTCTTCATCCGAACTGGTGTCGGTGACCTGGGTTGGGATGACATTGCCCGCTCTTCTCTTTCGAAGGCGACGTGATCATCCGATTTTCCAGAGTGAACTGACTCCCTGTATTGGTCGTACAAGAGGGTGGTCTGAGCGACGAGCTCGAATTCTCTTCTCCCCAGCTGCTTCTGCTTCTTCCGGCCGGGCTCAGCCAGCTCGTCGTCTTCATCATCGCCATCATTCTCACTGTCGTAGTGAGCCAGAGAGGAAGCTATGAGGAACGCGTTCCTGATCTGTCTTCCGTTCCACCTTCCGACATGACTGCCCTGGCCGTGACTGCTGTCACGTCGATTGTAGTGATCTTCGGCAAACTGAATGATCTCTTTGTGGAGGACCATGACCTGCTCATTTGGGTCTGGGTTCCTTTGTCTCTCAATGTCTCTGAGGCGTTGGATGTGTTGCTTGAAGATAGCCACTGTCTGCCTCTCGGTTAGATGGTCGTAATGAAGATTCAAGTGCACTCTTGACTTGATGGCCTCATCTAGAACACCTGCCCGATTAGTTGTGAGAAACATGATCCCGTTGTAGTATTCCAAAACCCTGAGGAAAGCTAGAAGCAATGTCAGCATGCAACTCACAGGATTAGTGTGCAATTTGGACACTTACCTGAGACTAAAGCATTTCGTTTCAAATCATGCCTCTCCCTTTGAGTGATGAAGACATCGGCTTCGTCGAGTAGAAGAATACAGCCCCAATGGTGTGCCAATCGAAAGATCTCATTCAGAGACTTCTCCAACGTGTCGGCTGTGTATCCTAGGTCCCCACAGGTGATTGGGAACAGAGGCTTCTTCCATTTGAGAGCGACCGCCTCTGCCGTAGCCGTCTTCCCAACACCTGGCACTCCATGCAGAAGAATGACCACACCTTTCCCCTTGCCTCGAATCAAGTCTTGGGTCTCGATTTCGATATTTGTTTTCTTCTCTGTATCGACCTTGTCAAAGTGTGACTTCACCAGCGCAAGTATGAGGCGCTTGTAGTCCTTGTTGATCTCGAGCTTCTCGAAAGCCTTATCATTGGCCTCAAGATCCGCGCTGCGGACGAAGCGGGTACTCAGTTGAACGAACTTGCGTTGGAGCACTGCATATGCGAAGAAGCGTGTGGGGAGTAGCGCAAGGTATTTCCCAGTTGGGGCCGATCTTGTTTCCTTCTTGAACTGCCCCAAAGGATCTTCCTTCATGAACTTGATCGCTTCCTCCACTTCGGTGGCGTCTAGGTGAACAACCCAATCAGGCTGGTCATATTTTACTCGTCCTACATCGTCCCATTCTAGTATGGGTAGGTCGGAAACAGCGGACAGAGTAGAGGGGTAGCTTATTGACTCGATTCCGGTGATATCTGGGTAAAAGGCGAGCTTCCATCCCGGGAATGCGTTGAATGTTTCCTGGAAGTCCACAAGGATATCGCTCTCAATATGCTCGGGGCTTTTTGGCAAGCTGTCTGGAGCGAATTCCGTGAGCGGGACCCCGAATGAGTTCGGTATCTGTGTCCAACCACTGTAGAATCCGGAGCGCCTTTCAATGAGACTGACATATGTTGCTCCATCTGACTGTGCTTGTGCAAACATTTGGTCGCCTTCCAGATATGAGACTGGGTATATAGGCAGCTCCGTCACCTTCTTCCTGCCATAAAACGGGACAATTTGCTCGTACGAAAAAAATGCGGGCGCATAAGAGACTCCGTCGTGTTCGATGAAGTGGAGGAGAAGGCTCCAAGGCCTTTCGTACATCACCCTAATGGGCGGTCTCATGATAGATGAGGGGGTCAGACGAGTTTGCATGACTCGTAGAATTCGATGTGAATACGGTGATGATCTGAATCGATCCGGACTTGAGGTGTCCGGGGTGGAATAGACCAGAGTGCCAGGCTTAAAGAGATACCACAGATCCTCATGACGGATTGTTTCGGATGGGGAGGGGGATGGATCAGAGTATCGACGTGCATCAGGCATGATTCGAGTTTCCATAAAGTTCACGTAACACGACAGCTCATCTAGGTCGTTCTGTGTCTCCCCTAGCTTCTGGATCGGACTGTCGGAATCTTGAGTTTGGGTTGTGCTCAAGGACGCAACACCAGTCGAATCTTCTGGTTTCGTTCCGTCATCAACAACAGCAGAGGCGCGCTTTTTCAAATTGTCCACTTTCTTCTTAAAGTCTTCGTGCAGGGACACTAGGAGCTGAAAAGGCCGGTAAAAGACGGTCGACCGGTCCAAATGGTAAGAAGGAGGTCCAACATCTCGCAACAACTCCATCACAGCGTGAGAGTTGATTCTAATGCGTCGAATCCATTTCTTTTCACTCTCTTCGGCATTCGGGTGCTCTCTTCGTTCTTGCACGTGGTGTGGCTTCCAGGATTCAAGCACTCCGGCCTTTATTTCGCCAACTGTATTTTTGAAGTCTAGGATTTCCTTCTGCAACGAATCGCCTGCGATCAGAACATCGACGCAGAATACTTTATGGCTGTCTCCTGCCGGGCGTGATTGGAAATGCTCCAAGTTGCACTCTCTAATCTCTGGTGTGATGACTCGACGCTTCTTGGAATGTTCGTCATCGCTTGCCAAGATTTCGGAGGAACTCGTCGTTTGGGATCCTTTCGCCATACGTCGCCTGATAGCTCGTCGCCGTCTAGCACGAGACTTGAACTTGGCCCAGGAGAACTTCCGTCGACCATCGGGGTCAAGGTCGTAATCACTATCAACACTGCTCGAAGAATCTGAGAGGCCAAAGAAGTCCTGGACCGTGTTGGCCAGCCCCTGCACTCCGTTGCTTATTGTATGGAGAGAGCTCCTGAGCTCAATCAGCGATGCTCCATCATTGCCAGCACCGAAGATTCCGTCGTTTTGTGCGGTGGCAGACTGCACTTCGTCCTCGGAGACGCGTCGCGGCTCATCCTCTTGCGCAGTGACGGACTGCACTGTTTCTTCGGAGACATGAGGTATCTCATTTTCTTGAGTGGTGACTGATTGCAGTATCTCATCGGAGACTTGAGAGGTCTCCTTTTCCTGAGTGGTGACGGACTGAACTGTTTGTTCGGATACGTGAGGCGTCTCCCTGGGGCATTCCGAGTCTGGTGCAAGGTCTGATGCGGACATGGGCTGGTCTTTGGATGTATCTGGATTCGCATTCACCACCTCAGTGGCTTTCGCGGGGTCAGATGGCGGGTTATCCGGTGACATTGTGCTAGAAGTTTTGTCTTTCTAATTCTAACCGGTCTAAGACTTGAGGCCTGTAGAATTGATGTGTTCCAGGAGTTGGCCGCTCGGGGTCGTGGGTGTCACGAGGGTCGTTCAAAAGGCCTCGGGCTGGCTTGAAAGCTGAAATTTGGACGGTAGACAATGGGGATAGATGACCAAAAGTAGTGTGTACGCGTGATTTATGATATCTACCGCAGCCAAGGTCTATCATCATTGGATAGTGAGAGGCTGGGAGAAGGGGATTTTCCGTCACACTGAAGTGGGGAGGTGTTGCCACTGATTGTGCAGGCCCCCAAACCGGTCGCGCCCCAATTCGATTGTCCCGATGCTATACTGCTCCCAATTGGTTGTGTGAAATGGTTGCATGCAGTCAGACGGGCGAAGACCCAAATTAGTATCCTGCATGTGCAAACACAGCGTTCTTAGTGACACTGCACACGCGGACACTATAATCCATGCGGTTAGATTATTAAGGCGCATCAGGGCGGGCACCTCCCACTCGCCCTGAACCGTCCATACCATGCCACGTAAGATATTCAATCAGGCTGTGCTGATACCTTCGACTTCGGAGTTCTCGTAGCTTTATGGACCATCTCTGTCATCTGGTATGAAGGCTGCAGACCAATCCTACGTGCAATTCAAGTTCCATTGCGATTAGCCGCCTTTCACATTCGACAACATCAGCATCAAAATCTTCCTCCGATATCATCTCAGGACCAGGAAATGGCCACCTCCGACCTTCCTCCTAAAGCGCTCATCGAGCTTATGAAGGATGATCAGGAAATAGAGATCTTCGAGGACTTCAAAGTTACGGCCGCAAAGAAATTGCACCCGGGATTTACACAAAAGGCCGTCTACGATGACCAACGAGCCGTTTACGCGCCGCTACCATCAACGTCAGTGGAGCCCTATTTGAAAGGTGGAAAGATGCTAAACAAAGTCCAAGCATCCTGAGCTCAACCCTATCCGAAGCGATGTTGCACACTGACCTCATTGCCGACTTGGAGTACAAGCCCCAAGGATGTGGCTGGGAAGATGTGTTAAGTTGTATCGCCATCGCGAAGGCGTCCTATGATGAAAAGGGAAAGGACAACAAAGTCAGAGCCTGGTCCCGTAATGCGGATACAACAGTAGACTTTCTGAAGTCACTTGCGGGCATAATACCCGATGAAAAGGGACTGAGTGTATTGCGCCAAGGGCTGGTCATCATCTTCCAGGTAATTCTTCAAGCTCTGTCCCGCCAACCGGTGCGATGTCTTTGATCACTAACGATAGAAATCAAGGCATGGCAAGCACGTATCAAGAACAAAGAAGAGATCTTGCGGCAACTTGAAGATCTGCCAGTGCTTCTCTCAACCGCGACTGACAAATGGAAACTCTATTCTCGCGACGAAAGGCTGAAGAATGCCGTTCGCAATCTTTACGAGACTGTAGTGGACTCTCTCAGCATTCTAATTCGAATACTACTGCGGAAGCAACAGGGTTCCTGTGAGTCGCCAATGGTCTTGTTCGGAGGATGCTGACTTACTGACATACTTGTGACCCAAGTGATCCGAAGAAATATGCATCGCATCCCTACGGTCGAGTCACAGCGCATAGATGACATAACCAACACTGTGACGAGGGCTAAAGAAGCCCTGGAAGTTTGTGTGAACAGACTGGAGCATGAGAGACAGGCCAAAGCTTATGAGGCGTCCACCGGTGCCCTGTCAGAGGCCAGAGCGATTCGACAAACCATTTACGAACATCACGGCATCATGATGCAGGAAATGAATGACATGGAGACGCGTCTTAGCGAATTGCGATTGACGGATGACAAGAGAACGAGGGATATACTGAAAGACTGTTTCCGGGAAGTCTTGGCATCGAGGATGCAGACGGGACTTTATCGACTCGTTGAAGAGACTGAACACTGCCAAAGTAATTTTCCACCATACGCTTCTCCCTCGAGCGCATTTCTGACATCAGTTGCAGGGATAGGCTCTTACAAGGCCCTGGACGCCCCCAGGCCTACGAATACAGACAAGCTGTTTATTTCCAAAGACAAATTATTACTTCACCTCCACTTGGGCGATGTCGGCTCCATTGTCGAAGATGTTGACCGAATTCGCCAACAAGGAACCAACGTGGCATCAGAGGGCCGCGAACTGGCTCGGAAGATCATGACAATGGCACAGTTTACCGAATGGGTACAGGAGGATCATTCAAGACTGCTCCTAGTCGACGGGCATTGCAAAGACCTCGGCAACGGCAAAACCAGTCCGCTCTCCATCCTGTGCGCTTCTCTCGCCTCTAACTTCTCGGAGTCCGATTCACTGGTCATTCTGCAATACTACTGCGGTCACCATGGTTTGGACTCGAACGGCATTCCTGCTGGACCATTGGGTCTTATCAGAAGCCTGCTGGCACAGTTGCTGCGAAAACCAGACTATGTTCTCCCTCAAGAACTAGAAGTGGACAGAGAACTGTACGACAGAGTAAATCCCGACGATATCGACAATCTTTGTGAGATATTCGGAGTCATATTCTCTCAGATAAACCAGAGCAAGATCACTCTATGCATCATCGACGAGATTTCCGAGTTCGAAGGCGAGCGTGGGGGATGGGCTGATGGCATGAGCTTGGTTGCGTTTCAGCTGAGATGGATGGTCCACCAGTTTCAAGGTCCACAGAGGCTCAAGGTGTTGATGAGCAGCGCGAACAAGTCGGCTGTGGTGTCTCAACTTCTGGAGGATAATGACAAGATTTCTTTTAGGGGTAGTGGGCTGCCCAATCACTCGCCCGGGCGCTTGGTCATGAGCGATAGTGGCTTTTCTTTCCCCTGAACCCTCTAGTAGAATAGCTTCGGACCTAACTGTTCTAAAACCGGACGAAAGGCGCATAAACTTCAGGCGCAAAAATGGGACTTCAATTCGTTATATACCGATTTGTTTATCATTGAGGTTGAGATTGAATAATTGCTTTATATTCAAGGCAAGGGGGGTAGCTATAGCAGGATGGAACCGACTTGCCACGAGACTAGATCAGTCTCGGCTGTGTAGTGCAAATCTCGGCCCGAAGTCACGGCTCAGTAACACCTGCACTACTTTATCAAAACGCGGGATAGGGTTCCGACTGGGAAGGATTTGACAACTGGTTCAACTCCCAATTCAGGGCTTAGTTTTGGATGTGATTAATTCAGAGATGCATGTACCATATTCATCCAATATAAACCTGAGATATAATAAGCATAGATTCAGCATACATATACATATGATTTGGATCAAAGGGGTTGAGTCAAACCATCCAAATCGTTTGATTTGCTTTGGTTTCCAACCACGGCTATCTCATCGCTAGGCTTTATTGAGGGTGTATTTTGCTCTGCCTGTCCTATCGATTCGACGCACTCTGCGAGACAACAGGTTTATAGTGTAAGGACTGAGACAATACTTTGGTGCAGATAGGGTGAAAAACCGTATCAAGCATGTCGTCATTGTGATGGAAGAGCTATGAGTTGGTTACGGATGACGACATGACACTGGACTCTATTTGACTACTAATATGAGACGAGTCCCCGAAAGCATGAGTCTTGGAAATCGACTTTCACTAATAGAACACGGTTCACTAGAGCTTTCTCATAGACTTGGAGGCATCGACGACCTACTTTTGCATTATCCCTTGCTCAAGAATTTGCTGAATTGATTCAACATTCAAAAGTCACCATGGCGGCAGAGCGTGCAGAATTCAAGCCTGTGCCTGAGAAGCAAGCGCAGAGTCTTCCAGGGTAAAATCGTTCCCCAAGAGAGAAGAGTCCGACTGAGGGCATCAGCACCGGCTGACCCGTTCCCAGTCTCGAAAAAGACCTGAAGCCAACTAGCGAGGCGACAAAATTGGAGGGTAAAGATGGCTTCTCGGAATATCTTGCGGCGGGCAAGTTGAAGGGCAACAAAGCCTTGATCACTGGAGGAGAGTAAGTTCTAGCAGACCCTGTACTTCCCAAACTGGCCTTGGGCTCCCTAGACTAGCCCTATGACGACTGACATTGAGCGCACAGCTCCGGAATTGGCCGCTCGGTGGCCGTTCTGTTTGCCAGAGAAGGCTCCGATGTCAGCATCGTCTATCTTCCAGAGGAGCAGGAGGACGCCGAAGAAACCAAAAGGCTCGTGGAGAAGGAAGGGCACCAGTGCCTTCTGATTCCTGGAAATCTCATGGACAATCAAGTCTGCAAGACTGCTGTCGAGGAGCATGTCAAGGCTTTTGGCAAGATCCACGTTCTCGTCAACAATGCGTCAAAACAGATCATGTGCGACAATTTCGCTGAAATTGACCTCGAAAATGTGGAAAGCACATTCCGGAGCAATATACTGCAAATGTTTGCTGTGACGAAATACGCTCTTCCGTACATGGAGAAGGGTGCTTCGTAAGTCCATGCTCAAACTCTCCACAATGCACCTGAACACCAAGCCTACCCTGAGTTTCATCACAAGGTTCAGTCGGCACATCACACCACCATCCAGCACCCTGGTTACATTTACACACCTTCAATCTCGAATGTGGACTTGACATGCCAGATATGTGCGACATATCTACCGTTGCACCACCCCATGCTAACTGCATACAATCTGCTATAGAATCATCAACACCACCTCCACACAGGCTTTCAAAGGTAGCCCGACGACAGTGGATTATTCATCCACAAAAGGCGCCATAGTCTCATTCACGCGATCTCTGGGGAAGCAGCTTATGCCCAAGGGCATCAGAGTCAACGCGGTGGCTCCAGGCCCTGTTCATACCCCAATCCAGGCTGCATCACGGCCGGCGGAGCAAATGAAGGGCTTCGGCAAAGAAGAGTCTGGGATCGGTAGACCTGGTCAGCCGAGCGAGGTTGCACCCAGCTTTGTTTTCTTGGCTGGGAAGGATTCCGAGCTGTACTATGGGCAAGTCCTCAACGCATACCCTCTGGGAGACTGAGGCAAAAGCCGGTGTGCTCGTTGGGAGGTCATCATGTTCTTGTCAGTTTGCATGATATATAGGTTTATGTAGCTGGGAAAGGCCGTGTGTCTCATTGGATTGGCAGAAGACCCTTCAAGTATTATGATGGATGATTTGGAAAGACACCTACTCATAGATCATTGAGCCTGTAGAGATATGACAGCATAAAGGTACCAGGTACAGTAATACATCACTTGGTCTCGTCACCCATGTGCTCAGTTAGTTTTCTCAAAGCAGCCACTCAGAACATGTCTCGTCATCAAGTTCCAGAGTTTGATACATGGCATGATGCAAATATACACCATGCCACTGGACATTCATTCCCATGCACCACGTCTTGGATAACGATGTTGATAATGTGGCAGGACAGACTGGGTCTGGCAAACATGAGATTGTTTGTGCTTGAAGTGCCCTGGTGAAGCCATACGTAGGGTGCATAGCCCCATCCCCCCTGTCACTAGTATAACCTATTCACTGGCACACGCTATTCAACCCTCTCTTCACTATGACACCCTCTTCACTGGTGACCCCCATTCACTGCCATAGATAAAAAACAACAAGGAATGAGACGAAACGCCGGGCACTGTCACTGTGCACGTCCAGCAACGAAACTAAGCCTCCGCAATACGCTCGGTTTCGGGACGGCCTCGGCGAACGGTGTCTCCAACTCCCAAGACCCCCTCCCGTAGAGAAACGGCAGTGCTCCTTGGTCGGCTATATGCCCGGGTGTAACCCGAAGGCTAGCAATGCCCGGATACTAAAAAAGTGCCGGCAACTCTCGAGACGGGGAAACTCACTTCTCTGGAAGTCTTCAAACGACACAGAAACTGAATCGCATTAACTACTCATTCCCAGATACAGACAAAAACATGTCTTCAGAACACTCGTCAAAGCCTCTCGCCCATAAAAATGGGGAGAATGGTTCTTCAGTCCGGCCTCCAACCAAAGAGTTCGCGCATTTCGTGTCGACCTTCGGCCCCTCGTCCGTCCCTAATGAGGTCACGGAAACTCTAAAGAAGCTGGTCCTCGACTACATCGGCGTGTCCATAGGAGGCGTCAGCTACGCCGACTCAACCCCAGCATTCCTCGCGGCTCTCAAAAAGCTCAGCGTCGGAGAGTCCGGTAACTCGACCATATTCGGCAACGGCTCCACCTTCACCCAGTCAACCGCCTCCCTCCTCAACGGCGCCTTCTCGCACTCCCTCGACTTCGACGACACCTACGCCCCGGGCCCCCTCCACCCAGGCGTGACAGTCATCACCGCCGCCCTCGCCGAGGCGGAGAACAGGCCCGACCTCGCGCGCGGCCACCTCCTCGCCGCCCTTGCCGTCGGGTACGAGACCGTGTGCAGGGTCTCCAAGGCGGCCGGCGTGGGCGGCTACGCGGCGGGGTTCCACAACACCGCGACGTGCGGCATCTTCGGCGCCGTGGCGGCCATCTCCAACCTCCGCGGCCTGTCAGCCGCAGAGGTGGAGAACGCGTTCGGGCTGGCGGTGTCGAAGGCCTCGGGAAGCATGCAGTACCTCGAGAATGGCAGCTGGAACAAGCGGCTGCATGCTGGTTTTGCGGCCGCGGATGCGTTGCTCTGCGTCAAGCTGGCGGAGGCGGGGGTCGTTGGTGCTTCTGAGGCTATCGAGGGCAGGAACGGGTTTTTGAACTCGTTCGCGGAGGATGCCGATTTCAGCGCCCTTGCTGTGCATGACCTGGGGGAGAGGTGGGAGCTGGAGGTCACTGCCGTCAAGCCGTTCCCCGCCTGCAGGATGACGCATGGTCAGATAGAGATGGCTGCGGAGATTGGAAGTGTCGCGAGAAATGAAGGCAAGGAAGTCGTCAAGATGGTTGTTGGTCTGCCCAAGCCGTGCTTTGGAATCGTTGGTGCGCCGATGCCGAATAAGATCCACCCCGAGACTGTCGTCGATGCCCAATTCAGCAGCTACTACCAAACTGCCACTTCATATCTCTACGGCCTTGATCTTGGATGGGCAGTGTACGAAAAGAGGAATGATCCTGCCGTGAAGGAGCTGTGCTCAAAGATCACCGTCGAGGTTGACGAGTCACTAAAGTCATTTGGAAGCACACTCAAGGTTGAATGGTCGGATGGAACTGCTACCAGTAAAGATTGTCTGCTTCCACTAGGGGAGAAAGAGAGACCCATCAATTGGGAGGGCGTTAAGGCCAAGTTCAAGAGGCTCTACGTGCCGGCTTACGGCGAGGACGCGGCTGAAGAGACTGCAGCTCTGGTGGCTAATTTGGAAGATATTAAGGTCAAAAGCTTGATGGTGATACTTGGTCAGCAGTAAGCAAAGCATCCCTACGATAGGATCGAAGAGACTGTCCACATTCTGTTCGTATTTCGGTGTCCATCTCAAGGTGTAATGTCTGCATGCCTCCTTCATGATATCTTCAAGCAGCCCTATCATCCGCAAATTTCAAGTTCTGTCTTATTCCTCTTCTTTAATCACCCTGCTCCACACGGGTCGCCAGCAACGAGACCATATATTTCGGATTACTGTTTTGGCAGACCGCTTCATTGAATTCATGGTTATTTTTCGGACCCCAAGTGAAGGCCTTCGCAAGTCATGAATTCGCGGCAGCCGTGACTTCATCGTCTGGCTTATCATGGACACAAAGATATTCAGCTTCATCTGCGGATTGAAATACTTGGCGAACACCCCGGTTGTTGCCGACGTCCTGTACGACATGAGATGTACTCAGCCACAGAGAGGACCCCAGAAGAGTGGCTGTGATGGTCAGCCGATTTGAGCCCCGCTCGTCAAACTGCGAGCCTGCGGCTGGATCTTGTCCCATGGGGAACTCCTCTTCCATCAACGGAACTACCTGGGTCAAGTTGCAGCCTCTGTTTGATATCTCCCTCCTATTCCTTCGCACAGGTAGGACAGGAATACATGACAGTGGAGCACGGAGTATCCAATCCATCATGACATCGCCTGTGACCTACGGTCGTACAGGCTCTACTTGAGGTACGTTACAGACACTATCGTCATCATGTTTCAGCTAATGCTAAATACGATTTGGTCTGTTGACAGCTTGCGGCTCTTATCGTCATCCCGAGATGCATTCTAGTCGTCGGACCTGCAGAATCCGCGGCATACCACGCGATTTCGACCGAGAGTGGCTCGCTCGAGCTCTCCGACACCACTCAGATCTACAGTGGCCGAGCGGCGATAGGCTGGAGAATTTCAAGAACTGTGTCAACGATGTCACTATTCGTACCCTCGCACCCGATCTCCGAGTCGAATACCAGATAGCCACCGTCCGTTTCCACGACCTCCCATCACAACTACATACACTTGGAGCCAGGGGCCAGTTGACTGTCGGGGTTAATATAGACCCAGAGAACCCACGAGTGATATATACATGCGATTGCGTGTTTGATGTCGTCATTGACGAACATTTTGATGGCATCACAACACTGTTTTCGCCTGTCACCGACGAGGAGCATCAGATCGATGTGCTGGCCGTTTCTGGCCTAGGCAGCCATCCATTTGGATCCTTCGTGCACAAGGATGATGGAAATATGTGGTTGACGACCAATCTTCACCGAGACATCCCTGCCGCCAGAGTGATGATCTTTGGGTACGAGAGCGGGCTGCCGCATAGTAGGAGCCATGTTCAACTCGATGATCTAGCTGGCCCACTCCAGATTGCTATCAGTCAAATATTGCGATCCGACAAGAAAAAGCCCCTCCTCCTCATTGGTCACAGCCTCGGCGGGCTGCTGGTCAAACAGGCATTGATTCGAATGGCCGGGCCGGGCTTCGAAAATGACCTCGCTAACCATCTCGATATGATCATGGGTACACTCCTCTTCGGTACTCCCAATGACGGCTTAGACATCGAATCTCTTGTTCCCATGGTGAACGATCAGCCAAATCGGTCCCTTCTCGAGTCACTCAGTTGCAAGAACTCCCAAGTGCTTAGGCGCCAGAGGCAGGAGTTCTCGGAAGTTTTGGAGCGCACAAAGCTCCAGCTGTTCTGCTTGTACGAGACAGAGCTATCACCAACGGCTACTCAGGTACGTATACATACCCTGTACTGCAAGAAATGTCTTTAATTTCAAGTCTTTTGTAGCATCCAGAAACGGGACACTGGAAGATGGACGGTCCACCCCGATTCCTCGTCAGCCAACCTTCTGCAACTAGCTGTCTGCCTCCTGGTGCTTCTTCGGCCAACTCTATACCCATTCGTCGGAATCACTCAGATCTAGTCAAATTCTCGTCCCACGATTCCGAGTACGACAAAGTTTACTACATCCTCAAGCACATGCAAGAAATGTCTACCAGCTATAGAATCCAAGAGAAGGAGTTCCAAATTCCTCAGGTCATACGAGAACCGCAAAAGGGAAATTCAGTCACCAGTCAACAAAGAACACTGACGGGAGAAACGCATGTCAACAACTCGGCCAAGAAACCCGCTGACGAGACGCTTCCGTCCCCGGTTGGGAAGAGGCCTCGGCTGGCCAGCCATTTACCGGAAACCGGCCATCCACAAGCTGGCGACGACCACACCTTACGCGATCCAGTGTTACACGAAGACATGAGAAACATTAAACAGAAACTCATAGATCGACTCTACTTCTCCAAGATTGATGAGCGCCTGACACACCTAATGCATGCCCAAGGAACGACCTGCCGCTGGTTCCTCACTGATTCCAAGTACCAATCATGGCGAAATGTTGCACACCAATCAGAGCATGGGGGCTTCCTTTGGATTAAAGGCAATCCCGGCACCGGAAAGTCGACGTTGATGAAATATCTCTTCGAAGAGATGAACATCAACTCAAGGAACGATCCGTCTCGAATAATATTATCGTTCTTCTTTCTTGCCCGGGGCACGGACGAAGAGAAGACTACGATGGGTCTCTACCGCTCTCTTCTTCATCAGCTGTTTCGGATAGCCCCGGACCTCAGAGGCAGTCTGGATTGGATGACAGTTGATGGTGCCAGAACGATCCAAAGAAATGGATGGTCTGAGGAGGCGTTGAAGCAAACGTTGAAGCATGCTATTCCCAAACTTGGGAATCGGTCTTTGACGGTATTCGTGGATGCGCTGGATGAGTGCGATGAAAACAAGGCCGATGACATGGTCTCTTTCTTCGAAGAGCTGTGTGACTACGAAGTAGAAACGAGGGTTCAGGTGCATATCTGCTTCTCTAGTCGATATTATCCGACTGTCGTCATCAAGAAGGGCATCGAAGTCAGCTTGGAAGACGAAATGGGGCATACAGAGGATATCCGGAAATATGTCAGGTCGAGGCTGAGAGTTAAATCGAAGTCCAAGCACGCCGAGGCCCTCCGCTCCGAAATCTTGGAAAAGTCTTCCGGGATATTCCTCTGGGTCGTCTTGGTGCTTGATATCCTCAACAATGACAAATCCATCTCTATCCGGAGGGTACGCGAACATCTCCAGAAAATCCCGCCGAAACTGAATGACCTGTTTCAGTTGATACTTACCCGGGATAGAGACAACCTCGAACAGCTGCAGCTTTGTCTCAACTGGATTCTCTTCGCAAGCCGTGCACTTAAACCTCAGGAGCTCTACTTCGCCATTCAGCTTGGTTCCGACAAGGAGTGCTCGGGCTTTTGGGACCAAGCGGATTTGGATTTGGACGACATGAAGACATTTGTGAGAAGTTCTTCCAAAGGCCTAGCTGAAGTGATGCGGAATACAGCCTCCGAAGTCCAATTCATCCACGAGTCTGTTCGAGACTTTTTGCTAGGGAAATATGGCAACCAGTGGGCCGGGACCTCCGAAAATATTAAGGGCCATGGGCACCAAGTCTTGAGGGACTGCTGCCTTGCTCAGCTGAATGCTTCGATCAGCCAGCAAGTCGAGATACCAGATCCTTTACCACAGGCTTCACAGGCAGCACAGCTGCGGCACACTATCAGCTTGAGGTTCCCATTTATCGAATACTCTGTTCATAACGTTTTCTATCACTCCAACCTCGCTCAAAGGAATGGGATCGAGCAGGGACACTTTATTTCCGGCTTTCCTCTGCAACGATGGATTTCCATCAACAACGCTCTCGAATTGTATGGCAGCCGGCGATACACCGACTCAGTCAGTTTCCTCTACATTTTTGGAAAGAACAACCTAGCCGACCTTATACGCAAGCATCCTCGAAGGAAGTTGTGTTTCCAAATTGGAGATGAGCTTTGTGGTGCACCGATCCTCGCCGCGCTGGCTAACAATAGTCATGAAGCCGTCTGGACATTTCTGAGGGCCCAGGCGGAGAACGAGCCACCAACGTCCCCACTTCACGGGCTCTGTGAACAGTATGAGCAGGAAGAGAACAAGAAAAGTAGCTTCGGCCGAGACTTCATCTTCACACGAACAACAGGTATTTTGCATGATCTTATTAACTACGACCAGGAAACGGTAGCCCTAGCTTTTGTGCTCAGTTCGCACAGGCATGATGAGCCTGTGAGCCCGAGCGAAAGACCAGACCTAACAGCGCTAACGCGCGCTTCCGCGAAGGGCCATGAGTCCCTAGTCAGGCTTCTGCTCCAAAGAAGCGCCCATGTCGACCAGAAGAGTGGGTGGTTGGATGCGCCGCTGCTACATGCTGCCAAGCAAGGAAGTGAAGCCATCGTCAAATTATTGCTCGATAGAGGCGCTGATATCCAGCCAAGCCGCCAGGGGTGTCAGACACCACTCTCAATGGCTGCAGGCAATGGACATGTGGCCGTTGTCAAGCTGCTGCTCGAGAAAGGCGCAGATGTCGAGTCGAAGGATGAAAAAGGTGAAACACCGCTGCACAAAGCTTCCAGACATGAGAAAGCCGCGCACGAACTTACCATGAGGCTTCTGCTCGATAATGGTGCCGACATTGGTTCGAGGGATAAAGACGGCCGGACGCCGTTATCCTTCGCTGTTGAAAACTTTGATTACAGGGCACAGATCACAAGGTCACTGCTTGATAGGGGTGCGGATATTGAGTCGAAGGACAAAGACGGGCGGACGCCGTTATCCTGGGCTACTAGAGACTCCGGATCTGGGGCAGCGACCGCTGAGTTACTGCTTGAGAGGGGTGCCGACATTGAGTCGAAGGATAAGGACGGTCGGACGCCGCTCTGGTGGGCGTTATCAAGAAAGGATCACAGGAACGAAGCCGTCATTGCGCTGCTGCGAGAGGCAGGTGCCTCGAATCCAAAGATAGCATAGTGTGAAAGGCCGGGGGTTGACTTCTGATGTTATGTTGGACAAATATCCCATCTTGTCTCTCACGAGATGGTTCAGAGACATAGCAGCTAGCCTCCAATACATCAATTCAAGTCAATGGGCGCACTTGAGCAATCACTCTTAAGCAAAAAGGAGGGAATTTGAGGGCACCGAGGAGCTGCAGAAGCAACATTACGCATATGAATTAAGTGTAAAAGTTGGGCATGTGTTGGGTGTGCAGACTGGGCGTGTGAATTGAGTGTGTAAGTACCTAGGTATTGGGCGTGGGTGTTGGTTTAATGCTGGCGATGTACCAGTGTACCCTCCGTTTTCGCGGGTGCGAATCCCCTCGCATTTATAATTATTGGGCTCATAGCAATGCAGGGGGCGAACTAACAGTCTTGTGCGAAGATCCCTTAACATTGAGAAGGCACCATTGGTTACTTGACCATTGAGATGAGGGTGACATGGTCGATTCTAGGGGCCGAGATGCTACGCCAGCTGACGCCAAGCTTGTAGTCATAAATTCCACGAGGAATTAGAGCGCATAGGAGCTCCCCACGATTTCCCGCTCGATACTCTACAGCTCAGCTTCCCCAGCCTGATACAAATGTGGCCACCTTGTATTGCCATGGAAAACAATTATCAATACTCAGGGCTGGGCACGCCCCGACAGACACGCCTCGTCAAGCTCCGCACCGACGTAGAGCAGGACGCGCCGCTCTCGTGCGAGATCGTGACCACATCCATGGACAATCCAGACCGCTATGTCGCGCTTTCATACACGTGGGGAAATGAAACCGTAAGCGAGAGAATGACTGTATTAGCGTCGGGAGAATCGTTCGCTGAGGATGCACCGGCCATACTCGTCACACCAAATTGTGCCGCTGCATTGAAGAAACTACGAGCATCTGACCTCATCCGCGGAAGGGGAGTTTGGGTGGATGCAATTTGCATCAACCAAGCGTCAAAGGATGACAAGAGCGTTCAGGTGGAAATGATGGCCGAGATATACGAGAAGGCTGCGGCCGTTGCAGTCTGGCTTGGGGAGAAATGGGCCCCAGAGTGCTTTGAGAACGTGGCTGCTTCGACGGCATGGTATCTGAACACAGTCTGCAAGCTACCCGACGGGAAAGGTTCGACTGAATTCATTGTGCGCCGTCTGAAACATCACGTTGTACGCCTTGCGTTGAGAGGTATCTGTGATGCGAAGTCCCGGTTTCTCTAAATCGGCGTTCCAACTGACCTGTGCGATTAGGCACCGACAAGAAATCACTCAGGAGCATACTGGAAGCGCCGAACTGGAAACGAGCGTGGATTTTGCAAGAGACCACCGTCCCATCGGCCGTGATTCTGTGCCAGGACTCGAAATATTGCCCCACGTTCGGTCTGTGGAGCGCTCTGAGGCACCATGCCCCCCTGCATGCAGAGCAATATGGGCTTCAGCTTCACATCGACCTAGCCCACGCCCGGAAAGCCAAGCCGGAACACCGGCCCGAGAGTGCCGAAGACGCGCTCAAGATGATCCGGAACTTGTTGCCCGTGGGTGCATCCGACCCCCGTGACAAAGTCTTTGCCTTTCGAGGCTTGCTGCCGAAAACCCTGGGAGAGGTGGCCGTTGACTATACCCGCCCTGTTGCAGACATTTTTACCAGCGCTACGCGCAGCTACATCGAAGCCCATTCGAACTTGGATATACTGTACGAGGCTACGCGAAACCCCAAAAAGTTAAGCGAGTTGCCATCCTGGGCGCTGGACTGGGCCGTCAAATATGTCGACAATTTAATGCCGTCAAATGGGTTTGCGGTGCAGTCTGCTTGTGCCTCCGGCCGGAGTGAACCCAGTTTTGAGTTTTCAGAGGACGGTACGGTGCTTCGTCTCAAGGGGAGGCAAATTGGTGAGGTAGGCAGATGTGCCGGAAGCTTTTGCCCTGCGGAAAGATTCACAGCATCAGCGGAAAGCCATCGAGGGGACCGTCAGGATGTGGATTTCAATGAGGTTCTGCGTACGCTCTCGGAATTTGTTCTGAACGACGACACGGACAAAGTGATATCTTCAACTGTCCAGGACAGATACCGAGCATTTCGGCGCCTGCTATTGAGGTATGCAAAGGGGGATCGTACACTTTCCTTCGCACTGAGCATGTTCTTCGATCCGAATGCAGACGTCGCCCGGTCGCTTCAAAGAGCAGGGTCTGCAGAGGCCTCGGTCCGAGGAATCCCAATGCACACCATCACTGCTCTGTCCGGGGGTATGTTGTTTCTCACGACGGAGGGCCGTTTCGCGCTCGGCTTTTGTGCCCTACAGCGAGGAGACTTGATCTGCATTTTTGCGGGGCTTGGGGTACCGTTCATTGTGCGCCCGGAAGGATCGAGCTTCACCCTCGTGGGCTATGCATACGTTGATGGTGTCATGGACGGTGAGCTTTGGCCGAATAATGAGGATGATTTGACAAGATGGGAGATAGTGTAGGGAATCTAGACACCAGCAGGTTCGCACTGTGGAGCGTTGTGTATTTGTAGCCGAACTGCCCAGCCATTCCGGTGGCGCCCAATATGGGATGATGCATTATTGCGGGATGGTGAGATTTCAAATGACTGGAGTCGAGTGATTTCACGTCACAGGCTCAAATTCTGTTTCTGGGGGTCGGAAGGTGGCATACTGAGCACCTAGGTCTCTGAGCTGGATGTCCATATGCTGGCGGGTGAATAAGAGAATGCGAAAGAGAATGCAAGCATAGAGTTCGAGATCTGCAAGGTGTGGGGTATTGTTCTGGAATTTCCTATAACGTGATGGAAACCAACGACTTCAGGAACTCTTTGACTGGAGCAGCTACGGCGACGCCTCATGACCGATCAATGACGATGCAGAGACAATTTGACTGTCTAGAACATCCCACCCGTATTCCCTGGTAGTGTAAACAACGTCTGCGGACTATTGGTACGATACGGAAAGAAATAAAGAAAGGCCAGGTGTTGCGTACCAACTGAGACGAGATGTGCTACGGAAGCATGCTAACAGCTAGAAAGCCAATGTATTTTACAAAATGCAAAATAGACTTTGGTATGTTTGAGAAGCGGCATCTTGGCGGGGATCTGCATACCGCACCCACGTATTACTATAATGTCTCGTGTTCGTCGGTGGGGGTGGTCCCTGTACCCGCTCGCATTCTTTTTCGCATTCTCTTATGTATGCGGGGCCTCCGCCAATCCTCCTGTGATCTCCTTTACTAGTACCGCTCAAAGTTCCTCCCACACATCGGTCCGTCCAAACGACAGTGCATATCCAGTAGAGCGCACACAATTTCCAGGTCTCCAGATTGCCTGGCCAAGGAGTCATGGAGACGACCCAACGCATCACTAGGGTCGGACACCGAAAGTCACGAAATGGCTGTACTAGGTGCAAGGCGAGGCGTGTCAAGGTGCGCTTGACCGCAACACCCTTTTCCCTGGTCGAAATATCTAACACGTGTTGCCTCTCTAGTGCAACGAAACTGCTCCATGTTACAATTGCGCCCGGCATGGGGTTCAGTGTAGTCTCAGCCGCGTAATCAGGCAATCACCTTCTCAAGGTCCCACAGCTCCTTACAGAGCCCTGGATGCTGTAAATTCAGAACGGCCAGCGCAATCGAGCGCACTCCAAAATTCTGATGGCTCCGCCCGCTCTGCGACATCGGAAATACAGGAAATAAGCAGCGCGTCCATATTGCGCTTGAAAATCAGTCAGGCTAGGCAATTGATGTTAGAGGTGTCTGAAAGCCTTGATTCCTCCCCAATGGCCTCGGATGTCACTGCCTCTGCGACGACTGCCAGCCCGGAACATAAGCACGGGTACGAGACTGATGACTGGAGCGCCCGGGATCAGATGCAGAGCTTGCGCCTTTTGCACCATTACTATACATCAGCATACAGCCTACTGGCGCATGAGCCTGCCACTGCAGAGCTGTGGCGGACCACAGTGCCAGAGATTGGCTTTGACCACGTGCGCTCCCAAGTACTGAAAGAGCCATTTTGTAGTTATGTGCTAACACTCACGGCAGGAATACTTGATGCATGGCATTTTGGCGCTTTCTGCTCTTCACTACGCTCACACCAACACCGCCCAGAACAACACCGCGCAGCGTCAGCACTACATGATTGTCTCTGCTCACTATCAACAGCTTGCCTTGAAGTTCTTCTCCGGTAGCATCCACGCTATAAACAACGATAATTGCGAGGCATATTTTCTTCTCTCTTGTATCATATTCCTCCTATTCACTTTCTCCATTGGCCATGCGGATAACAGCGGAGAGAAGCCGAGTCCCGAGACGGTGACACAGTCATTTGTATTACTGCAAGGAGCTAGAGATGTGCTCAACAGTCAGTCTTTACAGAGGTGGGCGGTTGGAAATTCACTAGCAGTACTGCTATCCCCTCGGCCGTGGTATCCCAGCAGCCACGAAGTGCCTACTCGGCTACAAACACGCATAATCCGAGTGCGGCAGCTTGCGATGGAGCAGTCATGCTTCTACGACGATGAGGAATTGAAATCAAACTATCTAGATGCCATTGATCTGCTGCAGACTACCTCCTCCTGGGCAGACCATGCAACGCCGGAAGGCAGACGGAGAATATGGTACTGGCCTATCAACCTATCGCAGGCATTCCTCCATTCTCTTCGGACGGGGCGGCAGCTGGCTCTCATGATCTTGTCTCTTTTCGCAGAACTTGTCGTGCCTTATGAAGCAGGGAACTGGCTACTGCAAGGCTGGAGCAATAGCGTGCTGAGGATGGTTGATGAGAAATTGGATCAGCAATGGAGATACTGGCTAGATTGGCGACCAGAGCGAGAAACTTGAATCAGTTTGCGCTCCTGACCGTTTTCTGGGCTCCGAAGCTTGGTATTTAGACTCTTAGCGTTTATTCTGGGATAGAAATGCTCTCCTTTATTTCTTTCTAAAGCCACATGACACCCGAAAAGTGACTTTGAGGTATGGGCAGTCGTTTTGACATGCCAAGACCAAGCGGGAGGTGACTGGTTGGCGCCACGGTCTGTGCCCCGGGTGCTACTGTAGCTGTAGCGTTTTTGGCACGCGAGTGCCGAAAGATCTTGATTGGCTCGCTTTTTAAGAGAATGCGAGATCTTCCCAGGACATCACTGGTCCAAGGACCTGCCTAAGTTGCTAAGGTTCAAAGATGTTCGTCTGAATTTAGGATCTAGGCGGTGCATTAATGCTGAGTCTTCAGCGTCGCATCTGGTTTCCAACCATGGGAATTCTTGGGCAGATCTCGGATTCGTATCAATTGCGGAAAACCGAGTATCTCAGACCTACCATGTTCGTCTCTCTTAAGTACCTGTAGACCTTCATAATCCAATCCAACCTCTCCCCTACAGGCCAACATCCCAAAAGCCAACGTCCTACAGCCGACAGTCAACATCCAAACGCCACCACAGTCGGGAGAAATTACGCAAAACTCAGAAAAGTCGTTGCGATGTACATATTGGAGCTTCTCTGCCGTCCCGAGCTCATCACTTTGTTTATCGCCATTGTGTTCTACTGGAGTCTACGGTATTTTGTCCGCGATGATCAACCGTACCCCGGATTCAAGATGATAGGGGGTGTGGCAGGAGACTGGTTCGGTATCAAGACCAAAAAGCAATGGGACAACAACGCCGTGGACATACTGCAAGAAGGGTTTCGCGCGGTGAGCTGATACGATCGCCCGCGACAGCAACCCCAAAGACTGACGAGCGTTTCTTTAGACCAAAGGCCAGCCCTTTCAAGTTCTCACTAACCTAGGCCCGACAATAGTCCTGCCGAAACATTACTGCGACGAAATTCGGAATGATCCACGACTTTCTTTTCGTGGATTCATTGAGCGTGTAAGCTTTCTCCAACTCCTGTAGGCCTGTGTCCTAGCTCTAACTTTAGCAAACGTTAGCAAGGATTGACGAATTATCCTGGTCTGGACGTCGTTCATGTGGGCACCCAGGATGATATTATACAAACAGCAATCAGGAAGAATCTCACGCAAGCTCTGGGAGGACTGACCCAGGCGCTGTCTTCTGAATGTGCCTCTGTTCTGAAGGAGAATATTCAGCCTGCACAAGGTTCGTATTGTTCTTTGCAATTAGAAGAATTCACACGACTAACTAACCCACACAGATTGGACGCAGACTAGATTCATCATGACAGCTACACAGATCGCCGCGCGTCTTTCCGCCAGGGTCTTCCTTGGTGAACGTCTGTGTCATAATAACGACTGGATCGAGATCTCGATTCGTTTCACAATTGTCATGATGAGAGCCCAGGATGCTCTTCGCTCATGGCCATTATTCATGCGCCCCTTCGTTCACTTTTTCATCCCCGAGCTCATCTACCTGAAGCGCCTAATCAAGGATGCCAGAAAGATCATTGAGCCGGAGCTCGAGTTTCGGATGGCCGAACGACCAGATGTCTCGAAGCCCCTGGATTCGCTCTCCTGGTTGGACGACGTTAGAGCCGGGCGTCCCTTCGATGTCGTCTCTGGGCAGCTATTCCTGACTGTGGCTGCTATCCACACTACATCTGTCGTGATAACTGCTCTCATGTACGACCTCGTCAAAAACCCGGAATATATCCACTTACTTCGGGAAGAAGCCATCAAGGTCTACAGGGAGGACAAGGAATGGAACAAGACAAGTCTCTACAAGTTGAAACTGTTAGACAGCTGCATGAAAGAAAGTCAACGGTTGAACATTCTAGGTCCAAGTGAGTCCATTTCCCTCCCTATCTGACTTTGTCCATTTATGTATATACAAATGAAGTTAACTCATATGTCACAAGATATGATGAACAGACGAGCTGAACACGCTATCAATCTATCGGACGGCGTTTCTATTCCCAAGGGGGCACACATCACAGTCCCTACATTTCACATGCGGGACCCTGAAATCTTCGGTGCCAATTCGGACCAGTTTGACGGTCATCGCTTCTTGAGGATGCGCCAAAAGCCAGGAGAGGAGAATCGATGGCAGTTCGTGAGTACCAGCCCAGAGTTCCTGAGCTTTGGACATGGTTCGCATGCCTGCCCGGGACGATTCTTCGCGAGCAATGAGATCAAAATCGCCATGATCCAGCTCTTGTTGAACTACGAGTGGAGCATCTTGGACAAACCGCCGCAAAGCAGATTCGCCAGCCGTTTTGTGCCGGACCCCGAGACACTCATTGCGTATAAGTCGAGAACACCGGAGATTGTGTTTTGAGAAAGCCAGCCGACTCAGGAAACCATTACCACCAGTTCTGGTTGCATATCTACTTTCCATGGGTCGTCCGTCTGTTGCGCAGGCCCGATTTATATTCCTTGCTGATGCCTTTCAAATATATGAATCATGATCTCTGAGTTGTACCGCTATTTTAGTCCTTATTTTTTCGAGTGAGAATCTTTGCTGTGAGGCACCCGAACCTACTGTCTCACGATCTCACGGAGATACCGGACAGGCAAGTTCATATTCTGGACAGAAAAAAAACAAGTGAAAGAGTATCTCCGTGGAGAACACCACTGCCAGTGCCTATAGCCTTGGTAATACACGAAGGTAATCCAGCAGTACATGGCGCCATTGGCTTGTACTACCCATCTCAGGCCGTCAGGAGTTAATGCTCGCATATTGTTCTCGTTCACAGACCTAGTAATGAAAAGGTAGGAAAATGTGGCATGGATTAAGAGTATATATTTGTCGTAGCCCCATTGACGCCCAGAGTTGAGATAGATGTACTAATAGATGGTATTCATCCCGTTATTGACGGTTTAGTTTCTTGTGCGAGAAAAACATAAAACAGTATTCTGAGTTGAGGGGGGAAAGGGATGGAAAGAAAGAATACGATCATTTGGCCGAACTGTCAACATCAAGCAGTCATGAAGTATGCTCATTGATGTTATTGTTCCGCCAATATGCTAGGAACTGCGTTGGCACGATATACAACCAAATGTGCTGTTCCAGCACATAAGTATCTGTTAAGAATCTCAAGCTGTTAAGTTTGTTGGCCCTCCACGAAGGCTTCCAGCTTTCTGTTAGACTCTGTTGATATAACGGGGACAATGGCTCCTAGCAGCATGTCACATTGACTGTTGTTGCGGCTTGTCGTGTCCTAGCATTCCTCTTGCGATTCTATCGCCTTGCTTGGGAGGATAACTCTGAGCTGATCCAAGCTCCGTTCATTGAGTCGTCTTCGACTGACCAGGTTGAATATTGTGAACTGTCTTTCAGCTTGCTTTGCAGATGCTGCTTCACTCTCTTGTCTCTTGTGCCTGCTGTACACTATCATCCGAGTTGGTCTTGAGACGGAGCCAGGCAAATCCAAGTGTTCTTAGCCTCAGGAATAAGCGTTTATCACTGTATGAAGGGACTGGATGCACACTGCTTAAAAAGCATATGTGTACAGATCAAAAACGAGACGTCTTAGCCTCAGGAGCTGCTGGGTTGGGAAAGGCTGGTGCGCACTGATGATGGTAGGCACTGACAGCGTGGCTCGCGGCTGAATTGGACAATTGTGAAAATAGCCTGCGCGGTGGACATAGATCCAGATTCGGTGCACCGCTGGTGAATCGGTTACTGCACAGCGACGTTGCGAACGGTGGATAACAATTGACTCACTGAAATTAGTATATTTCCCATCAATGAGCAAGTCAAAATAGAGAGCACCTCAAAGATCTATGTTTCCAGAGTGGGAACCCAGCTTCTCGGAAGATATTTATGTCCAGTCCAGATCCAGCGCACATGCGTTCCCATTTCTTCCATCGAGATCGTCGAGTTGAAGATAAAACACCTCCGTAATGAACCAATTGAGACACAATTTCGTACTGTTGTTTCAAATTGTCCCGCCAAACCACCTGGACCGGCGATTGCCCAGCAAGCACGGTGTCGATGGGCGTGTTCCTGCTATGATCTAACCAATTAGGGTCGATCCCGCGGGAAAGCAGTGCTTGAGCCATTTTGGGCGTAGAGTAAAGGAGCAGCTCAGTCACATGATTGGGCCTGGGAGTTGATTCACGCTCGGGAAAGGGCGCTTCTGTAGGGCGTGGACGTGGAATGGCACCAACGAGAATAACAGCAAGGTCCTCAACCATTGACGACCAGCGGCCACGCTTATTACACAGATGCCTTGTTATCCATGTAAGACTTCCATCAGTCGAAAGGCCCTTGACAACCAACATCTCTGCTATGTCCAGGACACCGTTTGCTTCGTCCTTCGTTGCACATTGCTCAACTGCACTGAGCAGAATCGATACAAGTTCCGCTGAATTCCGTTGAACGCAGGATCGATCTGCCTCGTACGCGTCGCGGACGTAGAGCTTCAATCCGCCGAAAACCGCCATTGCAATCAGGGATCGGAAACGGCGGGGAAAACAAGACATGAGGTAGTCTGGTGGCGCTGTGCCGAAGAAATCATACTGGCTGAAGCCCGTCGTGGTTTCAGCCTCTCTAGCATGGTAGAAGAAGTTGTCTTTACAAAGCGAGTTGATGAAAAGATACTTCGAGATAAAGCAATGACCGTTCTCAGTTATGAGCATGCCGCTGTCGCCCAGGAGCTGGAATTTGAACCAAGGGCCCACGACGAATTGTTTGACCGTTTGGTGCATGAATTGCACAATTGGCTTTCCTTCGACAGAGAGACCACTGACCTCCACCAGGCCGCCCGACACAGATTTGATGTAACGCTCGGCCTGCTCGGCCCACTCCAGCCCTGTTCCTTGCAGGGGCATTTGTGAGGTTGGGATGAGTCTGTTTTGGGCATCTGTGAGAGACATGACGGACCAACACTGGAGGATCGTGAGCAGTGTCTCTATGTCTATGTCCTCGTTGGAGCGGCACAGCGTCTCCAGGACAACGTAGCTTTCTCTACGCTTGCCAGGCGGGATGCGTTGGACGATAACCTGGTAATAGTCATCCAGCTCATCCGGAATTCCGTCCAGAGTCTCGCGTAATTCCTCTTCCAGGCCCTGCAAATTTCGCACCCGCAGTCTTTGCAGCACTGTTTGCGTAAGATCCCGCATCACAAGTTCAACCCACAGAAAGACGCCGCGAGCCCTACGAGCAATTTCCATCACAAAGGACGGTAGAAACGCCTTTGCAGTGTCGTCAGAAGGAATGGATGCGGCGCAAAAGTCGATGATATCGTTCCAGGTGTGGTCGTGAATCTGGAAACCTGGACATGCCGCGAACTCATCATTGAGTGCTTTCCAAGGCCGGCTTGAAAAGAGGATTCGTATACAAGTCAACGACTTTGCGTTGGGATCAGCTGACTGTTGGACGAGACTTTTCACAAACGAGGCGATGAATTCTGGCCTTCCGTTGTATTCGTCAAGGGCATCCAAGAAGAGAAAGAGGTCCATCTTGAATAGAGATTGCCCAATCAATCGGTTTAGACAGTCTTCCAGGCCTTCTCTGCTCCATGGTCCTGTCTGTATATCCGTCCTTATTTCCTCGCGTTGATAGTGGCGTCTCAAAATGCCAATTGGGGTGGGCGTCCACGTCGATGATTCAGGCAATTGGTAGATGGTCCCTTGCTTCTGTCTCGATCCTGGCTCCATCATGGTATTCAAAATAGCCGAGACATCGTCACAACCATCTTCTCCAAGTCGGACTTCATCCTTTGAAGGAAGTTCGACGCCTAGCTCTTTCAGCATGCTCTTCAGACGTAATCCGAGTTTTCGACTTCTGGTCAATTCTCTTTGTGCAACAATAATCCTCTCAACCTCGGTGACTACACGAGAAGAGCAAGGAATTCGCAGGCCATCCAAAAGAGCCCAAATGTCCTCTTCGAGGTTGTCGAGGGCCAAAGCAGCAACAAGAGTCTGGTATTGTTCCGCAAGGATGGGGTATAGGAGTTGGAAGAGTCTTCTTTCTTGTTCCAGGATCTGACTCACGAGGGTCCTCAGGAGGCCCTCGAAAGACTTTTGCATGTTCGTCCCTCGGTGGTGGAAGAAGAAACTTGCGGTCATCAGGCGCGCTCTTGACTGCAAGCCGCCGGCACGTAGAAGCTCACGTGTGCGCGGATCCTGGTGAAGATACTTCATAAGGGTGCTCTTCCCACTCGCTGGCTTTCCATTGATCCAAAATATGCCGGTACCTTTCTGTAGCCATTCGCTTAGCCCCACAGAAGTATCATCGTACACCCAATTGAACGTGTCTCCTAATTGCTGGTGGATTTGCTCCAGTCGACGGTCTCGTTCTGGGGCGCGAAGAGACGACAATATCGCATCCTTGTCCCAAAAGTCCGGTGCTGTCCATTCCAAGTGTGGTTCGGATCTCCGTGAGGCATGTCTCTGGCTGCTGTCCTTGCGTCCGTTGGGTAGTACGGTCGGGTTTGCGGCTTCAGACACGGCGCAAATGTGTTCCAATTTACTTGCAACTATCCCAATTGAGTGATCTCCCGAACCGAATTTTACCATATCAGAATGGTTTTCGTTTATTTGTATGGTCAAAGAAGGCTGAGAATGGCAGAGGTTTCTGGTTGCAGATTCTCGTGACACCATCACAGTTCCAGGACCCGTCCTTGCAAACATGCCCGATGTGAGGGCCTTGCGTCACTCAGTCAGCTCTTTTCGTAGGACCTATGTGTTGGCAACACTTTGTATAGAAAGGGGCTTACTTCCACAGTCGGCGTGACTTTAGTCTCGAACGCCCAAAAGAACTGGAGCCTCTGGAGATAGGAGATGTTCCCAAATTGCTCATCCAGTCTGGGCAACAAGTCTGACTGGTTCGAGAGGCCTTTCACTAAATCGACGTTCGGCTGATCTCCTATCATCCCAGAAATGTCTCCCATATCCATGCCTTGGCTAGGGACACCAAAAAAGACAGCCCCTTTTATTTTTGCAAGGATCTCTCTCTCCTGGTGGCCGCCCCCAGCCAGAATAATGAGCGCCTTCTTCAAAATTACTCCTCCTAGGCTGTGAGCGAGGAAGAGAACCGGTCTTGCTGACGGTGCAGACCACCCAATCACCTTCACTGTCTGGACCAGTGAAATCGCCAAGTCTGCAACGACTTGAAAGGGCGTGCTGCCGTGGAGCGCTGTGTCGTAACCGTAAACCAAGAAATGAACGCCTGGCAGCCGCTGCGGCAACTCATCCCTTATCCACATAAAGGACTTGTCGTGGCCATGGGGCTGCCATGATCCGAAGGGATGGCTGGCAAGACCGGATATGATGAAGCAACTGACAACAGAGACAAGAGTGTCAGTAGTAACCAATCGCAAAACCACACGGGATGATGAGAGACTAGGGAGGTGAGTTTCTCTTACTCATACTTGTGCTCATAGTCCGGCACATGGTTCAGCGGCGTTATGCCCTTAAAGTGGTGGTCGATGATCAAAGGCTTCTCTAGCCCTGATACTGGCAATGAATATTCTCCACCCGTGAGATTTGAACTTAGAGCCGGAGGTTCTCTGTGGAAGGTCATGGTAGCCACCTTGGTCTGCGACCATGCCCAAGGGTCCACATCATATGCCAGCGAAGATATTTGCACGTCCTGCGCCGTGATGCCTTCCAAGGACTCACACAAGACCTCAACGGCGGACAACCGATCCATGTGCCTCGGAAGGTTCCGAACCCGAAAGACACGGGGTTTATTCCTGAGACCTATGGCGTTGGCAGGCTTTTTCTCAGACATCTTGAGAAAGGTCTGAAACAAAAGCTTGAGTCCGACGTCTGATCTTCTGACGGGCAGTGACTTCTAAACGCACGCCATGGAATATCTGGGTCCAGTGGTGAAGCACGGACTAAACAAGACATCAGGGCTTTAGACGAGATTTTGGTGGCCTGCTGAAAATCCTGCCGGATAGGCGGGGTTCTCATGTATGCCTGGCGTTGCACCCCGTGGGGGCAGAAAGTATGCCTGCCACAGCGCGTGCATATGTATCCCATTATCGGCGGCCGGTCTGGGCAGATTTTTTAGCCAACGAGATGCAGCCACGACAGTAGATACAAGTACAGCGCATAAACAGCTAACGGCCTGAGTCCATTTCATATTAAGGACGCAATGGCCGGGCCGCTCAAAATCTGCAAGCATCAATCTGCTACATAAATTAGTGACGCTCATTCTCAAAAGACATGCCTAAGCAATCAAGCGATCCGAGCATCTGGCCGGTACGTCGGAATCGTTACAGAGTGTTTTCGAAGCTTTTGAATCCTGAATAGACGTCTTACAGTTCACATCCGCAGTGCCGGGAATCAATGATGACGCCACAGATCTCCTGCCTGCCTCCTACCATTACTACAACGCCAATGGTAAGCGCATAGTCGCTGATCCGGACAAGGACGTATCGGCCTTTTTACGCAACGAATTATCGTTGGGGCGCTTGGGTGAAATGCTGCAGCATCTGTGGTTTGCTGGCGCAAAGCATGCCCCTAGGCAACTGCATTTTCAAGTCGCTGTAGGCCGGGAGATTGTCGTTGTGGATCGGATGGACTTGCATCTAGTCTGGGACAAGGACGGGAAAATATTTCTCAAGCCCATACCAAGGTTCTTGCTTGACCGGGACTTCTGGCAAAATAACTTAAGATGTCCCTATGGTTGTATGTGCCCAGGCTCTTCAGCGCCCTGGTGCAGGGACGAGCTGCGAAAAGTCGCCCTCGGCTTTCTCTACACATATGCCTGTTTGATTTCATCGGAGACGGACTTCTTCCTTGCCAACGAAAAGCGCATCTTACCCCGGAAAGCGAGGGACGCAACCATCGAGTGGGAAGAATGGAAACACATGTCTAGGGGAATCCTTAACGCGCATGATCCAGACAACGTCCACCCTCGCTTCCTGCGCGCCGAGCTTCGTCTCTCCCGGATCAACACAATTAACCGCTTCACTCGCTTTCCGCCTTTCCAATCATACCTCCGTGGCTGGAACAATTACAGCACCTTCTACCGCGATAACCTTGCGTGGATGGCTGGTACAGCCGTCTTCTTCGCTGTAGTGTTGGCCGCGATGCAGGTCGGCCTCGCAACGGAGCGGCTCCAGCGCTGCGCCAGCTTTCAAAGTGCATCGTATGGCTTTACCGTGTTTTGTATCTTGGGGCCTATGTGCGCATTCGGACTCCTGGTCCTGGGGTCTGTACTCAAGTTTTTCATTGCCGATCTACCGGCAGCTCTCAGGCAAAGATAACATGTAGTTGACGTGAGGCTAAACACCCTCACGGCCCCGGACTCGGTTGGTCGGACTAAACAAGTGGCCCGAGTGGACGATTCCAGGAACAAACGGGCTAGCAAAATAAGCAACAATGCAGACCCTTGTTTAAACAGGTGACCAGCACATGTTTATCTGAAGGCTCTGCTGCTAATTATACGTGCGGCCAAACTCTAAATCGCGAACCCCATCCTTGGCACGGCAGCGCGGGCTCCACGCACGGCCGGGCTGTCGGGATTTGATAGGAGAGCCCCAAGCCATCATAATCTCCCTGAAACGATCGGATGAATCGACATCAGATGCATAACTGCTTGTTGGCGCGCCTCGGGTCGCACCCCACCGGTACGTGCGGGCCAGATGCAGTACATGAGGCACACTGCCAACTAAACACCACAATTCCTCAACAACCAGCCATCAGAAAAGAAAGACGAAGATATTATCAGATTCCTCTCAATCAGGAGGACCTAAAGCCCTTTTTTTAATCGCTATTTCATTCAAAATTAATAAAATAACGATATTTTTCTTAAAAGATTATCTCTGCTTACTCACCTCAAAGTTACCCACTAAGACGCTTCGCTTATTACAACTTGAATCAACTAGCGCTACCCACAGATCACATACTGAACAGTTGCCCCTTGTTCCTCTTCAACAACCTCCACACCACCTATTCAAATGGGAAGAAAACTCCATTCTAGCCCTACGAAGACCCAGAAAAGACCCAGAATATAGGCCCATAAGAGCTATAGAGAGCCTCTCAGAGTTGGCTATTGCTTTGTATTGCTGCAGAAGAAGAGGTCACTCGGAGATATATAGCCAATGGGCAGGGCTGCGACCCGAGGCGCGCCAGCAACCAGATAAGGCTGACGGCTCTAGCCTGTTCAACGGTCGCGAGTCAGAGTCTGGGCGCGTTGAGCGCTTCGCCCCTCTTGGCCGTGGTCTATGCATGACTTGGGATAGCACCATGTGCACCGTTTGTGGATGAGTTTTGTAGATCAAGTGAGGCTGGCAGAAAATCGTCGAGATGGAAACAGTATAAGACGACCAAATGGTTCGCCACCATGGTTAGGAGACGATGACGGACAAGGCTTGCTCTTCATTCTTTCATTCAGTCCCCAGGTTCGAAATTGCCTTTTCATTCTTTACCAATTCTTGTCTCTCAATATGAGACTTTCCATTCTCTTAGGAGCGTGCCTTGCCGCAGCTCCATCACTTGCACAGAGCGGCTGGAACAATACTTCTCTTCAACCCAGTGGATCCCGGGTGCCATCCTCACCACCAAGCTCAGCACCCGTGCTGACCCCAGCGTCGTCACGCCCAATCACCCGGACCGGGTCATCACCACCATCATCCACATCGGCACCGCCAGCCACAGTCACAGTAAGCAATGGAGACACCCTCGACGTCGCACCAGGCGTCGTGGTCTTCGGCGGCGCAGGCGGCGGGTTCTACACCATCAACGGCGGCGCCGCCATCCCCATCGCAGCAGGGGCGACAACAACAGCCAGCCAGGAAGGGGGCAACGACGACCCGGCGCCGACGTCAGAGCCCCCCACCTCGGAGCCGCCGACCTCGTCCGAGCCGCCCTCGTCGTCCCAGCCCACGTCGTCCCAGCCGCCGACGGGCACACCCAAGCCGTACATGATCTTCCCCGCGGACGGCGCGGACACGGCAGGCTTCCTGACCACGCTCGAGGACCTGGTCAAGCCTGAGGTGCCGCAGGTGGTTGACATTCTGGATACAGCTAGTAACTCTAACACGACGCTGATGTGGGTTGCGAACCTGACCGACACGCAGCTGCGGGAGGTCGAGGGCAACAGCGCCGTGGAGGGGACCATGGTGAACGCCAACCTGACCGCGCCGGCGCCGGCCGAGGAGGTCGAGGGGGAGACGGTAGCCCCGCCCAAGACGGCGCGGCGCAGCCTCAAGGACATGGCTAAGAGGGCGGTCATCAATGTCGACACGGATGACTTTGATCTGATTCAGCTTTCTACGGCTGAGGGCAGCCAGCCTGGGACGACGTATGACTATGATGAGAGCGCCGGGACTGGCATCTCTGTTTATGTCATTGAGAGTGACATTCTCATGGACCACCAAGAGTTCACCGATGGTGGTCGGACGACTCGGAAGATCACCATCCCCGACATGACTGGTGGAGGGCTCCGCGACCGAGCAGAGTTCCACGGTACATGTGCGGCGTCGAAGGCGGTTGGAAACACTGCGGTATGTTCAGACGAGAACGACTACACCCGTCCCCGCATTTATCGATACTGACTGTGTGATAAACAGGGCTCGGCGCCAAAGGCAGACTTCGTAGCCGTCGACATGACAAACGACGACGTCGCCACGCTGATCGCAGCCTTCGCCATGATCGGCCAGGACGTGGCGCAGAGGGGCCTCAAGGGCAAGGCGGTCATCTCGTGCAGCCTGACGGCCAGCGAGGAGTCCATCACCGAGATGGGCATCGCCCGGCTCCGGCGCGTGCTCGGCGTCCTGGTCAGCCTCGACATACCGATTATTCTCTCGGCGGGCAACTACGGCGGCGACATCAACACCTACCCGCCCATGCTGGCGGACGAGCTGCCGCTCATTACCGTCGGCGCTGTGGACGACAAAGGCGAGATCGCGTCTTGGTCCCAGGGCGGTGCGCTCCTGACGACTGCCGCCGGCGGAGTGGGTATTGTCTGTGCTACCAACGAGGGAGTTGATGCGTACCGGATCAAGCAGGGTACCTCCTTCGGTAAGTCTGGGACCTATAATAACACAACCTCCCAGTCCAAAATACTGACTCTGCTTTTCGCACAGCCGCGCCACTCGTCGCCGGCATGGTCGCCTACTGGCTCGGCCACCCAGACTACACAGGCGCATTCCCAGCCTCGCAGGTCGCCCAGGCCGCCAAGGACTCGGTGACCTCCCTGCACTGGGCGCGCGTCGAGGGCGGCTACAACGTCGTCTACAACGGGGCGCACGAGTGCGTCGAGGATGACGGGTCCTCGAGCGACGGCGAGGCTGCCGCAGCGAGGCGCGATGTGATGCTCGAGGGCCGCCAGGCCGCGGGAGGAAACACCACGCTGGGCCTGGGCGGCATCCTGGCGGCGTCGTGCCCGCTCCCGCCGTCGAGCTCGAGCTCTTCTACGGTCGTCACCGCCACTCCGACGACGCTCGCGACCGTCACCTCTACCGCGTCTGCCACGTCGACGGCGGCGGCTGAGACTAGTGCTCCTGCCATTGAGCCGATATACTGTTACAGCTTCGATCCTGCTTGCTATGTGAGTATAACTCTGTTTTCCATCTTAACTCGGAATGTTTGCTGACATTTGTTCTCTCTCCCAGGGATGGTGCTGCCCAGATGAGCCCGGTGGGACCTGCAGCTCCGAGTACCCAGGCAAGCAGGGCTGCCGATGTGGTGCCGGCGGTGCGACCAATGTCGTGCCAACTGCTGCCCAGTGCCCGATGCCTGCTTGAGTTACACGGTGTGTTCGCGGACGAGAGGCAGATTTATTACGATTTAGGAATGGCTGTTCCCAGACTACGATTCTATGCTTCTACGGTTCCCATGATTCGACCTTCTATGTATATATATTCATAACTATCCCGAATGGAATTTGATGACTGTTTGACGATTTCATTTTTTCACAATAACTGTGCTCGGTGAAAGTTAGACAGATTGCGTAATTAGGTACAAGTTTGGATTTGTCGTCCGCAATTCAATATGATGCCTATTCACTTTAATGCAGTGAGATGAGCATCAATTAAGTGAATTAAATGAGTCTCGATGAATCCGGGGGCCAAATTGCCCCTAATTATTATATAAGACTGCAATCCAGCTCTCTTCCAGTTCGGGACTAAACCGGGATGACACATTCCAGGGTTGTCTTTGAACTCCGCAAGCGCCCAGAAACACCACCAAACATTCAGCTCTTGCAACCAACGCCCAACAGAGCCCAGCCCAGCCTAACCTGTCTTTGCCGCATCGTGTCAAATCAGAATCAGCCAGAGACAATCTTACTCTTTCTCTCACCTTTCTTCAGGGGCAACACACAAAATCACCCGTCAACCTCGGCATCATCTCACAGCCTCCGGTCCGACTATCCGCATCAATGTCGGCGCAACAGCCATCCCCATCCCCAGCGGGAATCGTCCCCGAGGAAGAAGTCATCCAGAGCATGAGCAACTCAGCCCCGCTCGACATGTCCGACATAACCGCAGCCACAAACAACGCCACCAACAACGAAGAGACCATCGTGCACTCCCTGCTGGCCGCCGCCCACGCGACCATCGCCAAGGTGGACCCTACCAACCAAACGACCCGTAAGTGAAGACTCCCATGTGGCACCTTGATTAGCCAGCCGGCCAAGCAGGCACTCGCTGACTGACCACCCACACAGACCAGGTCGGCGCCGCGGCCCTCAGCGCAGACGGCCACACCATCTTCACGGGGATCAACGTGACGCACTTCAACGGCGGGCCCTGCGCGGAGCTCGTGGTCCTCGGCACCGCCGCCGCGGGCGGGTGCGGCACGCCCGGCACGCTGACGCACATGGTCGCCGTGCGCAACGACGGCGTCACGGTGCTGAGCCCGTGCGGGCGGTGCAGGCAGGTGCTGATGGACCTGCACCCGGACATCCAGGTCATTGTCGACAACAGGACGGGGAAGAGGGGGTTGCCCAGTCAGGTAGCAGCGGCGAATGGGAAGGATGCGGTCGGGGGAGTGGGAGGCTCTGGTGGGCTGGGCAGCTTGCGGGTCGTCAGTATGGACGAGCTGTTGCCGTTTGCGTATCGGAAGGCGGACTGGAGGGCTGCTACGCCTGAGAGGGGCGCTGTGTCTAAGTAGCGGTGCTGTGTTTGCGGAGTTGTCCTTGTCGAGGCTTCCGAGATTTGGGATCTCTGTCGACACCTTCTGCTGGAGAGCTTGTTTCCCTGTGCTTACTGGCCGGGGTCTCCGTGGATCGAGGACACATTCGGATGCGGGAGTAGATTCGGAGTAGACATGGGATGATAGACTTGAGACGAGATTTTCAGTGAACCACTAGAGATGATCAAATGTGTCACTAGATACAGGACTGAGAGAGTCAATATCTGCCAGAGTGTGCAACTGTGAAAACAAATCTGAGGATAAGTGACACATGCCGAACATCACACATCACTACACACGATCTGCATGTCCCAGAACACAGAATAAGCAAGGATTGCAATATTGCTGCTAAATCTGGGCTTCACCGACCATATCAGAACATACTGGACTGGTCCAATCAAAAGTCAACGCCCGTAACCACAATCAACGCCATACTAACAACCCCTACCGACCTGCCTGCTCGACCACCAGTCTCATACAAGCCAATCCACTCTCATCCAGCCTCAAGAAAAGCGTATCCCATTTCATTTCTCCCTCGCTCCTCCTTACTTGGCCTTGGGCGCATCCGTCAACGGCACATACCTCACCCCAAACAACCTCTTCCTAGTCACAACCCCCTGCGCATCCTTATCAACAGCCCAGATATGCTGCCCCCCACCGCCATCCTCGTCATCAACAGGGATGAACATCCTCCCGGGGCTCCGCAGCTGCTGGATAAGCTCGTCATGCACCTCGACGGCGCTGGCGCCCACGTGGATCGCGTCCCACCCGGCCTCCTCCTCCCCGGGCTCGACCCACCCCTTCCGCCCGTCCCCGACCCGGAACCGCACCCGCCCGCTGGCGAGGAGAGCCCGCCCTTCCTCGCTGCGGGACATGTTGCGCTCGCCCATCTCCTTGAGCGCGGGGATGTGCTCCAGGCCTACCACTGCGGCGGGGCTGTTGCCGTCTGCGGGGGTGGACGACGGCGGCGGCAGGAGCTCCGCCAGCACGTGCGTCAAGTAGCCTGATCCGGAGCCGATGTCCAGGACGCGCCGGGGGCGGTTGGGGCCGGAGGAGGATTCGTTGGGCGGTGGCTGCAGGGAGCTCAGGAGGTGCTCGGCGGCTGTGGCGTGCATGTGCGGGGCCGAGATGGTGGCAGCGTGGCCGATTGATTGGGGTGAGTCGTTATACGGGGATGACGGTGCGTAGTGGGCGCGGTCGACCTGGGGATTGTTAGCATGATAAACGGCTCATCAGGAGGAGAGGAGGAACGAGGTGTTGTGGACGGGAGGTGGGGTGATAACATGTGATGGACGGTTTGTGGACGAACTTTCAGGAAGGCCTCCTTGACCCTGTCGTCCTTGATCATGCCGTTGCGGCACAGGTTCGCGACCAGTTCCGCATTGGACGTGCCGGAGCTGCGCCAAGCCATGCTGGTGTCTGTGAGTGTCCTGGTGCTGCTCCTGAGATGTGGTAGCCGCCGTCCGTGTTGGTGCTGTCTGAAAGTGGGGCTGGTGGCGATGCGGAGGCGGGAGAGTGGTCCCGTGGGTGAAAAGAGTGAAGCCACTGTCGGCCGGGGTGATGGGAGGTGAGGCTTCGTCGCTTGATTCAAATGGGACTGACGGGTCGATAGATGGTGTGAGACGAGTTGATGGTGACTTCTCTTGTGTGAGGTGTGTACTTGTGTAGGTGGAAGTATGCATGCACCAGGTGGAGCGGTCGACGTCCCTTTGAGCCGGTCAAGATTACCTCATACGTCGGTAGCCAAAGAGGTACGGGCGCCAGGGGCCGATTGGAAGTGACGGAGCGGGTCCAGTTGTTCCTTCCAAGTTCTCAAGTGAGTTCAGGGTGGTGCTCACAGTACCAACTTCAGTCACCTAGGCATTTTTGTCCTAGCTACCGGACGTATTGCTTGCCTTAACAATGCTTGTCACCGCCTGACCTTACCACACAACGTGGGACCCTAACCCCGGCGTCCCCCGGAAGTTGAGGCCCATAGCGTAATGAGAAACCCGCTGCTCAATCACTTGTGAGATTCCCACTAACAAACACAACCAGGACAGCAGCATATCTGTTATGTGTTAGTGACGCGAGTTTTTCTTCGCTTGATCATCAAATGGCCGTCTGGACACCATGGGGGATTACTAACGCGGCTGTCGCCCCAAACACCTCTGCCATGGATCCGTTTGTCAACAGGCCAACACTGGCCGCAAAGATGACAGTGAACAAGGCAATCAGCCCCAGACGTAGGTCATTGTTGTTGACTTTGTACAAAACCAATATAGCTCCAACGAGGAGCAGTGTTGCCAGTATGGTGCTGAGATATGATATGAATGCGGAGATCTTGTCCCCTGAAGCGTAGCCTAAGGAGTTGTTCTGGTTCAAGTATTTGTTGTCTTTGTCCTTGAGCGAGCAGACACATCAGCCTGGTGGATCTTCAAAGTTTTGTCTCAGCACAGAAACTGACCTTGAAGAGAAAACCCAAGTCGTTTTTGACAAATGTAGTCAGCCTGTCTGGCGGCTTAGAGTTGTGCAGAGCGACGAGGTCGTTCGGGTCGTCATAGACCTCGCAGCTGTGGCCTTCCAGTAGCGGCAGATGTTCATTCCCAAGCTTTCGAAAGAAGTTGGACCGAAAGGCTTTCAAAGTATTCTTGTCAGGTCGTGGTACCGCGGCTAGCGTACTTTCGAATATCAAAGCTTCTCCTTTGAAGACATCAGAAATGCTTGGTCTGTGCAGCGACTAATGTTCAATCTTTGGCCCAATTCATGTACTTACGATATTCCTTCAGAGTTCTTTTGATCTCTGCAAACAACTTTAAACGGTCTGAGCCGGGACCATGCGTTGCCTTGTAGGCTTCCCAGCTCTGCAAATCATGCAGAACAGCTTGATAACCTGGCCCGCGGCTCTGGTATCTTGCCCAGTCCTCTCTGTCGAAGGCATCAAGTCGCGACTCCAATCCTGCAAGTTCACTCTGTAGTATCAAAAGATTTCTTGAGGCCAGGCGAGTGAATCTTTTGTAAATAAATGTGGAGCGATCTGGATCACGGGCGATAAAAGCTGCCAGTGCTGGGAACCCATCGATATAGGCTTGATCCTCTCGGGGATTCATCCTTGAAAAGGCTTCGTGGAGGGAATGAACTGATTTGGCTATGGGCGGAGATTTATTTAGTTGGAGGGCATCGGCGTCTGTCAGATATGCCCAGTCTGTCATGTGCAGCCCTGCTAGTTGGGCAGGTCTGCACTATGGCCTCAGCATCGCGATTCGGTGTGATGAAACAGGGTGTGCTATGGCTGATGACCTAGCATCAATGTCGCACACGCGTCGATATGTCGATAGTATACTTCGGGAGAAGGCTTCCCCGTGAAGTTGCCGTCAGCATTGAGTGAATCGATAGATTCTCCTCGACCACGCCTTTACGATGACCATTTGGAGAACAAATTTCGTTTGGCCAATGTCAGATGTGCCAGAGCAGACTATGTAGTGAAAGCCCCTGGGTCTCCTCTATTTGCTTCAGCAAGAGCCCCTGGCAGTGATCGCTCTCATTCGGAATGGACAGTGTCGCTTGTTGGGAAACGGGGCTGTACGGCCAACCCTGCCACGTCAGGAGCGGAGCCTGCAGCAGCAGCTGCAGGCTTGGGGCTTGCGAGCCACTCACCACCCACCCTACCAGGTATGTCATGTTGCTCAGCCCCTTAATAGCTATGCCACTTTTTACACTTGTCACGCTACATAGTGTGGTAGCACCGGACCGCGCTAGTGACAGGAACAGCCCCCTTGAACATTAAGAACGTTTCATGATCAACAGTTCCGAACATTTCACATAAATCACTGCCAGGAAGATAAACTCCCGAACCCGGATGAAGAATCTGTGCCATTCTTATGAACAAAGTTCGCATGCTCAACGAAATGGAATACTATGGCCCCGATGAGGCCATTTCGCCGCTGGTACCCCGCAGAGACACCATTATGGAACCCGCGCCATTGAAACCTTGGACGTTTTATCATAAAAGCGTCCTTCAGTACGAGCCTTCGGAAGTTAAGGATTTCTTAGGAAATGAGGTCCTCAGCTGTCCTGTGTGTGATAATCGTGTCTGATCGTCAATTTTAGTCCTGCAGTACGCTAACAAAGCTTCACGTTCATCATAGTCGCCGGATGACTCGAACAGTCGAGGCTCAGGTATCCACAGTTCACGGGCGAGAGGGACTGCAATAGAAGTCCTCGAAAGCATTGCACAGAAGTCTTCATCCCACGAGAGTCTGGGACAAAAGCCAGCGAAGGCCTTATCCCTCACAAATGACAGCTCTCCAAAGCCCACTCATCTTGCTCCAAGACTCGGAAGGTTGAGGAAGAGACTTGGGTTACCACTAATGGTTTTCGCCAACACTAAGGCCGAGTCCGTCATCGCGTGTCCGGACAGCGGGTCAGATGACAACATTATGTCGCGTAAGCTTGCTGATCAATTGGGCGTCCAGGTTATGGACATTCAAAGCTCTGCATCTTCGACTTTCGTGCTGGCGAATGGACGAACAGTCTCCGCTGTTGGTCAGGTTCATCTCAAATGCGCGTTCAAACAGACACTTTCGGTCAATCGCCTTATGGACTGCGTATTCTACGTCTTTCAGACGCTAGCAGTTCCCATGATCATGGGGATTGAGTTCTTGCACGCCACAGAGACTTTGACGAAGCATCGTGACCGTCTAGTTGAGGAGATTGTCCCTCCGATGCGACCTCTCCGGGTGTGCAGTGTTGGCCGGCCGAAGCGGAACATTGTTTGCCGAGTCGGCGAGCATGTCGGATGCGCCACAGCTGACACGGGATCGGAGTTGGACCTTGTAAGCCCGGGCTTCGCAGCTTCTCGAGCTTTCGACGTGGAGGACTTGTGCGTGGAGCTTGAGTTCGCAGACGGGAGCACGGGGTATACCGTCGGCATGATCAAGTCGGCATTTTCCATCGGCCGCGTGAGCGATGTCGAAGGCTTCATCCCCAGAAGTAAGGAGAAGCTTCTTGAGTTGTTCATCCTGGACAGTCTGAACGCGGACATTCTTGTAGGCACAGACACTATACAAGACTTGGAGGCATATAGCGGTCACGAGGACTGTTTCATACCGGCTATGCCCCGCATGGGGGAATCTGACCTCAACATTATTCGCTATATAGGTGCTGTGGAAAGAGGACTTTCCAGTGCATGGGAAGGTCTGAAAGATTCTTTTACATCCTCTAAGAATAAACAGGCTGCGGCAACCAGTGAGTCATCCATATTCTTAACTCGCATACAAAACTCCTTCAGCTCAGCTGACGATATGTTTAGATCAGGATCACACGCGGAAACGGTTGCAGCAGCATGATCAGCTACTTCATGATCAGCTCCACAATCGAAGTCAACTACGACCCACAGAGACAAGCCCGAGCGAGGGACTTCCTCACAAGGAGCCACTGCTTCAGTCCCCAGGACCAGAGTCACTTACACCGCGGCTCACATCACCGCCGGCAGGCTCAACAAACAGTCTACAGTCGCGGCCCTATTTCTGTCCTGTAAAGGGCTGTCCCCGTTCCGAAGGCGGCAAAGGATTCAAACGGAAAAATGAGATGATACGACACGGCTTAGTACATGAATCCCCTGGTTTCGTGTGTCCGTTCTGCCCAGACCGGGAGCATAAATACCCAAGGCCAGACAATCTGCAACGGTATGTCTCTGTTTCTGGCATCCAAACACTTGACATCACAACGCAATATGCTAAGAAGCTGGTAACATTAGGCACGTTCGTGTTCACCATCCAGACAAGGACAAAGATGACGTGCTGCTGAGAGATGTCCTAAGCCAACGACCAGACAGTCCTAGCCAAGGGAGGAGGCGTAAAAGAAGCCCTATCTCATGGTAGAGACCGCACATAGATCATTCTGGCCGCTCTGTTCAGTATAAAGTGACGAGAAGCACGAGGCTGTCTCGGCGATCTCGAAACCCGCCAGTAATACAGACATCGGGAACAACAACTCTGCCACAATTTCGTGGAGAAAAAAAGAAAAGATGCGAATATGACTTTGCGAAATGTATGGAGCCCCTTTGGCTTTATCTAGCTTGCGCCTGTCTTGTTGGCACCGCTTTCCCCTCCATCAAGCACGATGTCCCACGCTCTAGCTACATCCGCCTTCCAGGCCTCCACATGCACCATTGCATCCCCAACCCCAGAAACCTCCAGAATCTGGTGATCTTCATGCCGCTGCTGCACCTTCGGAGTCCTGAGGCTTTTTGCTTGAGGCCCTACATACAGACCCGAACTAGGTAGTGGGAGCTTCAGCCATCGGTGTTTGCTGCTGCACACCGTGGACTCCATGTCGGAGCGTCTTTGAGGGTCGCGGAGACGCCCTAGACAATTATCGCAGAAATCAATGTTTGGGCAGTAGATGCAATGGTAGACCTCTGCTTTCGTGCATTTCTTTCCGTCCGCCGTGCGTCCGTCACACGTCCAGGTCCAGTCAGTCACCTCGGTGATGTGCTCTTGGGAGGCGCGCAGTCGCTCTTGGATAAGGCGGTATGCTGCGATAGTCTCTGAGTTGTGAAGGTTGAGTTGACTTTGTCCTTCACCGCCCTCCAAGGTATCATTTGAGGAGATGATAGCACTTAGACACGTGTCTATGTGTTCTCTGGCGACCTTGAGACGCTGATGTTGCGGCGAGGTCTCGGAGAGCTGGCTGTTTATGACCTCGAGAGTCTTGTCGGCCAATTTTCGCACCACATCTAATAATCGTTGGTTTTCCTGCCCTTCGCTGTTCCGGACGTCTTCGGAACTGAATGCGAGTGCATTAGTCAGAACATCTGGGGAAGTGGAGAGGAGTAGGGCAATTGTCGCATTGACAAAGTCGCCGTGCTGCACCAATGCCCCCCAAAGAGTGGAAAACCCAAAGTCGTCATTCTGAGGTGTCTCGTCCGAGAGAACTTCCAGCCCCAGCCTGATCTTCCGAACAAGTGCCGCTCTGGAATGGCTCGTGTCCCCGTGGTGGGCATAAAGTGCAGAGAGGAATCCAGAAGCCTCCCACTCCCCCTGAGCTTGATTTTCAGACCCGGCGAGCTGGGCCAGCTTATCAACATCATCGAGACGGTCTCTAGCCAACATGTCTTCGAAGTAGTGCTGGGCGATCTGGACCCTGGCCCTTTGGCGAATGGAATAGGCGTTGTAGGTGTCGATGTTGGACAGCTGGTCGCAACATTCTTCCCAAAGCCTCAATGCTTCCCTGAAAGGATCCACGGTCTCGGGCGCCACCTCGTGCTTGTATATATACGTAGCAAGGCCCCGGTAGTATTTGAGAACGCCAACCGATTCATCGTTGAGGATAGGATTGACTTCCTCAAACTCTGCGCCAGGATTTGGGCGAGCGGTTGCCGTCTCCATCGCCCTTACGACGCCCTTCAGAGTGTCCAGCTTCTCACTAGCCAAAGTGAACATTCTTGGGATGAAATCCCCATTATCGTCGTCTCTCGCAGCCATGTTGAGAATGTCACACAGTCTTTGTCCCTCATTCTTTTCGGAGAGTTTGTCCTGAAGCCACTCCATCGCATCGTGTGGGTCCGGAGACCTCATCACTGCCTTCATATGGCCCAACTGTGCTTGCATGGCTTGGTTCGCGTCCTGGCTGGATCCGGCCTGCAGGTATGACTCCGCCGCTTTCTTGAAATCTCCGGTATCCAAGGCAGACTCGCCCAGGAGTAAATGAAGGGCGGATACGTCCGTCGGGTCTGGCTTGGGCACCGCTCCGTCGTTTTCGGCCTCCGCTATCGCGAGCTCGAAGCATTGCATGGCCTCGTCGAAGTTCTTTTCAATGACATATGTTGTACCCAACCATCGATGGCATAGCCAGCTAGGACTTTCTTTTTCCAGAGCGAGTTGGTAAAATCGCCGGGGCTCGTCCACTTTGTCGTCATGATCATGATGAAGCGCAGCCGAGGCAAGACGTTCATACCAGAGGGAGTCAAGGTCCGCATCCGACAAGTTCAGGAAGTTTCGACACCATTCGCTGACGCGACTCCAGTCGATGTTGTCGTAGTATGAGCTAGAGCTGCTGGATTTGGCTGTTTCGTCAGAGTCCCCTCGCTGAGACATCTTGAGGGCATCATCGTCCTGATCAGGTTTTAAGTTTATCATTAGCACTCCTGCTACTTTTTCCTAAGATCTGCTTCCTTTGCACGGCCATTGGTGCCTGGCCAAACCAGATAAATTAAGCCGCGTGACAAGAACGAAAATTACTCACTGCATTTTTAAGCTCCAAAACCCAATAAGACGCTGACCACATATCGCAGCGCCTTCCTCTCAATAGACTCTCTACCATCGAACGAGCAAAATGACGCAGATAACCGTTCGCCGGGCTAATGGTGCTCTTCACTTGATTCCGCCAAGACTTGTCTTGCACACCCCTCATAACGCTTGTGTCTGTTAGCCACTCTCGGATTTCCCTCAGGTCATCCGCGTTCCAGAAGAATCTCTCGAAGTGTTGTCTGTGACGGTCGAATATTGTGCCATCCTTGAAGAGCGTATACAGATTCTGCCCAATTTCCTGGTATTCCTGAGGCCTAAGAAACTGGTTTTTGTCCTCTTGGAGATGTCGGATGCCCGCGAGGTGATTCGGCAGAAAGCAAGCAAGATGCATACCGATGTCGCTGGTTCTCTCGTTGGGCTCTTCGTTTAGGTACTTGAAGGTCCTCAAGACGATGGTATGGTAAGCTTCGAGTTCATCAACAGCAATTCGAGCTGCGCTGGTGCCAGCTTGATGTGCTTCGAAGTCAAAGTTGAACTTTTGTCGATTCGCCCTGTGCGCCAGGTCCCACAAGAAGTTGCCACAAGTCTCTCGGTCGACATTATGGATCGTGATGGTCATACTGATGGTCGCGCTGTCTCCGGGCTCTTGAGACGCTGCAGAGGTGATGTCGGCTTTCTTTAGAAAGTCAAGGGCTATGTCTTGGACATGGACATGGCCGTTTTTAATTTTAAGTGCCGTAGAGTACTTGTTCTTGATGGTGCTTTGCAATGACACAAGTGAATCGGTTCGTGAAGAGAGAAACTTTGCAAAGACGATCAGTATCATGATTACCTAGGTAGATTCTAGTCACAGCGACGTTTCCTCGCGCAGATGAGACTCACCATAGCCTGCTCAAGTTGCTTCAAGCTCAAAGGGTCGATTGCGTCACCGAACGGGTACACCCACTTCAATAGTTCGTTGAGTTCATTGACATCTTCTCCTGACAGCGACTTCTGGAGCATGTCGATAGCTGCCTCGGGGCCACTGATCGGCTGATCCAGCATGAGCTCAAGCTCTTTGATGCCTCCTCGCGTACGTAGTCGGTGAATAATGTTGTCTAGCCCAAACCCCAGACTCGTGTAGCTGCCTTTGGAATTCTTGGGTAAGCGTTCCAGGATCATCTCCCTTGCCAAGTACTGGTCAGAACCAGGCTTCGGATCCTGCAAGATATCTTCCACTTTCAGCTTCCGGCTGATGAACTTGCGCATGTCCGACTGGTTCTCCTCTTCCATTCGAATTTGCAGCACGTTCCTCGTATTCAAATTCTCGAACATGCCCTGCTGCCCGCTCACCAAAAATCGTAGATTGCCTGCCGACTTCGAGTCCTCCGACTGCTGGAGACCGAGGACGAATTTGACCAGGCTCTCAGCATCTGATGAAATCAGATTTTCAAGGCCGTCAAAGACAAGGTAGTACGTGGCCCCAGATCCCGTTGCCCCGACTTTCAGCCTCTCCCAGAGGACATTCAATTCTGATGCCCTGCGAATCGCGCTGGCATCTTGACACGCGTTGTACAGCGCATTCATCACAATTGTGTCGACATTTGCAATCTGAAAGGCCATGGATTTCAGAGCCAGATGTACCGGGTCACTGACATCGCTGTCAGACTTTTTGCCTTCGCTGTCTTGCTTCTTGCTCTCTTGCTTTTTGGGGAAGAAGTAGTGAGCCACATATGTGCGGTCTTGCTGATCCTCAAGTCTTCTGGCTATCAGAGCGCAAGCTGAGCTTTTGCCTGAAGCTAGAGGCCCTGAGAGAAACAGCACTTGACATCTGGAGTTCCTTTCCTTGGGAGCAGTCCATTCTGCATAAGTCTCATGAGTCCAGATCCACGAGCCCGTGCCTTCGTAATACCCTTCAGAGAGTCTGGCTCGAGTGTCAGCGCTCGTGTCGGCAGAGGGTAGTTCGAGAGCTTCTTTGATTTTGGTGCGTTTCTCATTGCGGTCGGTAACCTTTCGGAGAGACTGAACATCCTGTTGGATCGACTGAACTCCTTGCTGTGTTGACTCTACCGTCATCTGGAGCGTGCTGTTCTTTTCGATCAGCAAAACAATATCTTGCCGCGTCTCGACCACTACAGCAAGAGTAACAGTGCTCTCGACATCGCGCTGATACTGTAAGACTCTTTTGAAGACATCCATCTCGTCTTTCAGGCCCGAGTCATTATTGAAGATTGACTTGACTTTCTGCAGTGCGCGCTCCTTCTTGCCGCCCTGTTGATAGTTTACCACGTGGGCAGAGAGCTTGACAACGCTGATCATGACGCGATGTATCTGGTAAAGCAGGTCCTCGTTGACCTTTTCCATCGATTCGTAGATCCGCATTTGGGCAAGCGCTGAGGAGATCTCTTCGAAAACCTGATTGACGGCGTCGTTGTAGCCCTTGATAGCCTGCGGTATATCGAAGACAAACCCCAGAGCGCTGGTAGCCATATTTGCCGCGATTGGAGGCATAGGTATCTAGAGCATGATATCTTAGCTTTCGAATGCAATGAAATGATTAGAGCTCTAGCATGGGTCTCATACAAGCGAAGCACCCTGGGCAGCCACGTTGGCAAGCAATTTGAGGCATTGCAGTGACTTCAGCCCCACACTCTTGGCTTTCTCCCATCCATCCTGTTCCGCTGTATCACTGGCACGAATTGTCTTGCTTCGGTCCTTTTCTATGATCCTTTTGACGTCGTCGAAGGTTTTCACTCTGCCTTGTCGGAGTGACTTGCCGCAGATTGTCTCAAAGTCCTTCGCCGCCTGGTCCCAGAGCTCCTTGATGGCATTCTGGCCATCTTTAGGCTTCTGGTCCTGGCTGCATTGCTGTTGCTCATGTATTTGAGACATTGCTGACGGTCACCTGTGATGGCAGGATAGGGCGCTGGGGATAATCCCCCAGATGGAAGCCCTGTGGGACTATATACAAAAACCGGCTTCTGGCACAGCCTTGTAGACAGGGGCGGACTGGACACTCTCCCGTGCCCCTGCTGATAGCGAAGTTCGGGCATGCAAGAAGTCAATAGTTAGTTGCTTTTCGGTGCTACCGAGCTGTTCGCGTGGCAATGCCCCTGCTAGTGGCATATGGTCAGCACTAACTGACAGCCTGACTGACCGTAGCCTGCATATTCCAGCAGGCGATGGACAAGTAGTGCTGATCCATCAGCTGTTCAGAACCCCCTGCTGAGAATGCTCGTCTGCCTTATAGCGTACCGCATAGCATGACCGTTTGCCGGTCTCGTCAAGCATATCAAGCACCTACGCAGCCTGTTGTGATGAAAGTCAAAGCGCAATGCATTGAACGCTTACTTCATCATATAATATCTCTCCTTTGAAGTTGTCAAGAACCTTCTCAAACTGAAGACTCGCACTTTAACAGGCGTTCGAAGTACCACGAGGTCACATCTTCGGTCGTACTCGGTTGCGTCCGACGTAGGGTCACAGCTCACGTCAGACGTTGCCAACTTGCCAATCAACGCACACGGACAGGAACCCTCAGCTCATGCCTAGTCTACATCTTTCGATTGCTGATGCAAAGTAAAGAGGCCAAGTCAATAATACGTGGTTACAGATAAAGGAAGTAATGTAGGTAAACGAAAAAGCCTACAAAGCCTGTAGCAGATTGCCAATCAAAGCCCCTTGACTGCGACGGATTTTTGGAATTCCCAAGCCTGCTGCTCTAGGGGATATTAAAATTGAAAATCCATACAATCATTTGAAAGTTCAGCCGCAATATCGTGGTGCAGAGATATTGTCACCCTGGTAAGTAGTTAGCGAGAATCTTCAGACAAAGGACGACAATGATCTCGGGCATCGCTCCGTTTCTTGCATTTGCCGAGACCTTTATCAGAGAATCTAGTTCTATTACTACAAGCGCATGATTACGAAACCACCATCTAGCCCGTAAAGCAGGGGAGGAATTGTCTAAGGCAGAAGCACCTCAGAACGTTTCCCATTACTAGAGTTGGATTGATTCGGATTTCCTGTCTTATTGCTGCGATATCCTGACCTTCTTAACAATTGCAAAGTCTTCAAAATGGCCTCAAGCGGCCGCGACTCCAAGCAAAGTCGTGCCAGCACTCTACTGTCCTTATGACAACGGTCCTTGCTATGAGTTCGTCTTTTGACTGTATGAGAGCGCCACTGCAATTGCTTACGAATGCTTAGTATAAACAACAGGTCACAATAAAGTTTTCTATATGATCTATACTGTATTAACGAATGTTACTTTCCTCTTGTCGCCAAAAAAGAACTCGTTCAAATTTCTTAGGCCCACCTCATCGAAATTCTGCCAGCTGGTTCGTGAAGCTACCCCAATATGGGGCAGAACCGTCACCTTGAAATTATTTTTCAGCCTCGGGTTGATCCCCGGCTCGTGAGCATGGACATCCAACCCAACACCGACAACCTGGTCCCTTTCCATCGCCGCCAGCAAATCGTCCTCGTTGATGAGCCCGCCCCTAGCGATATTCACAATCCTGATCTTCCTGTCCTTGACCAGACCAAGCGCCGCAGCAGAGATCAGATGCCTAGTGTCGTCAGTCAACGGGCACGCCAGGCAGATGCAATCCGCAGCCGCGAGCAGGCTCTCAAACGTCTCGTGGAAGGTCGCCCCGGGCCTCGCCCCGTCGGGTGAAATGATCTCCCCCTCGGCGTCGCGCCTCCTCCTCCGGTTGTGGTAGTGCACCTCCATCCCGAGGGCCGCCGCGGCCTTCTTGGCGATGGCCAGCCCGATGCACCCCATACCCACGACGCCGAGCACCTGCCCGGCCGGGTCGACCGCCATGGCGCCGACCTCCCTGCCCGCGGTCCAGCCCTCGTCGTTGCGGGTGTGGTGCTCGGCCAGGGTGAAGTACCGGTACGTGTTGAGGATCAGGTGCAGGGCCGTGTTGGCCACCGCCTCGGTGTTGGTGTCGGGTGTGTTTGCGTAGGCGATGCCCCGCGCCGTGAGCGCCTCGATGTCCGCGGCGTCGTATCCGTGGCCGCTGCAGCCAATGTATTTGAGCGTGGGTGGGTAGAAAGACAGTGGGGGTCCGCGGAAGAGCAGGTGACCGCTGTATGGCCCGGATTTGAGCCAGCCGGTCCGGAAGATGGCGTCGATGTTGCTATACGGGCCACCGGGCTGGAGACGCTTGCAGAACTCATCCACAGAAGGACTGTCGTATTGGATTATGTTGAAGTTGTGCCGTGTGCGCTGCCATGTCGGGGTGGAAAGGTCGCCATGAACGCTGGCGAGAACTACCAGAACGGTGGGCTTCGTCGATTCCCCAGGCTCGGCTTCCAAGCGCACGGAGCCTGTTCCATTGGGTTCAGCTTCATCAAGCTGTACGGCATCCCCTAGATCCCCCATGGCTTCTGTAAACCGGGCCGGAATCTTGAGTCAAAGGTGATCTACTACTTTTTGCAATGGAACACCTCAAGTTCCGGATATAGACTTCTTTCTTTCCCTTTTCTTCTTTCTGTATCACCCAGATATTTCACCCTGTCACCGTCATGGGGTAGCCTATGCGCGGTGCCGCTATGCCCGATCTCGGGAGATAAGCCGCGGCGCCGATCCAAGAGCGTATCAACCGGCTGCGGGCCGTTAGCTCATCGGAGCCGAGCTCCGATACCATTGGTCACGATTCGGGGAGTGGCACACACGAGCAGAGGTATTGTTCGACAACCTGACACTCCAGGATTGCTTTTCAGAACCCTCTGGCTATATTCAAGCCTTCTTGTTTCTTTTTATTTACACGAATCGTGAACCATAAGACCCCAGTCGAGACGAATCTCATTAGCTGTTAATAACTATTTTTGTTGTCATTACCATAATCATGACTGACTCGCTTAACCATCCAGCCGTCCAACTTCTCAGGTCTCTGATAGACATCGACAGCACGAGCGAGAAAGAACTCGAGATCGGTATCTTCCTCGAGAAGTATCTGCTAGGATTAGGATATACCGTGGAACGCATCGCCATATCCCCCGGCTCTTCTCGACACAATGCCTACGCATACCTGGGGAAAGAGCGCAAAGCCCGAGTCTTGCTGACATGCCACATGGACACCGTGCCGCCCCACATCCCATTCAGTATCGAGGGCGATGTGATCCGCGGCCGCGGCGCCTGCGATGATCTCGGTCCCATGGTCGCACAGATATTTGCGATCGAGGAGTTGCGGGCAGAGGGCAAGATCAATGAGACGGGTGGTGATATCAGCTTCTTGTTCGTCGTAGGCGAGGAGAAAGGAGGCCCCGGCATGATTGCTGCCAACGACATGGGCCTGGAATGGGAAGCGGGCATCTTTGGCGAGCCGACGGAGGGCAAGCTCGCCAAGGGGCACAAGGGACACGTCGTTTTCGAAGTTGTGGCCAAGGGCATATCCTGGTACGTCTCCCTCAAGTTCTTGCGTCCATATCACGGCTGACATTGCTGGTTGACGGGGGCAGTCACTCTGGCTATCCGCATCTCGGAAAGAGCGCAACAGTGGCGCTACTGCATGTCCTCAACGACCTTTGGGCTGTTGAGTGGCCATCATCAGACCTGCTGGGGCCCTCGACTCTGAACATTGGAAAGATAGAGGGTGGAGAAGGATACAATATTGTGGCGCCATCTGCAAAAGCGCTTTGTGGCGTGAGGGTGGCCGCAGACTTGCCCTGGATCACAAGGAAGATTGCCGATGTGGTCGCAACACACTCCAGATCAACTGATGTCCAGCTCAATATGCTCTTTGAATATCCCGAGACTCTTCTTGACTGGGACATTGAAGGTTTCGAAGCAGCTCCCGTGGCATATGGCACCGATGTTCCGAGGCTGAGAGGATCTCATAAAAAGGTGCTGTACGGTCCAGGTTCGATTTTGGTAGCCCATGGCAAAGACGAGTGCGTTCGTGTGAGCGAGCTACTAGAGAGCGTCCAGGCCTATAAGAGACTCACCTTAAGATTCCTAGAAAATCGAGACGCATGATAAAAACATGTACTGTACTGGAACCTGCTTGAAAGGCAATTGCTAGCATCGAGCTTGGGGGAAAGCCTGATCACGCTCCGATTGTCAATTGAATACATATTTCCTCCATTTGAACTACAACGTAAGAAATGTCCATACCGTGTTGGTTGCATGCCAAGAAACATGCTACCTAACACAGACTCAATTGACTAAGACAGTTCTTACAGGCGGGCATCTGGGACTAATTACCACTTGAAGAGCGCTGGAGCTAAAATGCTGTTTGGCTCCCAATCTGAAGTCACCGCACTTTCTTCCAGCTGTCATTTGTGGCTTAATTCTAATAATTTTCAATTTGTCAAGAACGAAATTCTCTTCCTGCTTCAATATCTGGGATTTGTTGTGACTATCTCTTCCTGGCAACGTAGCGGCTTAAGATAGAACACCGAACAAGGAGGAATTCGGTTCTCACTCCGAGATTCACGGCGACAGCTGAGTATGGTCCGTGTAATTTGTGATTGCCCGACTTACCACGTTGGTTGATTCACGTTCAATTCAGCTTATACTGTGCTCTCTCTCGCTCCACGAAATCTGTCCAGTCCTCGCAGGTTGCACAACGCTGCATTAAACAGGCTACCTGTGCCAGACTGTTCCGGATATCGGACGTCAACAATGTCATCTCGCTGACCATTTCGCTTTGCGTCGGTTGAGCCTCCTCCAGTCAGCCGGCCAATTGGCTGAGAGTCAACCGACAGCAAAGACAGCACCAACTTCTTGTTAAACGATTCTATACTGCCCATTGGCTGTAACACGACGCTATAGCCACATGAGGGGTAATGACCAACAAGGGGCCGTATGTTGACCGCCATTGTCGGGGCGACAGATTTGCCCGTGTACGAAGATCGTGACACCCTCGAACAACATGGTAGTAAGCAAGGGAACTCCCGTCCTTGTCTCAGCCAAGAGTACACACTTGGTCGTTTCTACCCTGCTTCAAGAGTCATCAGCAGCCGTTCAGCTGAACTGCCATTCGTATTGGATGAGATCCGAGGCACGTCCCTTCCCCAAGATGATGAAATGACCTTTGGGAAATTCAGCCGTCCCCTAGGCTGCGAAAACAAAGGAATTAGCCGCTTCTCTCTCTCCAGCACCACAGTAGTATGATCGTAGATTGTACTTGAGACACAGATAGTCGGTGAGACGGTCTAAGGCATGCAACTCAGCCACAGTCTCAGATGAGCATTCCTGTTGTGCTCAGCAAGTGATCTAAACTCTCAGCCGCACCGGAGTATCAACACAATTATGTGAGATATTAGTGTCGGGAAAACATATAAGATGCCATGCCTGATCTTGGGCCCCCTTTGAGAACAAGGACCTGTCACCCTTCTTGGAACATAGGCCCACTTCACTTTCCTGATAAAAACCATCAAATATGGCTCCTGTCATATCATCCCCAACGCCTATCGTCGGGGTGAAGACCGCGGGTGGTAAGCCCGCCCAACGTCTCCCAATCGATGTGTTTCGAACGCAGCATGAGTTCGCATTCGCGCTCTACGTCCAGGCGCTTGCTGCGTGGCAGAAGAACGGCAACGAGAAGTTTGACCAGGACAATGCGAATGGCACGAGCTACTTCCAGGTCACAGGTAAATTGATCCACGTTCGGGTCCGTGTTAATACTCCGTCATGGAGCTGACAAGGAATTGTACAGGCGTTCACGGAGTTCCGTATGTGCCGTGGCAGAAGGACCCCACTGCGGGATCAGTCACTACCGTTGGGTACTGCACGCATCGCAGTGTTCTTTTCATTCCGTGGCATCGACCATATCTGATGCTCTATGAGGTACATGAACCCTTGCATCGATCACGAGCTTGGCTGACTTACGCAGCAAATCATATTTGCCTATGCTCAAGACATCGCCGCAAAGGCGTCTGGCTCCGCTGCAGACGCGTACAAGGCGGCACTCCAGGATGTCCGACTACCGTAAGCCTTGCCCCATTGACGCATCTTCAAAGACTCTCCAAACATATTCCGCTCCTGGTTAGTTCATGGTTGACTTTGGGGACACAGTTATTGGGACTGGGCATCTGATCCTCACCTCCCAGCCGTCACGATGTCCCCGGACATCACGCTCACTGTCCCAGGGAAGACGCCCGGGACAAAGGAGACTCTCCGTCTTCCGCACAATCCTCTGTATTCCTACCAGTTCACGTCCAATTGGGCTACCAGTACCATTCAGACAGAGATGGGGTGGCCTTCTACGGCTGCGTGGGCAGAATCCAAGCGATGCCCGGATGCCAACGGAAACAACCACCAGGAAATCGCGAACGATCAAATCGCCAGAGTCGCCAAAACCTTCAAAACTTCCACGTTCGACGCCCTCACAAACGTTACCAACTTTGACCAGTTTACCTGCCAGGCCTGGAGGCCCAAGCAGCCAGTCAAGGCGTACAGCTCGGTGGAGGGCATGCACAACACCATCCACGACTACACGGGCACGAACGACTCCGTCGACCAGAACAAACAATACGGCAACATGTCAGATGTGCAGGCCAGCTCGTTCGACCCCATCTTCTGGCTCCACCACGTCAACTGCGACCGTCTCACGGCCATCTGGCAGGCCATGAACCCCAACACCACCATCGACGAGTTCCCCTCGCAGACAGACCGGTTCGTGAAGCGATCCGGCGCAGTCGAGGGCGGCACGTCGAACCTCGAGCCGTGGCATAAGAGCCAGGCGCACTCCATGACCGACTACTACGTCGCCAACGATACCAAGGAGCTGATCAGCACGTTCGACGGCGGGTACTATTACCCGGAGACGCCCTTGGATCTGCTCAAGAAGCCCGACCAGATGAAGACATATGTCACGCAGCAAGTCTACAAGCTGTACGCTCCCGCCTCCCTTCGTCCGCCGGCACAGAAGCTCGCAAGTGCGGCCCCTACCAACGGCAAGTCCGTCAACGGGGCGGCCACGAACGGCAAATCCAACGACACCCTTCCCCCGATCAACATCCGCCGCCATCAGGACTCGGCCCCGGCACACAACGGGACAAGTGCCAACCATAACGGAGCCTCCGCAAATCACAACACCAACCACTGGCAGGTCTTCCTGCGGGTCAAGAACTTCGCGCTCACGGGAACCTGGGGCATCCACGTCTTCCTTGGCGAGCTGCCGGCCTCGACGCCCGACTGGCTCCTCTCGGACAACCGCGTCGGGACGGTGACGATGCTGTCCAACCAGTCCAGGCAGAACTGCGCCAACTGCTTGGCCCAGGCCGAGGACGGCATCCTCGTCACGGGCTCGGTGCCTCTGAACGAGGCGCTGGTGGAGAGAGGGGTGGACGTCGGGGACACTGCGGCTGTGGTGGCGTATCTGAAGGATAACCTCTCTTGGAGGGTGGTGAAAGTAAGCAGATCTCCGTACTACGTCGTTTGAATGTGACTCAGAACACTTACGTATGCTGATATATGCAAAACCAGGACACGCAAGACGTCCCGATCACGGATGACTTTGCCCTCACCGTCGGAGTCTCGGCCCAACCCGTGTCCGTCCCAGCGTCGAATGCTGAGCTGCCTACCTGGGGTCACTGCGAAGTGTTCCCAGAAGCGACCGCTGGCAAGGTTGGAGGTCTCAGCGCACAGAACCGGGTCGAGTTAGACTTGTAGGGAATAGTGTCAGAGAGCCTCCTTGGATTCAGGTTTGCTCGCTGAGGATTAGGGCAGGATGGTAGCATTATTAGTAAAGCAGAGGGATGTGGCAGAATGTCCGGGAAACAATTTTCTTTGTTCGTGATGAAACGAGCTCTTGGAGTGTCTCGTTAACATATCATTCAGATTGAATAGAGCTCTTGCTTCATTTACGCGCTGCGTGAAGCTAGGTGGAAAGTGGGCTTGTACGCGAATATCGATATAACGGTATCTCATATGAACCAATTTGAAAAGAATGGGTAGCAAAAGTAGTATCCAATTTAAGGTTGCTACGGTGCTTGATGTAATCAGGTAGTGTGGTGCAGATGTAACAGAAGCGTCTGGCCGGAATGGCCGGGCGATCGGAATCTGGTGCACCTTCGTTAGTTGATGTATGCATCCCCTCTGCGCTGTCACAACGGCGGGAAGCGTCTCACGGCATGAAAGGTACACCCGTGGACCCAGTTGACGGAACTTGAACTACTGGAAGACCTCGTCTAGAACAGGCTTTAGTTGACATTTGAGCTGGGGATCCACAATCGCCCGAGTTAATAACAAGATATGTATTTAGGCCACTTTATATGCACATTTCCCTGCACCGTGCAGAAGTTGTGTGACGATTGTGGTGGCTATGCTAGGCGTTCCGTGTTGGGCGGGGAACTTGCATCCTTCCAAGGGCGTGGTGTCTTGGGTAGTTACACAGGTTGCCTCAGGCCTCTCCCTCGACTCATTTGTTGAGCTGAAGGCAGAATGATCTCGAGCAACACGATTCCTCTGCTCCACTGCAGTGTTTTGAATCAAGATGGCCGAAACATTGGCCCTGGCTACAAGCCTTATCACTCTGGTTGGCACAGCACACACGCTGTCGAGAGCCATCTATAGTGCCATTGGCTCCATCCGTGCGGCACCCATGCATATCAAGGCTATTTCATCCGATGTCAAAGCAATGTTCTCCGTGCTCGGGACTCTGTCGAGCTATCTCAACGACGAAGACAACGCAATGGGTGCTTTGCACCACGTCGTCGCAGCTGACCTGGGAGAAGTCTTGAACAATAGTGTTTCTGTGCTCAAAGAGCTACAGATTTTGGTCGGCGAGTTCATCAAAGGAGAAAACAGCAGACAAAATTTCGGAAAGTGGATGAGCCTTAGATTGAATTTCAAGGAAACAGAGGTGAGGCAGTGGCGAGAGCAACTCATTACTCATAAAATTACCCTCAACGTGGCCATCGCCATGGCAAACCTGTACGTCGCCTTTGAAGATACCACTGATCTATGCTCTTGAGTATGTTCACGTTTCTCACTGACAGAGCTGCGCCATCAGGGTTAACACCAATGCCGCAGGAATGGCAACGAAGCGGATAGAGGAGGAGGTGCTGAAGCTTAAGACTATGGTCACCGATCTGTTGATCCGCATAAACGCCACAGAAGAATTACAAGCGGACCGCGAGGTCATCATGGAGAATTACAAATCGACAATTCGTCGTGTCACTCGCGGATCAGACTCTATTATCTCCGAACCAAGATGGATCTCCGAGCCAATATGGAATCCTGCAACCTCTAGTCTATCCCCAAGTATCGCTGTCAGTTCCGCCGGAGTATCAGACAAAACAGAAGGATCATACAAAACCGCCAGATCTATCGCCACTGTGAAGCCAGAAGGTGTGCTGGATGATGCTGATCTCTGCGAGACCGTCGACCTTTCGTACCAACCGCCGCTTTCGGATGAGGAAATAACTTGCGGAAGGAATACCGGGGTCCTCGAAGATAGCAAAGACAGACACAGCCACGAGATGAGCCAACTTGTCGGCAAAGGCTGCACAGTCGGCCCACAACGAATTTTCGTGAAGGGGCCACATGAACGGACACATGCTTTAAACTTCGACCATCCGCCAACAGCTGATGAGATCCTGGGAAACATTCACGCTCGTGTCGGCATTCCACCCACACGGATCTCCCTGAGAGTGGATGGTCGTGTTTTGACGGACAGACAAACACCACTAGACATTGCAGATGGCACTACAATACACGCTAACATCAATGCCACAGGCATAGGGTGGAGCATGGGGATCTCGGATGATGATTTATCTGACGAGGATTCACTCAGCGACCTCAACTGTCCCTCAACCCCCAAGAAAAGGCAGCTATTTGCCATTTTCCGGCGGCGAGACTACTTTGATGGCAGCTTCAGGCACTCGGCTGAATGTTACGATGAGCAAGAGTTGAGAACGCAGCAGAAGTCCTTCGCATTTCTTACTCAAGGGCTGCGGAGAATAATGGCCAGGGGAGACATGATCAGGGATAATACACGGAGTTTGGCTTCAAGTTTACGGAGTTCTCTTAGTGGGAAGCGTTCCAATGAATGAAGCAGTAAAAATACCTAGGTAGGGTCCATGGTTACTTGATGGCCTTCTCGTTGTGTTGCGTATATATGGAGCTGGGTTTATTGTGTATTAGTGGCATTACTTTTATCCCTGTAGTACAGTGGCTAGAAAACGTGGTATTTATGAGTCTGGGAGGTAAAATCTTTGGTTAAAAGTAATCTGTAACTTCTCCTGTTATTGTTCCCTCTATAAGGTTGATAGTTGAAGCAATTATATGTGTAAAATGTCGCTAGTGCTCAAGGTTTTATAGGCTTTTCCTTGCATAAGTGAATATACAATCATGGAAAGCAGTTTGACTTGTTGATATTTTGCGAACTGGGGGTTGTGTTGTGTATATACGGATCTGGGTGTATTGTACACAAGTGGTGTTACTTCTGTTCTTATAGTACAGTGGCTAAAAACGTGACACGTTGGGATTAAAAGAATACATCACTTGCCATCCGCCGTTCAACTGAACGGAAAGCAACCCTCTGAGATTTGGTGTCAGTAGACATGACCAGACCGGATACTGGAATGAGAGCCACAATCTGAACGAGCTGACCACCGATGGATCGATCTCTTTGATTTGTTCACGTCTTAAGGTGGCGGCTGAAAAATGTGACCCGATGATAAGAGGCAAGGGATATGAAGCAAACTTTCTACTTGTGTTCTAGGGCGAAGCGACACTGTCTCTCGTTACCACACCCCTAGGAGGACGAAGAAGTTTCCTCGCGGAGGTTTGCACTCGTCTCTTGATGATACCGGAAGAAACGGATCACATTCGTGGCTTCTGACCATGAGAAATTATGGGGCCTAAGAGGGGAGTTACACTTCATAGGAGGCCTCAATCATCAACCAAGGGCATCACCAACCAGTCGACGTTCAAAGGTTGGTGGCAATTCTCAAGTCCTGAGTCCACCTCGGGTTTCCCAGCTCCCATGAAAAGTCGTTGACATTACGCGGCCATGATTCCAAAATGATGATGCCCTCCAAGAAACTTGTGTGTTCTCAAGACCTGTAAACACGAGCTGGTTGCGACACCGGTCTGGTAGTAGACAGGCATCCAGAACACCTCGGGACCGAAAGAAAAAGCCACCGTGATGATGCTGAAAGTTTAAATTCTATACGGCTGAATCTAACTCGCAACCGGTCAAGGTGATCGGCCAGAAGATGGTGGGCATCTTCTGGAAGGGCTGCTCTTCATGTCGATGACGAATTGGAAGACGCCCGCGAGTTCCGGGTGGGCGCTGGTGCACCCCAACGTCAAAGTCCGCAGCATATCCGGATGCAAGGTCACTACAACCATCCTGAAACTGATGAGTAGCCAAAATCGACTTACGCAAACCACCCCCATCCGGCAGGTTTTTCGATTCCCATCCCAGAAGACCCTGGCGCACCGATCAAGTAGAGGTCAGACTACGCACACGCAAAACGCCAAACGCCCAGCGCACCAGCCCACATGACCGCGCCACGCGTCCCAACGTGGCTTAGCGGCCGTTCCAGCCAGGACTGGAGGGCAACCAAGCGCAGAGGTCTGGAAAACAAGCTACGCCCGTCTCGGAGGCTAGCGGCTCGACGCAGGGCGGCAGACTCTGCGTCTCCCGTCCGTCGTGGCCCCGAGGGACTGGGATTTGTGCCCACCGTGTGCTTCTAGCTTGACACTTGTCCTTCGAAACGAGAACAAGCGAGGCTGGGGTCTCGACAAACCCCGTGGTCATTCGGAAACAGTCTATGATGGAACAATGATGGGAGAGAAATCCTCCCCATTTCCGCACGCAAACTGGAATGCGGACGGCGCGTGCGGCTAAAAGGTGTCCATGATCAGTGCAAAAAAGAAAATTGTACAAGTGCGCCGATGAAGAGCCGGAAATCCCATTCCAAATGTGAAGAGCGTGATGTGGGAAAGTGGATATCAAGGCGCCAAACCACGGCGAGATTAGGTTCGACGCGACCACGGCTAACGTGATGCTTCGGTACGACGGCCGACGGGGACTAGTCTCGCTGCTGCGCTGGCGAAACAGACTGGATGACCTGATATGTGGACACCCGAGGGCGGGATAACCTGGCCACGCTTCCGTCTGCGGAACGCGGCGCGGGCGAGATTGCTTGATTGCGTTTGTTGGGCGCGGGGCTAGACGATGAGACAGCTGTATAGCTCGAGAGGATATAGAAGGTATATCCCGGGTGTGCGCGTGAGAGAGATTAGATTAAAGCTCTGAGTCGCGGTAGTTCGGATCGTCAGAGGATTCGCCAGGGTTTGGCGAGCATGAGCCGCCCAAGGGAGAGAAGAAAGGAAAGAGGCGAGGTGCAGAAGCTAAGTCGTTGACCCGACCCGTCTGGCCCCCGTATAGCCCTATTGTCTCAATTCTGCAGGAGACAGGATTTTCCCTCTTTGCCGAGACAGCATAGGCGGGACGTTTCAAAGTGCGCGATCATATCGAAGAGGGTCCAACCATTTGACATAGAGGACAGCACAATTTTAGACAAACGCGGCCCACACACCGCTCATAGAACAACCCCTAGACGACTTGAACAGAAAAGGCGCCGCGAGGAGGTGTATTTACACCAAGCGTGTATAAATTACCGGAAAGTGCATCGGCGTGCGGCCAAGCAAGGCTGAAAGAAATGCCAATCCGCAATTGCAACCCCTGGACGCCAGACTAGGCAACCAACTAGGGGTGACCCAGAGGCAACGAAACAGGATTTCGCAGCCTGCGAAGTGCCCAATGACTGAGCAGATCCCACACGTGGTTGGGCAGTTTTGACAAATACATACCCGCAGAGTGGCGGATGAGGAGGGCAGATCAAGCCCAGGCTAGGCAGCTTTGAAGTATCCAGCAGAAGAGGTAGTAGGGAGGCTGGGGACCTGCCGGGCGTGACGGCGTATTTCACAGACATACATACATACATACCCACTCACATAAATACCCACCTGCTCAGGCGGACGGCGGTGGTGACTCACTCCACTCGCACACTCGGACAGTGCGTTTAGAGGCAGCGAGCCCAGCGGACGAATGACGTCTCGTAGAGGACCACAAAGAAGGCCGTGGGGACGATCCCGTGGTCGTCCTGGTGGGCATTGGCGGTTGGGTGGTGTGGGGCCACGAGGTATGGTATATGTATCAAAGGGTGGTGGTGGTGTGATGAGGGTGTGAAGGGCGAGCTGAGGTTACTCGAGTGATGTATGTACCTACTCGACGCGCAACATGAGAGTAACATATGACCACGGGTAGGAAAGTAGAGAAGAGAAAGAAGAGACTGGCCCCCAGTCTCTGCCCAGGGTTTCATCTAGCGCCCGAGGAGCCCGGTGCAAGCATTTCTTGTTATACCCAAGGGTGACCCGGACCAAATAACGGGCGGGGGAAATCTGTCTGTAATGTCTGGGTAAGGGGAGTCGAAATGTGCCGGTTTCTAAGAATATGCGCCTTCCTAGGCCCGCGTGCCCAGACCGGTCGTCGGGTGGCCGCACAGGCATGCATGCATGACAGGGGGAGAAGAAGGAACACACGGCCGCGTCGACGGGCCTCCTCGCAGGGCGGTGGCGATGATCTCTCCCATTCTTCCGCCTCGGAAGAACGGGGCCAGGAAGAAGAAGCAGCGTGCGTCAAATGCTGTGCTACGCGATCACATCTTGATCGTGTTGTCTCTGATATACGAGCCGCCCGTTGAGCGCGGGTGAGTCAAACCAGACACATGCTCCCCGGCGCGTGAAGACGTATGCTCGCGCCCAAGCGAACCGGCCTTTTTTCGCTCTTGGGGGCAAAACAACACAGATGAACAGCATGAAGCCAAAGGAGACGGGAATGACACCCGGGAGGCAGCCCGTGGGCCCCCGTGGAGATGCGCATGCATGGGGATGGTCATGGGGCTTGGGATTCGCGGGCGCCGGTGAGGATCTGGGCATCCTCACGCTCACGGGTGTGGATACCAAGTTCGTCAGTCGACCGTCACAGATTCAAGAAAATGGATATACCACCTAGAACATTTGCGCCTTGTCCATATCCACCGGTGGCTAAACCGCTCTCTGCAGTAAATATTAAGTGGCAGCAAACTTGGTTCTAAACTAAGTAGGAAGCGTGGCGGCAATAATAAGAAAATGCTTATAACCAGCAAATATGGCCGGCGCAACACGCGCATCGCTCGACTAGGACTGTCGTCTGTCGTCAAAACAGGCTCCCAGCCACCCGGGACGTGCTGAAGCCGAGCGCACCGCGTCCTCTTCTAAAAGATATTCTCCGGAACAGCGTGTGCCAATCTTTCCCAAAAAAGACAAGGACCGGTGGGCGATCCTGGCCAAGCCATCTGGGGAAAGAAAAAGAAAGTGGGAAAGGGAAGCAAAACGTCCCTCGTGGCTTTGGATTTGGCTTTGACTTGAAAGGGGGGGGGTGTGGAAGCAATGGTCTCCCACAGATAACAGAAAAGCCTGGTAGACTATAGTAGTGCTCGGATACCAGTGTGACAAGCTAAAGATGACAAGCCTCATTGCCTGCCTTCGGACCCGACAGATCAAGCCACTCCTCTTTCCGCTCCGGAGGCTCTCGAGCTTGCTTCTTAGGGGGTAGGACTAGTACGGATGGTCTCTATTCCGCCCTGGGGCAGGGAAGAAGTAGGGGGGGGGGGGTTGCGCAAAGAGGGAATAGACTATTCTAAGACGATTTAGACTCTTGCACTTGGGTGGTGCGGGATGGGGAATGACTAAGTATCGGGGTCATGAGGCTGCGCGGAATGCACGTTGACGTAGACCACAAAACGGTTGTACCACCCACACGAGAACGATAGGGTGTGGAACTAGACGCTAGGTTCAAGAGCCCCGGCCTGTGGATATACATATTGTACCGGTAGTATTGCAATCTATACTGTGCATAGCTAGATAGGTGAAGTTCGGCACGGGGTGGGGAGGGCGGCTGGGAACCGATTCGCAGACGTCAGGTTTCTAAGCTGTGTAGACACGCGGCCCAGAGAGGACGGACAGGAGGGAAAACAAAAGAGACGAGACAAGACGGGAACAGGGAACAGGAAACAGGAAACAAGGCAGGAGGCGGAGGCTCGGGACTGGCTGGCTGGACGACTGCAAGTCTGGCAGATCAGTACGCATGTCTCGCATGCTTCCCCTACTGCCCTACCCTCCCTGCCCCCTCCTAGCCCATGCACGATAGGGTCCCAGATGGTGTGGCTCGTACGAGGATATCACGTTGTCCTGAGAGGGAAATGGTGGGTGGCTTGTGGGTAGGGAGGGGGTGTGCAGGAAAGAGATAGACGGGTGCATGAACGAAACCATGCGATTTGCCCACACAGTGGATGCATGAAGGGACCACCTGCACGACGGCCCTTTCTCTCCCTCCCACCTCCGCATCCGAATCGCCACAGGCAGCAAGAAAGCGGGCCGCGGGAAGATGCATCTAAAGATATATGGGGCGTGATCAACCCTCCCGGCCGAGCGAGCGCACCTATGGCTACCGCGCCATAGCCCGCCAGGAAAGCTAATCAGTTGATCATTGGAGCAAGACCCCAGAGTGAAAGCGAACGATTGACGATGGCACCTCAGCGTAGCGTATTGTAGCGTGGTACGGCGCGAATCAGGCGTGCAGGCAGGGGCGCCGGTGCCGCGAACGCTGCGAACTCCTGCATGCGACGGGGGTGAAGGGGAGGGGAAGGCAGGGGAGGCGGGGCGAAGCAACATGTTCATTACGAGGAATCGATACGTCTGGCTGGAAAGTTGCACATCTGCAGGTGTCTATGAGGCGGTGATGGTTTACTGCCGGGCCCCAGATGGGATGGAGGGGGCGAGGGGAGGGAGAAATGCAACTAGTTGCAGATATGCCGGGCTATCATGCATGGCCTCAGCCAAGATTGGCAGGGTATTAGATGGCATGTCTGGAAACGAGCTGGTGACTCGCCGTAGTGGCCGGCAGAGAAAGGGGTGTTAGATAGTGGCGATGCCGGGTTCCGACGGCATACAAGTGTGATCCGTGAGCGCAAGACTTGGCCCCGTGTGTTTGTTCAGATGGGCAGTTGGTCAAAGTGACGATGGCGAAGGGGTAAAAAGGGGGTGTTGGTCTGTGATGGTGGTGTTGGTTGATGGTGGTGGTGGTGACAGTGCATGGCAGCGCCAAAGAGTGACTGAAAAAGAGTCAAAATCCAAGAGTGCAGTTGAATTTGAAGGTGGTCAATGCGTTTCTGGGGGAAGCACGGGCTGGCGTGAGTGGGCAAGGAGAACGGAAGATCACCGACGGGCGACAGACAGGGGGGAGGGGAGGGCCGCCTGCGGCAGGATACACACCCGTGTAATAAGCTGGGCACCTTGGTGCGATATCACGGGGGTGGGGGTCTGGAGGCGGCCATGCTTGCCTGCTTGCCTGCTTGCCCACCGTGTGCCAGACGACAAGGTCGACGGGCGAGTCAGGTAGGACATCGAGAAACACTGATGCAAAAGCCTGGCTGAGAAGGGGGCCCAGAAGGGCAAAAAGGGCTTTTTTTTTTGGGGGGGGGGTGTAGAATTGGGGGTGGGTGGTTGTGTGTGGTGTGTGTATTGTACCCTTGGGGGGTGTCGCTGGTCGTTGGGTGTGCACTCCGTCTTGGAGGTGCATCAGCTTGCATGTGGGACTTGCGTGGAGGCTGACAAGACGATCCCGAGCGTTCCAGAGCCATGAGTCCAGCCCATCTGCTTGCTGTTTGCCCCAGGATGCTGCTGGTCATGGCGACTGCTGATGATCCTTGCTGAGCTCAGCCTGAGGTAGGTGGGAAGCAGTGGCGTGGGCACGACCTCAAGTTCTCTGTTATACCCAGTTGGCCGTGATATATGGCCGGGGATGGGAGAAAGAAGTACGCTGGAATTCAATCTGGGGAAGCCCAGACCCGTGGAACGATGGATGTAGTGCATACGATTTCGGGCTTACAGTCAACCCTAACGGCGATGCGTCGGAGCAGTTGGAAAAAAAGCAAATTGGGTTTCGAGCCCAATGCCGGGCACCATGGCACGACTCATCGACTTCCATCTCCGGCTGGCAAGTTTGATATCGACAACGATGCAAGATGCTCGACGTCGTCGGATTGACTCCTGCCAGTCATCAGTGTATTAAGTGGATGAGGCCAAGAGCGAGGTACACACTTGATGAGCCCATGGTTCAGATGGAGGCACGACGTCTCATCGCCTCTGGGGTGGGGTGGTCTCGGTATTCCCATTTGGGAGGGCACTGGGGCGGCCACCTCCTCGTCTGGTCGTCCCATGCTGGAATGCAACCCTGGGAAGGCGACAGGAGCACGGGAGTTGCATGAAGCAGAGGTGATCGCCGATTAGTCTCCGCACCACCCATGCGCAACGCAGCAGGCAGGCCGTCCTGGACCCCTCGTCCCGTCCGAAGGGGCAGACGAGGGACGGGCGTTCTGACAGGAGGATCGCGCCGCTCCCTGACTGAGGGCCGTGATGAACTTGGGAGGGCTTGTTGCCGGGAAGGGCAGACACTGACACAGCTCTCGCGCAACAGAACAGGCAAGGAACAAGCGTCGAGGGCGTTCATGCGCTGCCGCCCTCAAATAGCCAGAATAATATTCCTCGGAGGCGCGCAAGCCGCGACAGAAAGCCTTAGGATACCGACCTTGTCCTGCCCGGGCTTTGTCGTGTTCTGTGTCCGAACCCACTTTGGCTTGACTTGGATTGGGTTTGGCAGTATAGTAGTCACGGCAGTAGTGAAAGTACTATACCGTCCTGGAATGCACAGATCCAGCGCCACGAGCAGGCGTGAGCAGGAGTGGGCTGTTGTCAAGTCGGTCTGACAATCGATCGTATTCTGGTTTCCAGGGGTGGGCCCTTGTCTGGGCGATCTCTGGGCTTAGGCTCCACTATGACCGAGTTGCATCTCCACTGCTCCTGTCAACCTCGAGTGTGTGTGGTCTAGTGATAATGGAGATCAATGGGCCACGTCGCTGGCATCTGCCTCTGATCTGAATCGAGCTGTCGTGGGAGACGACATGCAGGCGACAGCGAGTACGCCGGCCAAGCGAGGTGGCACGGCGTTTATTACTTCATCGCAATTCAGGCTGGCGTTGCACACAGCAGGAGGGAAACCCCAAGGACGCGCCGCTTGCAGCATCGGGCGAAAGTTCCCTAGCTTGTCGCATTAGGGGAGAATAAGCTGAGGCTTGGGCGACCTGACGCGTGCTGCGTCAAGGGAGCGCCCGAGGACCAGTCAGGTGCCACGGCAGCAGACAGAAGAGGCGGCGCCAGTCCAGTCAATGATAGGTGTGACTGTGTTGGGTACAAAGACGGATACAGACAGATACAGAGACAGACAGACGCCGGTGGCAGGGCTGAGCGAGTACAGTAGGCCGACTGACCATCAATCAGTGAGGACGGATGGCTGCAGCTGAGACAGCGGGGGACGGTGACGCGGACCGTCGCTGGATCGCCCGTAAGGCGTCGTCGGCACGTCGGCAGGTCGTCCAACATGGTAAAATGCAATGTCATTATCACAAAATAGTCGTTGACGCCTTTCGGGAACTGACAGCGCCATTCACAAAAACATGGACATTCTGTGTTTTCCGTGGCCGACAGGTCCGGCGCGTATGAGGAAGGCATGGGCGTCCCCGTCTCGTCTGCTGGTTGGTGGGGAAAGGCCCGCCACAACTCAATCGCACTTCCCTCCACACCCCTCCTTGCCCCTCCCCCAAATTCCATCAGCACCCCATCAGATAAGAGGGAAGGCGCACCCTCTTCGGATCGAGCTTCCCATGATCGCAACTTCTGACCTCGCGGGGCTCCCTTGGGGCATGGCGCGGTCCCCTTTCCCTCTCACCCGCCCGCTTTCAGTAATCACCCCGAGATTATTGGGGGCAGAGCTGAAGAAGCACTGCGAATGTGTTGCTGTGTAGGGTTAGCCCGTCCAGGCCCCGTCTGTCTTGCAGTCTAGAATCGAGGTTTAATGATCCTTCTGTGTCTCGTCAACCGCGTCCTGGTGGTGTCGTCGTAATTAAAAATTCTGAGATTACTGCACAAACATGTGCGCCTTTCAGGGGGGCGAATTCTTCCAGATATGGCAACGGGCGAGGGAGATCTGTCAGTCTGTGTATGTTCTGCGTGTGTGGTGATACACGTGAACGAGGACAGGTCAGGTCAGGCCATTCCTTCGGCTCCGGCCTTTTCGCCACTGTGATGGAAATCGGTTGAGACGAGCATCTCTGGATGCCACAGCCCACAGGAGCCAGAGGATAGGCCGAATGTTCGGAACTAACGGCGGCTTTTAGTGTCTAAACTTGGTGGGTTGTCCAACGTCAACTTCTGAACGACAGGGGCATAAGAGTGTGGAAGGAGAAACTGAAGGGGTGGGGGAAGGGACGATCTGATGGTCAACAGCAAGTCGGTATACCGCGTCCGTCCCTCGGCCGAGTGCATCCGATACCGAACACCTGTTGCCGGGCCTGAAGCTCCTTCATGACGACAAGTGCGGCCCTCAATGTTCTGCCGTCCAACAAGAATTTGTTGCTCTCCGGGCACTCTTGAGACAAGCAGCACGGAGAGACATGCAGGCTGCGGTTTCAGTCTCGCGCTTGAACCCTGCATGGATGGAGATGGAGAGAGTGTGTGAGTGTGTGTGAGTGCAGGCAACGGGGCCCGCGTCTCCCTCTGGAGATCAGATCTCGCGACGAATATCTACATGGACCCACCGAGGAGGATCAGGACCAAAGCAACCATCATTCAACCGTCATCAGGATTCGTCCATAGCATCGCTGCTATTACCCATGGGCAGCGGGCGGCCGTTTCTGGGGGCAGGCAGTGGATGAACGCGAGCCCAAGGTCACATCGTCCCGAGTCAAAGTTTCCCAGGCCGAAAGTATCCCATCGCTTTGCTTTTTCCCACCTCAAATCGAGTCCGTCATTCGGGATGTTGCATGGCGCCGCTTCTATTATTTCCCTTGGGACGGATGCACCGCGACGTACCGTACCACCCCCACGCTCGCTGCTCTGCGCCCAGCATGCCCAGGCTTTTCTGTTCCCGGACCGACCTTGCGTGAACAACTTCATGACAGAACGCATTGTGAACCAAACCAGAAACCCGGGTCGCCGTTTACCCCGGATTGCTGGTAATTGCCGTCCTGGGGATCCTGAATGGGCGGTGTCTTGGCAGCATGTTCGATCAGCCATGACATAGCCTCGCATCGGGGGCTACTGAGGTGCAGGCTTTAATCCGAGAGTTGCGACCTGGCGTCAGGCCCACTCCACCTCGGAAGACTGCCGATTTGATTGCCCCCGTGTGTCGCGTGAGAGTCAGTCATTCGGTTCAGTGCAGTGCAGTGCAGTACAGTAAGACGAACGTGGGCGTTGGTGGGATGAGACCATATGTCGTCAAACAAGAGCCAAGCTGGGGTATTCTGGATGCTCGGGAGAGGGACGCATACCGACTGACACGGCAGCTGCACGGCGTCGTCGTGCCCGGGCTGGACTGCCAGATCCAGAGGTGATACAGGCATTATGTGCGCACAAAGTAGTGAGTGCATCTGCATCTGCATCCTGCTGCATGCCCTCCGTGCCCTTGTACCGCGTCTGTGTGCGCCTGTGTGCGCCTGTAATGCATGTCTCTTTCTGCATGTCTGTCTGCAGATCGGAGACAGGCGCGGGAACGGGTTGAATGAGACCAGCCAGCCGCAACTGCGGCCGCCACAGACCCAACACTTTGGAATTCCCGCCTGTCACTGACACGGAATGTGGGAAATGGCTTCAACGCCTGGATCACGTTCACAGGTTAGACCTAGACCTCAATATACACACCGCTCCCTCCGTGCCTCCGTGTCTCTCGTCTTCCTCCCCGCCTCGTCGTTGGCATCGGAATCGAAAAAGCCTCTAGCGGCAGCCCTAGAACGCCTGGTAATCACTAGACAACATGGCAGCGCCGCATCTTACTCATATGGGATTCGCAGGCGTAAGCCTCACAGAGCCTCTAGTTGTGAGAAATTTACATATGATGCGCTGCAGGTCGGCGGTCGGCGGCTGGGAAGAGGCGAATTCCATCTGCCTTGCCTGCCCGGTTTGAGGCACCTTGGGACGGCCAACCTGCCTGGCCTGCCTCACCATCTGCAGCTGTCTCGATGAGGAAATACAGATGGCCGGGGAGTCCTGGCCAGCCTGGACAGGGCCTGGCCAGCCAAGAGATGCCGGCGCATATCTATCAACAAGGTCCTCCACTCCACTCCACTCCCCTGTCATCAGCAAGCATCATTGATCGACCTCGAGCCGAGAGGCAGGCAGTCTTCTTTAGGTACGTCTTGGTGAGAATAACGAGGTAGGCTTGCGCATCGTATCATTGTATGCGCACAAGGCACAGCATGCAATGACTGAACTGGCACCCACTGCTGATTTACCGTGCAGTACCTGGACTGTCCAATAAAGTTGAGCATCTCAAATTCTGGACGGCGGCCCAGCTCATCGCCAGACAGCCTTGGGACCTGGGAAACGGCCCAACAGGGCACTCCACGGCTCGTATTATGTCGTGTGAACCAGCCAACCAAAAGCCGGCCCAGGCTATCAACATGACCGCCACCGGTTCTGTTTCTGTCTTGCAATGTCTTGAGATTCCGTGGTCACGCCGACCCCACCCCCGGCATTGTCGTCTCGTGTGGGCGGCGGCGGCAGCGAGGTCACTCCTGACAAGCAAAGAGTGCCATGGCGAGCAGGTACTGTGTATATGAATTTAACCCTCATGTATGTACACTTCGTAGCGGGTACATGGCAGTACGCCTTGTCCAGGGCGGGTCGTCAGCTGCCCAAGGTGCTCGAGGTATAGACGGCAAAACAAATCATGTCCACATCCCCATCCACATGCACGAGACATTTGCCGTGCGAGACCCCCACACACCACCTCCACCAGCACCCTGTTGGTACTCTCCGCCCAGTTTCCCTGACTTCCCGAAGGAGCGGACTGGGTGACTGTGTGAGTGACTTTTGGCGATGAGCAGCAGGCCGCGCTCCGCCGCGCGGTTCCTCGCTCGACCAAGGCCACCAGCCCAGAGAGACACAGCTAGAGGGAAACAAGCGAGGCAAAGGACAGACACGGACCTCGGTGCCTTGCCGGAACGGTTTATATCCACAGGGACCAGGCGAGTCAAGCAGCCTTCCATCCGCCCTACCTTCTCTCAAACATTCAACATTGGACATTGACACTCGACCGATCTCGTCTGTCGAACCCTGCCCCCGTCGTTGCCTGCCGGAAGCACCCTCTCTTACAAGTGTGTAGTGTGTGCGCTGCCATCTATCATCATCCATCATCCATCAATTTGTCGCTACCTGGTTCTACGGCTCAGGAGCAGCGGTCACCCTGTCACGTCCCGGGCACTCTGTTACGCTAAGTCCCTGGGATCTTGCAGATAATCGCACTTGATCACACACACGCGCGTGCACACCACACGTACGCATAAGCACACACACCACACGGTCACAACTCCCGAGCGGGACGGACAGAGAAGCCACAAACAGACAGGGCAGACAGTATAGACGGCCGGACAGGAACCTTGTGGAACCGCACTCTTTTGAGCCCACCCCCCGTAGCTACAAGTGGGAGGGAGGTGCCAGTGAAAATAAGAGGGTGGAAGGGTCCGAAAGAAGAAAACAGGGGTGGCAAGGCAGGGAGCAGGCGTGAAGCCGGGGTTGGAGGAGTAATAACGAGAGAAGAACAAGAAGAGGCGCGCCACTGCGTATGCACGCATGCAGGGTGGTGGCAGACCAGGAGACTGTGACTGAGGAAAGAGTGCGTGAGAGAGAACATCGCATCCCACCCCCCTACCGTACTAAATAATAAGCTGCAGATCGCCCACCCCTACGACACCGGCACCTTTCTGGACCTGGACACACAAGGTGGAACTGCACTCTTTCATCCGCGTTTTGCCGGTTGGATCCATCGAGTCGATTGATATCATTGAACCTCACCTCACCTGCTTCGTTCACTCCCTCGCCCTCGCCCATCTACGTCTTGGAGTCCCTGCAGCCATTTAGCTCTTGGATATCCCACCGTGTGGCCTAGCCGTGTAAGTTATTCTTTTCCCTTTTGTCAGTGTGTTTTCCCTTAAGCTGTCTGACAGCTGGTGGGATCCTTGTTATCCTGCCAACGGTCTATCGTCACCAACCGCCAACCCGACACCAAGGAAGGGAGCCGTGCGTATCCCGCCGAACCAAGACGGCCAACCGCCCCCCTCCAAACCCCTGGGTCCCCACTATAACTGACGGCCAATTCCACCCCCCAGATCCAAGCTGTCGGCACGCTGCTGGTCCGAGCTGGGGAAAAGACTGGACTCGACATTGGTGAGACGAGCAAGAGTCGCGGCATTCCCAGAACAGGAATAACGGAAGGGAGAAAAGAAAAGAAACCAGGGAAAGGGGGAATAATAAGAAAAGAGAGAGAAAGTGAGAGAGCAGCAACAAAGACAAGAGACGAGGCCAAGGAAGAAAAAGGAAGGATTGTGGAAGTTCCATCCCGGGAAACTAAACCAAAGCAGCAAGAACGACATATACGGGACAAAAAAACAAAAGAAGGGGTCACATCCACATATTTGGGACTACCAAGCTTTCTCCCTATCTGGATTTCGAGGTCACCTTTTTGCCCCTTCTGGACCCCCGGCTTCCTTATTCTTCAGCGACAATCAACCGGAAAATTGTCCAACGGGTCGAACCGAGAGAAGAAGCAACGCAAGTCAGGGAGTGTGTGAGTGAGACCGAGAGAGACAGGAGTTGAGAGGCTCGGAGAAAGTGAGAAAGAGCGTGAGAGGGAGAAAAGATATCGCCATTCTTGTTCTCCACTTTGACGATTCCAGGACTGGATCCAAGGCCACTCCCGCCACGCACGATCGCGCAGCTGTTCGGCATTTCTCGTGCAGGGTGGAGAAGAAACCATCGATTGATTGATTGATCCGCCTAGTCATCATCCTGGATGCTGTGTGCGGGTTGACGTATTCGTCAAGCAGCGAGGCTGTCTGTCTGTCGTCTTTGTTTGGCGCGTGTGTGGCCGGATCGATCATCAAGCACATCATCCGCATCTCCAAAGGGATCCTCGTCCTCGGTTGCATGAGCCAGCCAGCCAGCAGCCAGTCAGTTCCGTATCCGCCTGATCCGACCGTTATCAGCTCCGTCTGGTCTGCACGCCAGGGCGGGCGATAAGAGGGAGGAGCCGCCAGCAAGCCCATCGACCCCTCATCAGCCTGCACCTAGACTTACCTTGCCTATCCCAGGCCAAACGGTGCAAGCTGTGCAGCAGTGAGGTGCAGCAGTCCAGGCAGGCATTACACCCACCCCTGGCCTGACTGGCGCCCCTCAGATCCGATCCGCCCACCACTCACCGCCTGGAGGCGTATTCTTTGTTTGAGCAGGCCCGCAGGCTTTCTCGAGGCCCAGGCCCCACCAGAACAGGCCCGCCCACAATGCTGTCGAGCGCGGGGCACTCCATGTCGGCGGCACACCACCACCAGCACCAGGCTCACGGCCACGGCCACGGCTACGGTGGGCAATCTTATGCCAATCCCCTCGCCCACCCTCTGACCCTGCACCACCACAACAATACCAGTCCCAATACCAATACCAATTCCACCACCAATAGCAACCACCACGGCTCGCAATTGAGGCCGTCGCCCCTCTCGTCCCAGGACAACCTGCCCAGGGACCTGCAGCACCTCAACGCGGTGCAGGCCGTCAATACCCACTATTCGGCCTCGGCCTCGTCCCCATCGCACTCGCACTCGCGCTCAAACCCAAACCTGCACCTGGGCCTGACCAACAACAGCAGCCTGAGCAGCCTGAACCTGAACCTGGCCTCTCCCTCTGTGTCGACCTCGGCCCTGATCTCGACGAACTCGAGCTCTAACAACTTGGCCCCGACTCCGAACCACCAGAGCCAGAGCCAGAGCCAGATCCATAATCAACCCCAGAACTCGTCGCCGACCTCTGCCTCGTCCTCTCGCCCAAACGGTCTGATTCTCGGCCACAACCAGGCCCAGCTTCACGCCCACGCCAACCACTCGCACTCGCTCTCCCATCCTCCTCCCACCATCGGCGCCCTTCCTCCTCCTCCCCACTCCAACTCCCACCAGCACAAGCTGAGGCGTATGCCGAACCTGCCCGACCATCACCACCGCCAATCGGGCAGCCTCAGCATTTCAAACTCCCTCCCGAACAACCCCACCAGCGGCAGAACCAGCAGCAACAACATCCACAGCCACGCCCACAGCGGCTCGCATGCCTCGACCCCAACCACCATGCCTTCAATAAACGCGATCGCCGCTGGCCCAGGCCCCTCACGCGGCTCTGCTGGTGGCCCCGGCCCTGGCGGGGGTGCAAGTGGTGGTGGTGCTGGCGGCGGCTCACAGGCTGGCTTCGACGGCCCGAGGAGTCCTCCAAGTCAGTTCCGATTCTCTTTACTATGCAATGCCTCTTCTGCTTTGTCGCACTGTCGAGCATTTTCGATTTCTTTTTTGCGTCATGAGACAGGGTCCCTCGGTCTTGCCGCAAGTCAATTGCTGCTCCAAGACGGGCCCTACTCGATGCAACGTCCCTCCCGTCCCTGCTACACTCTCTGTGCCATCATCTATCTCTACTGCTACTACTTTGACCCTGCGTACATCCTGCCCACCCTCGAAGGCTCGACACATCGTGCGATCTCGGTCCCAATTGCCCGCAGAATTTTACGCCCTGACCCTCAATTGACTTCTCGCTGACTCAATCTCCTCTGCCCATAGACACCTCACACGTACCCTGCAAATTCTTCCGCCAGGGTGCATGTCAAGCAGGCGCCGCATGCCCCTTCAGCCACGACCTGGGGGCATCGGCCGAGAATGTCTGCAAGTACTTTGCAAAGGTTCGATCACTTATTTTCTCCGTCGCAAATTCTTAATATCGAATGCCAATCCCTACGGGGGAATGGCGGTTTTTGTTACATCCACACATATAGCGCACGACAGCACACTGACATGCTGATCACAGGGAAACTGCAAATTCGGTCCAAAGTGCGCAAACATCCACGTTCTTCCCGACGGAAGGCGTGTCAACTATGGCAAGAATGGCGTCACAGTCACCCCGCTCAACTTCGGCAGCCGCCTGAACCCTCTCGCATACGGCCACCAGGCCTCTAACTCGGCCCTCACCACCTCCTTCATGCGCGCCGAAGCTGCCCCTCCATACACGACCTACACGGCCGCCACATCAGACGACCGTTATGGCCACGGCCTCGGAAGACAGGCGAGCTTGGACAATGGTCTGCCTACCATAGACACACAGTACAGCGGGCCCGCCTCACCTTACGGCTCACCACACGGCGGAGAGGATGCCATCCGCACAGGGTTTGGCCTGTCTCCCATTGCAGCGAACAAAGGACTCTCCGTCCTCGACGCCCCCCTGCCTGCCTCATTCGACAGTAACGGCATCTCACACGCCGCGCGCTACGGCCCCTGGCCCGCCTCCGTCCCTAATAAGTTCGGACTCGAGTCCCCGACCCCGTCGCTCAGCAACGCCAAGGACAGCCGGACATCCGAGACCCTCAAGATGCTGCACACGTCTGCCTTTGGCTCCAACGAGCACCTGTCCCCCAGCCACCTTGGTGGGGACGTTGATGCGATGGGCAGCAGTCCGCCCATGCAGCCCATCGGCGAGGAATTCTACGGCAGGCGCGCCATGCACAGCAGCTCTGGCAAATACGCGAAGCCGAGGCACCTGAGCGCCAGCGTGCCCAAGGTCGACCGTGATTGGGAGGATAATTTCCTGTTCCTTGAGGAAGACTACGTGCCTGGCGAGCTGGCCAACGAATTGCTCACGACTGCGGAGAAGGCGCGCAGGGGCAGTGTGAGGGTGGTCGAGGGTGGATCTGAACAGCACTCGGGCGAGAACTCAGCCTCAAAATACGGCAGCCCGATCGGCGCATCCAGTCCCAGCCGGTGGGGACCACTGTTCCAGCGGCAGAAGGATGAGGATGGTGGACAGTCCGCGCTCGGCAGAAGCCTGAAGACCGCCGGCGCGTTTGGCCACGTCGGCAGCCCTTTGCGCAACTCGAGCCTCGCCAATGGGATCGACATGATCGGCGGACTGAACGGAAACAGCAGCAGGCCCGGTCTCGCTGGGAGCCGAACCGCCAGCAGTGGCGCTGACAGTCTTTCGGCCCTGACGCAGCAAATCCAGAACACGAGGATCAACGACGAGAGAACCACAAGTTTGTCGTCCAGCCCGCACCTTCACCCCGGCAGCGCGGCAAACACGAGGCAGCCGAGTGGCGTGGGTGCCCACACCGGCGCAGGCGTAATCGGACCCTCCAATGGCAGGAACGAGAGGGACCAGAGGGCGCTCGAGAGGCACATCAGCAGCGGGTCGATTGGTTCCAGCGCTAACGGCAGGTTCACGACCCCGATCGACGAGGAGGACTCGAGCTTCGTGTTCAGTATGGAGGACGACGACGATGGGCAGAAGGCAAGGAAACGCATGTCGGGCGGGTTCGGCCTAGGCGTAGGAGGCGGCTGGAGCTATGCTGCTGCGGCCACGGGCAAGACTTCCGCCGGCAACAAGAGCTCCGCCGTCGAGACCCGCTGAACAAGCCGTCTCTGCTGTGGATGCTCAACAAATGGCGATGCTACGACGCCTCGTGGCTTGACGAGACACGCGGCCACGGCTTATGTCTATCACCTGTGAGCCTTTCGATTTGCTTCGACTTGACGCTTTCTGAGCGGCGCACGACGCCGGCACTGGGATGACGAATCGTATGAAGCATGAATTGGACGACCGTGGTGCTTGAGGAACCTCATAATGAAACCCCGAAGGACGAACTGGGCTACTTTCTGATGGCTCCAAGTCAAGGCTGTCTCATACCCAGGAATCTCCTGGCGGAATCAGACAATCAGGCAGGCGTGTAGCATGCCCGCCGTGTCCTGGTGGAGAGAATCTCGCGATACCAGGTGGGGAGAACTATGGCCAGGGTTCCCGATGTCGAAACCAGGAAGGGAAGGGAAGTCCAACTGGCGAAAACAAAAACGGAGCGCAAAAAGAATGGCATGAAGATTGGAAAAAAAGAACGACACGATACACGATACACCAGGGAACGGATGGGGGATGGCCGGACGGTCTGGCACGGTCCTGGGCGTTTCTGATGGTTTCTTCTTTCTCGTTTCCTTTTTGGCTGGGGCGGGGCACACAACTACCCAGACGCAAAACACGCAATGCACTGCACATCCCAACTCCACCTATCGCTAATACTTACTTGTCGATATCCACCAACCCACCTACCGACCACACGGGCTGAGAGCAACAACAACTGTACTGAGCCGCATCGGGCGAGAGCTGCTGTTCATTTTTCTTGGAAACTACGAGGGATTCTTTACCCGAGCTGTGTGGGGACGGACGATGATATTTGGGCATCCATCCTACATGATGCTTTTTGTTTTCTGTCCCTTCATGTCTTCGTCCATTTTCTGGCTTGGATTCCTCTGTCCACGTACGCTTCCACACATAGAACATGAAAAGTGTCTAGTACGATTTCACCTGGTTTTCTGGCTTTTTGGTTTGTTTGGTTTTTGCTTGTTGGCCTGTATTCTCATATCCCACTGGTCGGTCTGCTTTCCCACTCACCACATTCATGGCATGTTGGCGTTTTCTTGTCTTTTCTTTCCCTTACTACTACTTACTGGAGGGTCATTGCACTGGCCGGGCTATCGTCCTGTCCGTTGGGGTTGCCGTGGTTTGATCTGCTCACTCTGCTGGAGGCATCCTGATTGTTGGATGGAGAAACCAGACCTCATCCATCCCTTTTTTGGGGCGGCTTTTTGGCCTTGGGTGTTGATACTTGGGCTCTTCGGCCCTTTTTTTTTGGAGGGAAGGGGTAGCCTTTCTCTGTGGAGATCAGTTATGAATATGAGAGGATTTTGGCCGTTGGGCCTTTGCGATGATGTTGTTGTTCGGGATCCTATGATGAGTATATGTGACTGGACTCGTGACCATAACCGTCAACGTAACTGCTGGTAGACTTTTGTCCATGTCTGTTCCGGTCTTGGTCCGGCTTGAAAATAAACCCCTGTTTGGGCGGCGCAGAAAGCTTTCCAGATAAGTCCCAGGAATTTAGCGATTACCCTTGAGCACGCGCCACATTTATATAAATGTTGTCCAAACATCGATTAAGTTTGGCTGACATCCATCGGCACCGACGCCGGCAGCTTTGCATCTCGGTGTCTGTGCATGCGAGCCCCGCTATCGGCCGAGAATAGCTCGAGCTCGGGTTGGGGATGACGCAGGAAACTTTACTGCCGTTTTTTCTGCCCTCTCTGTAGCACGCCCGTTCCTCACCCTTCCGCAACCCCGTCCTGTGACGGCAGATCAGAGCGATTGACCACCTCGCCGTCGAGCTCCCGAGCCCACCCTTCCTCGAATTTCGAAGTGCGTCCTGGCCCGTCGCCCGTCGTGCGCACCTCTGGGAACAGGGAACCACGCGAGGTACTCGACCTAGCTACTGCTGCGCGCCGCGCCCACTTGACGCAACGGCGGGACCGCGTCTTCCACGATAAGCGATCGGTCGGCCCAGAGGGAATCCTGCGGTTTATTTCCAAGTAGAATCAAGCATGGCTTCGGTAGCTGCGGCCACTGCGCCGGTGGCCAAGACGGACTCCCCCGCTGCCGGGGAGAAGAAGCTGCCGCCTCCCAGCCCGCTGCGGTCGATCCTGGCGGGGAGTCTGGCTGGTGGCATTGAGATCTGTTCGTCCTTCCGACTCCCAGTCCGGCGGAGATTCATCCATGGGCTAATTTACTGACTATTTTCTGTTGGTAGCAATCACATATCCTGCCGAGTGTACGCCGCGTCCATCCCTCTAATCGTGAAACCCGGTCCCCCTCCACCCCTCCTCGCCTCACCGACCCACGCTCTCCTCAGTCAGGTGTACGGGACAGCTGTGAACATGTGGCATGCATCTGGACAATACGATGGGGAAGAAATGCTGACGAGACGGTCCTCCCGCTGCTGGCTACAGTCGCCAAGACAAGAACACAGCTCAATCGCCGTCTGGCCGAGGGCAAGAAACTGCCATGGCCCCCGTTCGGGCCGCAGTGGTACGCCGGGTGCACGACGCTCATCATCGGCAACTCCGCCAAGGCTGGGATCCGTACGTTCTCCTTCCTGTGTTCCTATTCCGCTGTAACCGATGGGCGCGCGCTCATCCATGGCTGGAAAGGCGCTGGGGCGAACATCTTGGGCTGATGACGGGTATTGAACACGTTTAGGATTCGTCGCATTCGACCAGTACAAGCGGCTGCTCGCCGACGCGGACGGCAAGGTGTCGGGCCCACGCGCGGCGCTGGCGGGGTTCGCGGCCGGTGTCACTGAGAGTCTGTTGGCTGTCACGCCGACCGAGAGCATCAAGACGCAGCTGTATGTCTTACCCCCCTCCCATGCACTCCTTGCTCTTCCTATGCTGCCGATACCCTGGGATACACATACGTGGGGACATTTGCACACCCACAACAACCAAAACGGGCGGAACAAGCACCGCCGCCACCAGCACTGACAATCTCCCACTCCCGACAGGATCGACGACCGCAAGCGCGCCAACCCCCGGATGCGCGGCTTCCTCCACGCGGTGCCCATCATCGCGCGGGAGCGCGGCATCGCGGGCTTCTTCGCGGGGTTCGTCCCCACGACGGCGCGGCAGGCGGCCAACAGCGCGGTGCGGTTCGGCAGCTACAACTTCCTCAAGCAGGCGGCGCAGTCGTACGCGGCGCCCGGCGAGAAGCTGTCGACGCCCGCGACCTTTGGCATAGGCGCCATGGCCGGGCTGATCACGGTGCTCGTCACGCAGCCGCTCGACACGATCAAGACGCGGATGCAGAGCCTCGAGGCGAAGAAGGACTACGGCAACAGCTTCAGGTGCGCCGGGATGATCTTCCGGCAGGAGGGGGTGCTCACGTTCTGGAGCGGGGTCCTCCCGCGCCTGGCGAGGCTGGTCATGAGCGGGGCTATTGTGTTTACCATGTATGAGAAGAGCATGGAGGCTTTTGACCGGGTTGATCCGGAGAGGAAGTATATCTGAGGTGGTGAAGATGGAGCATGACGTTACATGGCAGGGTGGAAGTTGGTGGTAGATGGCAGACATAGACTTTGTCAATGGTGGCTAGAACTCACGACGCGACTTCTGAGGTTTTGTCGGGCATGCTTTCATAGCACAGTACGGTGCACTACAGTACAGGTCCGTTTATGTACAGAACAGAGATAAGAGAGAAGGGAAAGCAAAAAAATCAGAAAGGAGCAGAAGGTGTACATGTGTTGAACATGCGACCTTCGAGATGCTATCACAAACCGTAGCCCTGTCCTCGAATCGGGATGGATGAAGGGGATCAGCTTTGAAAGCGTGAGTCTAAAACAGCTGCACTATAGACATCTCCTGGCCAGTTTGCTCGGGAGGTGAAAGTTGGATGGTCTTGCCTGCTTATAAGGAGGGGACGTGTTTGGTGCGGTTTGGGGGGTGTGGGAGACGGCCATAAGTGAATTCGGTCTGATCGTACAGCTTGTGAATCGCGACGTGTAATCTAGGTACGCCCTACTGCTCTCCGCCAGTAGGCACCAGTGCTTGGCGAGTTCCCCCTTTCCTTCTCGTCTTGAGACAATCCAGGTTGATCTCGCGCATCAGCACCACGGCATGCACCATACCCACAGCCCAGGCAGTCAATCCTCAGGCAGTCCCACGGTAGATGAGCCAGTGAGTACACTTGCTGAATAACGCCAGACCATTATCCTGCGGCACGCTCCATGCCGCCAACAAACGGCAGCGGCGTACCCATCAGCGCCGGACGAGCTGGTGGCAACGAACGTATGTATGTGCCTGTCGAGCCAGAAAAGACCAGGCAGAGACGACCAGTCCCGTCGTCGCCTCCTCCTTCCTGAGCTATGACACTTTCTCTTCGGTTTTCTTTTTTTCCCCATTTCCCGCCCTCACTGCCACCTAAACATCCCCTTCAACCTCAACCCAACCCTCTCGGCCCACGACCTCGTCGGCGCCGCGTCGAGGTCCCGCATCAGGTCCTCGTAGTAGGTCGGGTTGCTCCGCGGGGAGAGCATGCCGCCCGTGGCGGACTCGGGGGCCGGGGAGGTCGGGTACTTGTTGAGGTACCTGTTTCCCAGGAGGGAGACGAGGGCGTTGACTTGGGCTGCCGGGTTTTTATCGCCGCCGGGGAACTTGTTGGACTCGGACAGGCGCTTCGAGAGGACGTCCTGGAGCTGGCAGGTCGGGCGGAGGGGGTCTTTGGGCCAGTGGGTTAGGGCGGCTGTGTATGTGCGCCGGAGGGCCTGGCTTTTGTTAGTTGGAGCTTTCTTCGCTTGAGAAGCAGCATTGGCGATGGTCATGGTCGCCGTTGTGGGTGTATGTGATGCTTACCTCTTTGCTCGCCATTTTGATGGTTGTTCTGGGCGACCTCGTTGTGTTCTCGACGTTATGGTCTGGCCATCGAATGATTGCTGGGCTGGAGTCGGACGAATATCTCGACACGATCCTCAAAAACGTCAGTCCCTCGAAGACGTCAGTCAATGACCGACAGACATACAGCTTCCCGAAAATCTGGGCGCCGGCGAAAATGCGCTGGGGCTGTCATTGGCTCGGCTTACTGCCGCCGAGACCTGCCTGCTTCGGGCATAGACCGGGCAGTCTGGCAGGGGAGGGGGCAGGTCCCTTGGCACAGGGGATCATTGTATGGGGAAGGGCAAGAGCCCTCTTTTGGCGCTGCCTCCGCCCAGCGCCCTCTCAGGCCGTCAAATGAACAGGCGGCTTGCGTGGCTGAGCAGGTTTGTAGGCGGAATGGCGCATGAGCGACGGCTTGGGGCGGGCCTTTCCTGTTGTTGATCAGCAGCCGAAGTCATTCGCAGCGGCTGGCACTGGTGCAGGAGGTGCACATCACAAGGCCCTGCTCGTAGGCTCTCATGCTGTTACAGTAGGTACGCAGGCCGCAGCCCCTGATTGATCATCCTTTCCTTTCCTTTCCCTTCCTTTCCCTGCCGCGAGTCCAGCCTAGCCCAGCCTGACCTGACCTGACCCGACCCCGACCCGATCCCTGATCAATCCATCACCTCCTCTGCGCTCTGTCCTGCTCCCTCCTTTTCCGACTGACTGTTACCCCGTCTAGACCTAGACTGGCGACATTCCATTCCATTCCAGTTCCAATTCCAATCATCACCCCGACCCCATCGACAATATTGACGACGACGACGATCCTTCCCTAAATTCTCTCCTTTTTCTCGATTTCTCCTTGCTGTTGTTTACTTTCCTCTCACGACGACCGTCTCACGACGACCGACTCGGCTTGCATTCCACTACCTACTATCCGCTGCGTTCCTGCATCCGTCCATTGCGTCCAGCGTCTGATCCTCTCGCATCGTCTGCCTGATCCAACCGACCAACCCTCCACTCCCGGCAGAACAATCCAGAATCGCGCCATTGTCTTCCCCGAGCATCCGCACTCCAGTGGCGACTTGAGAATTCCCTCATCCGTGACGAGTTCATCGACGCACCCTATCATCAACTTCAACAGACCCGTCTACTTTTATTTCCTTGTACTTTTGTCGACTTGATCGACCGGCAACATGTCGGGCCGATACGAACGGGTAAGCAACCAACGTCAACAAGAGAGAACGGCGACAACATCGATGACAGACAGTCATCATCAACTCATCGGACATGTACTGACATCCGCTCGATTGACAGGTCAACGCCCAGGACGAGGAGGATGCTCCCTCCCCCATCGCAGCAGCCAGGACAACCCACTCGTCCCTCCCAAACTCTCCTCCTCCGTCATTCCACTCCAGAGCCTCATCCGTCGCTCCCCGCAATCGGACAGTCCAGGATCCAACCCTCGCCGATGCCTTCGACGCCGACGAGTCCGACAGCGATGACGAGCCCGACGACCGCCAACGCCTCGTGAGGCAGAACACAGACCCCGTTCAGCCCGCCGGCAGCTCAGCCCCCTACTCCCCAGTCGGTTCCAGCGCGAGCTCGTTGCCCCCACAGCCCCCACGGCACCAGCCATCGGCGACAGCAACCAGCTCCAACCGGATCTTTGGCAGCGGCATCCAGAACGAAGGCGTCTTCTCCAACCTGACCGCCAAGCCTGAGAGAGGGGGCACAGAGAAGGAGGAGCAGCCTCCGGTACGTTTCACTCCCCTGACACTGTGTCACCGCAGAGTAGTTTGCTAACTTGCCTTTGTTTGCGTCACACAGACATACGAACAAGCCGCAGCCGATTCAGCACCGCCGTACTGGGAGACAACCATCCTGGCTCCGGGCCTGGGCGGCATCGACGACGTTTACATCGACGGCATGCCAGTAGGCTCCGTCTTCTCATTCGTGTGGAATGGCATGATCTCCATGTCCTTCCAGCTGGTCGGCTTCCTGCTCACGTACTTGTTGCACTCGACCCACGCCGCCAAGAACGGGTCCCGGGCGGGCCTGGGAATTACCCTCATCCAGTACGGCTTCTACATGAAAGGCTCCGGCGGGTCAGGGGCAGGCGGTATGGGCGGCGACGACGGAGCAGGAGACAGCGGCTACGCGAGCCCGCCGGATCCAAACTCTCACGATTTTGACCCTGGCAGTGTGGCAGGCGGCAGTGGTGGAAGTGGCGGCGGCTCGGGCGGCATCTCAGACGTTGCGAGCTCAGAATGGGTTGCGTATATACTGATGATTGTCGGCTGGTTTATTCTCATTAGGTCTGTTAGTGACTACCTGAGGGCCAGGAGACACGAACAGCTCGTATTGCAGAGCCCCGACCGGGGTTTGGGCGTGGCCATTATCGCCGAGGGCGAGAGCTCCGAGCGGGTTGTCTGAGGCGAGACGACTTCGTTTATTTATACCTATCACGAGCAAAAGGGACGGCGGGAGCGAGAAGCAGACAACAGGTGGTCCGAGAGTGGAGGACGAAGCATGACGAGCGAAACATTCTTCTTTTGTTGTTGATAATCAGGGGGATTGGGACTCGGGATTCGGCAGGGTTTACTGCCCAGCCTTGTTCTCTGCGTTAGTCCCCCTGACGGCGGTTTTCTAACTATTGCGCATGTCACATACCATACCGCGCCGTTCACGCTGCAGGACCTTTCTGTTTCCAGGATGGGTTCTCCTTAGATTTGGAATAGTATCTCATCTCGCGTCCCTGCAGAGTCTGTCCACTCTACATTTCATGTGGGCTTTGTGCTGTGTATCTGCTGTCATACCGAGTTATGGTTTTTGAGCCCTGACTCGAGGTTGAGCCGGCACTCACTCTGACATCACAAGTCGATTCCGAGTAACCCCGCAAAGAAGCACGAGCCCGGGGATATTTCCCAATATGCGTCTTGGAATACGATAGCGAAAGACCATGCCGGGTGTATAATTACTCCGGCCACTTGGGATGTGGATGCTAAGCACCGTGCTGCGACGGGGCTTATTCAGTTAGATGTCGGAGCTTTATGGGCTGCGGTGGGGGGGAGGGGGACTCGGGCCAAGTGGGTGACGATCTCCCGGTGGTGTGAGAGCACCAGTAAAGCACTGACTGTCGGTTGATGCACGGACGACATCATTCGTCACCACCAACAGTTGTTTTCCTTGTGCCAATCCCCCTCCCCTCCGGCATAAGCTTTCCCTTTCCTGCTTTTCTATTTTACCGTATTTTTCTTCTACGTAGTCGTAGTAGCCTAACTGTAGATATTGTGATGTCGATGCTTCGGACGGGACAGTCCTGCTGAAAATTGATCTTAATACCGCGAACCCACCACTCCTCGCCAGTTACGTTCATAGCAAGAGCGGTCGGTATAGGCTGGTCGGCCGGGGGTCAGACTTGGAATTCGATGAGTCCTTTCACCTTGGTCTGCCCTTTTGCTGCTCATCGCTCCTCTGCTAGCGATGTTCAGGCAGGAGTATATCGATGACCTATCGACGTTCTGTAGTATGACGAGAATGTTACACACCGGATGATGTTAGCCCACTTGATATTCCGCGGAACAAATTTGTGGTGTGAGAGATCGGCCATCAATCGAGTGAGCATCTTGGTCCATGGTGTTTGGGCAACTTGGCTTAGCAGTCCCCGTTTGTTTGGGTGTGGAGTACCAATTCATAGCATGTTATTTACGGTTTGAAGTGAACATATTTCCTGTCCGTTCAAAATATATAGTTACCAAACTGCTCCCTCGGTTCATATTTCAACCATTCGATGTCAAAGAAGACAGATGTCTGTCTTTCCTGATGCTACACCGGATGCATCCCACTTCTTAACCACCTCGCCATACATCACACCATGCATATAGGCCTGTCCTACTAATCTGAACGTCCCACCTATTCCTGTAGGTCTAAGGATGAATGGCACATCGGCACCTAACAAAATGGCGCAGACATCTCCTTGCTCCATGCAACTAGGGCCAAGTCCAAAGTAACCGCCAACACTAGTGAAGAACCTCCTGTTCGTCCCGTACTCCTTGAAAAACTCGCCATATGTATACCTACTTGCGAGTGATAACTCGTTAGTTCTAAAGGTCACTGACTGTATCCTGCTCTCCAGCATCCCGGGTTTCATGGCCCCACAATAATCCAACAAGTTGTGCGCCAGATCGCGGAGTTCACGTTCCGACTCGGTCTTTGCTCTGGTCCTGTCGTAGCACCTAAGGGTTGCCGCAAATGCCATAAGAAAATGTTCGCTGTATGCATTTTTGCATTGCGCGGCGAGGTCCCAGCACTCCTCTATCAAGTCTGCACATCCATGCGTGGAATGCTCAAATGCGGACTTTCTCATGGTGGGATTGAGTGCCCCAACCGTGTCGAAAAGCAAGGCTGAGACCTTGAGTGCGTTGCCGGACGCACTCGCGACGCCCTTTGTGGTTGGGGGTACCGATGCGAGGAGACTGGCGTCCCAGGCTTCCCAAAAGGCAATCGGCGCTTCGGGTTTGTCGATGTGCCACTGCGGGATCCACGATGGTTTCGTATTTTTCGATTCGAGGTCTTCGGCCAGGTTCTGAACCTGGACGAGGAAATTGAGCGATGTTCCTGCGAGCTTGGAGGCGAGCGAGTGATGAAGTGTTTCTAGATCTGTGCTGTAGTCTGCCTGGATCAGGGTCTTGTCCGTGCCGGGCTGCAACGCCTTGGGGTGGCCCAGAAACGCGAATACGTGATCCAGATAATTTGTGGCGTTCAGTTTCCTGGAAGCCTCCAGGACAAGGACGAAGTCAATCTTCATGCTTTCTTTCATCCACGCAACGTGTGACGATATAACAGGGCTTCGGCTAACCCAAGAATTCTGCTTGTCGTATGTGGACCATACGTTGTGGAAGGCATAGTATGGTGAGCCAGATATGATGTCCTTGACGTCTTGGCGAAGAATGTCCTGCAGGTTCTTGTACACCATCGCAAAGTATATAAACTCTCCAATCTCGTGGAAGTCGATATGCGATGAGCCCCAGAATGCCGTGGCAATTGTGGCTAGGCCCACCTCTTGCAGGATCCAAACTCTCGTGAACCACGGAAGCTGATAGAGTTTCTTGACGGCGTTCGACACATCCAGATCGAGGATGGTGGGCAGGATGCTCCGCCGGACCATCGTTGGCCCAAACATCTTGAACGGGTCGGACTTTCTGATTACAACGTCAACCTCCTCCGTTGACACGGGAGACCAGACTGTGTCTGTTCCATCTCGAAGTAACTTGTTGGCTTGGCGCAGCCCCTTGAAAGCGATCTCAGCCGCGCCATCTACATCGTGGCCTAGCCAAATGACAACCTCCGCCGCCTTGTCGTATATGTCGCCCATTTGGTTCACTTGAAATGACTTCTCCTCGTTGTCGGTTTGGTTTATGCATATTGCGTCGGCCCAGGCTATCTCGACGTCATTCGTGTCTCTGATCCGCCGGAGCCCCTCAAAGAGGCTCACCGTGATCTCTCTCTTGAATCCCGAGCAAGTGATCGATGCAACTTCTCCAGGATCTCCCCACACGTAGGAAAGCGCTCTGTACCGAGGGGCTTCATCGAGAGCAGTGCTGACGAGTTCGCAGCTGAGAGGGTCTTCGAAGTGACCAGGGTGGACTTTGAGAATGCGGAACCAGCGACCTCTGGGCAGGGTGTCATATTGATAAGGCACGCCTGCCATGGTATTTGTGATTCTATCAAGAAAGCGGGGAGACTTGGGAGTGCGAAATTGGGACACCTAATGCTTCTGCAGATGCACCAGTTCAGAGAAAATTCGAAACATGAAGTCCGCTGCTGAATGTGTTCAGAAGGATGGATTGATTGGCTGAAGAGGGGCGGCGCAGCATGGTTATATCCACTCGAGCGGTTGTTGGTTGTTGCACAACTGAATAGTGGATAAGCAATAGTCGTCTAACACTTGAGTGCTACACATACATTGTCGACCCAAAGAAGAATTCTGTCAAGGAATCTGCGAGGGATGTTGGCGGGTCTGACGGCGTGCGCAAAACGAATCTATTCAGCAGTCAAATTCTCTGTCCTGATAGACATATTGACAGATTCTTGGCAAGCTGAGCGAGGCCTTGTGAGCTCGAATATTCCAAGATTTGTGCTGTAAACCATTCCCATCATTGTTCAGTTCGAACAATAGAAGTCGACGTTGGCCTCAAGTTCGAAACCCATGCCGAAATTGGATCCCTACTAACCTGGTTCTGCATGTAGTCGATCTGCATACAGGTCATGATAGTTGACTGCTTATAATGAGGGCCTTGGGCTTTACATGGTTCAGGGCAGGTTGCTGAGGGCCGGGGCTTTTTCAATCTCAACTATAACATTAAAGCTAATGTACCTAGGTAGCCAAAGTGAGACGGCACGCTGCGACCGCTACACTAACTGTAGCCACAGCCGCAGGCCAAAAGCTCAGAATTGTCCAGAACGCTCTGGACAATGTAGTGTGGCTTATATGCCTGTGCCGTCGCAACCCCCTCTCCTACTTCGCGCTAGAGGTTCATTCCAGCCAAACGGAATCTGGAGCTCTAGTCGGAGAAGCACATGGTTCTAAAGGCACAGGGCTCACCCACCCATAGACTTCTGCTTGGGCGCTGATCCTCTAAGGGCTCAGCCGGCTGGGCACAGACCACCTGCAGCTATGAGGCCTTAGCTTTGAAACCGTCAACTCAGAGAATACCGTCCCTCCTTCTCTCTTTTCTTGGTTAGACGAGCTGTCAATTTATATTTACAATTCAGAGCAAGACTTTAGAGCATCACATCGCGTATGTCACTCCCGTGACAGCGTTTGTGCAAGAGCGCATTGGGGGGAGGGGGGTCGCTTCACTTGGGACTAACAGCGGCTGGCAGGGCCAATCTCATCAATGGACTGTCGCTTAGTGTGCTGTGTACGACGTGGCACAAAGTAGAAAAAGCCTAGTGGCTGGTCCAGAATGATCAGCGAGGCAGTGCAGACCTGTTCACAATATCGTTCCTCACAACATCGTCCCTCCTCAACTTATTCCTACGTCTATCCACTTCACCCTGGCTTTCCCCCCTACCCCGCCTCCTTGATTTATATCTGGCTGATCTTACAGCAGCTTCAATTGCCAGCGATATCAACATTGAACCAGGACCCGAGTTTTCTGAACCGGATGGATCCGTCGGCTCCAACGGATGCAACGGATTTCTGGCAACTATTTTCTTGGATTACAGAGTGTGAAAATAATCACCCAAAATGCAAACCGACCGGGCCGGCCTTTATGCCATCGAGGCTGCTGGACTTGTCTGGCCTGCAAGATCAGAATTTGATACAGCTAGTTGAAACAACAGCATTCAACGAGACACTTAAGCCGGAACGATACCTGGCACTGAGCTACTGCTGGGGCGACGGGGGACCGTCCAATGGGAGGGCAATCAGGAGCAATTTGACGCATCTCAAGAAAGGCTTTACGTTAGAGTCTCTGCCGGCTACACACCAAGACTTCATCCGGGTCGCACAACTTCTCAAAATCCGTCATGTGTGGATCGATTCACTGTGTGTTCTTCAAGATTCCGAAGGCGACTGGAGAAAAGAATTTGAAAAGATCGACCTTATTTACTCACACGCTTGGTGTACTGTGTCCGCCCTGGAGCCCAATCACGCGAGAGCAGGAATTTTTGGCGATACTGCAATAGGTGGGACGCTGGCCTCGACGGACGCAAATCGCTCAGTAAAGGACGCAGAAACTTCGAGAACACCGACCGGGACGAACTTGTCAGAATGGAAAGAGAGATTTAGAACAGCTGCTCTGAACAAACGGGGCTGGACGGTCCAGGAGCGTGAACTTTCGACCCGAGTCGTACACTTCTACCGGGAGGAGATGCTGTGGGAGTGTCGGACAGCTCAAGCCACGCAGCTGTTCCCCCAACTTCAGATGAAGACATTTCTCGGGCGGTACTTTCGTATACTGGATTCGTCCTCCATTACAGGTTCTGGAGGTCGCTCAATACACGCTTCCTGGAGGAAGATGGTCGAGGACTACACCACGAGGTCCTTGAGGATACCAGGCGATCGGCTGTCTGCACTTGCTGGTATCGTATCTATGATGCAGAAGAGTACGAAGGGCGAGTATATCGCGGGCATGTGGACCACATCCATCGCGGAGGATCTCCAATGGGTCACGACGGGCACCAAACAACCCTATCCCGACGAAGACCGAGCCCCGAGCTGGTCATGGGCTGCGTTCGATTGCCCTATAAAATACAGTAGCGGTGTGAGGGCCGGATCACCATACCATACCTTCATGGGGCCCATATTGGAACATTGCAGCAAGGGAGAGCCGAAAAAGGATGCGGACGGCAGTCGAGCCAAGCCATTCCTTCGCCTAAATTGCCGACTCAAGAAGGTCACAGTGGAGAACAAGACGATTGTAGAGTATATCACAGAGGAACAGACCAAAGACTGGCCATATATCCTTTGCTATCCCAGCTCCCGCAATAAAATAGAGCGGGAACGTTCGGAACGGAGGGTTTGTCGACAAGAGTTTGGATTGGTCAACCTGGACAGCACGTCGGTAATCGGCAAGGGCCAGGAATTGTTTTGTATGTACATATCATATTCGCCGGCAGCTTGGTATGGGGATATCTATTCGGACAGCTGTGCTTTGTTGTTGACGCCTACCAGCCCTGGAAATAGGGAGTTTCGGCGCATAGGGCTTGCCCGAGGAATAATGCTCCCGTGGTGGGCGGACAGTGATGTCACTACGATCACCCTCGTTTGATTGACATCCTACCTACCAGAGAGAGGGGCTTTTCCATTTAGGTGCTGGAAGGATATCAATTGCATAGCGGGATTTTGTTGATATAAGTTAATAGTAGTATAATGTGATATAAAACAGAAAGTTGATTTTAACCCCTCACCCAAACCCAAGATGATTATCCTAAAGACATCTGTGTCTGTACCTAAGTTGTTCATACCGCTGCGGTCGGACCCAAATCTAGAGAGAGCAAAGGATACATTGAATCCCACACAAAGCTTCCGGAGTAGATCTTTGTCTCGTTATACGGCCTATGCCGTTGTGAAGCAATATTGTTCATCATGCACTTGATGGGTTTTACAAATCCGGGAGTACAGAATTCGAATGCATACTTCAGGGCTAGAGACAGGATGTAGGGAGCAGCGTTCACGGTCGTCTCCCAATATTGACTTTCAAATTCTCATCTGCCATTCCAATATCTATCTAAAAGCCGGTAGTGACGCAATCATGTTCCATGCGCGAGGCTTATCCCTCAAATGGAAGGCCCCTCTTTGCCGTCTTCTTGCTGTCGCATGGGATGTCGGAGATCACAGCAAATGGGTTGACCACAAGGTCATGGTACCAATACACCTGTTGTTGGGGCTCAGGCGTCAGGTTCGGGAGGGCATCTACACTCTTGTTTGTCTTCAAAACTGTGTACTGAGTTTGGTAGCTATAGGTGCCCAAGTTAGAAATAGGGCACAAAACTGCGACCAGGGAACTTCTCCTTACTAGAGCTGAGAGCAGTTGCTGATGGGCGCAGGGTAGGTCTGTTCCATGCGGCCCCATGATTCGTACGTTGTGGCGGTGTCATTGTTCGATGCGACAAACGTCTTGTTTGGGAAGTGCTAGTTTAATCAATGGTAAGCTCACTGATGGTCCAATTCATAGTCCCAGAAGCAATTAAGACTTACCACAAGCTCCCTTCCGTTAACAAGGAACGCCTCCTTGCACTTCTGGATTCCCGCGGCACCAACGCAGTGAATAGTCTCGGTCGTCTGCATGCCATCGGCGGGGAAGTAGTCGGTGTAGCCAGTCGTGACGCTGCCGTCCTCGGCTGCGTTGACTAGACTATACTTGCGAGTCAGTATTCGCGTGGTCGCCATCGCGTGGTGGGGGTGAAAGCACAGGGGAGGACTCACGCTTCGAGGAAAGGCTTGACCTCCTCCGGAAGCCCGGGCTGCGGGTCCCAGTCCGCGAAGTTTATGGCAGCGGCCAATTGTGCCGTGGCGAGGAGGAGTGTTGTGGCGAGCATGGTGAAGTTTATGGGTGGTGGCCGATGAGTGATTAGCGATCGACGGGTGGGGGTTTAACGAAAGTATGCGATCGAGGCTGGTGGAAGCTGGAATGACAGTGATGCAGATGTTTTCACCTTGGGGTTCTGTACATCCGATTTTATGTGGAAATGTGTGCCCGTTAATCGGGCGTAGCCGAAACTCTATTGCCCCTAATGAACGTGCCACTATTCAGATTGAGTGACTCGGGCCAAGGGCCCTTTGCTTGGCATCTGCTCAGCCCTGTTTCTATTCATAGCCGTCTAAACCCGTCAACATAAAGCTGCCGGGCTTTCCGGACTTGTTACCTATTATCAACAACACAATCTGCACAGAATGAATTCAATATGAAACATTTGTACGATTCAACCAGCAATACTGCATATAAGGACATATTTAACTTAACTGCAACTCACCGGGACTCACTGGACAAAAAGTCTATTCAAGTTTGGCTTTGCGAAGACTAATTAGCTTTTCTGTCGGGAAGCATTTCAAGAAAGACTGCCGGTGAAGCTCGATGAAAGCCACCGCCACATAGAAGCACGAGGCTGTATTTGAGTGTAACTGCTGACACCGGTCGTGTACATGACCGCACCGGTCAAGGCCGATGAGCTTGAATACCTGTAGACTAGCGTGCTGGAATTTTGTTAGTAGCGTGAGCGACTATTTTCTCTACCTTATGAGGAAAAAATTGAAACTCAAAAGTGTATTCAACAGGGGCTATCCGTGTTCACACGCCTAGACCATTGCTGTCAAAAATTGAAGTCCCCATTTAAAATGTAATGCTGAAGAGGAAAGGCTAACCGTTTCGGTCACGTGTTGTATTCATAGGCAAAGCATATTTACTGGTATTACGATATTCCTGAAGGGACTTTGACTTCCGAGACTCACTGGCATGTTGCGCTCACATGGCTGACTTCGCTCTTCTCTTCCCCCAATAATTCTTTGTCCTTGCCTGCCCTATCCAGACCACGCAGCAGAGTCCTGATCACGACCGTGACTGCGCCAGCTTGGATACAATACTGGAAGCCCCCACAAAGTTGAGTTGCTCCATAGTCTCCTCCCAGAGTCGATTTCTCATCTCAGCACCCTCTGCCGTGTAGTAGATCGCAGGATATGGCTTGATGGTCCAGTCACTGACAAAAGATCCATGGCTCTCTCGCCCTTGCACAACGACTCCGTCGACGTAAGTATCCGCGCCCCATTCCAAGCTCCGCCCCGTGATGCCCACGAAAATCCGGAAGGGCAGCGACACCTGCGTGTCCTTGCCTATGTCGGTACTGGCCGTCAAGCCCGGATTCACCGTGTTCACAATCACCTCGTCCGGGTTGACATTCTCGGCCAGCTTCGAAATGAATCCTACGAGCAGGAACTTGGTTGCCGAATACTGGTCCATGGTGTCGTACTTGGCCGGGGCTGCGAGCCGTGGTAAGATCGGCCCGCCAGCGGGATCGACGCTCGCCCAATATTGTGTGTCGGAGCCGATCACACTGAGCCTCCCCGGCTTACCCGGCGCTCTCTTTTCCCACAGTACGGGGAGCAACAAGATGGAGAGCAGTGCCGTCGACAGGTAGTTCACCTGAAACGTCGTCTCGTACCCCGTCTGCTCGTTCTTGGTGAACTTTGAACTCTGCATGCCGGCGTTGAGGATGGCGATATCCACCCTCTGCAGCTCGTCCCCGACACACCGCTTGACGAATGCGTGGATAGAGGCATAGGAGCTCATGTCCAGCAGCCAGACCTCGATCTTGGCGGCCGGGTTCTCATTGCGCAGCTTCGCGGCCGCCGCGTCGCCCTTTGCCTGCGAGCGCACCGCGAGGATGAGGCGGGAGAGCCCCAGCCCCAGGAGCTGGCGGCTCGTCTCGAAGCCCAGGCCGATGTTTGCGCCGGTGATGATGGCTGTCTGGCCGGACAGGTCTGCCTTGATGGGCTTGGGGCGGTAGAAGAACTGCCGGTAGAGGAAACCGAGGAGGCTGGTCTCCCAGCGGGCGTCTTTCTCCAAGTGCACGGACATGGCGACGATTGTGTTTTGGGGATGTTTGGAATTTAGAGTTGGCTTATTTGCATGAGGAGGCAGCCAGTGCCCCCCGAATATTTATGGCTTGATAGGTGGTAGTCTACTGGCTTGATGACGACTCGGGTCCGAGACTCGCCTCCGGATACCCGCGTGGATCTAGATAAGCTGATTTGTGACGGCATCTTGAGAGGGACGGTTAACTCCAGGTGCGACTTGCTCCTGTGGTGTTACTCCAGGCTCGGCCTTGGTCTGAAACATTGAGCCGTCCGGTCCCCAGGATGGTCCAGGCGCGTCATGGATTACCAATCTAGTCCTGGCTCGGACTTCGTCGCATCCCGTTGCAGTCAGTTTTGTGGCTAGCGTATTTGACTGCGACCCTCTGCATTGCAATACTTATATGTGTGATATGTAGGCCCGGGGGAGGGCGGAGGCACCGTATTCTACTGAAAGTCGTTCTCAATTTCCACCTTGCGCCCGAAATGCGAAAAACTTGAAATGGTCGGCATAATACAAGTCCAGGCTTGGGACGAGTGCAGTGGGTTTTATACGGCGCGGCTACCTCCGGTGATATCTCATCCACGCTTCCATTCAATGGGCAAACACCCACACAAACGTCTCGTGAAAGACTGCTCGGCATGACCCTGCGGTTGCAATCATTGTGCTCACATCCGATACAAGTCTGGTTCCAACTGACCAACGCACATCATTGTGAGACACATCTTAACCCCCCCCCCCCCCAACACACAAAAAAAGACTTGTGTTAGTCGGCCTTCTTGATTAACCCATCGGAAGCGCAGTAATTACATCGCGGAGATTAAGACAGTACCGCGTCTGAAAGCTGCCTCGAGGTCTTTAATGAGACGCCACAATTGGGAGCCGCCTAGCTTCGCGCGTCACGGATCCGCCAGCACACAGCTTCCCTTGACCACTAGTTGATGAGGGGAGGCCGCCTGGCAACTCAGTGGCGGAACGTTGCCGCGGTAGATGCAAATCGAGGCGAACATGGCATCCTACGACGTCAGCGTGCGCACGGCTTCCGCGACCGGACTATGCGCGATCACGAGCCGCTCATCCAAAACCACGTTGACCTCTTCATCCAGCGACTGTACGAACATGGCGTTAGACAAGGAAAATGTGTGAAGGTGGCTGCCTGGTATCACTACACCACGTTCGACATCAATGGCGATCTGGGTTTTTGGCTGTCTCGACAACTCTAACTATCATTTATAGGTGCGGTCAATCTTCCAGATGGCACGACTGGGCACCTTCATCCAGTCATCGAGACACCTCACTAATCCAGAGGCTATTAGTCTCAATGGTACTAAGAAGTGCCAAAGTTGAACGCGAGAGGAACATGGTGTTTACCAAAGCCAAGTTGATGAACTTGGAGCAGACTTAATAGAAGTCTTGTTGAAAAACAAGGACAAATCGGTATGGCTTCTATTGTGGACTCCTGTTGGTTATCCATGTCACTGACTACCGCAGGAATTGAACTTGAGGGACATTCAGGCGAACATCAGTAACCTTATTGCGGGTGGCTCAGAGACAACCGAGACCTTCCTCTTCGGAGTGACGCATTACCTTCTCAAAACCCCTTCAGCGATGGACGAGCTCAATGCCGAAATTCTATCGGCTTCCAGACTTGAAGACGAATACGACTTTCGATCGGCCAGAATCTCGCCGTACTTGTCGGCATGCCTCGATGAAGCCTTGCGGATGAATAGACGAGCCGTTCATCGTATTCGTATATGCCCGGTACTGATCTAGCGTAGCATCGTCCGCACGAATTGAATTTCCAGAGTGGAAACCTTCACGGTCTGGACGAACTGAATGCCCGCTGTCCCGATAACATCTTGGCGTGGATGAAATGAGATATCCGCAATCCGACCCCCCCCCCCCCCACATCCATTAACCTCTCCATATGAGGCTATACTTCCATTTTTCAAGGGGTTCCTCTTCGGAGACATTATGCACGGGCAGTCTCGTGCGATTTCCAGATATAAGATGTTCGGACGACTTCGTTTCGTGATGAGAAACATGTTTTCCAGACCAATCAATCAGGCTTTATGAAACTTTGCCAACGACGCTTACCTCTTCATTGATCATGGCAATCCTAAAGCTCTCTATCTTTGCAATCGCGGTCTTGTCTCGGCAGATTTGTGCCTCTGAAACGGAAATCTGTAAATGTGTAAGTGTAAGCATCGGAAAACAAAAATCACTTGTGACTTACCAGTTAGCATAGGGTCCGGAAGACAGCTGTTGGCCTTCTCCTTCAGAGTGGAATGCTCTCAACGCCTCTATATCTGGCCAACTCATCGCCGTCCAACCAGTAGCCATCTAATGCTATCCGGGGCCCCTATTCAACAACGACACATGCACCGCGGTGAACTCGCAGTGGGATAAGTGCGCCTGGCAAGCAGAGCAGCCTGCTGGAATGTGCCAGGAAGCCGACGACCTGACATGCCCTCCAGTCATTCCGCCAGGCGGGTCTGGACAAAACTGCACCATTGGGAACCAGCCCAGATATGCGGTCAACGCGACTTCACCCGAGCACGTTGCAGCTGGCATCAAGTTCGCTGGAGAGAATAATGTCAGGCTCGTTGTCAAAACCACTGGCCACGATTTCCTCCGACGGTGTCAGGGGTTCGGGAGCATGGAGATCTGGATGAGGTACTATCGCACCGGTCTGGACTTCCAGGAAACGTTTCAATCCTCCAGTAGCTGCCTGGACGCCAACTGGACGGGCAGTGCCTTGAAGATTGGTGGAGGTTACCAGTGGGGCGATGTGTATGCCGAAGCAGAGGCACACAATGTCATCGTGGTTGGTGGAGGAGCGCCCTCAATCGGTGCCATCGGCGGCTGGTTGCAAGGAGGCGGCTACGGACCGGCTACTCATCAATACGGCATAGGCGCAGATCAAGTCCTGGAAGCCGAAGTCGCATTGGCAGACGGATCCATCATCACCGCAGACGCATGCCAAAACACGGACATTTACTCTGCCATACGAGGTGGAGGTCCAAGCATCTACGGAGTCGTGCTGTCGGCGACTTTCAAAGCATACCCGAATGTCGGCGCTGCGGGTCAAAAGCTATCCTTCGAAGTCCCACCCAACAACACTTCCGCATTCATGGATGTCCTCGGGGCGCTATACGCTTCATTCCCCGATCTCATTGATGCAGGCTACTCGGTTTACGGTCACTGGAGTGTGTCGAGTGCTTCACTCGTCGGAAGTGGGCCTGCGGGTTACTCCCACAATGCCTATACGCTCAACAAAACAGTCGCTGAGGCACAGGCGGCATTCGCTCCAGTTGAGCAGAAACTTGCGACTCTGGGCTTGAACATTACCCTGACATGGGCGTCGTACGACGACTACTGGTCATTGTTCCACAACGTGTCTGGGGGCGATGACCCAGGCTTCCCCATCGGGGTCATCTACTCCCGGTTCTTGGATAAGCAAGCGCTGCAGGACAACACGACGGGCCTGCGCCAGACTCTTGACATATTGGCGGGTGCTCCAGAAGATTTCACCCCCCTCGGCATAGAGTGCATGTCAGGCGGCAAGGTCTTCGAGGATTCCAACGATCCATACTCTAGCGCCCACCCAGCCTGGCGCACATCGTACTGCCTGCAGCTCATACAGCGCAGTTGGCCGTCGGATGCTGATGACGCACTCATTTCGGCTGTGAAACACGATGTCACATACGTCAAGGGCGGCGCGTTAATGGCGCTTGCTCCGGACACTGGAACCTACATGAACGAGGCCGGTAGGGAAGACCCAGATTGGAAGGTCAATTTCTATGGCTCGAATTATGATCGACTTCTTGACATCAAGAAACAACGCGATCCCGAGAGCGTTTTCTATTGTCCAACTTGTGTGGGGAGCGATGAATGGGTAGAAGACGATTCAGGTCGGTTGTGCCGAGTTTAGTGGGAGACATAATTTGAGAATTTGAGAACTGTGCCTACCTGATGAACAATAGGGATAATATGCACTGTATTTTACGAAGCCTTGTTTTTAACGGTCACTCTTGTGCCCAGAACGCGAAAGATTTAAGGCCAGTGGTACACAGAGTCCAAGATCGAGACCCATGCATCTGCCAGCGTGTGTGTTTTGCCGATATCTTAACCTAGCTACCATCGTAATGGAGAAAAACTGCCCACGCACAAAGCGCCCGGCGGAAGACGATTCAGCGTTGGTGGGAAAAAGGACCTCTGGAGCGAAATATCGATCGAACTCGACTGTTTTTGGCAACCCACCTTTTGGAAAGGAGACGACAAGTGCTTGCTTTCCTTCAACACAGTACTAGTAGCATGAGGTAACATCGCCGCTCCAGTGATTATGCACCCATCCGATGAACGCTTGGTTCCAATAGCCTAGAACACATTCCATGGGCTCATGGGCCAATTGTAAAGACTTCTGGTGAGTCACGCATCCTGGGAATCTCATCATCAAGGCAGGAATGCAGCGGCGGCATAATGCAGTGCTGCATGAGAATGCTCCTTGGATTTCATTTTCGAAACGTCACACGTGGAGCTGCTTCACTGGAGCTGTCCTGAACCTGCTAGCGAACACTTTTCACCGCGGTGGTAAGGCGAGGCCACCTCGTATCTCAATGGCGGAATGTGACCGATGCAAAGGCACGTCGAGACAAATCGGACAGGATTTGTGCAACCGGTCGGGATTGTGTCGGGGACAAGCTTGATTTTCATGTAACACCACAGCGGAGCCTACATGAAAGAGGGCCCAGCCGAGAGACGAACCTGACTGTCTTGGAATACTCCCCATCACCAGTTCCTATTGGCGGAAGAGGTGGCATCGAGGGAAACAGTGCATTTTCAGGCTGATAAACAGGCACGCGCTGATTTGTGCGGTTCGAGTGGAGAAGGTTGAAGCTGATATGGTCAACTCCCACACCTTTGTCCCGGGCGCGATGAACGGCTCTGCACACCTGAGTCTTGCATTTGGTGCATCGTGCTCAAGTCCGTCATCCAAATATACAGTGGTCCTGGCAACAGAAGGAAATACTTCAGACCAAATTCAAGGATTCCTAGCCAAAAAACGGCACTCTTGCCGCAGAGGCGCTCTGAACGCGCACAGATCTGGAATACGGGGGCGGTGATAAGGGTTTCATTTCCTGCCTTCGCACGTTTCGACCGTGTCTTTAAACCCTGCCGTGCAACGGACTGGTAAATTGCGGCTGTGATGGTCACTTGAGCAGGGCAACTGCGAAGGCGGTCTACACACGGAAAGACCCAACATCGCGCCATGGCGCCGGGGCGGATGCAATTCCAAAATGAGATTTAATGCTTCTATGGTGTGACTTGAAAACACATACATGCATCATGCAGTATTTGGGCGACACGAGCTCTTCTCCAATCACCTGCGTTCGCCTGCGTGCGCCTGCACAGTGAAAGACGCATCGCAGGCTGAAAATAGTACTCTCTTCGGAAGCCGAATCACGCAAACCGGCGCTTCTCTTCGATGAAGATATACGCCGGCCCCTCACCGGTGAGGGCATGGCTGGCGGGAAGGCATACCTCACCTGGGCACCCTTGGCTGCGTGCAACGTCCGACAACGATTGGCGCAGACTTTGGAATCCAAAGCCTTCTTCTCTAGTCGTGCAGTATATAAGTTGAGGGAAGTCGTTGGGTCAGTATCTCTCGTGCTGCATTCAAACATCTGTCTCAGAACTGACCTGAGATTTCGGAATAGTCTTCTTTCGTGCCTGGGAATATACATATGTATCAGATCCCAGAACTGTAACTTTGGCTTTCAAGCCAATTTCCTGCACTAGAGGTATTACGTCCTCATCATCCAAGCTCCACTATCTACGCCTTTACCTTTCCTGGCTATTGGCTCCCCTAGCAGACATGAGCGATGGAAGCGACAATGCTGGTTCCAGCTCTTCGCAGCAGACCAGTAATGATGATATGTCGCTACATGTGGCGGTTGCTCCCTCCAAGCTCACTTTTCATAGAGCAATCGAAATCAGACGGGCATTGTTGAAAGAGGACAGAGATCTTGGGACACAAGACAACGACGGAAACACACCCTTCCACCTGGTTGCGAGTCACTTGAACAGTGACAGTGATAGAAATGGGATGGCGAAGACCGTGCTGCAAGAACTCCTCGGCCTCAGCCAAGAAGCACCGCTCCATGAAAAAACGAAAGACACTCGAGTTAGTGCTCTTCAGAAAACAAACAATGATGGCGATACAATCCTCCACATCATTGCCTCAAAGAAGCTCAACCGCAAGGACGATGAGGGTACAATGAAAACGGAGGCCTCTAAGCAAAGGCAGGCGAAGGAAGTCGTGAAGAACGTCGTCTTGGTCTGCCCTGACGTCTGCTTAATCAAAGACAAAGAAGGGAATACACCGCTTCACAAGGCGTGTCTTGTTGGTAACGAGGTCATGGTTGAGGCGCTGCTTGAAGCAGACCCAAAGGGCAAAACAGCTTATCACATCCCCGGTCCCCAAAATGACGAACACGATACCCCGCTGCGTTTGGCGGATCACAAAAGCTATGTCACGAGGGCGAAGAAGCTGATGGTGGATGACGAGTCGCATGGAGCGATCTTGACAAGGAACAAAAACGGAGAAGCACCTATACATATTGCAGCTGACAGAGGGCAACATGAAGTACTCGAGGAACTACTCAAAAGGATGACGTACAGCGAGGTAGTGTCTGCCGCATGGGACCCGGAGGACAACGCGAAAAAGACGAATGGATGGACTGCCTTGCATTTCGCAGCCAACAAAGGTCATGAGCGAGTCGTGCAACTTTTGCTTCTGAACGGTGCGGACAGCAAAAAACCCGATAAGCACAATCTTCTTGCTACCGATGTCGCTCGCCGGGCTAATCATGTCGATATCGCCGACTTCATCCGTCAATACCGGCCACGAAGCTTCCGATTAGTGCTTGAGTCCGGTGATGACAACACTGTGAAGGCTGAGTCGAAGGTTGACGACCATTTCCTGGCATTGAGTTGGCCGAAATGGAACAAAACTGTTCGCCAGCAGCGTGGAGAGCCTGCTCGAATGTGGCCACACGTCACCCCAGTCCATGAGTTGATCTTTGACGCTGAAGATACCTACTTCGAGGCTCGGTCCAAGGAAACGGAGAATGTGGGTAATCTGTTTCGCTCTCATATTGGAACGCATATTAGCGTACATGGAATCTCAGGGGGTCGGCACATTGAAGCCATTGACCTTGCGCCCATTCACCAGGCTCAAATCCGCGTATCACTGTGTGAAGCTAGAGGTTGGATCATGAAAGAAAGGCGCGAGTTTCAAAAACAACACGACTGGAGAAAAATGGAAATTCAGCACAGACGGAATAGGTTGCTGGAGAACCAGACTTACGTCTATGATTCTAGCGCATTCCAAGGAGAGAAGCGATCAACTTGGTGGATACATTTTCCAGCAAATAATGTAGGTGGTAAAATAATGGCAGAAACTAACATAATTTTGTCTCTGTGCTAACAACATAATTTCCAGAGAGCTTGGATCGAGGTGTGTCTCAAACAGCAGCCCCTGCGAGGCTTGAGATAACAACGCCGAGCTGACAACATCTTCAGGATGTCTGCAGATGTATGTACTCACATGGATCGTTGCATAGCGAGCTGCGTGAAATCCTCCGCTTCATTGAAGACAGCTTTGAGGAAGTGGAGGCATCCCAGAATTACCGATACCGCAAACATGGCTTTATTTCTCAGGCTCTTGAGGAGATCACCGATCCGCCTCCAGGTAAATTCCTAAGTCTCGTACCAATGTTTTCCACGACCACACCTCCTGTTAACGCATGACTTACTTTTGCAGAGCCTGCGGAATCGATGTGTCCGCAAGAACCTGCTGCAACCGAGTCGGAACGCGGAATACATCCGGACGCTAAAGGGGAGCCAGACAAAACATATTCGGCTTTTGCATTGGTGGTAAGTGCATACCTCTCTCCAAATTCTCATCACCCATATGATTTCTATGTTCATGTTGGACTTGAACAATCCAATGAAAATTGTAGCTGATACGAATCACATGCGATGTAGTTCCCTTTGCTCGATATGGACTTCATTCATCCAGGGTTTTGCTATCCGCTGGAACCGGGGATGGAGACTGAGCCCGCCGTGGCTCCTCAACCAAGCTCAGCTGAAAACAATAGGAGTAGAACAGGACTCAGCGCTCAATCAAGCCCATCGGTAACAAATCGAAGCGCGGCGGCATCAAGCTGTCAACAATGCCCAGCGGGAGCAGGCTCGGAGCAAATATGCCAGATGGATCCTTCAAATCAAGGTTCCTCCCCATCGACGGGTGCGAATCGAAAACCTGTACAAATCCACTGGGAAAACATGGAAGCTCTCAGACCGAGGACAACAGTTCATTTATCCCGGAGTCTTGATCATTATTGTCATAAGCGAGTCTCGACCAAGGAGCTTCGAGACCGTGTTCTTGACCAAGTTCTCACTAGGTTCATGAAACGGCAGGACCCTACCGACCGAGGCTCAATGCCGGCTCACCAAGATAATAATTATCTGCAGGGCTTCTTGAGTTCTTGGTCTAAAGCGGTCAATAGACTACGTCAACTGACTTCAAGGTCTCGCAGCTCACATCCATCAGTCTCCTCCGTGGAGAAGGGTCTTAAAGAAGAGAAGGCCATGGCACAGGCAGTTAGCAGCTCCATGAAGGTTGAAAATGCCGCTCCAGTCACTGAAGATACCCAACACCCTTTGCAAATTCTGACTGCACCCCAGTTATGGCTATGGAAATTTGATAGTAAGTACAAATTTTCGAGATGCAAGCGGGAGCCACGAGTGGCTTTATTCTGACATGAGTCTTCCCGAAGACCTGATCATTACGTCTTTCCCTGAGCGGTGGGATTGCACATACCAGCGCAGTACCCTTCTGGACTCCATTCGAGAAAGGGTAGAATATCTCAACGTTGATCGCGAAGTTGAGCCAAATAGGCTGGTCGTCGAGATCCTGGATGCGTGCGCAGCGTTTCAACCAACCTTACGTGTCAAAGAGCAGGAGTTCAGGTGGACGGACGCATTTGATGATGAAATTCTTGAAGTGGTAAGTACATGAGCCCCTTGCCATCTTGCCATCGAGTTCGAACGTGATTGCTCGAACTGTGCAATTTTAAGTAATGGTACTGAGTGACTTGCAACTTGACCAAGTCCCGGAAGATCAAGAACTGCTACTCTCTCTTCGAAGACAATCTAGGAAAATCTGACGAGAGGTTCTCTGCGGCATTTGTCGACCCAACAAAATACCTCCGATCTATCGACGACGTACTGGACGAATTGACCAGTATCAGGCGCGTGTTCCAAGATCAATTGCAGGTTTGGGAGAAGGTGCATACTGGTGACAAGTCATGTGTGGTTTGCAATGTAATCGACAAGAGCCACGACGACGAACGTGAGGGCTACAAATGCCCATCCAATGTCCTGCCCAAGCGGTCCTTGGAGTTGACTTTGAGACTTGAAGAAGACGCGCTAAAAGTGCGGGAATCGGTGAGTATCTATTCCATAGCAGCCTCCGGCCGATCGTGTCCAGCGCTGACAGTTCACGACAGGTCGTGACACTGCTTAACCTCCTCCAAGGAGAGGCGAGCACGGAAAATGCTCTCAAAGCCAGCCAACAGGCCGCGATTTTGGCCGTATTCACGATAGTAACTGTGGTTTTCGTAAGAACCTACCTTCCGTTTGTTCGATAAAAATGAATTTGCTGACAAAATAGGCTCCTCTGTCATGGGTTACAAGCCTCTTCGCACTCGAAGTACAGAGCTTTCCCCCAATTTGGACTATGAAGGATCTTGGTCTTGGATCATGTATGTCTAATTACAATCATCCCTTTTTTGGATGTCGGTGTTGGAATTCTCTTGCCCTTGTAAGACTGACTTTGACGACATTAGTTCTGACCTTTGTTGTAACGGTTGTGCTTTGTGCTGTCCCGATGCTGCTCGTTCGCAACTTTTTGAGGAGGAAGGAGAATGCGATAAGCGGAGACGATGCAAAGGATTCTCCATGCTATCTGTGCAATGGACAAAATCCTTACGGTAATACGAATGAAGGGGAAAGTGGAACTATACCGGTCTCCTAGCCATGACGGCCTGCACAAGTTGCTACGGACGATCGAGTCTCAGCTATTTCTTCGTAGTCTTTTTCCTTAAATTTGTTTTCGCCGCTGCGAGCCACGACGTATTATGTGAAGTGGAGAAACTGGGTTGGGAGGAGCAGGAGGTCATCTTGATTTTCATTAGTTTGCTATAGTGCTTGGTCTTCGATATTCGAGTCAGTTCAAGTTATCAGAATATGCCGACACAACCCTCATACCAAAGTATGGGCTTTTCATCCCCGTTTTCGACTATTTCAAGTAACGAAGGATTCCAACAACTTCAGTCGTCAAAATTTACAAATGGAATTACCCGATAGAATGTGATGTGAAGTACAGCTTCTGTCCAAGCCACCTGACGAAGACGATTTGAAATCTCACACTCTTGCAAAACGTTCGGTTTGTGTCAATATCATTCTTTTGGACACTGTGATTCAGTCCGCCCTGATAATGACATTCTAGGGCGACGGGCCGGGATAGAGAGGATCTCGAATGTTTCGCCACAAATGTCAACGACAAACACGTGTTTGCCCGACAGAGCGGAATCATCCTCGCGTAAATGAAAATTGAATGTCATGACGACCATTGTGTAGGGGCTCAGGTAGGCCGCAAGATCAGTCTGTCTAAGCAGAAACTGTGTAGGAGACTGATGATGCTGAAACTCCACAATCGGCCCTGCTGCCTGGTAGGTGAAATATTGGTCTTCGGATGACGAAACAGTATTCAGAGGGAAGGGAAGTGCAACTTTTGCCAGACCAGGTAATACTCCAGCAGGTTCTCCGTTCGCTTCACTCAATTTACAATTGTGAGACCGTAAGTTCTGACAAGCCTGTCTTGCCTGACATACTTCACCATGTTAGAGGAGGTATAAGCACTGGGATGAATGATGAAGCTGGCGTTACAGGTGATGCTCTTAAGAGTGGGGCGTCTTCCCTCCCGCTTCAAGGCTGGTCCTTGACGCGCTGACGTTAGCATCAAGTGGACATGTTGACGGCCGCCCCATGGCAGTGGCGTGACAGTGATGCAAAGGATCCAGTTGGAAGAGTCATTCGGCTTACATGATCACGAAAACTCGTTGATATCACGGTGCTACTGGTCGCGACAATCTCGCACGGCGAGGAGAAGAGAAATTTCACATCGGAAAGCTCCATGAACAATATCAGAGCAGGATTCACGCTATTGGATAATCCCATACTGTAAACAGATGAGGCTGAATTCACATGGTGGTCGGGATCATCTTATGTCTTTAATAGGTAGGTAGCTGAGCAACACCTGGACCAATCTCTTCTCAGCTTACACTTTGTTGACATCCTCTTGCAGTTAAGCCTTAGGACTGAGTATCCACAACGGAGTTACCCAAATTGGACAGACTCGTCGCTTGGTGGGTGTCATCAGGAACACCAAGTGGCATCAACAACCCTTGAAGGGCTCAATGTGTAGAAGAGTACGATTAGATAAATAGATGCACCTCCAAGCAGTCTTTTCTATCGTACCTGTCTGTTGTTCTCTGCAATATAGTTCAATTTCTACACCTTGAGTTGTTAGATACAATATCATTCGAGGGCCATATTTATTTATCTCAAACGCTCTGCCCCGATCAGATCATCATCATGCCTGGGAACAAGCGCCCTCATCACCATGGCTCCGACACTATGAAGGCAGTGCGCTGGGAGGGCAAGCCATTCGAGGTTTCCATAAAACAGATCGCCAAACCCAGGATTATTGATGAACGAGACGCCATCGTCCGGATCACCACCACCACCATCTGTGGCAGTGACCTCCACATATACCACGGAGTACTTGGCAGCAGGGAGGTGCCATGGACGGTGGGCCACGAAGGTATGGGCATTGTCGTGGAGACTGGATCTGCGGTCACGAGCATCAAGGAAGGAGACCGTGTAGTCATCAGCGCAGTGGGAGCCCCCGGGCACCTGCAGCTCGAGCCCACCATTGGCGAAGGCGCCCCAGTATTCGGAGGCGGCAAAGACTGGGGAGATCTCGGGGGAACTCTAGGTACGCACACACCCATTCCAACTCTCGACTTTCGGCACCCGACTTTGTAGGTCTATGATGTTAAACCATATTGCCAGCCGAATATGTCCGCGTGCCCTTTGCAGACGAGACGTTGCTGGAGGTGGGCAACCCGCAGATCCCAGACAAAGAACTGCTCTTCCTCTCGGACATTTTCGCCACGGGGTGGGAGGGCCTCAACTACTCAGGCTTCCAGCCAGGCGACGACGTAGCCGTCTTCGGCGCAGGGCCCGTCGGCCTGATGTGCGCGTACAGCGCCAAGCTCCGCGGCGCGAGCAGGGTGTACAGCATAGACCACGTCCCCTCACGCCTCGCCAAGGCCAAGTCGATCGGCGCCATACCCATCAACTTCACCAATGGCGGCCTCCCGTCGGAGCAGATCCTCAAGCTGGCGCCGTACGGGGTGACGCGCGTGTGCGACTGCGTCGGGGAGGAGTGCGTCAACGAGAAGCTCGAGCCGGACCAGGCCTTCGTGCTCACCGAGGCCGTCAAGATGGCGTCGGACAAGGGCGGCATCGGCGTCCCGGGCGTCTACATCGCGCAGCCGGACAGCAAGGGCACGCCGCGGGGGTCGACCATCGCCCCGGACATCAAGTTTCCGTTGTCGCTTTTCTGGGGCAAGTCACTGACCATGAGGGGAGGGAGTGCGGATATCCTGAAAGTCGCGCCGATGCTGTTTGAGCTGGTGACGAGTGGCGTTGCCAGGCCGGGGTTCATCGTCAGCAAGGAGTATGTCGGGCTTGAACATGCGCCTGAGGCGTTCCGGAGGTTTGACCAGCACCTGGAGACTAAGGTGTTGTTCAAGCTCCCCTGGCACGACGAGGAGAGCGACGAGAAGGATATCGTACTCGGCCGAGAAGACGAAGACGGTGGAGAACTCGATCCTCATGGAGCGGACCGGTCCTCCCGGTAAGCAAAAGTTGCCCGATAGACACTGGCGACAATTCGCTGCTCTCGAAGAAAGACATTCGATACTGACAATTCGATTGCAGTCGAAGGAGGGCTGATAAGCGTGCTCGGCATTTCCACTGATCGGTCGTCAGCGCACGTGGCCCCGAGTCCCGAAGGATGGCAGTCTCATTACACGGCGTTATGCACTCAGGCGTTCCCAGTCGCCAAGGATTCATTTCGGAGGTTTCCACTCTTTTTTAGGCAGCCTAGAAAAGACCGTCTTCTATAGGCTGGAATTTTGTTATAACCCCTAGAAAATGCCCGCTCTCTCGGGAAGGAAGACGCGTAGTGGAATAGTAACTCTTCCCTGTAGCTGAATGTGGTATGGTCGAGTTCCATTTGGCTTATGCCCAGCCTACCCAGAACGCACTGAATGTGGTTACGCTATATAGGAAGCCCCCACCCTGCTGATTTGCCGTCCAGTAGGAGGATTCGGTTCATAATTCGCGTGACCTCGGACTTGGGAAGTCAGCAGAAGACTTTTCTTTTTGCGAAGACAGTCGAGTTCTAGAAGGAAGGATTCAATAAAAGGCTGCCTGGACCAGCTAGACGCTCCTAGCCGTTCCCCGGATCTCCAGATCCAGCCGGAGTGGCCCGAAGGAACCGACACAAGGTGTAATTAGCTCGTATAGTCTATTCCTGTCCTGGCAATTGCACTTGGCTATAGAGACTATAAGATCAAGTGTCGTGAACTCTTCTTTTCCGGGTATTCCATCCACTCAAGCCAGACCACTCCAACAGCCCTCAACACACCGGCAAATAATACCGCAGCCATGGGTTCCAAGCTTCACGTTGTCGCCACTATGCTAGCACTGAGTCTGGATGTGTCGCCAGCGTCCGCTGCTCTTAACCTAGTACGGACCTACAGCGGATCAAACTTCCTCAACCAATTTTATTTCCGAGATGTAAGTTCCCACAGGTTCGATGAAGAATTCTTGACACGTGAAACTGACCACACGGTTATGTTCTAGACAGCCTATTTCCACAGCATAGGCATTGACTCAGGAGACCCAACAGATGGCTTCGTTGACTACCAGTCGGCGTCAGCCGCGTCGTCCAAGGGCCTGACTAAAGTCAACTCTAACGGCCAAGTATACATCGGCGTGGATTCCACCACCAAGCTGTCAACCTCTGCCCAAGGCCGAGCGTCGGTGCGCTTGGAGTCGAAGGAGACGTTTGGCACAGGCTCTCTCTTGGTTGCCGATATTGCGCACATGCCGGCCAACCAGTGCGCCGTCTGGCCAGCTTTCTGGTCGTATAACTTCGGCGAGAACCCCATGGGCGAGATCGACATCATTGAGGGAGGTGGCGCTGCTGGGCTGCAGGAGAGGAACATCGTGTCGTTGCACACGTGCAGTGCCTGTCAGTTCACAAACATTGGAGGCACAGATGAAAGGGCAAACTGTGCACTTGGTGGTGACTGCAGCGACGCCTCTACGAACTGGTAAGCAGCCCTGTTCAAGCGAGAAGTCGACTGAAAGCTCACATAATATTACCAGGGACGGCTGCGGCTCGACAGGCAACGCACAGTCGTACGGCGACGCCCTGAACTCCGCAGGCGGCGGCGTCTACGCCACATACCTACAAGACAACCGCCTGCGCATCTGGTCGTGGCCCAGGGCCTCCGTGCCCGCGGACCTGACCAGCGGGTCCCCCAACCCGGAGGGCTGGGGCACGCCCTCGTCGGACTTCAAGACGTCCAACGGCGGGTGCAACATCGGCGACAACTTCCAGGCGCAGACCATCATCATCAACACCGACTTCTGCGGCTCCATGATCGACGACGGCACGTGGAAGGCCGTGACGTCGTGCAGCAGCCAGGCGAGCACCTGCGTCGCGTACGTGGCCGGCAACCCTGGCGCCTTTGCCGGCGCGTACTGGCTGTTCAACTCTATCAAGCTGTACCAGTCGTAAGAAGCTTTCATATACACTCTTTACCGCCTCAAGAAAATGAATACCTCTCCCCGTCCGTAGCCTGTGCCTCAAAGATGGTACCAGACTGCAGGTTCTGAGACAGGCCGTAGCTACACTGTGGCCGAATTCGGTTGCATGTTTGTATGGAACTACTTCCTCTGTGCCATGAAGCTGACTATAAATGCTCAAGGACTGGTAACGACGTCAGCCTGGACGGGAACTGCGGCGGGACGACTGCGCAGACGTGTCTGGGGTCTGAGTTTGGAAACTGCTGTAGCCAGTATGGTTACTGTGGAGCGTCGGACTTGTACTGCGGTACTGGATGCCAGTCAGACTTCGGCACATGCACTTGAAAACATATATGCATCCTAGGGACGTTGTAAATAGTACCCAAATATTAATGTATGTATATCGGAGGCTTTGCCCCATCACTGCACATTTTCGTCGACGTGGAGAAACGATGATCAAATCACGGAAGCATCACAATACGTAGCTCGTGAGTCTATTCATTACGAAGCCGAGGATCTCTTGTATTCATTGAGAAAACTATTTCCTCCGCAAGTCTCCGATGAGAGTGGGAGAAGCCCACGTTCCAAGCAGGCTGCTCTTCGCCCGCGTGACTGCGCTCACGCAAATGCCAATATTCAAACGTCACCTAAGAAGCCAAACTCGGTATGTTGTCAATGTCTGGGAGGCAGAAAGGGATGTGTGTGGTCCATATTCACTCCTTAAATCCCATGATGAGTAGGCCCTTCATCCGGAAGTCTCCCTCCACCGTGGCGGAGAAGTGTCCGTTCCTCATATATCATCTGGACAGCATCCCTTGTTCCTAGCCCGGCGCAGTACTTCGACACTCCCTATCCTCTGCAGTCATCATCCTCATGGGCCCAGGGCTCGAATTATCTCCAGGCAGGCGGCATCGAAGTTGATATGTGCAGAGAACCTGCGGCCTCCTTGCACTCACCGGCGATCATCATCACCAGATCCACCAGCCGCTCGAACGGGTATGTCTCCCAGAATTGCTCCAGATTGTCAGGGGACCAGCCTCGGCGGGTCCCCACGATGCTGGCCCTGAGTAGACCCCGGACGAGACTGCGGTCGGTCCAGTTGTTGTTGACAACGCCGACACTGTCGCACGGCGGCTTCCCGTGGGCCCCGAATCGGACGTATACGCCGTTGCACGCCCAGAGGGGGGTTTCGCCGGGCCGGCGGCGACGGTAGTAGTAGTCGTAGGCGCTCTCATAGGAGGAAGGGTGCCAGAGCTCGACCTGGAGGCGCCGGACGCGGGAGAGGTGGTGGCTGCCGGACGCGCCGGCGGTGTGGGCCGTGAAGCGGCCGACAAAGTCCTGCCACACCTTTTCGACCTCGGAGTGCCACTTGGGGTGGATGCAAATCCCGAAGCTCTTCTCCCTGTACCACATGTGGAGCACCTCGCCGCGGAGCTGCCGGTTGACCTTTGCCAGGGCGGGCTGGCAGAGGTCGAACTCGCCCACGGGGTGATCTAGGTCTTGGGTCGACGGCATGTCGGCAATGACCATTGCGTATATCTGAATGCGGAGCTCAGCTGGCAAGGTGAAGAAGAGCGCCTGATTCTGCGAGCGGTTAGTACACAGAACAGTCTCATGGCGAATGTTAAATCAGGGGATTGGTTGAAATACCTTCGCCGTGATGGCCGGCTGGGACGAAGGCGCCTCTTCCATGTGGCCCTCGACCTGATCAAGCTTTTTCAGTTGGTCAATATCGTCGCCCTGGTCGGCCTGCAGACCATCCGCCAACATCTCATTTGTTTCCTGAATCTTTGTTTAGATTGTGGGTTAGCTTAATGTAAGAATGATACAATCTCTTTCGAAACCGGATGTGTTTGTTGAAGCTGGGCAGAACTCACCTTCAGATCTTCAGCCTTGGTGTCGACATCGCTGTCGTCAATCCTGTACTTGTTGTTCTCCATGTTTATTTCAAATCGATTATGGGATAAGGGTCCTGCACAAGCTTCTGGGTAGGCTAATATACGAGGGTATGGCAAGGAACTGGGAATAGTGTTGCCACTGAGTCAAGAAGGGTGAAGAAGGCGTGCAGATATGTGTCTTGGAAGGACCTAAGAGCTGCTGGACGGTGGCTCAGCTTAAGTTGCAGGACATATCAGTCAATTTGTTGAAAGTATAAGGCTAAATCTATGTTTTGGATTAAGCGCTCGCCTTTTCCTGACTTTGAACAATTATGAGGGCTTAGTTTGTTTAGTACCTAGGTAGTGTGAGCAGTTGGGACGCTAACGTTATTTCCCCAGGAGCTATTTTAAATATGGAGTTTATACCAGCTAAGTCTCCCGATCCCAGATTGACCATGGTTCTGAGTTTCAAGTTCGTAAACACTTGCAGGCTATAGTGAACTCTCTATTCCCAACAGATAAAAGCCCTAGGATAGGAGTATCGTGGATTATATTTCACTCAGTTGAAATCTCCTATATACTGCGGTGTATCTTCCAAGATGTGAGGCTTAATCAGTGGTCTGGATTAAACATTTGCTTTTTCCTAACCCTCAAAATATTTCTCATTCACGCGTCGGCCTGAACGCAAGTCAGCCCTGTGTCCCGACCTTCACCGGCCTAGAGCCCCACCATACCTAGGTATGCTCGAGGGTATGTAGCTGGGACGACATCAGCTTGGTACATTAAGGTGGTATTCCCCGATCTTGTGAAAATGCTAGTGACTGCTCCTGGTGCTGCTCTTGTTGTTAAGAATTATGAAGAACACCGAGATATGTCTATAGACCACTTACCTCGTTGTCAAACTCAGCCCCTACCATTGCAAGAAGCGTCCTTTTTGCCCTTTCTTGAATGATTGCACGTATAATTTCAACTTCTGCGCTGGTCAGGGTTTGCCTTAGATTCGATCTAGAGGCCTCAACGGAAGCGATATCTTCGACTGAGGTGCATAGATCGATGCGACGGCGGGCCTCTGGGCAATTATTTCCGACGAGCCATACTATGTTCATGATCGGTCGGAGGCCCGAGACGTCGACCATGAGTTTGTATCTCCGAGACGCTGGCCAAGATTGCAACGATTGCCGCACTGCTGCATACACAGCTTCTGCCACCCCGCGCTGGCTCCAGGTGACGACCTGCAGTGTCCTGGCATGTTCGGACTTGATTGGATGTCCGAAAGAGACCACCAGCTCGGCGAGACGGTAGCTAATGGTGGCAATGAATGGGCTTGGCCCCCAGGTCAGTCGGATGGCCCGGAGGGACCGTAGGTTACTCTCCTTCGGGAAACCATTCCAATACTGGTAGTATGACTCGAGTACCCGGGCGAGCATGTCTTCAGTGATCCCAAAGTTACATGCGGGCCCTGACCGGACAGCGATGCAGAAGTTGTTATTGGCATAGAAGACCGGGAGACATTCGTCACGAAGCTTCCTGTTGACGAGAGCCAATGCCGGCTGAACCAGACTGCAGTAGACTATTTGTGTGATTCCTTGAGCTCGCATAACAGGAGTTGCCTCGGCTACTAGAGCATAGTGGTAGATTAAGATGCGAAGATCTTTAGGTAGGCGGAGGAGATGAGAGATGCGCTCCTTGCGCCTCGCAAACAACCTCGGAGGGGGAGCGGCTTGGAGCATGCGGTCTTCCGGCACCTCAATGGACTCTTGCGGCGCCTTAATGGACTTCTGGCGTTGTTGCAACCTAGCGAATTGTTCCCTGGTAAGATGGAACATTCCGCCAGGTGGGAATAGATTAGATCGAAACATTTCGAGATGTTGAGCTCCTGCTTGTGTAATTAGCAACGCGGCATGATGGCGAACTGTAGGGGTTAGAGACATACTATCGGTGCGCTTGAAGTAGCAACATGAGCCTTGGAGAATAATGTAGGATGCAAGGTTTCGTCTCGGACCGCAGCCGAGTCGAGGACACGCAAACTGTTATGTGGTCAGTTGGCTTCGTCTCCGCTAGGACGCCCTCGGCACCCACTACTAGTCAGAGATCGGCTCACACCAACCGTGAACGGACTCTGACTAGAGGAATATTAGATATGCCCTAAGTCCTTGTCATGTTCGCCTAACTTGAACTTGTGGTACTGGCTCGCACACCGTCGTGGCGCAGCTCGGTCACGCTGAGGGACGGTTCTGAGTGTCTGGTCTACGGCTCTGAGTTTCTGTACTGTGGCGCAGCTAACACCCCATTCTTGTGCTGTGTGAGGTAGAGTGGCCAATGCAGTGGCATAATGTCGCCGAAATAGTACAATCGACAAGAATTACAACTTGGCTGCCGAGTGCGGAACCCGAGCTTAATATAACATGCTTTCAATACTCTGCATCTCTCTAAAGTCGTCAAATCATGACGACCGTGACACTATGCGAAAGATTACAGCTTCGGATTTGAAGATGCCTGGGCCCGCGGCTTGGTCATTGCGACGCCTGACAAGCGACGGCAGCAACATGAGTACGTATTCAAGTCGCGAGACCACGAAAATATTCCAGGATGGGCTTGAAACTATTGTGAGTGGCTCTAATACGAGAAAGGAGTTACTCTAAATTGACACGTAGCTGAGGAAACGTTGGAAGTGATAACTATGGAGAAGCTTGAGAAATTCGATTGCGAAATTTCACAGAGAATGGTAACCAACGAGTTCCACCACAATCTACCATCGAGAGCTATTGCAAGACGCCAGACACAAGAAGTCTCCGTCAAGCAAGGAATACGGAATGACTGGCTTTATCTGCGCCACGCAAATGGATGAGAAAGCACGATACCACAATCTTCGAGCCCTGCGTGCTTCTCGAGTTGTCCCACAGCCTCCATTACCATACGATATAAGCGCGTCCCGAAGGCAGGTGGGATCTGGTGTGGATCGTCTTCGTTGCCTCAGGGAATGTGTGCGCAAGGAGCCACACGACTTCGAACAGCTCGAGCGCTCGAGGTAGGAGAACACGATCATAGACGCCGTCGAGGAATTCACGCCTTAGACCTCCAGGAAGCATGGCTGGGCCAGTCAATAGCTTGGCAAGGAATATGCTCCTGGCTGAGGAGTAGTTTGTCCACCCCGCCGGAGGACTCCCCACCCTCCCATTAGTGAGGATGAAGCGGAAGGGCAGGTGACGCAAAAGAAGCAGCAGCTGGTCGTTATATGGATTGAGATCGCCGGTTTTCTGGTGAATGCTGAAGCTGATGGCTCGGACGTGCTTCTCGATTAACTTAGGCATGCCCAAGACGAAGTTCTGGATCCTTTGGTGGACCTGACCGCTCGGAATGATCATGATCAGATAGAATTCGTTTTGGGAGTAGTACATCTCAAAGGCTTCGGCCCGAATTTGCTTATTGGTGCGAAGAAGCGCTGGCTGGCTCAGGAATGAGATGAAGGGATATTGGACCAAGGCGTGCCGATAAATGATGTTGCGAATCTCGGGCGGGAGGCTGAGAAACGGGAAGTCGCTCTAATAACATGAAGGTCAGGTACAGAGTCGAAGGAAACAGATATTTCAATTATGGGGAGTCAAACCTCGTCCTGCCCCGTTCGAGCTGCTATGACAGCTTGATAGTCTTGAGCCATCTTCAATATCTGTATGCGTCGCCAAGATGATGTGCTGTCTTGCCTTTCCCGGAGGCCAGCAGTTTTGGTTGTTAAATAAGCTGCTGGCCACTTTTTATAATCCCAACCTAGATGACTAGAGCATGGGAGTTAATTGTCTTAGGCCATTGATGGGCGCTGTGTGTTCTTGTTTCCATTCTGAGACAGCATTTGATGCGACGCAGGGTGCCTAGGATCGGAAACTACGAGATCAAAGCCTTCAACAGGCAGCATGACCAGGGATAAAGTTACCAAGAAAGGCAATACATTAAAGGTTGGCTGAATCTGGTGTTTCGATACTGAGGCTGGTTTTGGAGGTAGTCTTGCTGCCCAAGGCGTCTAAAACCACCACATTTATACTGATGAACCGGAGATGGATCGTTAATTTCAAAAAGATAGCCAGGAGTGTGCACCGAATACCTAGTGGGGAAGTATCAACGTAGGGCGACAAGGACATACTCCCAGGACCATTGCAATCTGATCTGGTGCCTTTGAGCTTTCTTGCTCTTCCGAAAGGGTCCGAAGTCCATCTACTCTTCCCCACCGGCAAGAAGCCTTGCCCGTAGGCTCACATAGTCCATGAATTCCAACACTGAAGCATCGACCCTGTGAGCGTGAGAGCTGTCGCAGATGCAGACTGAGGTCAGATGAGGACATGCCAAAGCAAAGATGCGCAGGGCATCGAGCGCAGCCCTCTGGTCTGGTATGTCCGACGTTTGCACAAGCAACACGCCTTCCTCAGCGAAAAGAAGTCCTCCCGTCAGGTCCTCTCCAAGACGGAGCGCCGCCTCGTCGCATGCAGCCCCGACGGCCGCGGCATCTGTCCAATCCAGGTCTGGGCTCCCAACCATCACATGCTCACAAGGATCGCCTGGAGCTGGGACGGTCAGGTTTTCCGGGTCAGACTCCAGGTCAACCTCAATATGGACTCCGGACCGCGTCATGAAGTCCAGCTGAATACCATTTAAGAGCCGCAGGCTGCTAGAGCCCGGCTGGCCGCCAGGACCACGGGTGAAATTATCCACGATGCGCTGGATAGACGGGACCCAGTTCTGTGAGGACTCTGTTTCGACCAGTAGGACAACCGAGCCCCCGTAGTAGAGTGGAAGGGCCTCGGCACGGAGCTGGCTGCTCACCCGCGTGATGGCTGGCTGCTCATAAAGGCGGCTATCCTCGCGTTCCCACCAATGCCATGTGAGAAGTTCATGGTATATCGTGTTCCTGATTTCAGCGGGCAAGCCGAGAAAGGGGAAGGGTTTCTGGTCAAAACTCTGTCAGTCTCAGGCACGCCGGAGCGAACGCGCGGCGTGGCTCACCTCGTTCTGCTCGCCCTGTCCAGCCTCATTCGGGAGGGCGGCTACACCATGCCGGCCGATACTGTCGGTGCTAGCCTCAATTATTGCAGTCGGCTCCATTCTGAGTGGGCTGGAAATTATTTCTAGGTGTGATCATGCCCAAATCGCGAGTCAATCGCGGTCTTGATTGATGTGACGCGTCAATTATGTGCAGACGACGCGTTGACGTTGAAAAAGTGGCTCTAGCTCCAGAGACGGGCCCAGGGTCCAACCCTGACACGGCTCCACGCAGGTCTGTCAGCGGCTGCCAACACGCATTCACTCTGTTATGCAGTTCAAACTCTCCCTGTCTACTGTGACCGTTGGCGGGGCTCAAGGAGTCGCTCGATTGCTGAAGGATCTCACCCGAGTGCCGAAGGATTCAGATGATTTTAAATCGGGCATAGCTCCGCAGCGGACCTGCGCTGCACGATCAAAACAATCAGATAAACAACGAACATTAAAGCCATGGTCTCGGGTCCCCTTCACCACTCGTCTCTGGATCAAATAAGCTTCTCGATTTGCCACTGCCCATCATGTCACACCCCTCGAAGAAACCTTTCACCCTGGTCGTCCCGGGCGGCATGACGCCCGCCGCCGTCTACGACCCTGTCGTTGATGAAGTGACAAGGCGAGGCCACGACATCCGGGCCGTGCAGCTGCCCAGCGTGCGGCTGCGCTCCGAGACGGGCCCGGTCAGGGAGCCGCCTACAATGTACGAGGATGCGGCGGTCATCGCCAGGGAGGCCGAGGCCCTCGCGGACATGGGCAGGGACGTCATCATCGTCTCGCACTCGTACGGCGGCGTGCCCGCCACGGAGAGTGTGCGCGGCCTGGCCAAGGCGGTGAGGGCGAAGAAGGGGAAGCCTGGAGGCGTTGTGAGGCTTGCTTATATGACTTCATTGGTTCCGGCGCTCGGGGCCGCGGCTAGCGAGGTTACTACGAATCGGCCTCGAGCTGCGGGACACAGCGTGGAGATGGACGTGGATGTAAGCTATTACCCAACGATTTCCTCGAAAACCAACCCTGTTTCAGCCCATTGAATAACTCATCGTGCAGGAACACGGCTGGATCTTCATCACGGACCCATCCCACGCCGCAAGCGTGATAGCGGCCGAGATACCGGCGGAGGAGGGCGAGCGCCTGACCCGGGAGCTGTCGTACCACTCGTCAACCAGCTTCACGAACCCCCTGACGTACGCGGGGTACAAGGACGTCGCGGTCTCGTACCTGCTATGCGAGAAGGACAATTCCATACCGCACGAGAGCCAGACGGATATGATCGAGCTGGTGGAGCGGGAGAGCGGGAACAAGGTCGACGTCACAAGGATCCAGGCTGGCCATGCGCCGAACCTTACTGCGTTCAACGAGGTTGTCGAATGGATTGTGGGTATGGCCGAGAAAGCTGTGGCCGACGGTGCTGGTGATAGCTAGTTGATCATGCATTCATTTGGTTCATTGATTTGACTGTAATGGTCAGGCATTGGATTATTCTGCTCGACTCTACTCAAATCTTCCTCAATAAAGCGTGAAAGCATACGAGAGGAGGACGCAACGCAGCGAACGTCGTTTCCTCCAGTGACCTCACTCCCGTGCCTGTGTGCAAAACGAAATAACAGGACCCCGGGAATGCAGCTACCCTCCGGGAAGCCAGGAAGGTGCGCCGACATTTCGTTAATGCCATGGGTCGCTGTTCGAAAAAGGAAACGCTCAGCGGCAAGTTGTGACTGTTGGTAATTAATTCCTTTGTCCAGCTCCCCGACGTGGCATCATGCTTCGCCACATCATACGCATGCGCTTTCTCCGAGTGTATGCTGTCCTGTAGCATCCACTGGCAATGCCTCAGCACGACAAAGAGATTGGTACCTGTGGATCTCGCCAAGTATATACTACAGTCTCTGCTGCTCTGCCCAGACTGGAAACTCTCTAAATGACAAGGGTCAGCAACTGGAGCCAGATACTTGTATCGCCCGTGAGCTCTGGCAATTTCACTAATGTCCCCAAGCTTCCTGCCTTGCCGCTTATAGCTCCTCGTGTCTCCAAAGTGAAGTCCAAGACGTGTGGCCCATAGCTTTAAACCCGAATTTTATGCCCAAACCTTGAGAGATTGTGAGTGAAATCGGTCAGCGCGCCACATAGTTCGTCCCGAACTCGTGAATCGGCAAGGCGGCTGAGGGCCGACAGCCCAATGTCATAGATTTCAGACCCTTGCCACAGGGCCCGTGGTGTCCGCTGTATACGTGTGCGCTGAGGGCTGGACTCCGACAACTAGGAGGGGTTTTGCGCGTCCGTAGTCCGCATGAAGGCAACTTGAAAGTGCTCGTTCTATGGAAAGTGAGGTTTTAAGGAAGTGTACTTGGGCAGGGCCAAGGGAGATTCGGTTCTCTGGTTGTAAAGCGAGGGACCGCATTGAAGAAGACCGTAAGGACGGCGCTGAATAATGTGGAATCTTACGGTGGTTATGGGCGTATGATGCAGATGTTTCAGATTTCAGGGTATCCAGGGATGTCCACCAAATTCCATGTACTCGTTACTATTCATATAAACGACAGATCATTTATCACTTCCATCTATTTCATCGTTTCTAATATACAGAAACATATGCAGTATCTCGAGGTCCCAGCAGTGTTGCAAGTCATATCTTAACAGAGGAGACCTTAAGCCATATATTGTAAGTAGTAGAACATGGTGGTACCTCAACTCTTCAAGAGCTACTAGGTTAGTTGACATGTTTAATACATTGATATGTTCAAAGTGAATTAATTTAATGCAAATTTCCACCATAGAGCTCATAAAGCAAAGCTGTGATAGAATATCTCTCGTATGATTAGTAATACTGTGTGTATGAAGTGGATAATACCATTATAAACAACAGCTTTTGTTCTGGTCCTGTCCTTGTCTTGATATTTCTAGTAATCTTTAACTAAATCAGCTGCATTTATCTATGAATTTTTAAGTCTAACTGTAATCACTTAATTGTCTTTGAGTTGGGTTTAGACCTTTATAAAGTATGAGCTGAGAACAATTCCACAAAGAATATTGTATTATGGGTAATGTTAGCACATCAAACAAAGCCTAATAATTGAAATGCTCCAGTAATAATCACATTCAACCAACAGTAATACCGTTTATTATTTTATTTTCAAACATAATTCTTTTCCTATAAATTCGCCCAGCTGAGACATTTCGATAATTCAATTTCGGCCTACACAACAGTCTCACAGATTTAATCTGCAAGAAAAGTCTACACCAAAACTCGATACACTGAAACACAATACACCCAAACCCAATACTGCAGTACCACATTATGGCCATCATCTCCAAAGAAGCTGGTCCTGAGTGGGCATACTGTGCTGAACTCGTCGGAAAGAAATTTACCAAGGTCGAATTTGACTCCTTGTATGTCAATATTCAAAGACAGGGAGACGAACCGGCGAACATCATCGACAGCCTCCAGGCTCTTAGCAACGATACAGGTATGTATGTGCCTAGCTCTGTGCTACGGTTCAGCTTTGACAACCTTAAAGATCTGATAGGGCCCGAGAGTGATCGTTTCGACTTGTTCTTTCAAGCATTCGACGGTGCTGAGGATGAGGTGGCGATCCCCGATAGCCGGTCTTTTCGGAGGCTCCTTGTGGCCATCGGCCATCTCGGCCTACCTCAGCCGGTGACAGTTGATGATCACCCACCTGTGCTTCGTTTTATTGCGAGACTCAAGGACTCTCCCGACACGGTCGCGATTGCGATTGATGAGACGCCCACAATCCGGCCTCCCCGACGCCAGGTGGGAGAGCGTACCAGACCCCCACAACACCTCCTGGAGGAAACCCCCAGTGGACGCAAACGCATCCGGGTCGAGGACGAAGTCCGTGCTGGGCCTTCGCAGGGGTCCCCTCTTCCTGTCCGCGGACATCCCCGCGATATTGATGAACCTGCTGATAGCTCCCCCCTTCGGCGCGAGGAGCCCGAGAAAGAACTGACGTTTGAGGAACGCGTCGGGGAGGGTTTGGACTACGGCTTTAGTGATCGGAATGGAGTTCACGACGTGAATGTCCATAATCTCTATGCGGACATCGCTGGCATCAATCGGCACATGCGGAACCCGGGCAACCCGCGTCACGAGTACAAGCCCCCGTACTCAAACGTTAGCCTCCCTCCTCATCAAACATACCCCACCGGGTGGTTGTTGAGCGACAGCGAGAGAATTTTGCACTACCTGGCCGACAAACCTGGTACCGGCAAAACCTTCGCTGCGTGCGAGGCGATGATCCGGATTATGATGATCATATCTAATGGCATCGCAATTGACGACGAGCGCGCCAACCTTTCTACACTTCGCGAGCGTCCGAACCACATACATGATGAGGCATATCCTCCGTGGCCAAAGAACACTGAGTGTCGAGCGAACACACTATCCAAGTATGGTTTTCTGTGTCAATGCGACAAGAAGTCGCCGTTGTACGATATGGCATTTACTTTCGCCAAGGGTGTCATGCTGATTATGGTTCCTCTTCACCTCACTGGACAGTGGTTTACAGAGATCAATCGCTTCATCCGCTCAAGCACTCGTCTTCCTCACAACCAGAAACCAATTGAGGTTTTCAACATCCGCGGGATGAAAGGCAGTCCAGGCGACAATCTGAAAGACTTTTTTTATGCACGGCGGGAGCACTACGGCCTTGGGACTATTTGCATAGTTCCAACCACCACGACCGTCAGCAGCTCACTGAAGGCCCTCCGTGAGGATCCCCAGGAACTGCCGCAACAATGCTCTATTGTAGTCATGGACGAGGTCCAGAGACTTAAGACGGTTACACACGAATCTATTCAGCTCGTACAAGCGCTAATCGACCGGGCGGAGCACCCGGTCCACGTGCTTGCCCTCTCAGGGAGCGCTATGAATACCGGCCCGTCCGACTTCAAGGTCGTTGAATCTATAGCCCTCAATAAGGTCAGTTTTGAGGGTTGGCACGGTGAACAGGAGTATGATGATTACAGGAACCAGTTGCTGACAGCCAGGCAGAATCTGGACGAATACGCCAAACAAGTCAACAAGTCGGGAATAGTCGGCCGTGGTCGCAATGTCCCAGACGAAGAGAGAGCAGAGGCCCATGCGCTGATGAAGTCTTACGACCAACGCTGCCGTGAGTCCGCTAAGGTTGTCCCTCTGCTACAACGCAAGGCACTGGATGACTACCTTGGCTACCGCATCCCCAAGCTTCAGCCTGAGGCGGAGATGGCTAAGATCATCAGATGCGACTCGATCATGGACAATGTACAGAAGCAGGTCGCCAATTCGTATAAGCAGTACCTTCGTCACCGGTACCAGCATCGGGTACGGGTTTGGTCCCCGAAGTCCCAGTCCACAAGAGGGCCGAGACCGAAGATGCGCGAGGTTCTATTCGAACTAGATGCCAAGCAGGCTGTGGTACCGAAAGCACCGGTAGCGGCGGCATCCATCGGTGACGCGAGCCTGATTGGGTTCGCGCCAGGCCTGGCCAAAAGTGTCCTCAAGCGTGCGAGTGTTTCCGAGCAGTTTCGCGCACCCGAGGCCAATGAGGTCTTCCGCGGAACTACCACTAATACGCAGCGAATCGCGGTAAGAAATTCACCGTTCTGGGACAGGGCAGAGGAGGCATTCCAAAAGGTGGACGAAAAGACCGGCCAGGAAGTGCTGCAACCCAAGATCAGGACCATCTGTCGAATAATCGACGAGATGTTGGTGGATCGAGAGCAGCATGCCGACGGGCCGGCAAAGAAGTTCGGCATCTTCCCGAAGAAGGCGGTCATCTGCGTCCCCCACGCGTGGCACGGCTACATCCTGATCGCCTTTCTATTCCAGCGCTACCCAAACCGCAACTTCACTTTCGTGGGGGCCGGAAACACGCCGGACGAAAGGGAAAGGCTTATAGCCCCATTCAAACGGAGCACGGAATTCCGGGATCCATCTGACGGGAGGAATGACGACCCTATCGCCCTCATCGGCACGTACAACATCATCGGGACCGGCCTCAACCTTACCCGCTGCAACTATGCCATCGCCACTTCTCCACTGGGGAGCATGGGTGACCAGGAGCAGTTATTTGCACGGATCAACCGCAAGGGCCAGTACGCTACGACGCACACTTACGTCCTGGTAGACCAGGGCAACCCGGTGGACGTGTGTACGTTCCATCGGTTGCAGAAGCGCACGGCGCTGACGGTGCCCGAGGACGAGATGGGACAGCCCGGACTGAGGTTCCTACTGGAGGACATTGACGAGGAAGACGACGAGGATATTGATCCATCTTTTGAATCGGGCGCGGAGAATTCGGACTCGGAGTAAATGCAGTTCAGAATGGATCCTGCAAGAGGGTACGAGCTGCACTTGACGGGGACAAACATCATACAGAGGGGAAGTCGCGTTTCTTTAGGATAGTCATAGTATACCATACTTAAATTGCAAAAAGGTTATAAAATTGTTTTCTACAAATCATTGCCAATCACGTGACACATTAATACACCTTTACAGGGCTTTCAAACAGCTACTGGCGTACTTCTTTTCCCCAAGTTGTTCCAATTTACGCAGATACAACGCCGGCTTCTGCGTGCACTATGGGCCATGCCTCTGCGAAGCCTCATGCGGATCAAGTGGCTCCAGAGTCAGTCGAAGTATTCAAGAAGTCAGCCTTTGTTATGTCAGAGTCGCGCGCGTGAAACTTGGAATGTCGTAACTTCTTGACCTATAATGGTCACACAAATTTCCGCGTTAACCGGATGGTGATTCCTGTCCTTGTGACAACATCATATGCCATGTGCCTGTGGATGGGTTGCTCGCCGTCATTGAAATTATCATCCGCAGACACCTCCACCCTTGTCTTCGCCTCCTTCATGCTGGTGTTGATATGCTCAAGTCACTCTGCGATAGCAAGCCATAGGCGCCCTAAGTTTACTAGGCCTCTCAAGAGACTCCTACAATCACCGGAAGGTGTACTTAGAACTGTGATAACGAGGCAAATGTAAAGTATGACATAGCATAGTAAACTTATGTAACGGCTATTTCAATTCCTAATTTTCGTAACGGGTACACAGTACTTAGAAAGAACGATGGGAAGAGGCATTGGTTGACAGACACCACCCCATCAGATTGACACTTTGACCAAGGTTCTCGGATCAGAGCTGAAGCTGAGAGCCAAGAGCCACAGTGTGTGCACAAGGCGCCTTTGGGTGTTTGGTTTGATTCGAGAATTCCATGCCCGTACTGAGTCAATCATGTCCTTGACAAGTGTATTAACGGCCAATAAATCTGTCCAGTTCGTTTCGTCCCCTCCGAACCTTCGGCCAAACAGATTATTGTGTCTGTATGCACTGGTGCTAAAGCTAGCACGACATGTGCTGATACCGAACCTGAGATGTACGTACAGTTCGCGTACGTGGCGCATGGGGCCTTGAATATGTCGGCACCGCCCTTGAGGGGTCGCAAACACATCCATAAAATGACAGAAGTTGCCGTACGTTAGAAAGAAATTATCATGGTCGTTTTCGAGGTCGATTATCAGCCTGAACAGATTCTCGGCGTAGAAGATGGAGAGTGACTCAGCCCGTATTTGCTTGTTCACACGTGTCAGGGCGGGTTGAGGACTGAAAAGGGTGACTTCGTTGAACAGCCCAAATGGGGCTTCGGGTGTCAGGAGCTCCCGATAAATGAAATTTCGAATTTCGCCCGGGAGTAAGAGAAATGGGAATATCTAGTCGAATATCAACTCATCACTGCAGCCTTGATAAGGGGTCCTGTTGCTCAAATACCTTGGTGCTTTCTTTTGCTGTGATGGCTGCTGGGTCAGATTGGTTCGTCTGCTTCGATATGAACCTCGTCATCGACCTCGTGACCGGCCTTGGCATGACTGCTGTGATGGTTGCGCGGAGGTAGAGGGTAAAGATGGAATTGGGTTGCGGTACGGAGCAGATAGAATCTTTGGGCCGAAGTGATGATCACTATTGAGCAATAGAGATCAAAGCAAAGCAAAGCAATGTGTTTCAGGATAGGAACGGACGACAGATCCGTGCGGGAGAGTATCATGTACAATTTGGACACTCAAAGAAAGGTGAAGCGGGTCTAACTGGCGGTGAGCCCTTAGCCTGGTTTTAAAACAAAGAAACACTATCAGTGTGAATTGCGACGGGCCGTAAGACGTAATCAAAGTACAAGCGTCAGGGAAATTTAACTACAATTTAGTGGAGGACCACTCGCGCTAGGGCAAGTGGTACAGATAACATCCGCGCACAAATTAATTGCTTCAAGTTGAAAAGATATTTTCACACCCAAATCCAAGAAGTGGCGAAGCTCGCGAGTTTATTTCGAGGCCTAGAGTGTACATACCGGCTTGTGTAGCCCAGTGAGAAGGATGCTCTATGTGAGAAACATCAGCCGTCATACAAAGTCCAAGTATTTCATGTGTGGTCACCGGTAAGAGGCGAACTAAACTCTTATTCGTATTGCGTGTTCATTGTTCGTAGAAGCCCACAAGACAGAACGTGTTTCTGGTCGCTATTCCCAAAAAGAAGGGCCCTATGAATGGCTTTTGACCCCGTCGGCACGGGCCTTCATTCAGAACTAGTCACTCTCCATCAGGTGTTGACGGGCCTCCTCCAAGTCATCGACTATCGAATCTCTCGCTACAACGTTGGCTAAGACATTGCTCCTCAACGGCGGGCAGTGTCTCGAGATCAAACACATCAGGAACGCCAGGTCATCCGCTGCTTCGTCGGCTCGATCACAGCGCATATCGTCCAATCCAAAAAGCTCAATGCCAAGTTGACAGGTCATACTGGAGTCTATACCCTTCGTGAGGGCGGTCATGACATCCTCGGTATTGTCCCAGTCCAGGTCTGTAGTGTCCACTACACCATATTCCTCATCCAACTCATCCAATTCAACGAAAGGAGAGCTGGACATGGTGAAGCCAACTTTGGCAAGACCAAAGAAATATGCAGACCCAGTTTGGATCGAGAAGTTTAAGTATGAAAGGAACCGTAAGTTGCTGACTTGCAGGGTGTTGCCTGGACCGTGCATGGAGGCGAACAACATGTTAAAAATTCGGTCCCAGTTCTTGGCTGCGTCATCGTGGTATTCTGGAAGACAGGCGAAATCAACCGAAAAGTAGCCAGTGTGGTAGAAGATCGGCAAGGTTTCGGAACGTAATTGCCTGTTGACACGGGTGATTGGGGGCTGTCGCATGTCGGAGAATACTATTCCCCGAGAAAACATTTGAACTGAGTTGGTTCTGTAGATGCGAGGGTATCGATAAACCAGGTTTCGGATCTCGCCGGGTAGACGGAGAAAGGGAAAAGGCTTCTAGAGACAAAGGTATGGTGTCAGTGTCCACACACTCAGATTCCCACATAAGAATTGGAGTACAATTATTACTGACCTGCGTTGCACCACAAGGGGCTCTGGCGTCTGTTTGGCCAGGAGCCATCTGACAGACGATGTTGGCCTCCATGATGTCAACGTTGTAAGTCGAAAGGAAGAAGACAGTCTGGGAGCGGACGTGTTGGTGACTTGTTGAAATCCAGAGCACCAACTCGCCCAGGGTCGAGTATCCGACACCCCCAGAGAAGGTTATCCCACACACCCAGGAAAGATTATCCCACAAGCCCAGGAAAGATTATCCCACACGCCCAGGGAATAGTACCTAGCTATCAAACAAGCCGAGAATAGAGTATGTAAATAGAGGCTTTATTGCTGCTTGCTGAGACGGTCCGCACGTCGAAATGGCAAAGAGGCCACAAGATGGCAGTGAATAATGGTTGATTTAGAACTGGGGTTGCTAAGAAAAAGAAAGGAAAAGCAAGAATGGCCCAAAGTTCAAATTGCAATTGCTTTTGAGGCCAGCTGGGTTGATAAGATAAGCCAACCAGGCGGGCCCAGGGGCCCTGCGCATGATCAGCCCTACGTCGCTGACACTTGCCGCTACCAGAAGCGGTTCTTGCTAGCCTCGTCTGTGCGGCTGTCACAAGGCTGTCACTGTTTCTTGGCCACAAGCTACAGATAATTATGTTCGAAACCTATTGTTATCGACGTTGTACTTTGATCACGCTAAATGTTCAAGTGTTCATTACTGTATGAAGGGACTGGATGCATACTGCTTAAGAAGCATATTCGTACAGATTAAAAACGAGACCACTTTTATTGCTGCTGGGGCGTAGCTACAGTTAATCACCTATGAGTCATTCAATGATTCACCCCAGCTTTGGCGTTGTTTGCTGCTGCCTTGCACTGCTCCAATTTCGTCACCTGTTTGCTTCTACCCCCACCCAGCATCCGACCACCCATTCTGAGTCCACACATCGAATTCAACGTTGGTACCTAACCACCACACTGGGCCTGTTTCCCTCAAGAAAGTATGGCCACAGACCGCAACCAAGACCAACGGGAGGTTCGTTCACACCTGGCTGCAGTTTCCCTCCCACGAGATGCGAAGCTGACACACTTGCAGTCCCAGGTTCTTGACAACACAGTGAACAAGTGCAACATGATGGATGGCCCCCAGGCTACAGAGGTTTGTCCTTCCACACCTGACCCCTACTGCCACAGAATGGTAATTGATCGATAGAACAGAATGACCGAGATGACAGCCAGACATACCTAGCTATGGAGATCAACCAAGAGGAGACCGTTCGTTCACCTCCATCGCCTAGCTCATTCTAGCACCAGATTAGCTGACAACAATTTGACAGAAGCCCCTTGGCTTTCTGGATTTGCCTGCAGAAATCAGGAACAAGATCTATCGGCTTGCGATTGTTACGACTCGACCGTATGGTAATGACAACTTGGTACCCAGCCTCGTGCCACCAGCCCTGACCCTAGTAAACAAGCAAATCTTCGCCGAGGCTCTTCCAATCTACTACGCTGAGAACAGCTTTTATCTTCTTCTTTGGGCCAAAGACGAGGATCTAAGTGACCAAGACCCTGCACTCTTCCATCGCTTCGCTCAAATGACGGAGTACTTCGGACGGCGGACGACCTCTCCCACGGACGAGAGCTACTTGCGGTACATCAGGAACATAGTGGTTCAGGTCAGAATCTCCACACACCTCGATCCTCTCTATTACAGCAATCTCTACCATACAGTCTCGGACGATGGAGGTCAAGGGGATCTACCCATGCCGACGTACAACAGTTTGTGCATCCGTGGTGACCAACAGCGAATGACCTTCACATCGAATTCCGAAACCGAGGATGGACCCTTCGACCCTACCAAATACCGGTGGAACCTCAAAGATGAGACATGGGAACAATGGCACAGATTCTGCAGCGTGAAGGAGGCTTATGACCTCGTCAAGTTGAGCTTCACCGGGGGCACGCAGCCTATTGAAAGGGCCATCAAAGCTGAGTACGACTCGCAGCGGATGCTAGAAGAATGGTGGGCGGTTGGGGATGAAAGCTACTGTCCTATCCGTCCTATGGATGCACCCGATTTTCTTCTCGAACATTTTGATTACCGCTAATGGAGAAAATCCCGTAGGTAGATGGTCATTGCTGATCGAATCAAGAATCAGGCGGACGCAAGCATCAGGCGGACGCAAGCATCAAGCGGCCCAGTGGCTTTAGCATAATAATGTGACGAAACTGTCTGAATCCCAGGCTTCCTGTTCCGCGGCTGTCATTTCTTCCTGTATTGAAAGCCCTGAGCATTGTAATGAGATTGAAGGGAGGGTAGAAGACAAACCTCGTCATTCATCGCAGTAGAAGTTTGGTCTGTGATTGAGTATATTATTACAGTGGCGTCATTTTGGCAGTGAGAATGCTGACGGTGATTGTGTTGGTCTGCTTGGTGTGGAGTAGTGATTCTGATCACAAAGTTTGACCTGAAATGCAGATGCGAAGAACAGCAGCCAGGGTGTGCTAATTTCCGTTCCTGCCTGCCTCGTCATGCACTGTGATTTCCGACCTTCGAATGTAGAATGCAGAGTTGAGCTGTGATGAATGAGCAAACACTATGGGCAATCATAAATGAATCATAAATGGAATTACGGAGGGAGCTTAACCCGATCCTTTCAGTTGGGCGATGACTGCATCGACGGTACTTATAAGCCCGTTACCGACCTTGCCTCCTGCTCTAAACGTAGTTGCTCAAATGGACCAACTCTTAGAAAATGAGAAGCCTTATAGAAATTGTCAATTAATTCAGAGTCTACGTCTCAACTGTCTGACGTTGAGGAACGGTGGTTTTTGCGCCCCTCCGGACAAAGCCTGAGTGCACTCATCACATAATCCAAGTGTCGCGTCACGCCTCCTTTTTTTGGCCTCTCTCTTGCCCTTTGCTTCCTTTTTGCTGCTTTTAATCTTGATTGAAGGAAACTTTCTGCTCTAGAATATGAGCGACACTATCCGCATTCCGGAAACATCCGATGCCCCCGGATGGACGGTGATGCCTTCTCGGCCAAGTCAGGCCTACTCAAGCTGAGCCTCTGGGTTGTGGTCTCCCTCACAGCCGTTCTCTTCCTGCAACTCGCCGCCACCCGCCGGCTTCTCCCGGGTCTCCTCCGACATCAGTTCTTGAGGACGTCCGTTTAGTTGATATGATCACCATCAGACTTGTTGTCGCCCGGGTTGTCCCGACCCTCGGAGTTGTCACCATCCTCCGAGCTCTTTCCGTCCTCGTCTTCCTCCTCCTCCTCCTCCACATCGCTTCCCTCCTTCTCCCAGCTGTCCTGGCTGTCCTCGTCACCACTCAGGAACCGACCGTCAGGGAAGCCTCCGAAACCATCATCAGGCTCGGACTGGTCAACAGCATCCTCGTAGGTCAGGTATGACCACTCCACGCCAAGACCTGTGGGGATATCGATGAACTCGAAGGCGATGACCTCAATCCAACGCAGCGGCTTCTGCTGACCAGAAGCGAACATGCACAGCGCCTTCACAACTGGTTGGATCATAGGGTGCAGCAGCAGGTCCTCGTAATAATCGACGTACCTGAACCAGAACTCGGCTTTGATGAGGGCGGCCACAAAGGCCTTTCGGACACCGCGGAAGTCCGTCCAGTCGAGCTTGCCTTGGGCGTTGAGCTGCTTTCGCTCATCGGCCTTGCCCTTCCAAGCGTTGAAACCGGCATCATCATAGCACCTGAATCCGACGAGAATTGATCGTGGGCTCCAGTTGGAAGTTCCGTCGTCGACATTGATCCTGAGGCGACCGTTGTAGGTGACGATCAAACTTCCCACAAGTCGGAACGGGCAGAGGTTCAGATCCTTTGTATTCGCAAAGTAGTCGGCGAGCTCATCTTTGGTCTCTTTGGCGTGTTGCTTCATGGCCTCCAGGGTTTCGTCAGCAGCGACAGTCCTGAAACCACGTTGGCGGTCCAAGACCCGCTCCTGTAGCGACTCCAGCCTCGAGATCTTGTCCTCATCCCTAGGCAGCTGCACCGAGAACTGCTTGCCAGGAAGGAGGAACGCCAGGGCTTCGTCACGAATATGACGATCGACCATGGTGATGGCGGGCATCTTGAGCGTACGGGTGAACTTTTCCTCGCCGGGAATCGGGTCAGGCGCGCCCGGGACGCCATCAACCATGACGAGCTCGTAAATCTTCTTCATTACCTCCGTTGGCAGGCGGCGCAGCAGGTTGGTGGGCTGCGACGAAAACTGTCAGCATATTACGACTTGGCAGGTTTGCGACAATTGCCGCATCGAGGGAAACTGTGTTGGGCAGACTTACCGCAACCTTCCCAGTGATTTTGGCTTCGCCGCTCAACTTCACCTCCTCATTGAAGACCGCTTCGTCGTCGTTGGTGGCTCTTGCCTCGAGCAGCTCACCCGCATCGAGGTTGGTAGATGGCTGCTCGACAGTGGAGGTGCTTGGAGCTTTGGGAGAGCTGACCATGTTGGAGGGGTTTGTGTCTTTCGCGACAACCATGTTGGTGTCGGCAGTTGTGTCGAAGTCACTGGCGACCTTTTGGTTACGGGCAGTGTTATCTCGGAATCGAGTTGGGGGTTGTCTGCAACAGGTTGAGAGCACTTGAGAGTTTGCAAGATGGCAGACAACTGGTTGAGAGAGTGGGAAGGAGGAAAGAAGCTGCCCCCTGGTCTGTGGTGCGAGGTGTCTGCTTAAAGAAGGTGAGCTTCTACAGTGAAGAGGTTGGATTGTTTTTGCTAACAACCACAGGTCCCACTGCAGCTATGATGTCGCCGAGACTAGGGCTCTTCCACAAGCTTGACCGTGTCCATGGAGCCTGCCAGGCTGTTGCCGAGCTCTCGCCCCTCATCCATTACCCCCGTTAGGTCAAGCTCGGCGGCTTCGTGGTTGACTCATGGGCAGGCAAGATGCCTTTGCCACCCTGGACTTCTGTTCTGAATGCTCAATTGTCTCCTCCACTGCATCCTCGCTAGCAGCACACCGCATGGCAATGTTCTTATTGCGGCGTTTCGTCTCACCATGACCTGGAGAATCAACACCTGCATCAGAGCCACCTCCTGAAACGACAACCCAATTCACTCTTGCCTTCTGCTGCTGGCCTCGCTCTGCCTCGAGTGCCTGGAGAAACGAAGGGGCGGGTACCTTTGTACCAACATATCCGTCTGCCACTCGCGGAAAGACATGATCTTGTCATGTCCACCAGTGGAAGTGGTAGTTGCACCATCGTCTCCGGTGGAATCACTTATCCACGAAGTCTTGTGGCCGGGCCTAGCCTAGGTAGGTGTTCAAAGAAGCAGGGATTGCTATTGAAGATGTCGCCGAGGTTTGACGCGGAACGCTGACAATGGTTGACCATCCGGTCGAAAGCAGGAGAGGTCAGGGGCAACCAAGACACAGACCTGGGGTGCCTCTGTACCCCATTTCGATGTTCACAGAATTGAGTATTTAACGTCGGAGTGGAGGATTATGCCTAGATGGCAGCGGTGGAACCGAACCTTGATTCTGCTCCCGGAGCAGTCGAAATCTCTGCTATGGACGTCGATGCGCCTCTCTATCTTCACCGAGAAATTGATGCGGATGCGGTGGATGGTCTGGGCCTGCTTGGGGGCCTCGCCCTCCTCGAAGACCTCCTCGGCCACCCTTTCGTCGCTCGCCGCGGAAAACACGAATCTCGTTTCCTGGGGCCCCGGCGAAATAATCTGAGACCCTCAGATTGGGAAAGAACAACAGGAACGGCATGCCTTCATGTCCAAAACAACCAAGTGGCCGCAAAAAGCCCATTTCCAGCCCCAATGGAGAGCGTCGCAATCCGCAATGAGTGGTGCGTTCTTGTCAAGGTTTCCGGTGAAACCACACCATGGATTGATCAAAATCGTTGGCCCGAAGCTGGTATTGCTGATGCTCGGTTCTTTGTCGACCGAGATTGCCCTGGAGGGTTTCGTTGCGACCGGGCACAGTCAACATGCCGTCGATTCCGCATCAAGTAGCGGTCGAAAAGTACCACCACTTCTTTGACTGCATCAATGCTCGCAACCCTGCGACTGGCGTGACCACAGTCCGGTCTGACCCAGTCACGGACACCAGGGGTCTCCATGAACTCGTCGTCATTAGCTCCGATCGTCGACTTGCAAGAAATATGGTCAAGTGGGAGCGGCCACCTGGAGGCTCGAGGTGGACATCATCGTGTTGACGCATTGGCTCGTCAACAACAGCTTCCTGTGCAGCAGGCGACAACGCCCGCATCAGCTCGTGACGGCTACCCTTGTTCTGGAAAGCCTCCGATGCCACGAAGAGCGCAAGCATCATTCCGCGAAGCATGTCGAAGGGCAGTTCTAGTGATCGTCTCGAGGGCTTGCACATCGATGTGGAAGACAGGCAAATGAACGACTTGGTCTCGGTCGTCTCCAGTGACCGCCTCGAATAGGGAAGAATGGGAGGCGTCCGCGGTTCGTTTTGTCTTGGTCCCATCTGGCAGCTCCTTCACGACATCTTCGGACTTCTTGGGGGCAAACCTGGAGCAAGACGAACAAAGACTTGGGGGCAGCCTAAACAAAATGTTGTCCGTTGCTCAGACGGTCGTCATCCTCTTCGGCTGCTCGACAGAATCCAAACAACCCGGAGTACGCTGTTTGACCCGTGGCTGCGACAGACGCGTTTCTGGCACTGACGATCAATGTGTGGCCAGGGTCACTGAGAGCACGATGAATGGTGCTCGAGTCATCTTCAAGAGACCAATTCAGCTCCTGTCGAGGCTTTCTCCGGCTCCGCTCTCGTCTGGTGACTTTCAAGTCTGGTATTGTTGACTTTCGGCACTCCGATCGAATTAGGTGGTGGTTGTTGACAAAGGAAACGAGGGGCGGTCTGAGAACGAACACGCCGGCCCCCGAAGCCTTCATCCAGTGTCCCTCTGGCACACGACTAACCAGCTCGCCACTAACCCAGGCTGGAGAGTCGTTCCGCGTGGCGAGGTGGATAGCGGTGTTCCCGGGCCTCTCAGTAGCAAGGAAGGCTCAGCACTTCACCCACACAGGCCAACCCGCCGGATGCCATCTGAGCATGTGTTTCTTGAGGCCCAACTTCGAAATTAACGTTGTGGTTGCTCTGGGTCGCGCGGTGGATGGAAATCCGAGACGAACTCTTCGGCGTTGAGGTTCAAGATGCCCCTCTGGGCATTGACGATCGATCGGAGAACGCCCCTCTGGGCATTGACAATTGAGCGGAGAATGCCCCCCTGGGCATTCATGATGGACCGCAGGAGCCCCTCGGGTGACATTTAAGGATGTTGGCTACGACGCTCGGGTTTGGACTCCTCTGAGCCGTCGCCCACGCTTCCGGTGCGAGATTCCCTTGATGTCTCTGGTGATATTCTCCTCCTCGGTTAGGGGGCGGTTGTCAGCCGCGAGGAGGTCCCGGTACGTGCAGTCGGGCGGCAGGTTGGTGATCCACACGGAGCAGTTCTCGTGCTCAGGGATGTCTGCCGACTCGTTGGCCGGGTTGTTCGAGTCACCCTGGTATCTGTGCGAAATACCCTTGATGTCTCTAGTCACCTTCTCCTCCTCCGTTAGGGGACGGTTGGCCGCCTCTGGATCGGGCTTCACGTTCATGGGCTTGAAGGGCTCCCCTGAGCCATCGCCCATGCTACCTGTGCGAGATGCCTTTCATGAATCATCGATATCATTGAAGGGGTCTTCATTGCCCTCGGGGTCCTCGGCGTATTCGACATATCTGATGAACATGTCGACGTTGTATGGCGATGCATGATCGCCCTCCTCCAGCTCGACAACACCGGTCCTGGCATTGGCCCATGGGTCGCTCATGATGAGCCAAAACTAGAACGAGTGGGTCATGGCCGTTTCCTTGTCGATTTTGAAGGTTTCCGCGTGATCTTTGATCACGATGGTGATCACGTCTGCTGCCCGGGGCCCTGGGCCGGTTCCGGGGCGGCCCTCTGGCCGCCAACTTCGTTGCGGGTGGTCGCTGGAGCGCGTTACTCAGGCTGCTCACCGGGCGGAGCTGGGATTCGATCACACGGAGGCGCACCTTTGTGCGAACGATATCAAACTCAATGATGGACAACGTCTGGTGAGTTGTCCTGATGACTTCTAGTACATTCATGGCCTCCTGGCCGAGGTCTCTGAAACGGACGGCGAGCTCGATGCGAAGGTTTTTGATGGTCAGCTGGTATCCGATGGCGACGCTGATGTACCGTTTCTCCCAGGCATCCTCCATAAGCTCGATGTGATTAGTGAGATTTCGCTGGAGCTTGTGGAGGGTGCTCCTCAGCTCCTCTTCCTCGTCCAAAACGCCCTTCAGGTCGAGCTCAGTGGCCTCATGATTGAGTTGCCAGCTGCTCTGCGGGTGCAACTTGGAAGCCAGAGCACAGCCAGGATAGCTTCGTATCTTCAGGGCATCTTCAAGTGAGTAGATCACTTCGTACGGCATCGACGAACCTGGCCACTTGGCTCGAGATGCAAGGTCGATAATTTCTGGGGATCGGTCAGCAACCTCTCGTCCTTATTCATTCACGGAAACCAAAGCACCGCTGGCAGGAGACAATGTGTGTGCTTACATATGGTGCTGGTATCCTCCGATCTTGTGTCCAGGGTTATGCCAGTCTTGTCCAGAGCTTCCGAGAGCCATGCGAATTCTGGAAGTCTGCTCTCGCCTTTCCGTCCGCTACAATGAGCCAGTTGATGATGTGGGCGAGAGGAACCAGAACCCATTTCTTGTTGACTGATGAGACACGACCGAGGTAGCAGTTGCAGGACAGGTGGAAGAGAACCATGCCTACAAGGACTGGGTTCGTCTTTAAAAGCATCTCTGACAGCTTCTGAAGTCCTTTCTTCCTCTGCCTGTTTGGCAGATCGACGTGCCCGGGAATGGCCTTGATGCCCAGCTCGTACCGGGGATGGGTATTGGAGGTGAGGGTGCTTATCTCATCCGCTCTGCGAGCATACGGCGTCTCGCCGAGATTCATCTTCAGCGACCTCCTCTGAGGTGAAGTCAAGCTTGAGGGTTTTTCCCTATCGCCAGGGTGTTCAGCTGAAGCCTCTCCAGGGTTTTCTGGATAGCGACACACGGACTCGCTCTCTGAGCTATCACGCTCGTGTGGTCCAATGGAAGGCACGGTTGCTGTATGTGATGGTTCGCTGCTTCCGATATCTGTGTCACGCGTGCAAACTGGAGGAAGGATGAGACCCTCCTGTGTTGTTGGCTACAGGCACTGAGCGCCGGTATTCAATATTGGATGGCTTTGATGGCAGCAAATCAGGCTCCTCTGGGCCTGAAGGTGTTACCTGGGGCGTGTTGCCATTATCGAAGACGCCAGGAGAGCTACAGCAGATGGGGGGGAGTGGTGGACTCGGGGGCCACGTTGCCACTCTGGTGCTGGTGCTCAGGGGTACTCTGCTGCGAGTCTGAGCTGGTCTTCTCGGAGCCTGCGGCGAAATTCGCGTGTTTACTCGCCGTGGATGCTGTATAGACGAGTCATTTCGAGGTATTGGTGATTCGTGGGATCCGGATTCACCAAAGACTTTGGTGGTCCCGCAACGTCAGCTTCAGCTGGGCAACTCTCGGCACACACAGGGGCAGCGGCGGCATAGAGCAACAACTTCTCTCGGACCCCCGCGCCCAGGCCCGACGAAAGAGTGTATCCGAGGAGAGGCTCAGGCACATGTCAATGGACATTGGTCTGCCATATCCTCCCACTCCTGCTGAGTGGGCATGTGCTGGTGGACCATGCCTCACCCTGCTTGTTCTGGTTTGCGGGAAGCTCCCGCTCTTCGGCCTCCACTTGAGCGAGGACCGGATCACCAGCAATGTTCTTCTACTGTTCGGTGAGAAGGAAGGGATCAAAGCCGAGTGAGTTCCTCGATGCCCTCATCATCGTCAATGTACTCCTCCAGTCGCTCGGCGCCGATTCTGACCTCTTGGTGAACATCGTCGTGTTGACGCATTAGCTCGTCAACAACGGCCTCCTGTGCAGCAGGCGACAGCCCGCATCATCTCGTGACGGCTATTCTTCGCCTGAAAAGCCTCGGATGCCACAAGGCGGGCGGCAGCAGGTTTCGTGTGGTCGCCGTCGTCCGGGCCGGACCTACACCTGGCACAGGCTGCAACTGATTGGCACCCAGGTTTGGTGCCTAGCATCCCATGATTTCGAAAGATGAGCGGACTCCCCTGTCACAGTTATTGGCAGGGGTAGCAAGGGAAGACTCTGCTGCAACTTGTTGTTGGTCACCGACGTGACTGAATTCAACGCCCCTAAAACCTGAGACATCTTCAAGAGATAGTCGAGCAACGGTGCTCGTCTCCTCAACGGTAGTTTTGGGAGATGGGGCAAATTGGACACGAGCTGCCAGATTCGGTTCATTTCGACTGAGTGGCCAAGACACATTCTCAAGTTGCTCGGACGTGTGGCTCGAAACGTCCTGAGTCGTTGATGAAGAATGATTTCGATGCTGGAGGAGTCGCCGTATGCCTCGTCGGCCCAATCCAAGCGACTGATGGTCTGCCCAAGACGCGTGATCGCAGGTAGCAGGACCGTGAACAGGACGTTGGTGATATTCTGGATGTCTTCCTTCCAGTACCACGGCTTTGAGGTAGGGTCCATGGTCTGGAGCATGGTTTTCCAGACTTGGTATGGTTCCTGGATATTGTTTCGCTTCACCATCTCTCTTGCAACTCGACCCGCGGCAATGCTGCCGGCCCTGTGGCCGTCGAGGGACCTGACGAGCAACTGCCCGTACCCTTGTGCGAGGCTCGATACAAGCTGAGTTTTGGGCGCGGAGCGATTGGGCGGGCGGCACTCAAAGAAACAATCACTGGCCAAGCGCGGAAATGGCCACCGGTGCGGCACGGGAGAGGCGCCTTGCGTGACGAGCATTCAGGACCTCCTCCAGGTGAGCATTCTGGATGTTCAGGGCGGCCTCGATTTCGGCAACACGAGCCGCGTGTGTGCGAGCCACTTCGTCGTCGAAGTGTTGGCCACGGCCGGACTCGTCCACATCATAAGTCACACCGAAGGCAATAACTCCGTTTGTGAGGTGGCCAACCTCGGTCTGGTCGCCTGGGCCGGCAAGCAGCCTCCGTAGGTGCCTCTGCACCTTTGCATGCTGATGCCTGTCGGCAGGAACCACGCCCTCAGCGCCCACAAGGCCGGGAATGAGCTCTTGAGGGGCTTCGTCATATGCATGTAAGGACAGTCAATGGCGCCAAGAGGCGAAGCCATCTTGATGGTGAGGACCGTCTCTGCCAGGGGGCCGTTCTTGGTCAGCCTGTCCTTGACCATGCCCTTGGCCGGTGCCTCTGCACCTTCGTACCAGGCTCGCCAGCGGCAGTGTTGCCCTGAGAGCCTCCATACCTGGACATGGCCTCTTCAGGGGCGTCTTATCCACGACTTTGAATTCAGTTGAGAACCGCCAGTGGATCGTCTTTGGGAAATCCAATGTTGCTCTGGTCGCGTTGCATGCTCCTGTGAGCAATTCTCTGGGGCCACTCGCCAGGCTTGGTGTACAGCGATCCCACCTGGTTTCTGGTATTGCGGATCCGCTGCAAGTGGTAGACCAAGTCAATCTTTGGGATATGTTGGGCATGATCCGTCTCGAATACGGTGTGTATGTTGAAGCCGTGAAGACTCTTATAGTTCACGGGACAGGCGTCCATGGCCAGCCAGCACTCAACACGACGGAACCTGGTGTTGAGCTCATTGAGCTCCTTCGCCTCCTGCACGATGTGCTGCCTCAAGACTCCCTCATTCTTTCTCTTTAGGTACAGGAACTCGAACTCGGTCGTTCGAATCTTTGATGGCATATCGACGCCGTGGGCTGTGCTTGGGTGATCGATGCGAAAGTCTGATCGGGTATTGTTGTTCAGCCGATGCCGGGAACGAGCGTCCTGCTGGCCGTCCCTCTGGACGGCGGCTAGTTCCGGTACTTGTTGAGATTGTACCTCTCCACGACGGTGACCGCGGGTGAGACTGATTGCGAGTGGTGAGAATGCGACGGCGAGCTCTGAGAGCTGGTGCTCTCCTCGATCAGTGGGGTGGGTGTCTTGGCCAAGAAGATGCGGAGCAAAGATGCGCATGCACTCCACGCCTTTTCTAGGCGGAACTGGGGCCCACTGTTGAGACAGGCTTCCAGGTGGACGATAGCGCTGGCGTGCTATTCCTCGGGCGCCGCTTGTCTCGAGGAGAATTTGCCCTCCCCTGGTTTCGCCTGGCTGTTCTGCGTCTCGTTCTTGGCCATGGGTCCCATTATGATGCCACCTAGCCTCCTCTGAGGCGTCAGTTGATCATATTGTCGTACCGGAGCAGACTGAGTGCTGCATGGCCATTTCCCTGTCGACGGTGCAAGAATTCTCATGGTCTTGATCTGGTGGTAAGGATTGAAAGCTTCTCTAAGCCAGCCCTTCTTCACGGGATCCAAGATCTTTGAGAATGCTGGACCCTTCTCGTGCTCGCCAGCCTGGATCTCTTTTCTGACCTCCTCCTCGAGCTCAGGACTGACATAGAGTTGTTGCTGTGCCAGGCTCCGAGCCCGTTTGAAGTAGCCGTCGGCCCCGCTTCCAATTTGCCCAGCCATAGACAGTACGACGTCATGTCTTGTGGCCCGATGGAAGACGAAAAGCCGCCGAAGACAGTGTTGGGGGAGCTTCCAACTCCCTTCGGAGAGCTTCCGTTCACACGGCAGTTGGATGAGGAAGAGCTGCCGACGTTGGGCCCGCCGCTCATCACCGAACTGAATTCGAAGGATGGGCCGACAAGCCTGGTTCTCAGGAAAGTTGGGCAGGCCATGGGCCAACTGTTGAGAAAATCGTATGGCTGGATAAACTCATTATTGAGTCCTGGGGCGGGTGGCCATCGTGAGCCTTGAACATTAATGGATTCGGAGAAGTTGTGTCTAATGTTGTCTGAGGCTGGCGTGGCGTTCCACATGTCCTCTGCACGACCCTCCGGTCGTTTTCCTACTCGACGAGGTTAGCATAGGCCGGAGTCGGAATGAGGCTGGGATGTATACTTACGAGTCTCCGGAGCGGGCCACTCCACCCAAACGCAGAAAAGAGAAAAGAACCTCAAAAGAAACCCTCCAAATTCCTGCCCACACTCTTAAGGACGCTGCGCCTGGATATCGCAAGGATCCGCGGCGTAAAAGACCCAGATATCTGGGTAGTAACTCCGCATGTAGTGCATGGCGGCCACCGCCTGGGCGCGGTGGGAGCCGAAGCGCCACACGATGCGGCGGATGGTGACCCCGGTACGCCAGTCCACACGCTCACCAACGAACTGGACCTCATCATCATGCCAGTCGAAGAAGCCGCTCCACATCTGCCGCAGGTTCGGCCTGTCAACCGAGGCAAGCCGACCCTTTGGTCGTCTTCTCGAGCGGAGGCGTCAGCAAGACAGGACTGCACAAAACAACGGAGGCGCTTTACTTACGACTTCCACACGGAGGACAGGACCGGCAATAATGCCTCTCCAACACCATTTTCAGTACGAGTCCCCCGGCGGTTTCCGAGGCAGCCCTCTGGCTGCGGGCCGGGGCCAGCTGCTGCTTCTTCTGGTCCTGGTGCTGGTCGTCCTGCACCTCCAACGCCTGCGCCTGGTCCTCAACCGCTCTCGCATCATCACGAGTCCGGCGATCTCCGTTTTTCTGGCATGGAGCCTCTCGGCGTGCTCCGGGGCGGCCCTCTGGCCGCAAACTCGCCCACGGTGAAGGCGGGGACAGTCGACTCGAACCCGCGGCGCCAGCTGGGCATGTTCAGAACGTAGGAATCACCTGGTCTGTTGGATTGCAGTTGTCTCTGGTTGGTCCGTCCGCTCGTGAGACCAGCCTTGCTCAAAAGATGTTTCGCTCTCTCATCCATGCCGTCATCTCCTGGTTGCCCAAGCGCGCAGCGATGCTTGGTGGTGGTGCGAGCACTCAGGTTGGCCAAAGTGGTGGCATGGCGGAATGGAAGCGGAGCATGTTGAGGAGGAGGAATGAGGGCGGTTGGACCATTAATGGCTCCAAAACGTGTGTTTGATGTGCGGGAGTCATTCTCCGCATAAGAGAAGCTCTCATGGAGAAGAGGCGTTGGGGACGGACGCCCAAGGGAGACGGTCGACCTCTGTCGAGTTGTTGTGGAAGTCGGTTGTTGTGGAATGGTGAGAAGAGAGGAAGATGGAGGAAAGAAGAAAGAAGGGAAGGATTCTGGGAAGAGGCTGGGGGTTTAAGTACTTTTTCGGAGGGCCAGCCGACGATGGTGTCGTCCACCGGAATCCCGCGGAACCTCACGATATCCCATGGAATCCCGCGATATCTGGCGGCAAAAAGATGAATACTTCAGACCGCGAGGTGGCTCGCCTGTCCTGATTGGCCGTCAATAGCCGCACAACGCATGATTGGCCCGGGCCGAGATGTCTACTCCTCGATCAGATCGCGGATCTCATTGAATGGAGCCATGGAATCGCATCAGTACATGCCCTTCCAGTCACCGGAATGTTCCACGATAGTTGGGATCGCGACAAAGCATACTCGGGCCACGGCTTTCAGGAGCAGTGACCGATCAGGGGCTCCAGGCAGCGAGGTTTCACGAGATCCGGCTGGAGGGGCCAGAACATGCACGTTATGCCCAAGCTTGGGATGGCCAGGCTGTGCGGGATCACATGGAGTACGTTCAAGGAGACCCAGAGGGCCAGTCAACATGGATCACATTCTCCGGGTCAGTGGTCAGCCACAAGTCGATGATAGCACGAGGATGGGAGCTGGGTGGTCATTCATGCCACAGTGTTCTTTGGGGGCATCACTGGGTGCGCAGGTCATCAAGAATGGACTCCAACTTGGACAGCGTTGCGAGGGGTACATGAACAGTTGGGTTAGCTTCTAAATCATTGTCCAGCTGAGGAATGTGTCGAGGTTCACAAAGGCATCCGGGCCATTGGAGATGTTTGACGTTGCTGACAACACAAAGCCAAGGCGCCAAGAGCCGCCAGCCAGGGAGCCCTCGCTTCGGGCCGAGCAGTGATGTCGGTGCTCGATTGGGAGGCCGGAGTTTGCCGAGCTCCACTTTGCATGTCAAACGATGAGCACTACGTTTGGTATTGATCACAGCAACCGTATCTGCGTCCTTGGGCGATAGGCCAAGGCCGTCATGGAGGCCGTTTTCTAGAGCTTCTGTAGAAATGGATCATTGCACTTCTGCGAAATCTGCTGTCTCATATGCGCTAAAAGGAGACAAGAGTGACGGTCCACACAGACTGCCAGGACCCAGCAAAAAAGGTCGGCTTTAGGGGCTTGGGATGGATCACCATTGAGGCTCACTCAGGGTATCGCCTAAGTAAGACCAAAGGCGAAAGACTACGCCGTATGGGCCCTACCGGGCGCCGGCAGCTGGCCTCGTTAGCCAACGTGATACGAGACTTGGCGTGAGACCGCTCATCGGGATCGGGCTCGCATAAGCCTACCCGAGCGACGGAGTCGCGCATGTGGGGCCCGTAGCTCCGACTTCACAGCACCAACGAAGACACAGTTCCATCCTCTTAGAGCCCACCCACAGCATCGCCAACCCCCCCGTCTCTCATGGGCACACACCTCTCGACACGGGGCGTATTGGATGAGAACCGGCGTTGTCAGTTTCCCCCTGGCACACCCACCGGTCCGCTGAACGGCACCCGAACCCGATGACAGATCAACTCACCATGGCCAAGTCCTCTCAACCACCCTCCGCTGCCGCTGCCACCTTTCCACACATACGCAGCTGCGAGCTGTGCCGCCAGCGCAAAGTGAAATGCGACCGCCGCCAGCCTTGTTCGCACTGTACCCGGTCGGGCCAAGACTGTGTGTACCCAGCAGGGCCGGGGCGGGCGCCCAAACGGTCGCGCCGCGCCGAGAATGCACAGCTCATGGACAAGCTGAGCCGGCTTGAGCACATCATCAAGCGTCTTGCATCTGATAACAAGGGCGATTCTGAAGCTGCGGTGGATCGTCATTTTGAGGAGGATGTGGACCAGACTCAGTCAACCCCTCATTCGTCCAGACCAGATGGTGAAGACAGGCAACAACCGTCAAAATCGGCCAGTGAGGAGCCCCAAGTATCAGGCGAGAATAACGCATCCCTCGATGTTCAGTTCGGCCGCCTCGTCATCAATGACTCCAAGAGCTACTATGTTGGCAATGTGCTGTGGGCCAACCTGGCAAACGAGGTACGATCAAACGGGGCTCTTATCATTACGCGTTGACTGATGTGCGCTGCAGGTTCACGGCCTCCGCGACATGGTGAAAGAAGCTGAAGAACAGAGTGACGACGACGAGACCGATGTGCAACCCGTGCCACCAGAACAAGATTGCGGGCCATCGGGGTCCAACGCTGCCCTGTTTGGTTTCCGTGCGCTCGCATACTCCTTGCTCTCATTCCATCCATCACTGCCACAGGCAGTAAATCTGTTTGCAGTCTTCACTGAGAACGTCTCACCGGTGATTCGCCTGTTCCATATGCCAACGCTTTCGAAGTCATACTGGGACACAATCGCCTCCCTCGATTCCTTGGACAAGAACACGGAAGCCCTATTATTTGCCATCTACTACTCCACCACGATCAGCCTATCGAATCCGGAGTGCTTGTCACTGTTAGGCGTCTCAAGAGATGCTGCCACCGAGAAGTACCGTTTTGCCGTCGAGCAGGCGCTGGCCCGGGCGGACCTCCTCAACACGCACAGCATGGTGCTCCTCCAGGCCGCTGTCCTCTTCTTGTCAGCCCTGCGGAACCAAGACGACTCGCGCACCACGTGGTCACTGACGGCGTTGGTCTTCTATGTCGCGCAGAGCATGGGACTGCACCGCGACGGCACCGTCTTCGGGCTGCAGCCATTTGAGACCGAACTTCGGAGGAGGCTGTGGTGGTATATCTGTGTCCTCGATGGTCACTCGTCGAAATACCAGGAGCACGAGGCGAACCTCCATCAGTTTTTCTCCGACACGAAGCTCCCTCTGAACATTAATGACAGCGACTTGCATCCTGATATGACAGAGGCCCCGCCTGAGAGGGACGGCTGGACCGACATGACATTTTGTCTCGTCAGATGCGAGGCTATAAACACGGCGTCGAGCACCAAGCTGATCGGTCCTGGGCTCCAAAGAGGCCCATGGAGGGCTGGTGGGGACAGCAGGTCTGCTGGTTTGGGGGTGGAGGGCCGAAGAGCGATAGTCCAAGACTTTGTCGAGAGAGTCACCGACAAGTACCTGCGCCATTGCGACCCATCGGTGCCTGTCCTGCTCATGTCGTCCATGGTGATCAAGCTCATCTTCGCCCGGTTCTGGCTCATGGTGTACCGCCCCCAGCCGGGGCCCAACAGCAACGAAACGAGCCGCGAAAACAGCTCGACACCAACGGACGGGCGTGGCAGCAGCAGCAGTGGCACGACGCCGTCCGACCCAGAGCACCAAAGGACGCCGGTCGACAAAAACACCCGGGACAAGCTCTTTACCATATCCATCGAGGTCCTCGAGCTCTCGACCACCATCCTCACACACCCCAAGCTCGTCCGCTGGGCGTGGTACTCGAGGACCTACGTCCAGTGGCACGCCATCGGCTTCGTCCTGGCCGAGATCTGTTGCCGGCCCCCGTCGGCCGAGTGCGACCGCGCCTGGGCGGCCGTCATGGGCGTGTACGATTCTGGGATCCTAAGGACAAACGAGCCCAAGGGTGCGGTGTGGAAGCCGATCAGACGGCTGATGGCCAGGGCTAGGTATATAAGGGGGATGCAAGGGCGCCAAGAGGCTTCGGCCGGGAGTTCTGTGGTTAGAGCTCCCGTTTCGGAAGGGTGGGATGGGTCACAGGACTCACGAGGCGTCGTTGGCGGAGGTCTTGTGCATGGTGAATCGGCGCCTCCCGCCACTATCTACACTGCTCCTCTTGGATCGGCCGTCCAATCTACAACTACAGGACTTGGACCTGGTATGCCGAGCTTGCCTTCATCGGGCTCTGGAGATTACCTGATGGAGCTGCTGGACTTTCCGGGCAACATGGGGACAGATGACTTCACAGACCTTGGTATGGCGGCGGGAAACAACGGATTTTCCCTTGACATGATGGGCGCTGGATCTGCGATGGATGGTTGGGATGGTCGCATGTGGTAAAGCAAAAGATGTTCAAATAAGTGAACGGCCTTGATCGCCACTCCATTCTATCAGGTCTCAATCACAAGTCTCGTCTTCCATTTGTGATTCACCGCAGTCAGACTCTCTAACAGGTATTAATCTCCGTGCTCTACAGCGTTTCGCCAAATTATCTCGGCCGGCCCGCCATGATCTTCTGTGTGAGGATACCCACTGGACTCGCTGTCCCAGTCCTCGTGATCAATAATATGAACCGAATCTCCCCCAATCCACTTCGTCTCTGTCGGGCGGTCCTCACCGGCGGACATGGCCCACCTCGAGTCTGAAGGCGACCGGAGAGTGCCCAGACGGTGCCACGAGCGGATGAGGATGTCCCAGCCCGCGCGAGGTGACAGTCCATCATCCCGGCTGATCCACTTCATCCACAGCTTCCAATCCGCATGGCAGGTGGCACAGGTGCCCGTGGCCCAGTCCCTGGTCTTGCACACCCCTATCCGGCTGAGCTCCGAGAGGTGGGCCCACATGTGCGGGAACTTGGCGTGGATTTGGACGTGCTTGCAGATGCTGTAGACAAACTCGTCCTTGTGCCTGATGGTGGCTATCCGGTCGTGCCCGGCCGCGATCATGAGGAACAGCTCCCCCTTGATCACCTTTGGCGTCCAGACCTGGTGCCATGGGTTCTCCCGGGTGCCGACCCGGAACTTCTGCTCCAGCGTCTTGAGGTGATCGGGTGCGCACGGCAGCTCGAAGAGGACCGCATTCGTTATCGCGCGCGCGTCGAGATAACTCAGCGTCGAGGTCTCCGTTCCTGGCACGTGTGTGGCGAACAAGGACAACTGGGGCTTGTCCTTTTCCGCGCAGTTGGCTTTGCGGTAGCCTCGGTCGAGTGTGTGGAAAGTCCTGCAGAAGGGGCAGTAGATCTGGTCGTGTGGGAGGTCCTTCTCCAGCATCGTCTGCACGTTGAGCTTGTCTTCTCGGCTTGATTTCTTGAAGAGGGCTCGGGCGTCGGCGAAAAGGTGGTCACGAAGGCCTTCACATGCGAGAGAGAAGGCTATCGCGTCAGGGACCTCCAGTAAGTCGAAGATCATAACCATCACATCCAGCGGGAGGCCCATGACCTGCGAGGTTGTTTGATATTGCTTTTCATGTTGGTCTTCACGTTGGGGTTGGATCGCTGCTGGGGCCGGCTTCTCAATCTGGGTCTGGACAGCTTGTGACGATACGTCGGGTTGCTCTTGCTTTTCGGCTTGGCATTTCGTCTTCCGCCCGAATTTGCCGGCGCAACTGAATATTTGACCCATATGTACGGTGAATGGGTGCGAAATTGGGGCGTAGACGCTGTTGAGGAGCAGTCTGATCTTGGGAGACGTGAAACTCGGGGCCTCGGGATGGTGTAACTTTCAAATGTATCAAGCCTGGGAACCTGTGGTTCTGCAAACACACAAGGAATATAGTAGGTCTTGTGCGTAAAGAACAGTTTAGCGAGATGCGACGCCAAATGGTCAGACGATGCACTAGTATGCGCCCAATGTATAGTGGTTATTTGCTAGGTGAATTAGCACCACTCATCCCAGTCCGGCAAGTTCTTGGATAGACGAAAAGCACAAGCGTGTGAGTAGGTCCCCAATAAAGCTTAATTTTAAAAATATATGATTATTTATGTATTTTACATTCGGTACCCCAATCACCACTCAATCTTGCGTCTTCAACCTCCGAGAATATTTCAAAGCAACAGCAAATCCACAACTACGGTATCTTCCAAACTCATTCTCTAACCATACATCTCGAGCTTCGACAAGATGAGCCGTCCATGGCATGACGCCACCGTTTTTATTCTACTGCGTGACATCCCACCCCCGAGGCCCTTCAGGTCGCACAATCAGCTGTTGCCACATTTGGCGCTGATATCGCAACAACTTGATGGTCTTTCACAAAGAGCAGACGTCGCCAAACAACGATTGGAAAAGCTGTCAGAAGAATCACGCTCGGCAGAACTGGCACTCCAAAACCGACCTTGGTGGAAGCGTCTTTCTGGAACTGAGCCGTCTCGGGATTCTGACAAAAAAGAATCCCAACCGGTGATCACAAGCATTCGACTGCCTACGGGCTTTCCATACGGGTGCCTGCCCTACACACGGATAGGGCCCGTTATAGGAAGCCATCAATGGACCCTAGTGAACACTGGAAACTGCAAGATTTCATAATTGCTCGGAATTCCCAGGTGGCTAGAGTATTTAGTGGCATCTTCATTTCCCCGGTAACCTGGCTCGACTTCGAAATTCTGCTCTCTCACAACCATCATTCCAAACTCTTTCCCAACTCTACTGAAGTATCGCATACCGTCATAAAGTTTCAGTTCAAATCTACTCACTCCTCAAAACAAAACACGCATATTATTCTTCGGAATAACCAGTGAGATGGAATCAGCCTGCACGGCCGCCGTCCTAATTCACGCTCCAATCAAATCCAACAACACCCACCACCGCCAGAATTCGTCCTCGCAAGCCATGGCACAACATCAACCACAACACCCAGTCGGCAGACAAAGCAACGTGTCGACAGCCGACTCCGCAGTCGGACTACTCCCACAAGAAGACCAAAGTCCTGAGCGACAAGGACACCCAAGCGAGAAGACGCCCCTATACCACGACCTCCGGGAACTCATCACCCGGAGGCGCCGCCACTGGCTGCTCACCCGCGACATCGAGCTGGCCCGCCCGCTCCAGCAGCAGTTCCTCGCCTTCGAGGCGGCCGTGATGGAGGACATGCACGAGATAGAGCACGAGCGCGAGGTCAAGCACCAGCAACGAGCACGAGAGATGCGAGGTGCCACGGGCATCGCCAGGTTCTCTTGGGGGCTGTACAAGCTCAAGAGGAAGATCTGCGGCAAGTGGGCGCGGCACCGGCTGCACGGGAGCTGGAAGCACGGCCGGCTCAACGCCCGGAGGAAGCAGCTGAGCGAGGAGTACGTGCGGGCGCAGATCAGCAGGAGGTTGGAGGTTGTCAGGGAGGTTATCTGGTACGCGAATGAGGAGGCTGTGGAGGATGGTGACGACGGCGCTTATGTGAGGGACGGGATACTCAACTATATTGTGACGGGTTATGACAGTATGTTCCCTATTTCTCGGGAGTTGGAGGTCGACATGAACCGGACATGAGGATCATCGAGGGCTATTTGTGCAGTCTCAGCGTTATACGCCTATACCACCATGTACTTCGATTTAAAGACAGCTTAGTGCCAGGTTCCATTCTTGAGGGCCAATCAAACATTCAAAGCGAGGATAGTTTTAGAAGGAATACCCATCATAAATACATCACGTTCTCAACATCATTCGTCCTCATAGCTTTGACTTCTGGCTGTTCACGTCGGACTTATTTTGGGCCAGTGTATCCTCCTCCAACGCCGGCCTATCGGGACGTCCAGCTGTGGTCTTGACCTTGTTAGCACACACTCTCTATATCGAGGCTTGAGATTCATTACCCCACCATCTACAGGCATAAGCAGTCCTGTAATCCATCGGGCCTCTTTGCTACAAAGAAAGAGGGTCGCTTTATATGGATCAAAATGTCAGTGAGTATATCTGTAAAGTCTAAAAAGGATTCCTCACCGTAGCCAACGTCCCACGCAGTGCCCTCCGTCCCAAGGAGATTCTGCTCGATCCGCGCCTTCCTCATCTCATCCGTCATCCCTCCGCCCCGGGTCCTCACCATCGGGGTATACACCATCCCCGGAGCCACGCAGTTGACGCGAATGCCCTCTTTCCCGTGGTGCACCGCCATGGCCCTCGTCATCTGGATGATGGCGCCCTTGCTCGTGGCGTAGAGGAGGCTCGGGTTGCCGCCCATCATTCCGCTTACAGACGACATGTTCACGATGGCGCCGCGGCCAGATTTGCGCATCTCGGGGATGGCGTGTCGGCTCATCATGACCATGCTGGTCACGTTGATGCGGAAGTCTCGGTCCCATCCCGCGAGATCGAGTTTTGTTGCGTCGCCTACGACGCCGCCGACCCCGACTGCACCGTTATTCCTCGTGGTCAGCTTTTTTATTTGAGCTGCAACGTGGCAGGATGTATTGATGATGGTGGCGCGCATCACGGGTACCACCAGGCCAGCCGGACCACTCACCTATATTTACCAGGATATGCACAGCTCCGAACAACTCGACTGTTCTAGCCACTGCCTTCTTGCATGATTCCTCGTCTGTGACATCTGTCTGAATCGCTTCAGAGATCCCGCCTTCTCCATCGATCATCCGCTTCGTCTCCTGTACCCACTCGAGGTTGTTGTCGAGAAGAGCCACCTTGGCGCCGTGCCGGGCGAGGAGGACCGCCGTCGCTCGGCCGTTGCCAACTTCGCCTGCAGAGGAAGCAATTAGTATTTGATCCTAAAATAGCTACTAGCTTGCAGCCATCTTAGATGTCAAACTCGGTCAGACTACATTGCCCCTACCTGGCATTCGTGAGCCTGCTCCCGACACAATGGCTACGTCTCCCGCGAAATCGAGTGCTCGTGGTGGAGTCATTTCCGGGACACAATGGCCGTCGATAGATCTCAAAAGGTGTATATGAGCAGTCAGTGATGTGAGAAGATCAGCTGAGAATCATATTCACATTGATACTGAGTGTGTAGTACTCAGAATTGTACGTCAACCGACGTCGGGAGGTTTCCCCTCATCTCGGGTGATGTACATGCAAGCCGATCGTCACCACCTTGATCTGCCCCAAACTCTCCCACCTCCACCGGATGATGAACGGAACTTTGACTCCATTTGAATAAAAAGTCGAGATGTTGATTCTGAATCAACGATATGCGTGTCATAGCTCTATTGACTACATAACACGCATCTACTCACGTAGCTAAGTCAATGACAACCCTAATGTTCGTATTTATATTGATCCCCACCTCTTTATGTGTATGTTTTCGCTCTATATCTGCATCTTGTGTATCCGGACATAAACCACTACTCCAGTGCAACAATGAGTTTTCCAAATTAAAAGCTTCAGAAGATTGCTGTCTTGGTCCGGCGGCGTTTCATCTAACCCGAGCCTGGCTTTAGGTGCACGCAACAAACTGCCAGGCTTAAATACGTGGACCGTTGCGCCCCGGTAACAGAATATTGCACCCTCACCATATGCATAGAAATTGCCAACTCAAGATTGCAGGCGCCTTGCATTGGATCGTGGCGCGACGTATGCGTGGGCCCATAGTCACGTGGACACGTTGCAGGATTCCCCGCTCTCCTGTACACTACCACCGTCAGAGCCTGACGAGAGCGTGCTTGATGCATGGAGCAGGACGGGCCTTCCGACAATTTGCATGAACACGCAGCATCGCCCGCCCAGCTTCCCGAAAGATGGCGTCGACTGGGATAGAAGCTGATAACTCTCGACCACCTTCTCAGGCCACATTGCGAGAAACTGACGCCAGCAACAACGAACTCTGCGAGCTCTGCTTGGAGGCCCTGACAATCAATGATCAGCTTGCTGGCGGCACCACACGGGTGAACACCTCAAATGGAACGACTACTTTGGATCTTTCCGGCTTTAGGCACAAAGACTCGGTCGATGAACCCATAGGCGCAATACCTTACGAACGGGAATTTTACCACTGCGGGATACACCGCGACATACCGTTACACGAGGCAGACGCCAGATGGAAGGAATTGGATTCATCGTCCACTGGCACACGCAAGCTTATAAGAGAGGAACGTGCGTCCTTTTGTGGAAGTCAACGTGAACGTCTTGTGACGCTTCCGTTGGTGCCTGAAAAGTCTGCATCAGGCGTTGGAACATGTCGTCTTTGCTTGACGCTTCGAGACCTCTTCAATGAACAATACGCGGACAAGTACTGGTGGGATTACCATGGCTCAACTCTCCGTGTCACTATGCAGTATGAATGGAGTGAATATCGGTCTTATTATGAAGATGAAGATGAAGCTATAATACCGCCGTCCCAGCAGACTCTTGATTGGCTTGCCGTGCTTGTCATTTGCCCACCTCACATGGGCGTTACTTGCCCACATAAGGTACCCGAGAAAAGAGGTGTCTACACATTCGACGTGATGGCTTGGCCTGGTACGTCTTACTGTCTCTTTGCTGACAGTGTCAGCTTATTAACAATTTCAAACATGAAGGACCGTGTCAGGAATGGCTGACGATCGAGAATACACCTCCGGATCCTGATGGGCCAATGTCCGACGAAAACGTTGCGTTTATGAGAGAATGGATTGACGAGTGCATTAACGACCACGAGGATTGCAAGAAAAAGAGCTCCAAGCCTACATTTCTCCCTAGTCGGTTACTGGATCTCGGAGACTACAATGAATCTTCAGTCAAACTCATAGAGTGCAGCCAAACTCGTTCCCTACCCCATCCTGAAACTCAACTACAATACGCTACCCTGAGTTATTGTTGGGGCAGCTCCCTCACAATGACAACCACGACAGAAAACAAGTTCAAGCACGTGACCATAGGCATCGAAGTACACAGCATGCCAGCAACCTTCCAGGATGCGATCTATGTTGCCAAGAAGCTTGGAATTCAATATCTTTGGATCGATGCCCTTTGCATCATACAGGATGATCAAGATGACTGGGAGACTGAAGCCGTTATGATGTGCGATGTTTTCGCGCATTCTAAAGTCACTATCAGTGCGGCCAAAAGCTCTTCGTCCGCGCAGCAATTTCTTCAACGATCATTTCACGAAATATTGACCCTTGACTTTCACTCCAAAGTGAAGCCTGATGTCTGGGGTAAATACTCTATACGACTCATACCACGAAATAACTGTCCTGGACAGCAAGATGTCGCAAAGTCAGCATGGAAATCTCGTGCCTGGGTTTTTCAAGAGCAGATCATGTCCACACGACAACTTGTCTTTGGCAACACAATCCTGCAGTTCGAGTGCAATGATGGAGTCTTACTCGATGATGGAGAATTCGAGCCTTATCTGCCCATGCCTATATCGCATCCATCTAACGGTTCAAGTTATCATTGGGATCTCGTGCCTGCTTACTCATTGAGGAAGCTTACTCACGCCTCAGACAGACTTAAAGCAATATCCGGTGTGGCCAATTTCATTGAAAGCAGGATGCCTACAGATGAAGAGCCAACGAAATATCTTGTGGGGCTGTGGGAAAATGAATACTTTCACATCCAACTCCGTTGGGCATGCACGGAACCATCGTTGTCGAGGACCGAACTGATGGAGCTCTTACAGGACAGGGGACGATACATTGCCCCATCCTGGAGCTGGGCGTCTCGGAATACAGGCGTTGATTACCCTGAGGGTCCTAGGAGCAGTGCGATTCGAGTCATCAAATCGGACTTGCGAGCTTCTCACAAAAGTGCCATGGTATCAGTACGATTCGGGTCGTCGATAACCATCTCTGGAAAGTTTCGCCAGACTCCAGTGGAGCCAAGCAGCGGTTACCCCGATCCGGACGGAGGCCGCTACCCACAATGGCCACACAGATGCAAGGCATATAGCGACTACGGTTGCACTAGCTTTTGGCTTGATTGGGTGCCGAAAAAGGATGACGACGAGGAGAGCAAATTCCAACGTCAACTTTGTCTCTTCTTAACAAGTGTTACGGGATCCGGTATATTAGAATGGACGGGAGTTATGGGTCTCGTCCTTGCACCAGTCTTTGATACTGAAACTGGGATCTCGTTCTATTACAGAGTTGGGGTGTTTTTGCACGAACAGGAAGATGCTTATACAAGTGCTCGGATGCTAGTGAACCTACCAGATCGAGAAATTACTATTCGATAGAACACTCAGCATTCTTGTCAAGGCATTGAGAATCATTGGGTTGGAGCCCTCTTTTTGGACCGCTGTCTGCTTTGATGACCAGAGTACCTACATAGGCTGGTAGGGGACATGTTATCAAGTACATATTGACATTGGGAATCAATTTTCCAACTAATATACCGTCCTGAAACTGTTCCATTCATTTGAGCACTCTTGGTCTTAAACGTCCCATTCTAGCCCCTTGCTGCCAGCCTGACAATGCCGTGCCTTGGTGCTTCTGGTCAGAATGGCTCTTGGCCAACATTGATTGGGGGACTGAATTATTAGGCCCGACATTGTGTGAATACTAGTAACTGCCCAAGCCTCTAGAAGTTGTGCTGTAGCTGATGTCCACAGCCCGGTCGAATGGCTTAGTTATACTATCATTGCAATCAGTCTGTCTCACCTAGTGCATTATAAACAAAAGAGAACAAAGGAAGTATTTATTTTGTTAGAAGATCCATAGAAGTACAATCCCTACCTCGTAGGAGATTATTCATGAGAAAGCCAAAAGTCGAACCAATCTATAATTCCCCGCAGACTTTGCTCTTTTACCCACCCTGCAAGACCATTATTCAGATGAGTTCCCAAAAGGAGGCAGTTTAGAAGGATAACAATACAAGACAAACTTACTCTCGTAGGGGTCCTTGTGGTTCCCGCGCAGGGCGAACCCATGCTCAACTCCTGAGAAGAGCTGCAGATGATATGTCTTCTTGTCTTCCATGAGCATGTCGAGCGCCCGCCGCCGGGGTTGGGTGTCGAAGGTATGGTCAACCTCCGAACAGGAGAGAAACAGTGGCTCTTTTCCAAATTGTCAGTGAAGTCTCACAAGCATGAGGTAAAGAAAGTCGTACTCTTGAGATTTCGGAAGTGGTGCTCCTTGAGAAAGGCCGGGTGAGCGAAGGCTCCAGCGGAGCAGATGCCACCCTCATCGAGCTGATCACATACGTACGGCGCGCCAAAGCAGTACCTAAACAGTCAGTCGATATCCGGAAAAGAAATCGGAAATAGTAGATATTCTCACCCGACGCATCCGTATTTCGTTCCTGACGAGCCATACTTGGCCTTCACCGCATCCGCCCATCCCGGCACAGCCTCAGCGGCAAAGTCCTGATGCTTCTTCTTCCAAGCCTCGTAGTCGAAGTTTGGTTCCGTAGTCGTATCATGTCGGTCCTTGCGATGCTTCCATACTGGGTCGCCTCTGAAGTAGTCAAGGCCGATGGTCAGATATCCAGCGTCTGCGAAGCCGTCCATGACAAGGAGCCCATTCTTGAAAAGTCCCCATACGTCTGGGAAGTACAGTACGATATTTCCGTTCGATCGCCCCGCAGGTGGATTGACGATATAGGTCTCTATCCCCTCGACTGTCTCGTGCGTCCCGCGTGGCTCGCCGTCGTGCAGGCTTCCTGCAATGCAGCAGTCACCCGGTGGCTTGGCCAAATAGCCCTGATCGATGGTTGCTTCCGCCATGTAATCACAATCCTCAGTGGAGATGCAAGCGTTCCTCACTTTGCCTTCGTGGTGTGTTTAGCTATTAGTTCAAGATGCCCCTCACGATTTAGCACCAGTTGGATCATGGAGTACCATTCGGCACAGAGATGTGGCGATGTGACGTGCGGAGAAGCGGAGTTCCTAGACTATCACTCGCTGGATATTACCACCCCGTCAAAGGTCCTCCAAAAGGCCATGCTGTGTGACCATCACATGGAATTGTCTATCAATAATCCAGGAAACTATTAATTGGGTGGGTCGATCCCCAGGCAGCTCCCAGAGGTGTGCTCCTGAGATCCGCTCCGAGAGACCCCATAGCAGCCAAGATTTCAGTCGACGTAGTCATCATAGTAGGTTAGGACATCGAAGTGGCCGAGCCTTATTGTGCGGTAGTGGCGGTAGTGACCAAAAAAAAAAAAAACACGCGAAAGCAAGGCTCTTGTGCATGTCTGTAGGCACTGTTGGAGGACAGGCTGCTTAGCGACTTGAGCCGCAGCGAAAGAAACGGCAAAGATGATACCTATTGTCATCCTCATGTTGACTTGGTTGCAGTGCGCTGATTAAATGATCTCGGAAGTAATCCTGGACGGTGTTGGTGAAGGAAAACTTTGAAAAGTGCTCCATAATTCTGGACCGTGTCTCGATTCTTAGTTCTTGAGGAGTTTGAAGCTACGTGTATGTACCACATCACATGCATCCTGAGTCGTCCAAGTCCTCCGGACATGAAAGCCCCTCTGAAAACAACATGGCCTCCTCTCTTTCGCGCTTGGACTCATAAAACATCTCATATTCCTGCCACTCAAAAGGCACCATAGATATGAGCTGTGAGCGTAACGCCCGGATCGATAAATCTCTCACGGATACTGGTTCGAAACCGGGAATCTTTAGAGAATTTCCATTTGAATTATGTTATCTTGGGGAAGAGATCCATCCCCATATTGAACGGTGTTCTGGAGTTCCTCCCCCTTCTTCATTGTATCAAAGAGCACACAATTCCTTCGAAGTCCTTCGAAGGGTGCTTCGGAATTTGGGAGAGAACATGCCTGCATTCGGATGAAATTACTTGAAGTACACAGCCTCCGGCTTGTGCAAACAGATTTTCCCAGACTTGTTGCTTTTCAGTACCAGCCGAGGATCGTCGCCACTCGCCTTGACATTCTTCCCATCGACTTCCTTGCTCTCTCGCAGATGCTCAACGACCTCGCCGTCCACAAATCCCGGCAGCGCTTTCCATTCTACCTGATGGCCCACGTCCGGCAGCCTGTCTACTGACGCCTGCGTCTCAGGATCCCGCGGGTCATCGTGCTTCGATCCGACCTTCCCCTCGGCCTCGGCGCCGTTGGCTTCCGGCGTCTTGGCCGTGCTGCCTGCACCATTCGATCCCTTCTGCTTTTTGTTTGAAGACTGATGCTCGTCCTCGTTGTCGCGTTTCGTTCCGCGGGTCTCCGTCGTCTCAACCTCATCGTCATCCTCGACGGAGACCTCGCTCTCGATGTCTTCCTCGTAGTCGCCACCGGAATCATAGACCTCGTCGACCTCGGCTTGTTGATCCTCGTCTTGTTCGGCGGGCTCTTCGTCATTGACCTCGTCGTCCTCTAGGACCTCCTTGACGTCCTCTGGATCTGGCTCTTGAGCTTCGTCGCTAGCATCACCTGCCTCTGCGTCTTCTGGGACGAATTCTTGATCTTCTGCTGGGTCGTGGCCGTCAACAACATCTTTGCTCTTGGCTTCTGAGTCGCTCATGGTGCTGGTGTCTTTTGATGAATATTTATAGTCAGGGTGTTAAAGTGATGTTGCCCAACACCTTGCTAGAACGGCCTTGATACACAGGTCGAAAGTGTGGAAAAGGGGGGGCTGGTAGCTGGCGCTCTACACTACATATCAGTCGCCGAGCTGGAGTGCTTGACGTCAATCTCATTTACAGCCCCCTTGGGATTTTCCGGTATCAGAATAGCTCCAACAGATCTGCTTTGCGTCATGACCGCGGGGTTTTCGGGTTGGATGGACCAAGCACGCCGGCTTGGTGACTAGCTCGGAGCTATGTGCAGCAATGGCAACGCACGGTCGACCGTCTCTTTCTCAGCCGTGGGCTAGGCCTGCCCGACCGTCTGCGATACATGTTACATGGCACTCTGAAACACTGCGCCTGATCCATGGCTGTGCTAAGTCGCTTCGCGTTTATATTTCTCCGACTTCCCTTGTCTTTGTGGTGAACGACAGCATGCCCATGGAGATGTTTGAGACGTGTGTAGGATAAACTGCAAAGCAGCGTTGAAGTGGACTCGGTACGTTCATTGTCCCACGTTCACATTCACACTGAGGATTCGAGATCTTTCACGTATGCCGCGATGTTGACATTCACCGAAATCTAAAGTCTAGTTGAGCTTCACTCATGCCACCCCAAGTCTTCACCAGTTCCGCCATGTGCCTCAGGCAGGGCCCATATCGCTGCTCCACTCCAGCGGAGGAGGGCTGGGCTTCCAGTGGGCGTTCCGGCACCACACGCCATTCAGCGACTTGACGTTGGAGCTCCCACAGCTGCCCCGCTCCACCGCCTTGGACATGCACGTGTGGTCGGCGTCGCGCTCCGCCCACCCCCACTGCAGGAAAAAGTGCAAGTCGATGCCGTAGAAGTATTTGCCGTAGCCGGGGTCGCTCGGATCCGTCGCCTTGGAGAAGGTCGCCGTGGCCGGGTAGTTCTTGTTGCAGGTGTAGACGTTGTTGAAGAGGTTGAAGTTGCCACCGCACTGGGTACCCAACGGCTTGTTAGTTGTCTGTTGCAGCATGGCTGATTGGAATCATTTTGGACATGGGGACTCACGTATCGCTTCATGTTGTCGATTATACCCTGGCACCAGCCCTTGTTGTCCTGCCTGTTTGCTTTGTTAGCGAATATTCACCAAGACCAAGGGCCTGGAAGGTATTGGTGTACATACCCCGTGCCGGAGACAGTAATCCGGACTTTCATGGTGTTTCCACCACCCCAATCAGTCTGACAGCTCTGGAGGTAGCCCCCGGCGCCGTGATCACGAGCAAAGGCGCAGTCAGCTGCCTCGAACTCGTGAGTGAGGTTCATAGTGTCGTTGCTTGGCACGTAGGTCTGCCAGACTCCGGTGGAGTTATCCCAGGGAGGGAATTGGAGAGGGTCGTTGTTGTCGAATGGTCCACCCGGGGGCGTCATGTTGACTGGTGGTGGGTTGGACGAGTTGATTTGCTTGCCAATGCTCCCAACAGGGGCCATGCCGCCTGGGTTCAGATTCCACCTGCAGTGCGGAGTCAGCATTGTGGCACATAAGGAGTGAAATATGGTAATTTCCAATGTCCCCAGCATTGGAATGTACTCACCAAATCTGGCGCTGGTTGGCAGCGATGTTCCACCTTGAGGGCGGCGCATAGTCAACTCCTCCGCCAGGTGGCACTCCAGTGTAGTCCCAGCCCCTAGTCCCTCCAACTTGTTTGGCAATCCACCTACCATATCCGTCCGTTGGGGGGCACCATCGGTAGCCTCCACTCGGTTGGGTATTACAAGGGCGCCGGGTGATGACTCCAAGGTAGACACCGTTTTCGTCGAAAACAACACGGTCCAAGCCAGGGTTTTGGTTGAATCCTAGTTTCTGTCAACACGAAGGGGTCCTGTTTTGCAGTCCGAATGACATGAAAGAATGAGTGGGAGTGCTTGCACTTGCCTGTCCACGAGTTTGTCCAAATTAGCGGCCACATGTACATGCGCACGTTTTCGTTGTCACCATATCGACCCCAATGAGTTGATTCGAGGTCCATCTCATCAAGGTCAACAGGGTGAGGATACTCGGCACTATGGTCGTTAGCAATAATTCGAAAATGCTGTGTTCATAAACAAATCTTTGGCAACATACTTTCCGTACGTGGCAAACTCGCCGGGACTCGGATCACGGGTACGCTGTAGAACCTCATAGCCTTGCTAACATACGACACATGGTTAGCTCTGTAAACAAGCTGTTCAAATTTGTGGACAGTACCCACCTGCATGGCAGTGTAGATCTCCTCTTGGGTGTAGATGATGGCGTCGTTACCGGTATCGGGGTCGCTGGCCATGACGAACTCGGGGATTGCATTGTACGGCTGGGCCCCGTTGTATGACGCGACCAGAGAAGGCAGGTCACTGTAGCCGTTGCGACGTGGACCGAGACTGGCACGGGTTGCGTGCTCCAATGTAGTCGGGGTTCCGGTAGGAGTCGCAGATGCCACGCCTAGAAAGGCGAGCAGGATGCCCAGAAGCAGGCAGAAGGCCTATTTTATTTCGAATCAGCACTTCATGTGGCTTCTCGTCGCCCTGAAATTGAGATAAGCTTACCCTCATGGTGGGCGTTTGTGTGTCTAGGGGCGAGTGAAAAGTCTCCCTGACGGAAAAAGAGTGTTGGGTATGTGGAGGACAAAGTGCGGTATTTGTTGTTGTTGTTGTGGCAATCTACAGTCAGCTGTGCAGAGGATGGGAAGAAGGAAGCAGATCGAAGGGATTGCACTGATCCAAGTTTTCTTAAAAAGTTTTTTAGAAAGGGTGTGTGCCCCCACTCTGCAAACAACTTAGTACTGTAAACATTCAATGGCGCGGTGTCACACGGGTGATGGATTACTGCTGTGGACTCTTGCGTGGTCAAACAAACAGCATTCACAAGCTCACATGAAGACACTGGGTATCAGTCCTCCAGCTAAAAGTAGCTTATCCACAGTACTCACGTGTTCCTAGATGGGCTCTTGGGTTTATCAAACCTTTGTTGAGGGGATAGAGGAAACAAGTAACACGATTGGCCATGGTACACATGAGGCTGGACAGGCATGCTTGCAATGCATCCAAATAAACATCGCAAATGCCAAGCTTACATTCATACCCAACATGATCAGTTGCCTGCCATTATTTGGACAAGATCTGTGTGGCCTGGATCCCAATGACATTTTCGTTGCTGAAACTGAGATGTATGATCCTTTGTTAAGGGCAACATCTGTCATTGAGTCTAGTTTGGTGTTATATTTCTGCACCCAACTGGCTCTTGTCTGGGTGATCTTGACAGGGCTGCAAAACACTGCTCAATAACTGTCCAAAACTATCATTCTTCCATCTCAAACTACCCACAGTCGTACTAATAGCCTACGAAGTTACAAATTGACGAATTCGTAAGCCTGTGCTACTAATGATTCAGTTCTGGTGTCCCGGTAGAACACCAAAGCCATGCTGTACATATGTATTGTAGCAGGCATGCGGCAAGTAACTTAAAGACCCTCTCTGGTAGTGTATGGACAGGCTCAACGTCTTGTTAGGCCTTGAGGTGCCCACACATTGCTTAAAATGACCACAAACCAATTACGAAGACAATTGAGCTCCCAACTCCAAAACGCATCCTCAGTGGCTGGATTTCCTTCGTCTTGAAATAGGTCCTCTGCTTGAGTCTGGCAAAGGATCATTGTAAGTGACACCTTTGATCGTCTAATGACGTTGATGGATCGACCACTTGAGCAGTTCGGCGGCATTGGTAATTTCGGCAGCGGGAAGAGTCCTTATCATCACACCCGACTTCATGGCACAGGAGTCCGGCTGTAGCCTCCTAAGTCGTCTGGAAATGCGTTTTAAGGCCACTTATACTGAATCGAAGCTGAATGTGACCATTCCAGAGAGCATCGGAGATTCGGCCCCCCTTTGAAGTGCCGGGCCGCCCTACTGGATGATAAACCACCTAGCTAGGCTTGCAAGCACTTAACCTTGACCGCATGTATGCCATGGGAAACGTTAATGCGTGAATTCAGGCCTCGTCATCTTTATGGATTCTGCGGGCAAGTTAGAAATTGATATCAAATATGTCTGCAAGGATATCTTGTGGGTGTACAACTATCGTGCATCTTGAAGTTGAAGACTTTCTATAAGAACCGACTTGACTATAAGACTCTCTACGTCGCGATGTCAATTCAAATACATCAGCTCCGCCATGTGAACAGTAAAATATGTTAGCTGCGCTCAAAAAGACTACGGCAATATGGCTTTGGGTATCTTTTCTTACGACCACTATGGAAAACGCTGGACTCGGCCCCAAGCCTGACTCTGACCGAGGGTCGACCATCATGATCTGGGCTCTCTGGTGACTTCGTAGTGGGGACGACGCTCCACCCAGACTCTCATCCGTAAAGGCGCGCCGGGTAGGGCGTTTTAGTCTTTTCTTTGTTCGCGAGACTATCACGGCGGGCACTATAGAGCAACTCACAAAGAGTCGCCAGGTACAGAGACGTCCCCGGGATACCCCGGGCTAGAGGACCTGGACCCTGAAGCGTTGATTCCCCAGCACCAAGAAAGTCATGAGGCGGGAGGCGAGCGAAGACTTTCTCACGACGGCTAGACTGGTAAGGTTCTCTGAGCAGTAGCGGATATTCGTATGACTTCTAGACGTTCTCATGTCGGGGCTGGTATGCCTTGTGCGGTGGCTGCTCACGGAGTCAACCTCATCTCAATGCAGCGGAGTGTAGGAAAAGGAAAGCTATGCTGATTTTTCACAAGTCCTAAGATTCGAGCTGAATTAACAACTAGAAAACTCGATTGTTCCTTGAAATGGGCTCCACAACGTTGTCCGCAAAGAAGGCCGAGTAACGTGGATTCGGAGACGATGTCCGAACCAGCGGATGGAAACATGACATGAGCCCACAGGACTCCAATTTCCACCCGCTCGACGATGATCTTCAACCGTGTCTTACAATGCCCCGCTGTGACAAATGATCTTCAATCCGAGACCCGAGAAAAAAAGAAAGGATAATAGCCGTCACAATGACTTTGACTCAGGGTATAGAGCAGCTGGAGGTGCGGTGAGAGAGCAGGAAATGCTCCATGCAGGTCCCTCCACAGAGGAAGGTCTTGTGAATCGTCCCAGATGGTGTTTTCTTGATTCGAGCGCCTCAAGGATTCCCAAAAAGCGTTAGTGATCACTTGATAGCATTTCAGAAACGGGTATCCCACGGAGTATCAACTCCGAAAAGGGACACAAACCGGATCCTTATGTGTTCCGCCTGTGAGCTTACCACTTGCCGCCGAGGGATTCTCGACCCACAGGACGAAGTCTCCGTCTGCAATGGATGCCAGTTTGACCACATTAACCAGCATAACGATCCTACCCAGTCGCTGGATTTGACTAACAACGAATAAGCTTTCAGAAAGGCTTGGTCGCGTTCGTGATTCGGGCCAACATGCGGGTGCCTGTGACGCGCAAGAGCTGAGTGAACGACGACGACGTGTGAAGTATTCAGGTTACGCTCGCACATGAGGGCGACCGACAGGTCCGAATCAAGAGCAACCGCAGGAGTACGACGAAGAGTATAAAAGGTATGAAATATCCCTACGAAATTCCTGACAGATTCAAACTGCAGACTCATCAACAAACACACCCAATCTCATTCAGTCACACAACATCCAACGAACACTTCTGTCAAAATGCGTTTCTCCCTGACCACCATCGCCATCGCGCTCCTCGGCACAGCCATGGCCCTGCCCAACCCAAACGTCAACTCCGTCGAGGAGCGAGCTGCCGTGAGTACATATTTTGCTCTGACCGTCGCCCACGCGGAACAGATCTTACAACTAATGTTCGGCGCGCAGCAATGCGGTAATGAGTTCGACCACTGCAACTCGGAGGCAGACTGCTGCGGTGGTCTTACTTGTTACACCAAAGGCAGCGTCTGTGTCTCATAAGGGGGTGCGCAGCACAATTGGACTTGTGAGTGGGTAATCAGATCATCAAAATTGCCGAAATTGGTTACAGGCCGTATATCTGACTTCATTAAGGTCTGGGTAGCCAAGCAATCGTTGTTGAGGACAGTGGGAATGGGCGGTTTGAGAAGCGGAGAGGGGGTTTATTTGCGTTACTTGATAGTCAAAAAATGATAAAACAAGCATCCGTCAGAGCCGGCGCCCAAGATATGAACCCTGCCTTGTTCTGTTCCAAGTATATGAAGGTCATAAAAATGTGATACTAGTAGGCGGAATGCTTGGGGGCACACTTGCCTTGCCAAACACACTTGGAATCACGCACTCAGGATCTTGGGGATAGATGGCGGTATTTACATGATCTGAGTTGAGTATGTGCGTCCCAGCATATATGTCCATGAAGGAATTTGGGATCCCATCTCCTATTCCTTGCCAAGCATCTCCTCGTATTCCGGGAGTTTCCACTCCTCCTCTTTATTCTCCCCAAAGACCCAGCCCGCAATGGCCATCAACCTCAGAAGCGTGACCAGTCTCAGAATCAGATTAAGCATCAAAATCCCGAACCAAGACGTAGGCACAAGATCAAAGATCCTGTTTCCCTCCACAACCCCTTCCTGGACCTTGGTAATAAAAGGCCGCAGCTTCCGGTCGTACTCCTTGAGCGCGACGGCGAGGCCGTCCTTGCCCCCAGCCGGGCCCCCGCAGTGCCTCTCGATCTCGCCGGCCAGTATGTAAGCCCCGACCATGGCGGACGTCGTGCCCATCCCCGTGGCCGCAGACGGGCAGTGCGCGGCGTCCCCGACGAGGGCGACGCGGCCCCGGGACCACGAGTCGAGCTTGACGACCCCCAGCCGCTCCATGTAGAAGTCGTCCGACTCCTCGAGGCCCCTCAGGAACTCGTCTACCTTCCAGCCCGCGCCGCGGAATATCTCGGCCAGGGCTGCCTTCTCGCCCGCGACGCCGCGCCTGTGCGCCTGTGCCAGCTGCCTTGTGACTCCCCCCTTCATCACCTGGAAATATACCTGGATCTTGCCCGGCTCGCTCCTCCGCTGCATGACCATCCGGCCCCCTGGGGCTAGGAACATGGTGGCGTCGTACTTGTCGCCCGGCTTCATCTTCTTTGGTATGGTGAAGTAGCCGATGTAGACGTTGTGGCGGAGGAAGTGCATCGGGTCCGGGGTGTCATGTCCAATCATCATGTTGCGAGTGCGTGACCACTGCCCATCGGCGCCGACGAGCCTAGGATGTGTCAGTTGAGGGCACAATTGGGATGTGGTCCTTGTGACAGTCAACAGATAAGCCCCAGGATGCTCATACGTACAGATCAAATTGCTCAGTCTTGCCGTCCGAGAACACTACCTCAACACAGTCATCCTTGTCCTCGTAGCTCTTGATCGACGTATTGAACAATATCTTCGCCCTTGAAGCACCATGCAACAGCCTGGTGAGGTCACCACGCATGATCTCGTAGTCGGACGTGAAGCTCTGGGCGCCCTGCCCGCTCTTGTTGGCCGGGAAGTACGCCCACCTCCTCCCGGAGCTCGAGACCATCCGCATGCCCTCCTCCTTGGCGGCGTGCGCGCGGAACCCTGCGTCCAGGCCCATGCGCCTCAGGACCTCGATGCCGGCCCCGCGCAGGTCGACCTGCAAGCCCGACACCCGCAGGTCCGGGTACCGCTCCACGATCGTGACGTCGTGGTTGGACTTGGTGAGCCAGAAGGCGAGGGCGTTCCCGGCGATGCCGCCGCCACAGATTAGGACTTTTAATGGAGCCATTATCGGGGGTTGGTGCAGGTTGAATATTGACCTTGTCGGGAAAAAGGAAAATGGTGGTTTGAGGCTTAGATGTTGTTCTGCCGCAATGGATATCAACCAGAGACAGTCATGATGAGAGCATTAACATGCGGGACATCATCTTTATACAATTCACTTCGTATACGATGGGACCCCATTGAATGGCATTTGTCAGTCAACTTGTCGGTCTTTTCAGTCCGTCAACTCGAGCCGCTGCATTGGGCGGAAATTCCAGGCACCGTGTTGACACTCCCAGTGCACGCTAGACGCGGTACCGAGACGGTTCCGTGCTGTCTGAACCGGGGAATCGATTAATCAGGCGTGAGTCCTCGGGATTTGCACTCAGTGGCATCGGCCTCGGCGCCGGAATCTCCGGGGTAAGACGGCCGAACTTTGAGCAGGAAGGTCGCTGCAAAGCGGCGGGGACCGGGATCCAAGGCTCCATCGACGTCCTTATTCCCGCCAGATGCTGACGCATAATTGGCTGTGAGGGGAACTCCTGCGGTCGCTTGTGGTCGAATAAGGAGAAACGGACTCGACGTATGGGGCAAGCCGATGCCGAGTCTACGACCGTAACAACGTTGCGCGATACCCAACGACAATTGGAGGTAGATGATTTCAGTGATGAAGAAAGAAATATTCAGATGTAGATACGACATTTCTTTTTGTCCGTGTATTTCCATACTCTCGGGGGCCTCTCCGGATGTATGGTCCGGATGTATGGTCCAATCAGCTGGTGGTACCAAAGCAATGTCCTGCCGATACGGATGTTCAATGCATGTTTGCCCGCGCCGGTTTCATGCGGGTTCTTTTTACACAATCAGTGCTGCAGGGTGGAGGAACTCAAGTGTCCGACCGACTTTCATCGTCCCTTGCTTCAATTTTGCTGTTTGACTCGACGGGCTGTACCCGCGTATCGCAGGCTCAAACTGGACAGGTCCTCGGTTCGTATTGTCTTGTGGCCTGACATGTCAGACACCGCGGGCGTGACAGGCAAGAAATTTCTTGCCAATCAAATGACCAAATCCTGCCTTTTGAAAACAGTGGAGCAATTCAAGAAATATTAGCTCAACAATGTATTTTAATAATCCCTTCTCTCAAGACTGGCTTTACTTTGCGAGGGGGCTCTCTAGGGCGGGGGTTAAGCGCAGCAGGTGGCTGTTAGGCCTTGCATGAGCACCACTTGAGGCCCGCCCAACTTGGTGCTTTGTACAATCCTCAAAAGACGTGAGATGCATTGGAACCTGGTGACTTTCTTTAAGTACCTCTGGAGACTCGAAAGCCGTCAAAGGGCCAGACCCACTAGCCGGACTGTAACCGGTCTTGTGGCTGAATAAAGTTATCAGATCGTGCTAACTAAACCTTGTTGAGAAAGGGAGGAATTCTTAGCCGAGCGGCTCGCTCCATGAAGCCTGGTGAGGCAAGAGGTGACGACTGCCCAGGCGCGGGAGTCGGGGCGGATCCGAAAGCGAGACACCGGTGGAGCCAAATGCCGAGTCACCTCATCCGGAGCTTGCCCATTCACCGATCATCGGCGGGCTCGCAACATTGGACTTTTCTGCCATCAGCAAAAATTCCTGCAGGAGTAACTCGTGGACATGTTCCATCTCCTGGGCATGCATCAGTGACCACATCCGCGCAAGCATGACTGGAGATCAAGTTGGGGGCGGCAAAGGCAGCCTCGAGATCACTCGAATCCCGACGTCTGGCAGTTCGGCGCACACCGCCAGAAGGCCGGACACGCCAGGTGCGGCGGCCGAGGCTACACCCGGCCCCGAAGGTACACAAGATCCAACCGCCGTGCCGAAGACCAGCAACATCGCAGCAACCAATGCCACGCCTGGCCATCACCTCCTAAACGAAGGCGACGATGACGACCCCGCCGTCATCCCCAACCGCGTCCCCAGGTCCCTGGCGCTGAGGCTGTACGTCTCACACTTCCTGTCGACGTGGAACTCGCGCCTCTTCGAGTTCGGCGCCGCCCTCTTCTTGACCTTTATCTACCCGGGCACCCTTCTCCCCGTCTCGATCTACTCCCTCGTCCGGAATGCAGGGTACATCATCTTTGCGCAGCCGGTGGGGAACTGGATCAACAAGGGCAACCGTCTCAACCTCATCCGTGCTAGCATCATTGGCCAGAGGGTCCCCGTCGCGGCGAGTTGTGCCTTGCTCTTGGTGCTCCTGTTGAAGAAGGATGAGCTTGGGACCAGGAAGAACGCCGGCGTGTTTGCCGTCATCGTCTTCCTGAGTGTGGTGGAGAAGCTATCAGCGACCATGAACCTGATCTCGGTGGAGAGGGACTGGGTATGTGGCGTCTCCATGTATCATGTCGTTTTCTTTCGTACTGACCTGTGATGAAAAGGTCGTTGTTATCACCGAGAACAATGAGATGGCCCGTCGCTGTGAGTCCTCCTCGCCACTTGTGAACCATGAGTTTGGTCAAGCATGATATTGATACCTGAACAGCAATGAACGCTCGCATGCGACGGATTGATCTTTTCTGCAAGCTGATGGGACCATTGACTGTGTCTCTGGTCGCCATCGCCTCGACGGAGATCGCCATCTGGACGACCCTCGGCATGAACCTGGCCTCTGTCATTGTCGAGTACGTTGCTATCGAGCAGGTCTACAGGCGTGTCTCTGGCCTGCAGCGCATCTCCGAGCCACCTCCATCTTCGGACCGCAGGGACTCGGTGGCTTCGAACCAAGGCGCAGCGGCCCACAGAAGAAGCCGTCTTCGGTCTGTCGGACCCAAGGTGCTCAACACCATCAGCGGCATCCTGCCCATGGAGTCGCTCCCGTTCTATTTCAGCCACCCAGCGTTCCTCGCCTCGTTCGCCCTCTCCCTACTTTACTTCACAGTCCTGTCTTTCTCGGGCCAGATGATCACATATCTCGCCTCGGTCGGGTACACGCCTCTGCATATCGGTATCGCCAGGGTTGGCAGCAGCATCTTCGAGATCAGCGCGACGTGGGCGGCACCGTTCTTGATGAAGAAGATCGGCGTCGTGCGGGCGGGCATATGGAGTCTCGCGTGGCAGATGACGTGCCTTGCTGGCGTGCTGGCGTGGTACTTCTCAGACTTCGAGGGCAAGGGCACGAACAGCATCTTCTCGGCCACGGGGCTTGCGGTTGGTGTTGCGCTGAGTCGGATTGGGCTGTGGGGCTTTGATCTTTGCGCACAGAATATCATACAGGACGTAAGTTACACCCTCATTTGTGAAAGGTTAGCTATGGCCAGGATGACTGACTTGGCGAACGACAGGAGGTCGAGGACGACCATCGGGGTACTTTTTCTGCGGTGGAGGCGTCGTTCCAGAACCTCTTCGAGATACTTTCTTATGTCACAACGATCATCTTCTCAAGGCCTGATCAGTTTCAGTGGCCGGTGGTCATCAGTGTCGGAGCGGTGTATACGGCAGGCGGGCTTTATGCATACTTCCTGAGGAAGCGCCGTGGTCATCTTTTCCATGCACCACGTTGCGTCTGTATCAAGGCATGAGTTAGCTCGGTAGAGAGATAAAAGTTCAATTGGGGTAATACCAACATTGGCATTGCGGGATGGTCATCCTTCAGGGGCGACATTTTCTGTTACTTCCCTTGAAGTGGCCCCTTCCCACTTCTTCCTTCTCTTTGCAAAGTATCAGTATCGAGCTGCAATTTCTGACAGGGTAGGATACCTTCAGGCTCGCTCACTACTCCCAAGCAATAAGCTCTCCATGGAGACCATCTTCCTATTATTTCAGCAACCCAAGCCCGCATGGCAGCAAACACATCAACACAAATTCATCGAGTTGGCACAATCTTGAAGACTTCGCCATACTGAAGATCCTATTGTTCGCCCATACATCCCGAGAATCTGACATCTTGACTGCGAGTGACAATTTCACCTCATCGTCGCACGACATTGCCTCCCGACTGCCATGAAAGAAAGCTCAGAATGGATGGACATATGAAAAGTCCCCACCGCCAACTGATCGGCATGTACAACATCCCTCCTACATCGTTGAAGCTGCCCGACCGCCAGGCTGAGCATCCTCCGTTCCATGAAGTCCTGCGACAGCCATTCTCCGACTCCACCACCGGCGTTTACGCGAGACAGGAACAAGTCAACGCCTTCATGGCGCAAACCCAATCAAATGTTGCAAATTCCGTCGCCAGAGTTCCATTGGATCAAAACTCAAACCGAACGGCCGTACAAGGGAGGAAGACACCACAAACTCACGAATCTCTAGATCGGATAAATGGGCGGGAGCTCCAGAACCGCCGCAGACTGGGCGAGGAGCTAATCAGCCGCGGCGGGTGGAAGCCCGAGATTGCAGAGCTGGCGATTGAATACATCCAGCAGGGGGCATGGTATGACAGACCTAGCAAGATATGGGGTGTCCGGTGTTTTGTCAGAGAGGCCCAAGGCCTGGGCGAGCTGTGCGAGGACTCGAAGGCCATCCGGGCATTTCTCGACAGGAACATCCACAAGTTCATCGCTTTTCACGCCATGAGCAAGGACTCCGAGGTTCCAGAATACCTGGTCCGCAAGGCGGACCAGCGGAGGGGAGACTGGGTCTTGAAATACCCCTGGCTGCGGTCGTTCATCCGGGAGTACCAGGGTCGGGGCAGGAGTACGACTGAGTCCTTGGTCCAGGCCTACAAAGATCAGGGCGGTGGGATTCCCGCCAATGATCACACAAACCAGGCGTTTGACGTCGGTCAAGGTGAATACAGCGGCAAAGAAGCGACACCGGTGCCTGACGCTGCGGGCATGAGCGTTACGTGTGGTGACGAGGACATTGAAACACGTCGTGTGACACCAGATCACAACGAATACAGTAGAAAGCGACAGCGAGGGCCTGACAGAGCCGATGACTTTGAAACCGACGATCTCATCAAGAGGGTGAAAAGGGAGTCGACGGAGGACGATGTCATCAGGAGTCGAGACAGAACACAGGGAGCTGGCACCTGTGAAGTTGATATGGGTGACGGGACCGAGTGTGAAGGGAACGAGGGCAAGGGGATGATGATACATGCCAAAGGGCGCACTCTGACGGTGCTATTCCACGGAATGATGAGCCATGGCGGCCAGGAGTCTGACCACGTCCAGGTCTACGTTCCCCGGACCTCCAAGGGCGTCACTATCAATTTCCTCTGATTCACAGGCTCCACCAGCAACTGGTGAGAAGATGTGGTGAATCTGGCAGGCTAGGGTCTTTATCTCGGAGTATGGCTTTTGCTGGACTGATCTTTATTGCTTTACTTCATCTTGACTCCCCCCTGATTCACATGCCTACCTTTCTTGGGAGTTGCCGTTATTCAAGAATTACTCTTAATTTTCCGAATGGTGGATGAGACATAGCATTGAGGTACCCGGGGAGTAGGAGCATCTCGAATTGAATTTCACTGCTTGGTTTCCACACTGTGTGCGGATACTTCCGCCTTACAATTCCACAAGACTTCAACGGAAAGGGCAGGTCATTTGCTTTGATTGTTATACTCAGCAGTCGCCTCATGCGGGGAAGAAAGAAGTGAAATGTATAGTACAAAGATATTCGACACCCCAATCCCATCATCTATCCAGAAACATAGGCCTCAAGATCCGACCGTCCCCCAATACCAAACTTCACTCATCCCCGCTTACCGTGCAAAGCACTTGCTCATCAGCGGCGTGTCCGTCATCGAGTCCGCAGAGGTGCCGGTGGGCGTGAGGTACAGCTCGTAGGTGCTGTCGAAGCCGCCGGCGGACCAGCCGACGTAGCCGAGGAAGACGTCGGCGTTGTCGTTGAGGTAGGCGAACTGCTCGCAGACGTACTTCTCGCACGAGTCGGTGTTGCCGCCGCCCGTCTCGGTGAGCATGGCCTGGCGGCCGTTGGAGCGCAGCCACTTTGCCAGGGGCGCGAAGGCGTCGTCGATGTTGTTGGTGGTGCAGTCGGTGTGGGTGCCTGAGTTGTCGCTCTGCGTGTTTCGTCTGTTAGTATTCGTGGACACAGCTATGATAACAGTTTAGGAGCAGGGTGAATCATACGTCGAGGTACTTGTGCACGTCAAAATAGATGTTCTTGGTGCTCCCGTCCGGGTTGGTGACCTTGAGCAGGTCCGGCCCGGCCTCGGTGCGCAGCGCCGCGGCGGACGAGTACGTGCTCCCGGGGATGAGCAGCCAGTGGTCGGGCGCGACCTTGCGGATGGCCGTGACGGCGGCCTGGACACTGTCGGCCCAGGTCGAGGTCGTGACGTCGTGGGGCTCGTTCATGATCCCGAAGATGACGTTGGGGCTGTCGGCGTATTTTGTGGCCAGAGAGGTCCAGAGGGCGGCGAACTCTGGGTCACGGTTGTGAGTTAGTGTGTGTGCTTTTGGGGATACCCAGGGGACACGATGAGAGAGCGCAGCTTACGGTCGTTCGTTGGGCCGCCTTGGCCGATGACCTGCCCATTCCAACGCGCGTAGTTGTGGATGTCGATAACACACTGGTGAGAACCCGATTAGCCGGTTTTCCTTCAAGCACTCGACACCATTCATATTCATCATTGCCGACATGTGCATGAGACTTGAACCACATGCTCCATGTTCAGGCCAGAAAGTCGTCACAGGGTTTCTTACCTTTGCGCCAAGGTCCAGGCAGCTCTGCATCAACTCGTCGTACTTCCCAAAGTTGGTCGAGTCGAGGTCCCCACCAACAACGTTGTTGGTGAGATACTGCCAGCCGACAGGCAGACGGAAAATGTTCATGTTGTCATTTTTGTAGAAGTGCTGCATCTGTGCCGCACCAGTGCTGGGCACTGTGATGCCATCCTAAAAGGTGACATTATCAGTCATCGTGATCGATCCGAGCAGAAGAACAACAGAAGACATACCACAGTGCAGGTTCCATCGGTGCCGCAACCAAAATCAAACCCAGCGATGTTGATTCCAGCATACGTGGTCTGGTTGGTCGCAGTCGGCACCACAGACGAGCTGCTGGCACCGGTAGCCTGAGCGGCGGCACTGCTGGCCACAACGGCCGAGGACGCGGCCACGGAGACGGATGTCTGCACGGCGGCGGGGGCCGAGGTCGGCACCGAGCCCGAGTAGATGGACGACAGGGTCGCCGTGGCCGCAGTCAGGGCGCTGCTCAGCGTGGACTTCTTTACGCAAGGCATTTTTATAGGGAGTGGATGTCTGTTGTTGGGGGCCGCAGACGGTGCTCGTAAACAAATGATTGGAATTTGACCACAGGTCAGGAAAGAGGGCGAGAAAGACAGTGCGGGGCTTCGGACACAGTCCAGAAGTGAAACAATATCAGAATATCTGCTGTTGTGAAGATGAACCACGAGAGAGAACAACTCTCAGAGGGTTCTCGACAGGACGAGTCCTACTTAAATGCCAAGGCGTGGTGGCAGGATGTAAGCCTTCGCCGAGACGGGCGCCTACGATCAGGAGAGGGGAGCGTATCCACCGCCCCGGGGTGTCGGGTCCACTGCAATAAGTTGATTGCCTGACCAGGTTCGAGGGTGGGCCGTTGGAACATCACAGCACCCGGATGAGGAAACGGTGAGTGGCTTTTTGTCAGGGGTCAGGTCAGCCGGACTCCGGATGTTTAGTGAGCGAATTGAGTTCAGGAGTAAATAAGGAGGAAGGAAGCTTTGCCCAGGTCGTTGGACCGGGACCCGCACGCAGCGACATGACAGAGCGATCCTGGGGATCTCTGGCCCACCCCGGCGGGGAATCCTGTTCAATTTGACACCTGATCGACTTCTGCCGATGTTTCGATGGCTCTAGCAACCCCAGCGCCGATCGCCATGTTTTGTTTCAAGGGACTATTCAGGCCCCATTCCACAGAGCAACAGTAGCGAGTGTGCCGACTGACCAAAAAACCGAGAGTGGCCATGACTGGAATTTCCAGCAGTGAACACTAGAGCACGCTGCCAATTTCAACGAAGCAGCCAATTTCACGGCCGAACGCGACGAGGAGCTAGGCGCCGAGCTAACGTCGGATCTCGGGTGCCATCCCACGCGATTCACCAGTCTAGAAGGATCGAACCCATCCTGCTGTCATTTTAGATCATGGCATCCTCCCTGAAACGGGACTGGCGCCAATTTCCCACAGGTTGAGCAGTTTCTTGCACGGAGATAAGCCAGGCGTGACGATGACTCGACAAAAGTCCGGAGACAAAACTCCAAGTCCTGGACTGGGGCCAACTCGTTGTTCTCGTTTGGTGTTGACAAGAAGCCCCTGTGACGCGTGACGCCCATTGCTAGATTCTTGACTTGCTCGTAGATAATGTTCGCCAGACCGGACGCCCCAGCAGATCTGTGGCCGTCCTTTGGTTGATGCTCTGTAGTGGCTGGACCATGCCCATCCTGGATCCTGGCTGGGCCTCAAGCAGGTCAGTCCCTGCATGCTGGAGAAAATACGACGTTGACGAAGGAGCCCTTCATTTACAAAAAAATAACATTGATTTTGATTTTCTCTACCAGAGCAACTGCATCAAGAACTTTTCCAATCTACTCCTACAGCAAGAACCAATCAAATCAGCAAGATTCCAAACTTTTGCATCCATTCCAAACATCACAGCACAGCAAATCAGCCATCAACAGGGCTCTCTCGGCCGGGGTCGTATCCGAGATCCTGGCCAGGACCATCTTCAAGACCATCTCCGAGACCTGCGCCGAGTTCTTCTCCGAGGTCGTCCCAGCCCTCCTCAATTCCATCCCTATCGTGGTCCACGTCGGAGAAATCATCGTCATCGTCATCGTCCTCTTCGTCGACCCTCTCCGCAGCACGATGTCCGTTCGACAAACCTGCCTCCATGACGTCTGAACCGTCGGTCGCCCTGACCGTGAAGAAGGCATGCTCCGGGTGAAGCGCTCCGATCCTGCCTCTGAGAATGTACCCCATTGGCGTCTGCTGGATGTCAGACTGCCTGCGGAGGTCGAGCCACTCCGACATGAAACTGACAGGATTGCGCGCAAACGAGTTTCCGCCCCCTGCTGGACCGTCCGTCTCGTCTTCGGCCTGCTCCGAGACCTGCAGGTAATCCGCAACAAGGGCGCACTCCTCGTAATCGATGTAAAGACGTCCGGCAAAAACTCCCAACTCAACTGTGAACCACTTGGGGAACTCGTGATCGTCTGGGAGAGGCGGCATGTTGTAGTAAGTGAGGCTGTTGAAGTTTCGAAGAGTCGACTTGGTCACCGGTGCGGCGTAGGTCATGAGGTGGACCATACACCTTCGGCCAGCTCTCCGGATAATCGGGATAAGAAGCTCTGCTTCTTCAGGAATGACAACTAGGGCAGTCTCCGTCGCACAGCTCCACAGAATCCACTCCACAGGTCGAAGGAAGTTGTCGGGATGCTTGTTCTGCCCTTGCTTGCTCAATACAACAGTTCGAGTGAACTCCTTGGAGACGAAGAAGCGGCTCGAGGTTGGCTGGACCATGAACTTCTGCCCAATGGACGTGGTCCCCAGGAATCTGAAGGCGTGCACGTATCCCTCGTCGCCAACAAGTCTTCCTGTTTGAACAAAGTCCTCGAAAGCAGGATGGAGCCTGGGGAATTCGAGCGCCTTGAAGACTTTTTGTTTCTGGACCTGGCGAACCTCCTCGACCTGGAACTCAACCTCACGCTCCTGCTCCACCTCCTCGAGAGTGGAGCTATGCATCCCCTTTGCACTGAGCTTGCTGGCGATAGCTGTGCGCTGGACAGCGAGCGTGGACATGAAATCTCTCAAGCTTTGAAAGCCCACCTCTTCCGGCGAGCCCTTGATGGAGCTGTCGGAGATCCGACCGTACTGTTGGTTTAGAGTCTGCCGCTCCTGCTGACGAATGACGTTGAGCAACATCATGCGGTGTTCGTCTCTTGTCAGAAACTGATCGTACCTCCACTGTGCGTTGAGTCGCCGACAGTAATCCACGCCTTGAGCAAGATGAAGATTTGCCAGCTGCTCGTTGGCAGAGCATGACTGCTCCAGCAACCACTGCACCACATGGGCAGAATTGATAACCCGATCTCTAGGAAGCTTGCAAACGTCTGTGATGCTCTGGTGGACTTCGGGACCGGCGAAAAAGGCCACCGACTGGGTGGTCGCCAGCTGTCGAAGCCTCATCGCAGCTGAATTTTGTTAGACCTTCGACTTTCAGAGTAAATCAGAGTACGTACCTTGCACAGTTTGATCCTTGGTCTGTCCTAGAGCTAGCGTGAGTGCGCCTTTGGCTTGTGCAGGAAGCTTCAGATCTGTTCCACGGCAGTGAGCCTCATCCAGGAAAACCAAGCAGTCCGTCAGGTTGTCTGCAAAAGGAGTCGCGACGAGCGGGATTTTTTTGTTTTTGACCCCTCGGTAGAGGACCCTGTTACAAGTTAGGCGGTTACTATTGACCCAGTCATCTCACCGTCCCCGGCCAGGCCATAAGGAGTACTTACCAAGCGCGATTGTCTCCCCCGAAAAAGACGCCTGCTTTGGCTGAATTCACTTGAGTGTTGGTCTCTAGCCACTTTCTAATCAGAGCCTCGTTGCTAAGCTCGAGAATGTAAGCTCCAGCATCGATGAGGATCCAAATCCTCTCATTGACCAACTTGTTTAAAAGTTGATCTTCAGTCATGCGATTCCCGTTGCAAGCTGCTAGGTGGTAGCTGCGATTGCGTGGCTGAAGCAGGTACGAAAGGACCTCAGCGTTGGTTTGAACGAGACCAGGGAGGTCATCTTGGCGAATCGTCAAAGGTAGCAGCGATTTGTTATCGTTGGTACCAGAGAAGCCCGTACTTCTTGCCCCTGTCAGCGATGTCCTCTGAGGCCTTGGGAAGTTGGGAAGATCCCAAGCAGATGCAGAAAGTTTCATTCCAAATTGCTTGGCGTACAAGGGAAATACCCATTTGTTGAGATAGAAATTGAGAACATTCCTGTCCAGACGCAAATGACGATACAGCTCCTGAACTTGGCCATCGTCGTCACAGTTGATGACATTCCAGTGACGCAGCCCTTCTGGCAATGTGTCACATCCATGGGTCCATCGGTCGTATGCGGAGGCGGCATCATCTTCTTTGAGGACACTAGAGAGGCTTTGACGGAACTGAGCTTCGTTGAGTCCCCCATAGTAGAATGACAGCGTTGTGAAAATGATGGAAACATCTGGGTGACCGAACTCGCTGCTTTCAGAAGGAACACCTTTGGCTTCGAACGGAACAGCCATGGGGTCTCGTGTTGGGTGCAGCCCATATTGGACATTGTAGCGTCGCTTCATACAGAAGAGTAAGATCCTGTTCAAGATGAGACCGCGGACTAAGAGCAGGTTCCTTGCTGCAGACTCTTGATCTCCAAAGAGACCAGCAACTTCTTTCAGGTCATCACTGTCCTGCACCTTGATGTTGGCATTGGATAGGAATTGCCTTATGGCCCTCCGGACTTGCTTTGACGGGAGCCCGGACTCCGAAAGCCGCAAGAAAGACGTGCGATTGTTGACGATGTCCTCAATTACAAGACGATGGAATTCATCTTCCGCGTCTGTCCTCAGCAAGAAGGCCATCGGAAATACTTGCTTCCGTGGGCGAGGAACAACCTCAACGCTCCGAGGAAATGCTCTTTGGATTTCTGGCAAATGCTCTTCAAAGAGGTGGAGAAGCTCTTGAATGATCAACCATCGCTGGGGAGCCCCGTCAACGGACAGCTGAGGGCCGCTCTGTAAATGAGGTCAGCACAATTACCGTTTCCCTCAGAACTGATTCGCATCAGGGTTCTTGAGTCAAAGCCGTGAGGGAGCGATAAGACAGAGGTTTGGCAGCTGAATATTGTGAGGAAGGTAACGACAGATGGTTTGGTTGGGTACCAGACCAGAATAGTTGCTACTGCGGGACTGTTATATAGCAGGCTTATCGCAAGAGGGTGATATGACAGTGGAAATAAAGGTTGAGATTTCGGGGGCTTGATATGAAAGTTAGGAACAAGGACGTGAACACTCACAGGATAGATGAGCTGAGTCTTGACTCCGAGAGTAAAGTCAGATTCGTCGATCACGTCCCGTGAGAATCGTGTCAAAGTATCTTGGAACCGTATCATGGCCTCGGCCTCTGATGTTTTTGAGTCGACAAGGCGCTGGAGGCCACTGAGCTTGAATGAGAGCATGTGGTCGCTCGTGGTTAACAGGACTCCGGATTGCTCTCGAATATCCTTGTGCAAATCTCTGTACAGGCAAAGAAGCTTATCAGTGGATGGTGTTCGGCGAGAGAACGGAATGTGCCGGATTTCTCGACCGACAAGGCCGCCGATCCTGGATTGGACCACTTGAGCTGATTGCAACAGGAGCGCTTTGGGAACGACGAGGCGAGCAATTTGAGTGGTATCTGCGAGTATCGCAATAGACATTGGCACAATGCAGGAGGTTTTGCCTACAGAGGAGTCAGTAAGTGATGTCCCGGTCAGGAAGGCCGCAAGTTGTGTTACCTTGACCCATGTTCAGCTGCAAAACAGAGTTGGAGCCGGATTTGGGTGATATTATGGCGTTGGCAACCTCCACTTGATCAGGTCTAATAAGAAGGTCGCATTCCAATTCCATGAGCAGCCAATCGGGTCGGTGCAGAGGATCCCAATTCTGATGCCCTGTATTTCTCAAAGCTTCCTGCAATGTGGCCCCATTGCCCGTCAATAGACAATGCCGAATCCTCTCCAACCATTGGAGCTCCGTGTTTTTGACGCCGAGTTTGACCAGTGCTTCTTTCATCCCAGACCCGAATTGGACCTTCGACTTTGAACGGAGCTGCTCCAGAAAGGTTGTTTTTCCACCAGGCCACAGGTCGGCCATTTTGAGCCAGACTGAGCGTCTATCGCCCTGCGCAAGTGCTTCGCTGATAGACTGATATACTTCCGCAATGGCCAAGCGAGCTTGATCAGTGAGGTGAGTCAATTCAGATGTCGATTTGTACCTGTGCTGTAGAACATGGCTTCGGTGAGATAACGCTCCCTGACCATCTCTCATTGCGTTCAAACTCTTGAGCAGGTCTGCTCCATATTGCCTTCTGAGATGGTCCTGCGAAGTCAAAAACGGCGCAAGGATGCGCTGCAGCTCGTTGAGTTCCAAGCCGGGGGCAAATGCCCTAGATTTCGGCGCAGCTTGCGTCTGTATCAACTGTACAGAACGTGTTTTGAAAGGCGAGATCGGTTTAGAAGCCGTGATTGTCTTTTGGAGGAGCTCCAAAGGGAGTGATGGAATGACTGGGCCTGTGCGCTTGGAATGATCAGGAGGCTTGGTGGGGAAAGCCAGTGGTCGAGTTTCTTGCATCATGCCACTGTCCCCGACAACAAAACTGTCCAGGCCCTGTTGGATCTCGTCAATGTACTGTGCCAACTCCAAGTTCTGCATCTTCCGCTGCCAAACCTCGAGGACTGACTCCAAAGCCTCGGTCTCATCAAGCAGCTTTGTCTCGGGCTGGAATCCATCGATAGACAGAGATTTGGAAGGCCACTGCTTGACAAACCACTTTGCAAGTCTTCGACCTTCTTCCTCACATCTGATCAAGTGTTGATCTTGAATTCCTGCGCCAATGCTCCTCTTCCCACGAGGCTGAATGAATTCCGGCCACACTGATCTGATCAATGATTCAAGAAGCTCGACTGTTGGCGGTGTGAGGTCAAAATCGACGAACACGGGATATCGAGGCGGACTCAGAACTTTGAGTGAATCCAGCCTGGCAATTGCGGCCAACACCTCAAGAAGGTCCAAGTCGGTCTGTGGCTTGAAGCTCAACAGTGCCAGTCGGAAAGCAAGGCTGTAAAGCTGATCTGAGCCTGAGAGCCTGCTGAAGTCCACCAGCTCGCCGAATTGGCCGATCACCGTATCCTCGACTAATCTGCCTAATCCTTCAGGAGGGGCAGCACCGGACTGAAAGCCGCCAATTATCTGTTTTCCGATGAGTAAGGATGGCAGAACAATCCTCTTGGAAAGGTGAAACGGTCTCTTGAAGGTTGTTTCCACTATGTGCTTGACGTTCATAGCCATGGTGGAATCAAAGCTTTGGTCCCTAGCGGCGTAAACCTTGTCCAGGGAGGTTTGAGCAGGTGGACGATTAGATGATTGTAACTGTCCTTTGGATGTTCCACCATTGGAGACGTTCCCAGAGAAATTGTTGGAAGCGGGTGGGTGGATTGACGAAGGATCGTAAACAGACCGCCGTATCTGAGCTCGTCGCCGCAAGTGGGTCACTTCTTCTTCCTCTTTCACCTCAGGGGTATTGTCGAAGAATGGGCGGAGTCGATTAGACTTGCGCACAATATCTCGAGTGATGGTCTCCAGACAGTCATGTTGGATGGAAACGGACAGATTGGGATTCCACCGTATCCTTTGAAGGCTGCGCTTGTCCTCCGGGTAGAACTCCCGTCTCGGTGATAGCCTAGCGATTCCTTCCAGTGTTGCTGCGTGATGATTCTTTAGAGAAGTCCACGGCTGAGCCAGTCCAGATTGAAGAATATGGATAGCTTCCTCGGTACCCGTCCTCCCGGTCAACTCATCTGGAATCGGAGAGCTTGTCAATGCGTGCAGGTGTGCCTTGTAAAAAACCAAAGTAGGCTCCGGAGGACATGTTAGTCGACCAAGAATGTCGTCGATCTCATACTTTGCATATGCGTCCATGTCGGAGGGATGTATAGTGACCTCCCCATGTAATCCACCAAGACGACACTTCACCTGCCCGAAGGGCACGATAACTGTTCGCCTCCGGTTGTCTCGGATGTCTCGGAGTACAAGTTTGCTGAGAAGTCCATGTAATGTACCGGCATCTTGGTTTGGGTCAAACTCTTTGCCAAGCTTTGTCTCCTCAAGCCTGTTGCTGTTGTTGACATGGAATGAAAGCTCGAATCGAGGCAAGTCAACATTCAGCCTGGACCTTGTTGGCAAAAAGATCTTAAGGAATTCTGGGCGCTCAAAGTGAATGAAGTGTTTCGCCACCCTTTTCGCAGTCTCAGAGTAAGGACACACAAGGCGACCGAACCTTCCGTTGCTGCGTGTACATTGGCGAGTGCGAAGGTCAATCACCCAGTCCCGATCTCTCAGTGTCCAGATTCTGGGCCGACGGTGGATCTGCAGACCTCCCGTTGATAGATTCAGGAAATGGACACAGTTATCAAGTAGGTCCAGGGGCAAATCGTACTCTGTGGCGGTATGAAAAGTCTTCCTTGGGATGAACTCCAGAGTCGCCCGAGATGAGACAGCTCGAATCACTACTTGGTCCTCTCTCAGGCCAAAGTGGATCTGCCAGCCTTCATAACATCCCGCAAGTTGATGAGTCATGCCACCAAGCCCGGATGGATATGTTCTCAAGTGTTGATGATCACCAAATAACTGCCTCACCTCCTCCGAGCCCCGAATACGCTCTGGCAGACGCCCAGCTGGTTTCCCGTTGACGAGCAGGAAGCCGGAGACGTAATTGAAATGGACTGGCTGCCTGACGGGACAGGATTGGCCTACGCTGAGCGCCAATGTGGTGGTCATGCGTGCCATCACCCATGGCCCCCTCCATTTTGCGGCAGTCCATGGAGAGAAGACCGTGTCCGTTGAGTCATCGGATGCCGACCAGGTCCTCGCAATAGCCGTATCAAGACATTGAGGATATTTTTGCAACGATGAATACACAATTTCTTGAATATCCATTCTCGTGTCATGTACAATCATTGACTTCAGCAGGGAATCGGTCTCGAAACCACCTGTCATGTTTTCTTGTAAGGCGATGGAAGCCATACAGTAGGCCTCCAGCTCCTCTGCGGTCAGCTCGTCTGAGATTGTGGCGAAAGTCCGCCGGCATAGAAGAGCAGATTTGAGAGCGTAAGCGCCTACTCTCTCTGCAGTGGAGTTGTCGCTCGCATTCCGCAGCTCTTCACGGAGCCTGGTGATCCACCCAAGTGTCGCTTTGCGGGCAAAGCGAATGGATGCACGAGCTTGTCCACGAACCTCGTCAGAGGAGGCAAATGCAGAGAGGCGCTGACTCAAAGTAATGCAAAGTTCCATAAGATTGACCTCACGCCAGTTCGACTGGATAGAGGCCAGTCTTTGGGAAATCATCCCTGCGAGACGGCAACAGAATGTGACATCAGCGAATACCCGGTAGGCCTCTCGCCGAACCCCGATACCAGGAGGACCAGCTTGGAGAGCAAGCTGCGAAAGGAGCCGAACTGTCTCGATGCTGGAAAAATTGAGGTGCGATGAACCCAACTCGACTAAGATAGTTATCCATCGCCGTGATGTCCCAGAAAGGAGCCTCTGGTATGCAGAGAATTCGTGTACCGAGGTTTGCCGCGGGCACCGGCGGTGGTTCGCAATGATGGCGTACGAGGACGGGCCATCAACCACGGCGGGCGGGAGTTGGTCCGGTACGTGCACTTGTTCTCGAAGGCATTCGGGTATAGAAACTCCACAGAGATGCTGGAAGGTCAGGGCTTGCCGGTCAATGGATTTGATCCAAACTCTATTGTCGACATCGAACAGGTCAAACTCGGGCGCATGCGGGCGAAGAACATCGCGAAGCGAGGCCCGGAGTACCTGAACGATTTTGAAGTGGGTCTGTAGGAAGCTCTTGGCGGGTGAAGCAAGAGTTACACCTCCAGCGACAGATCTTGAATTTTGGAAACCCTTCAACTGCTTGAAGTCGCACAGGATAAGTGGCGGCTCATCCTTGATGGCGCGAGCCGGCCACGCCAAATCACGGATGATTTTGAAAGTGGCGTTCCGATAGGCTTCGTACCAGCGTGGTATGGCGAGCTCGAACACAACTTTGGCAGCCTTGTTCTCTTGGGCAGGGAGCGAATCTTCGTGTATGCCGATTTCCAAGCGATTCCGTGTTCTTCTAAAGAAACACTTCGTGCAATTCTTGATGTCATCTTTAGTCCGATGTCCGGGTTCTCCGGTGCAAACGCAAGATAGCGCGGCAATTCGCTGGGAAAGTTGCTCGCACTCATCCGAAACGTCCTCCCATTCGGTTCTCTTCTCCTCTCGACAGTGGTCGGAGTCTTCGAGAATGTCACGGTACAATGACTGCAGCTCATTGGAACGAGCAACGTATTTGGCTGGAAAGCAGCTGGATGAATTCTCCGAACTTAAAACGTCGCGCGACTCACCCTGGCAGGCTTCTATTCTGTGCATCAAGTGACGTTGAATGCAAGACAGTCGATCGAAGTCTCTGATATCCTCAAGTTGCAGTACATCCAAGAGCTGGGGTGTAAAGATCGGGTGGTAGTCTCGCAACAGAGGACAAGCTTCTGTAGCCTTTAGATCCATCAAGACCCAGAGATGAAGCACATTGAGCACAAAGGCACTCATCTGGGTGGTGTTTGACGTATATGCGTCACCCACCGCCTCAAAGTATTGGCAGATAGACTCGGCGAGTTCGACACATTGGTAGGCGGATTGATCACTCTGCGCTGTTTCGGAGGAAATATTTCTTGTGGGTGGGTCGAAGCCGACGCTCATCGCTCGATTGAAAGATTGAATGAGCATGGATCGGTCTTGCGAACAGCGCTCCCTGGGCGAAGTTGTCAGACGAGAATTATCGCATAAACTTCAGCGGTGATAGAATGAGATGCGACGCATAGAGCCGGAATGGGGCATGAAAGGTGGAGGCAAGGAAGAAAAGCATGCTTCGACGGGGACTTCTCACCTAATTTCTTTCTCAAGGTCGGCAAGTTTGACGTATCGTGCAGTGAACTTCTGTACCTGCTTGATCCCTTCATCATTGATCTGAAACGAACTGGATGCAAGATCCTGCGTTCTCTGTTCTTGGTGCGGCCGAAGAAGAGCCAATAAATGAGTCCCACTTTGGTGGAGTTGAAGTCGCAGGTGGCTGTAAGGAACAGACTGTGGAGCGGGCAGAGGCTCGACATGTCGTGTTGTTTGTCTCTTGAAGTTGGCCGAGATTGACAAAACCCTGTCTGTAACTGATTGAATGACCTGCTCCATCCAAGGCCCCATAGAGCTGAAGAAGCACTTGTAGATGCCGCTGTCCTCGGTTGATTGAAACTTTTCCTGCTCCAGCTTCGCGAGTCTACGACAGAGCTTAGCTCGCAACATCAGGGTAAGCTCTGGTTTGAGTTGTCCCAAGACACTGGTCATGAGTTGTGCAAGCACGATAGCAATGATTGACTTGTACAACGCCCGTCCATTGTGATATCCCATGGACAGAACCAGGTGGCGTTGTACCGCCACACGCAAAATGAGCCAGAATGGATGACGTCGGAAAGGAAGGATCGAGCCGGTCTTGCTCTCAACTTCAATGTTAACATCGTCTCGGACTCGCTTCTGAAACCTCTCAACTTGAACACTTTCCCCAAGACTCTCAAGGAGAGGCATGAGAAGTTGCGTGATCATAGCCGGATCCGTCGTATCTCTTGCTTCAGTAATCTCGACGCCTGCCTTTCTCGTGTGTGCCGTAAGTCGGCTCAGAGTCTCCATGCTGGCCTTCTCCAAGAATTCGGCGAGCGATGTTTGAAAGTCGTTGTGGTGGAAGCAGGTTTCTGGAACAGCGCAAGCGCGGCCCGGAAAGGTCTGAATCAAAGCATTCTGGGAAGCCAAGACGTCTGCTGACGAAGGCGAAGCTTCAAAAGCCTCAAATATTACAACCTTGTGCTCGTTGAGACTGTTTACCTGATGTTAGAGGCATATTGGCGAGGACTTTGCGATATGTAATGGAAAAGGCTTACCTGCTCTGTCTGATGATCAGCGCAGCGTTTTGCTCCACAACGTGGAGTATCAACGGGGTGCCCTTGAAGTCTTTGAATGCAGCAGCGAGGGTATCCCTGTCAAGGCATCCACGATTGAGCTGACCGCATAGGCGAAGAGACTGGCGCAGAGAGGAAAGAGACTTGGCGTACACCTCGTGGGTAGCTTTGTCTAGGGTGTCAATTGCATTGAGCAGTCGCTCCACGAACTCCTGGGCTTCCTCATCGAGGTGAGGATCTTGGCCACCAGGTAGCTTCGGGGGAAGCACCAGGTGATTGAATACCCCTTCCAGAGTCATGTTGAAGTGCTGGAAATGGCCAAGACCTTGTCCATCGAATTGCTTGTGGAGGGGCTGGGAAGCTTCGAGTCAAGGATGTTGATAGGCAGGTGACGATTGATTGTAAATGCGGGGCTTTGGATGATGAAGGAAGGAAGGTGTTTTGGTGATCGAGGAAATGACGTCTGGTTCAGGTCTTACAAACGGATTGGAAGCGACAGGCGCGACGAGGCTGCGTTTGCAACGCGTTAAGGAGGGCTCTGTTGGAATTTGTGTTGAAGGCAATGCTTGGGATCAAGCTGAGGACTTGGTCTCGAGAACCTAAACAAGACAACAAGAGAATTGGATCGAGGGAATGAGAAAATGGAGGGTGAAACGAAAGTGGGAGATATGTGGGAGTGTTTTGCGAAGGTCACAGAAAGGGAAGCAATTGGTACCTGGGTACATGGATGCCTACCTCTCCAGACCGCAGGTAGCCCTAACCCGAGTCAGCTGGGGGAAGTGACCCCCCCCCCCCAAAGGATGAAGAGCACTCTCAAATGAGCGCGGGCTGTCCAGATGGGATGGCAGGCCAGGAGAAGAGGGCAATGAAAATGTGTCACTGGACCTGCAACGGATTTTATTCCGGAAACCTTGCCCTTGTGGGGCTCTCTGCACTCTCCGTGTGTGTATCCCCGGGCAAAATCCGCAGCTCGTTCATCAGTTCCGGACATAGACATGTCAACCGACAGACGCCGGAATACAGAAGGTAGGTACAGGGGCAGACCAGACCCTGAGAATGTTAGAAAGGATCAAACGCGTCGAAAGCTGCGTCTTGGGACACTGAGTAAAGGAAAGTGAGAGGTCGCTGCTGCTAGGTGGAGAGGCCCTTCCGTGAGAACTACAGCTTCCCGTTTCCGTTGCATCGATCGCACATGCCATCTCCAGAAATGGTCCCTTCAAACACAAAAACAGACCCATCCCCTCTCTTTGACGACCTTCTCCCAATTCCCAACTTCATCTTCATATTTTTGCAGACACCGCTACCAGTCTCTCACCACATCATTTTGCCAGACAACTCCGAAGACCAAGCCTTCATCTCACAAATACTTGGTATAACTACTGAAACACACACATCCCACTTTCCACCACTGACACCTGCACCAGCCTTTGCTCCCAGTCACCATGAAGCTCTCCACGGCTCTCACAAGTGCCCTGGCCGCCCTGGCGATCGCCAGCCCTGCCGTCACCAAGCACGAGGCGTCCCCACGGTCACCGAGCCTCTACGACATGATTATCCACTCGCTCGGCCTCCCAAGCATCCCTCCGAAAGAATTCAACGACTTCAAGCAATGCCTGAGTACCCACAGAACCTTTCACACCGACTACAGCAACGCGGAGGACGGCGTGTTCTCCATCACCAACGTGCACTACACCTGCTGCGAGGAGGCGAAGGGGATTTGGAGCCAGTTTCCTGACGATCGATACGGAAAGCCTGTCTTCTCCGAGTCTTGCGATGGAGCGCTTGTCACCGGGTTGTCAGAGCAGCACATGGGAATGATTCGGGATTTCTTTGATTCCATCTGAGGGACGTGTCGGAAGGATGGGCACGTTGGGGATACCACTTGCTTGGCCAGGGACTTAGCATCAATCAGTACCACACTTACACTTCAATGAAATCCTAGAGCCTTCTTCTCCTCACTGCTTCGTTGACCCGATTGTTGTTCGAAGTGGCTTGATCCAGGCTGAGCGCACTGTTGGCCGAAGCCGTCTACCTTAACAGAAGCCCTGCCTTGCCACACGCCCCGTCGCAGTCCTTGACATGGTCCAACTCCCGCGGGACACTAAGTGATTCAACAAGCTCACGATGCATTCCCAACTTCTCCTTGCTCGACGTTGTTTGAGTTGGTGGGGAGTATGCTCGCCGTCGAAAACCCGTGTCAGGTCCCCATCGAACCACGCATCCATCGTTACGCTTGATGCCATCCCACAGCTGGCTCCAAAGACTGTGAGATGGCTAGTCCACCGCCTGCGTGTTGCTTCCTTTGCATCCAAGTTGGCTCGCATCATCTGTATGTTCAAGCTGACTGGCGCGAGCAGCGGGCCGGCGATTGAATTCACGCCAAGACCAACGATACTGGGCTGGCATCGAAACGGGACAGCTTTGGAAGGCACTGACCCGCGGAAATGTCGCACAGGGTAGGTGGTGTTGTCTGTCAATTTGAGAGGCATCCCAAACGGCAGGCTACGGGTGAAACGGTATCGAGGAACGGATGCCGCCCGAATAAAGAAACGGTTCACCAAAACGGCCGCCGCCGTTCAAGCTGCTAAACGCACAGCCGGGCCAGGGTCAGGTCCAGGCTCCAGCTACTGAGCCAGGCCCCTGCCTTCTGACACGGACTCGTTTGGTTCAACATCGACTTTGTCTGATGGAACTGGCCAGACCCGAGATCAGACTCTTCACGTGCGATTCTGTCCTTGAAACAGCAGCAGAATAGCCAAAACAAGCTGCAGGGCTGGGTCAGGTGCTGACATCTGGCTGTGCTCCTGCTGTCAAGCGCTCGGATTCATCTGGCAGCTTTGCAGTTGTTGACCAAAGTTATCAGATGGAGAAAGTAGCAGGTGCCATCCCACCGCTGAGAAGGATCGCCTTCCAAGTACTCACACTATACGGAGCAGCCGTGAGAATTCAGCAACTGGGTTTCCAGAAGGCATCCGCGCCGCGTCTCTGAGCAACAGCCTGACTGTGCTGATCACAATGCACCCGTAAGATATTCGAGCTTTAAATTCCTTGGTCTAGCTGGAAATTGTTCAATGACTCTGACATGAAACTCAATCACTGGTACTAGTCTCTGAGAAGCCCGAGCTGATTTCCGGACGCAAAGGACCACTGTCTCATTAATGGGGAGATGCGCCCAGATGTCGAGCTTCAGGTACAACTCAGTAGTCGCTTGGCAGGCACATATCCAGAGGAGACACGGGTTGCCTCAGCTGTCCCTCTCCCATCCGTCTTGGCATCTCAATGTTTCGCCATCGCAACGACATCTCCCAGGTCCAGAGGCGTCGTTAGCTTGCCGGGTCGTACCCCTGGCCACGCCTACTTGGGTAGGACCCACAATGAATGGATGAGACCTTGTTCAGGTTCAAGATTCGCGCTGTTGATCTCGTATGGCGACTTTGTTTAGATGCTCCACCTGAGAATGCATGCAATGAGAACTGCAAAACCGGAGCATCCGTAATGCTCCTCGCCGACGGTGGACAAAGTTCGGGGAAAGCTCCCCGCTCCTCGTATCACCAGGCACCGGCGATCTTGGGCTGTCGCGACGAGCATAATGTGCGCCTCGTATCACTGGGTCGCCAAGGTTGAGGCGTTAGGGGATGGTAGGTTTTCTTTGTTCGCAGATCACGCCGGATCGTCGGAAAGACGGCAGGTCACAGCTAGGTGCTGAGAAGGATACGAGTGTCAGTCACGGGCGGGACGCTCTGGTTGGCACTTGAGGACTCGCGGGCTCGGCATTGCGGTCCAAGCTCGAGCAGCACCCAGGGAAAGGTCGACCAGAGGTTGCGGAATTGTCCTTGACGAGGACAATATACCTGTTCTTCCAATCATGTTCGCCATGGTAGCAAACGTGGGTCGTTGACGGCTAGACTCGACACCAGACTCGGGCTCGTGCAGGCTGCCTCAACAATGTGCAGAGTTTTTCTCCATCTCGGACTGTGCTCGAGCATCCACTCGATGGCGAGCTGAGTCGCCCTAAATTGTCCGAGCGGTTCTAGAAAAAGAAACAGGTCAGATCTTCCCGGAAATGGTTAAGCTGGGCTGTACTAGAACGAACCGTAGGGCTGTCGGCCCATGCCGTCGTCCAACTACCGAATCGTCCAGGGATGCACATTCAGGTACGCAGTGAGATTCCATTTGTGTCAACAACGCATCAATTCGCGGGCATGGGGCCATTATTCTCTGCCATCTAACTGCATTTCATAATCAATTGACTTATTGTTGTAAGAGCAGGCATCCCACGCAACAAAACCTTTGGTTTCGTCTGGTACAGCGGCGGATGGCACGGCTCGTACGAACATCCCGTGCTCCTAGCCTCATTAGCAGCATTCGGGAGTAGCGTCGTGGCCGGATTGTGTCCAGATCTGGGGTCTATGTCCAAGCCCTGCGCGAAAAGTCTTATTCGAGAGACTAACACTGGGGATACCGGCGTGGCGCCTCCAGACCGATGCCACTGCTCCAGCTCGACCCCTTTTCAGCAGCTGGTCGGTCTGGCCAAAGCACCACGTTAGCACATATTACTAGCAAAGTCCTCATGGCCGGTCCGAGAGGTCGAACAAAGAGAAATTCCCCAGCCCCCTTCTTGACTTTCTTCTCATGGTGTGCCCTAGAGTGTGGGCTTCTTCAGGCTGAACAAAGAAATCTGCTCGCCTATACCGTCCTGTGGCCAAGATGAATCAAGCAGCTTCTCGCACGCCGAACAAGGTGAAGGACATGGTCTCCTATTACGAGAAGAGAGGAGACCACACCTTGAGGACAACATCAAACCGCAGAAGACTATCCATGACGGCCATGATGAACTTCACGAGGCGGCCATGGGAGCATTTCCCTCGGCGGAAGTCGTCTTCATCCACCAACCCTCGACGAAGATCCTCGACATCAACTGGGTCTGTGAGCACCACCTATGAGCCCGCGGAAGAAAATCTGGCAGACTCTTTTTATGCCGCCTCCGAGCGCTCCGGAACATCGACAGTCATATCTGAAGACAGGAGACGGTCAGCCAACCCAGACTACGACTGGGAGCACGACGGCGAGCCCGACGACATTGCCGACCTGAAGGCGAGCCTCCACAAAATCGGCTTGTATGGGAGTGACACGACCAATGAACTTCATAAGGTTGACTCTGCCGGCGTCGATGACAAGTCAGTGCGCAGCGCACCGCCTGGTGTCCACGAGATAGATTTCGTGCAGGCATCACCAGCTCAGGCAGATGGGGATGAGTCCGGATTGAAGTCAACCAAGGAGAAGATCCTAAATCACTATGAGCCAGTCACCGAAGTTGAATTCAGCCACTCAGAGACACGCAAAGACGCGGCCGAAGAAGGTGACAGCACTGCTAAATCACTGGCATTGGACTCAAGAGGGTCGGAGAATACAGACAGCCCGCAACAACTTCCCAGCCCTAAAATACCCACTCGCAAGTCCTCGGCGTCAGGACCTTCCAAGATTGTACAGCTTCGCATCAAGACCTCCCACTATGACAAGGACGGGAAGAGCGTCGACGCAACGTCTCCCAGCTCACCCTCGCCCAAGTCAAAGACCCGCCCAAAGCTCGCACTGGACCTCCCAGGCATCCCAGAATCAGAAGCCGAGTCGCTAGGAAGGCAGCGGAGACCGCCGCTCAGCATCATCCGGCAGCTTCCCAGCCAGCCACAAGCAGTACACGTCAACAGGTCATCACGGCCTCCCGTGAGCATGAAGCGGTACCCCGTCAGGAGCATATCAGCGCCACTGCCCGGGCCGCAGCCGCCGGCTTCGCCGACGCAGATGATGGACCTCGTCAACCAGCGCCAAGTAAAGTTCACAAACATCCGGGAGGAGAAGCTCGGGAGGCTGGGCAGCACGAACACCGCCCGGGGGTCGCAGGGGCTCATGGGCAGGAGGCATGCGTCCGCGCCGGTGAGCAAAACGGCGCCGCGAAGGCGGTCGGGTATGCTGCCACCTGGGCGGCCTTCGCTGGCGCAACGGCTTTCTCTCAGCAGGCGGAAGCAGTCATTTTCGCAGGCGATCAGGGAGTATATTCGAGCCCCCCGGAGGAAGCCGAGCTTTTTCTTAAGGCGGAGCAGAAGTGTGTCAAGGTAATATCGGGGAAGACTGCGGAAAATTGCAACAGTTCAAGAAAAGTTTGGTGAAGCAGCATAGCTTGAGGATTCATTAGCCCCAGAGTAGATAATAATTAAAGGCATGGATGCCTCTAGATGGCGTATTTCTCGTTTGTGCTGTTCTGAACTCAATGGAAGTGATTTGAGACCCGATGATAACAACATTGACTAGCGACTCACTCATAGTGTTGAGCTGGATGATACAGTGTGGCTAGCCTGCTTCACTCATAAGCTAGGACAATACAGTTGAAAAAAGCCGTGCGAAAGATGATTAGCCATGCAGACTAGCACTGTGGTCGTTCTTGTGAAAATAGCCAATCATTCACTGGCAACACGTTTGGTGATTCTGGTGTAATAGAATCATTAGCGTTGCCATAGAAGCCCTGAAGTGTGAATGCAAACAATCACCGCAGCACAATTCCTCTGACACTAGATAAATTCCTCAAACTTCACTTCCATCTGAGTAATTTAAATATCAACCTCCTTTCCAACGAACCTTCAGAAACTACAACACCGTCAACTTGACCCATCAACTGGCACTTCCATGGTGCATCTTCAGCCCACTCAAAGAGCATACTCAACCTCGAAAGTACCTCTTGTTCTTCAAATAGTTCTTCGCAGCCATGTCAGACTCTTACGGTGCCCTCAAGACACCTCCCGCTGGATTTACAGCCTCATCAGCTTCTACTACGTCCACAGAGACGATGATATCCCAATCAACCGCTGCGCCCGCCACTGCAGGCAAACCGACCAAAATGAAATACCGCCCCCTTCAGCAAATTTCCCGCCACGAAACCCTGCGATACTACCGTCCGGGAGGTTATCACCCTATCCTCATCGGAGACAGACTTGGCGAGTCCGGCCGTTTCTCTGTGCTGCGGAAGCTCGGGTACGGCACCTATGGTACCGTCTGGATGTGCTGGGACGCAAAGGTCAATAAGCTACGGGCCGTCAAGGTCATGCAGGCGGAGACAAGTGCCGAGGACTACAAGAACGAGGTTGGTCTCCTCGCGCTGCTCTCAAAGAACGACGACGTTGTCGGGGTGGAGGAGGCGTACAAGAACCACCTGGCAGCCCCCTTGGAGCACTTCTGGCAGGATGGCCCCAACGGACGACACATGTGCATCGCCATGCCCGTCCTTGGGCCCAACGTCATGAAGGCCAAGGCTCTCGGGGACGTCAATTACTTGAAGAACGTCTGCTCACAGGTCACCAGCGGCCTGGCCTTCCTTCACAGCAAGGGACTGGCTCATGGCGATCTACACCCCGGCAACGTCCTACTTCAAACTACTCTCAGTGACCTCGAGGTCGACGACATCACCCCGCTTCTGAAGGAGTTCAACCACGAGCCGCTTTATGCCAAAGGGCACGACGGACCGGGACCACATGCACCAAAATACATCTACGAGAACTTCTACTGGGCCGAGGTCGACCCGAAATACTTCAAGAAGGAGATCGCCATTATCGACTTTGGTACATCGTTCGAGACCTCAGACCCTCCGGATTACCCGACCATTGACATGTCCCTGCGGGCGCCAGAGCAGTTCTTTGGCTCCTCCCCCAGCCAGGCGTCCGACCTCTGGGCCCTCGGCTGCACCATGATGCACATCCTCGGCTCCAGGAACCCGTTCTCGAGACACCCGGTCCCCAGCTGGGAAGACGCCCTTGGCCCGCTGCCGCAGCCGTATCGTGCCAAGTGGATCGCCTCCAAGGGCGCCGCCGGCTCGCGGAAGAGGAAGTACGCCGAGATGGAGGAATCGGAGCCGGTCTCGATGTCGTCGGAGCAGCTGGCCGAGGCGAAGAAGTGCAGGTTCGAAGAGTCGGGCACGGAAGACGTGGTCCTCGCATTCCTCGCCAAGCCTAGCACTATCCTGGTCCCTATCGACGCGCAGCCGAAGCAGCAGCAGCAGCAGCAGGACGAGGCAGAGCGCAGCGACGGCAGCGGCAGCGGCAGCGGCAGCGGCAGCGACAATGAAAGCCAGCGCTCAACCGAAGAGTTCAAGGAGTGGTGCCTCCCCCGCGAAGAGCTCGACTCCGCCGTCAGCCTGGTGAGATCCGTCTTCAAATACCACCCCCTGGACCGGATGCCAGCAAAAGACCTCCTCGCACACCCCTTCCTCACCAAACACCCATCCGCACCTCCCCCTCTTCCCCCCTCCGAATCCCAAGATCACAGCCCAGAGAGGACCAGCCCCGCCGCCAGGGCAGCAGGGACGCCCTGAATGAGGAGAATCTTCCTGTGCGCGGTGGCGGCGCCATAGATACCCGCGACGCCGACGCACCCCAGGAAGAAGAGGCGGATCTGGCTCGCAAACTCCGGGTTCGGGTGCGCGAGCCCCCATGCGAGACCCGCGGCGAGGAACCCGTTGTAGAGCCCCTGGTTGGCGGCGAGGACTTTTGTCTGGGCGGCGGACTGGGGCGTCTGGCGGAAGGCGCGCATGCCGGCCTTCTTGTCCCAGAGGAACATCTGCAGCACGAGGATGTAGCCGTGCAGGCCGGCGACGGCGGCTGTTGCTGTTGCTCCGATGGCGCCCATGATTGGTGGGTGGTTCTGGGGAGGGTGATGGAATAATGAGTGGTTGGTTGTTAGGTGGTATTAATGAGACGGCTGAGGGTGTGGCTCGGGGGAAACGGATGGTTGAGAATGACGGAAGAAGTGACGATCTTTGTCCTGGCGCTTGGGTTGGTGGAACTTGAGAGGCGGCGCGGTCCGGCAGGGCTTTCTTTGTTGTGCAGGATTGATTGAGACAGGACTGGTCAAGCGCGGCCAGGGTTTTGCGGACATTGTGTCCTTTTTGGTCTCGAGCTCGGCCTGGTAGCACAAGCGATCGAGCTGAGGCCTAGAACGGGATAAAAGCAAAATTTGGTGCCGAGGTGGGCGCTCGTGACTGACTCGCACATTTTATTTCCCAGATGTCATGCATGCGGATTGATTCTGTGATGGTGGTAATTTTTTTTTTGATATTTGGTTCCCTTTTAGTCATGCAATCGGAATGATACGGTGTTCCTTGAAGGGAAATATTCATTTTACTTTGGAAGCCACCAGCTCAACATTGGTTATCCGCGCGGATGTCGCTTCCGTGATCTAGCTTATCCGCCAAGACGAGGGCGTGTTAGGCTCACTTATAAATAGACATGCTATTAGGATACAGTCCTAGCTACCAAGAAAAGTGACCTGAAAGGAGCTCTCGTGAGATTCGGTGTGTGTCTGTGTCGTGTTGTTGGCCTCGTCGTTAACAATGTCGACCAGAGTCACATCATCAAGAACTGTCGTATGAGCCTCGCCCAAAGCGATGTATGCAATGTTGTCGATTATTTCAGTTCCAAAGTCGATGAGGCCAACGAGTCCAGAGAGCGTGTAAGATCGCTCAACAATCCACTCTGCCGTCTTCTGGCAAAGTGGATGAGTAATATTCGTCGTCTGACTGAATCCCTTGCCCGTAGACTGGTTTTGTAGATCCACGCTTGCTTCCGTCGAGCTAAGAACCTCGAGAGATACCTTGATAATCTGGGCAGAATTATCAGCAAGACTGTGCGGTGATAGAACTGGCAGAGCACGGGACAGTTAATGCGGCTTAAAGGGAAACAATAGAGCGGAGAAATCTAACAATACGCACATCGCCGTCGGTAATGTTGCCAATGTCGAGGAACACGGGAGGATCAGGATACAGCTCATAGCTGTCTGATGCGTTAGCAATTCTACGGCCTTTCAGTGCAGCCCAATGAGACTACTTACCAAGCCTGGTGCCACATCTCACCAGTCACGGCGTGGTGTTGGGTCATAACACCAGCCTGCCACAGGCCGCTGTCGGTGCACACTTTGGTGTAACGTCCCCGACCTAGATCTGCCGCACCCCCTGATTTGCCGCGCCTTTCCCACATAAACTCCCACTTTTCAACCTACTCTAATAAATCCAAATTAATATTTATAAACGCTATATTCGCAGCCTATTTAATTATTTATAAGTAATATATAAATAAAATATTATATAAATTTATTTTACCTATTATTATATAGGAAATAAATATTAAACTTTTATTTTTAGAAATATTAAGGAATATTAAAGATTCCTATAATAATATTAATATATTTTTAATTTCTTTTTTAATTATTATTTAATTAAAGAAATTAAATATAATTTTTATTATTTAAAATTAATATTATTTATATATTATTATATTATATATAAAAATATTTTATATATTAAAGCTTATTTAAAGACTATTTATATTCTTTAAGTTCCTTTATTAAGCTAGAATGATAATAATTATCTTAATAAGATAAGAGATAATATAAGTTATAGGTAATTATAATTAAATTCGCTATATATAGCTTTAAATAATAACTATTTAATCTATTTTTACAAACTAGTATTATATTAAAAGCTGCTAATTTGCATTAAAAGTCTTAGCATTAAACTATGCCCTTTCATGTTAGCGCTATAAAGCTAAACATTAGGCTGGTCTCTGTCGTTATAGATAAAGCCATCTCTAGTTTAATACTATCAAGCATTATATTTAAATGCCTTTACCATATAACTCAGGCCTTTAAATATAAATTACCTAAAATAAATAATATAAAGCTATTATCTCCCAAATTGTCGCATAACATACACATAAGATCTATAATAACCTATATAATGGCCCGCCAAAGTGCCCAGCTTAAGCTAAGGCACTACTAGATCTTTTAGTCTATTAGCATAATTAGCACTAGCGGCAATTGCATAACAATTATGCCCCAGCTCACCGATAAGCCGGCTCTTAATATACAGAGGTTCTAGGTTTAATTCCTACCTGCCGCATCTCTAATCCCTAGCCTACTAACAAGGTACCTCTAGGGCCTTAGGGGTCTTAACACTACCATAGGTTGCCCTGCGGGGCCAGCAAAGATTGCAACAAGGCTGCGGCTCGAGGACATGCCTCTTCTGGGGAAGGTACAGTTATAATAACCTATATAGTGACCCGCCAGAGTGCCCAGCTTAAGCTAGGGCACTGCTAAATCTTTTGGTCTATTGGCGCAATTGGCACTGGCGGCAGTTGCGTGACAAGATCTATCTCTGCTTTTATAAACGCATAATAATTATAGCCTTGCTCCTCAAGACTATTCAAAGATAATCATTTGGCCTGCAAGACCCTTCGAGAACAGTCATTTGACCTTAAAGCTTATTTAAATATTAAATTATAAAGTTTTAATTTTTATTAATAAAAGTTTTCTATAAGAGAGAGGATAATTATTAATATTTATTTATATAAAAATATATTATATAAGAACTATTTAAATCTATATAATATAAGTATTTATATATTTAAAATGAAAGAGTATATATTTTTAGAATTTCAATAGAATTAATTATATGTGTTTTAAAAGTGTGAGTTTTAAGGTGTGTTTGCACCAAAATGGGTGCCGCGGCAGACCAGGGGGGGCGGCAAATGTGGGCCGGGGACGTTAGCCACCGATGCCGACCCAGGCAGTAGCAGAATATGCGTGTTTGCCCGGCTCACTCACGGTGGGCAGTTTCGATCGTATCACCGGAAACGTGCCCGAGACTGCCGTGATGTTTTCGCCTTGGACCACGCCACCAGCCCAGACGATGCTGGTGTCCACGTCTGCCCGTGTTAAGAGCGAAGTGTCATGTTGTCTTGGAGCAGCCAGGGCTGTCGCAACAAATACATTCAGAATAGCGACTCCCATCATCTTGTAAGCTTGTCCGATGGCGGGCTTGGGTGAGGGTAGCAGGAGAGCCAGAGGATAGCTTCGGCTGTTCCGCAGGCCAAGCAGTTTGTAATACGGTACTAATACCATCTTTTCACTGTAGAATGCTACTTTGCTAGCATTTTGGTCGTATCAGATCATGTGCTAGCATTTCGCTCGTATTACCCCCTGTAGGTGCAGTCCCTTGGCCTGTGTGGAGCCCTCCACTTGGCATGCCGTGTTCCGGATCTGCTAACCGAGTGCGCCTACGGATTGTCGTTAGAGGATCGCGGATAAACTTGCCGAAATCGTAGTTGGTTGGCTCAACATCCCGAGCATTAGCAGATCAGATGGCCCCTGAAAGAACTTCTCTCCGCGAACAGAGAGGCAATCCGTGGAACAAGGCAATGAATTTGAAATAAGACAGGGCTACCAGATGACATGAGTTTGGGAATTCATAAACAGTGACACGTAACATTCAGAGGTTCCATGCCAGTGGTAGGTGGTGTTAACTGAGGAGGTGTAGCCTAGGTTTTCTTATTCAGATATCGATTCCACCTCATTGCATAGCCTTGACCATGTACGAACTTGCTTGGTATCACATCCAAGGCCCCAAAACCTCACTCGCGAGTTCCGCATTGTTGACCGGGAGAAGATGAGCCATTGAGAATACAGAGAATGTCTTTCTTGTGCGGCAAGTCAGCACAATTGACTGCTCCGCAACAATGCAATTAGCCGTGCCTTTGATACGACACAGCGAGGACTTATTGTCTAGAGCTGTCTGATAACTAGCATTGTCCATAATAACCGAACAACTGCATGTATAAATTCCTATTAGAGTCCTGCAGTTGTAACATTCTCACATACTATCATTGCGAACGCACCAACTGGCAACCGGTAGACTATCAACAGGTAAAAGTTTCGTCACACAAAATAACTGTACAGGCTGTATTATCCATCGAAAGACTGCAACATATCGCCGTCAGAACTTCCGCGTAATCACCAACCAGCCACAATGTCCGGCATATTTCACCGTTTCCAAGCCTTGCCCTGGGAGCTACAGCTCATGGTGTTCGAAGAATTCATTTTGGCGACCAAGAAACCTCGCATTGCACTCTTGGACGTCGAAGACGTTGACCTTGGTATCCCGGATGACCCCGACTTTCCCGCCTGGAGGATCAGGATAGATAACCCGGCACAGCTCCACGCGGAGAAGCCTACCGTGGTGGCCCGGAGCCTCTTGGGTGTAAGCAGTGCCAGTAGGCACGTGGCGACCCGGTTCCTCGATCGCCCCGACCACACTTGGGACCCCCCTTATTGCCATCACTTGCCGGTCGAGCTTGGCCTTTCGGTCGAGCGCGATGTTTTCTGGGTCCCGGATGACTTGCCGCAAGACATGAAAACCCGCAGCGGCGGCCCCGCTGGGCACGGGCGTTCCGAGGAGGACGACATGGAGTTCGTCATGATCAGCCTCGATACGTTCGAAAAGCATTTTCAGTGGGGAACTAACCAGCTCTGGGAGGATCGCGAGGAGATCAGGGGGTCCGAGATTGGGCGGAGATCCGTCCTGCGCAAGTTCTTTTGGACCTACCCTAGGTCGCGGCACTTGATCATAATGGTCGACGTCCCTCGCGGCCACGTCTCCTGGGATCAGATCCAAGTTGTCGGATCTAATGATCCTACTCCCTACACAATGAGGGATGAAGATGGGCCAGCTAGGTGCCACTCCGCCCTTGAGAACTACGTGGCGCTGCAAAGTGACTACATGCGGATCACCGCCCGTGAGCTCGATACCCATATGACGCTGGGCCTTGATTACGAGTTCGATCCTGAGTATAGATGGACCCAGCCCTGGCCGGAGCTCTCTTTTGCCTTCCTGAGGCCATCATGAGCATCCACGTCCAGCCTCGAGACGCTGTGCTGAGGAGGAATAGTTTGTGAGACTAGTCAACCAGCCCAAGATGTGACCTCAAGACATGACAAGGTCAAGTGATTCTTGAGCATGAAGTAGCAAATTGTAGAGCTAGGGTTTGCATATTTCTTTTGTCTCTATTGGCGTTCTTTCTGTATTCTCTAATCACTCGCACATTATATTATTGGTCTAGGTCATATCTAATATGAGATCATTCGGCCAGTACTAGGGACATAGTGTGGATAGGGGTAACCTAGTAAAATAAAAGCATGTGGTCACACACACGCCATATTTGCGAAATACTTTTCAACTATGCATCGGTAATAGAATACATCATCTGAACTTGAACTTATTTCACCTCTACTAAATCCATCGCGTTTGTAAAACATCGAGACCGAGTGCCACATTTTGCTTCCCTTGGGATAGTCGGCCTCACTAACTTTACCTTAGCTTGTTTGTTTACTTCCACAGACCTTGAAATACGGATGCAGATGATGAATATCTGGTGACCTCCGACACGCGGCGTCATAAGTTCTAATGGGTGGTTGGGGAACGTTTATTGTTAATGAGCTGAGGATAATCATGCCGCCAATGTCGGCTTCACAGAAAGCGACCGACGGGAAAACAGAGATAGCGATGGTCAACTTCTGCGCATTCCCTCTGTACACATGGCAAAGAATATCCAAATCGTATCAAAGATTACTTCTGCTGTTTGAGAATGCTTTGCTTTAATAATAAAGCACACCTCCGCGCAACCTTCTCTTCCCGTTTGCGCCTTCATTCACGAGCATAGCCCGAAGATCTAACTTTCCAAAATGTCCATTATCAACAGGTAAAATGACGAGCTTGACACGTTGGGTGAGCTCGCCCGAGAGCGATGCTCCAGATAAGATATCGAGGGTATGTCGATCGATACCGGCGAGAATCGACACGAGCCCGAACCCCTTATCCAATGGGACCGAATGCATTGTTGATACAAGGCTGAGGATAGTAATAACCAGCAGCGGCTGGACGGCTAAAACGAAGTAAAGCAAAGATGACTTCTGTAAAGTCGGCCGTATGTAAAACATAGTCTGGTCTGACGAGCCGACTGGGTATAATGGCGTGATGTCTTCAAAGGTGAGAGGTTTGCCGTTTGAATCTGTCCAATTGCCTGAGGCAGCTGCACTCGCATTGTATCCTCCGGCAGTACTGAGAGGAGCGTAATCAGTGTTGAGAGCCACAATCCTCGACCATACCATTGCCGCCACGGCAGTCGCCATATATGAGCCATGCCAGTTCGATTGATTTCTGGATCCAAATGGGGAAAAGGGGACCAAGAAATCTAGGAGAACTGGCATATAGAACTCTGTCAATTTCAGCGTATTGTCCACGATCATTTGTTGCTTATCCGCCGACAATGGTCCACCATGGCAGGAACCATTGGTGAGTTCAATGCCAGCTCGAGTGATTGACCATGTGCCTTGACACTGCTGTCGATAGACATTGTAGAGTTGGACGTAAGGCAGAAGGCCAGAGCAAGTGATTGCGTTTGCGTATTGGTGAGGAAATGCCAAGTATTGCATCGATTGATTTGAGCGATTATACCTCTCATCAAAAAGCCAAAGCGATGATTCGTTGTCATAGTATATATCCATGTATCCAAAAGTCCCATTCGCACAGACAGACCAAAAGGCTGACTCGAATCCGGCAGGGTCCACGGTCTTGGAAGTACTCAAGGTGGCAACGGTGCCGATGACGGGCGCGTTGACAACCCATGACTCCCCCACAGCAAGGACGTCCTGGACCGCAGTAATGAAATCTGGTTGCAAAGTATCCAGTAACGCGGTGCTGTTGCCATTTAACAACAGAACATTGTACCCATAAGACCGCGGGAACCAAGGTAGCTCCGGCTCGGAACCGTTGACTGGTGTTGATGATGCCCGGAAAGGCTGAGTGGCGTTAAAGAATTGGGGAAGACCCGTTGGCCATTGGTCACTGAACATCAGGCCAGGTGCTGCAACCATGCCATAATAGGTGGGGATTGAAACATATTGCACACTTTCGACGCTCTTGGAGCTTTGGCCTCCCTTAAAGGTCTTGTAGGCAACACTGACGGCGATCGGGAGAATGAGGAATAGGGTGAGAACGACTCTCCAAGGGAGGCCCAGTCTCGGTGCCATCGGTTTGTTGCGAAGGATACCATCGTAGTTCTGAAGTATGGAAGATCCAAACCTTGCTTCAACGAGTAGGAAAAATGTTGAGGTGACGCTTCCGAGGCAGAGGTTCATGATGCTGAGCAGGAAACCGATAATGATCAGCTGGTTGTTTGCCACACCTAGGCGCCACGACACGGCCTCATTTGCGACTGCTATGATTGCCATTGCGAGACAGACGAGGGATAGAGCAGCCACTGAAAGATCCGACTTGCTGATTTTATTCTTTCTCCTGGGCTTGCCGAGCGACGGAAATGCGGGCTGATGAGCTGGAAAATTTGGATTCGCAGATGATCGGACAGGCTCTGTGTCACTCAGGCTGTAGTTGTTTTGAAGATCCTGTAGGAGATGTCCTGTGGTAATGCCATAACATAGATCGGCATCTTTCACGCTATACGCACTGTGCGCGGATGGCGAGCGCATTGACGATGCCTCAGCCAGAGCATTGTCCGCGGCCTCGTCACATGAAGCAGACATGATGTAGGACTGGGTTTGATCAGAGTAGAGCTTTTTACGAGAGAAAGGTGAAGATAGTAGCAAATTCAGCAATTCCTGTAGACTGAACAATTGTTTTTCTTGAACTGATTATGTGTTGTGGGGACCATAACAACTGAAAGGCCGATGTTCGTCCTCGATAAAAAGGACGCGGCGTTGCGTGGATCTGCTACGGGAGGACGGCCCAGGCGGTTCGGAAGGAGCCAAAGCCGACGTAAGACAACGCCCTGCTGCGCGGTAGCTGTGAGATGCAAGATTTTGGAAGTGAAAACTCACCAATAGAAACTACATATCTCCTGTGATCTGTCTGTGTGGTGATGACACTGCGCAGCTGGCACCTCCTGAGGCCGCTCAATGGACGCCACTCGAGACAAATGCCCTCCAGGGCTCACACCTTTAGAATCTTCTGGTCACACAGCGGCTGCACTGGTAGCTTCTGTAAATAGAAAATCTCCAACCGAGAGCTGCACTTTCTACTTCCAGCCACTAGACTCCGAGCATCGGGCTGGCCTATCCCGGCCTGGACGTCTGAGATGTGGTGATAGCATGGGAACCCAAGACATGGGACAACCTATTTTCGTATTTGGGAAGTTAAGAGCTGCTGTGCCTCATCACACCATCGTGCACTGTCCAAAAGCTTTGACCGCCATCTTGTCTACAACCATCACATATCACTAATCCGCTCATCCTCCCGTCCATACGCCACGACCGCAGCACCCTATACACACACACCATCTTCTCATCATCGCCACACGGCTCCGGCTGCAGCCCCTGATGATCTGTTCAGCCAGTCATATCCCCTGTGCACGAATTCCGGCACACGACCCCTCAGACAGGCTGGGCATACGGGCCAAGTCCACACTGCCCTCAGATAACCCGGACATCTAGCAGTTCAGGCACTGTCGACCTGTCCCTCCTTGCTTCCCCTCCCCATGGCGCGTAAGCTATCCCCCCACACCCAGAGGACGACGGGCAGCGGGAAGCAAAAGACGACCCACAGGAAGGCAAGCATGCTGTTCCCCCACCCATACCCAAGGTGATCATACAGGTCGGGTGCGAAGACAGGAAAGGCAAAGCCAAGCGAGTACATAAGCACGCGCGTGGCCGCCGTCACCGACGCACCGTGCTCGACGAACTCGTCCAGCTGGTAGGCGTTGAGCATCTGGCTGGCCATGAAGCTGCCGAGCGTGAAGACAGCGGCGCCGACGTCGACGGCCGGCCAAGCGATAGCATATTGAGCCGCCCAGCCGTATAGTAGGAGCCCCATGGGCGTGATGATGACTCCAGGCACGAGATACGGTACGCGGTACTCGGGTTTGCTTGTGCCGTCGCCGCTGCCGTAGCGGGCCGTCATTTGACGGTATGACCAGTCCATGAGCCGGCCGCCGACCTGCGTGGCGGACGTGGCGCCGATAGCGATGGCTATGTAGTTTAGTGAGCTGATGAACTCAGACTGGCCGTACTCGGTGATGTAGAGGTCGGCGAAGGTACCGAGGAGGAGGGTGTAGATCGCAAAGTCCAGGGCGAGGATGAGACTGATCATCTGCACCACGGGCCGTCGGAGGAGCAGGCGGAATGGCCGCCACAGACCGACCCCGAGGAGGTTTAGAGATGCCATCAGGGATGTGGATTCGGTGTTGAGTCCGGCAGCCTCGCGATGGCTGCGTGCCCTGCGACGCAAAAGAACGGGGGTGTAGGATTCACGGATACAGAGCATGCCGGTCAGAGTGGTGAGGCCGTTGAAGGCGCACATGATCCAGAAGATCCACTGCCAGGCAATCATTTGCGTGACGACGCCGCCTATGATGGGGCCCAGGGCAGGGCCGAGGTACGGGAGGAGCGACGAGATAGCCACAGCCTTACCGCGGTCTTTCTTGCCGTACATGTCTGCCATGGTTGGCCCGGTAAGCTGAGAGAGGAGTGGGACATGTTAGCTCTCCCTAGTACAAGCCTTGTGCTGTTACAGAGTGGGTAATTAGACAGAGTTCGTGCGCACTGTGACACCAGCACTTGCACCAAAGCCAGTCATCAGCCTGCCCACGACCATCAAGCTCTTGGAGTTACCGACTGGACTGATGCCATTCCAAAGGATATACCAGACGTTGCCGGCGACCCAGACCCACTTGCGGCCGTAGACCTCTGCAAAGGCTGCTGAGAAAAAGGGGCCAAAGGCCAGTCCGAGGAAGTAGGTGGCAAAGACGATCTGGGCGGTAGCAGCGTCGATTCCGAGGTCAGCCGAGATGTCGACAAGGGCGGCAGCGATCATGCTGGCCGTCATCAGGGTGACGAGCTGTCCGAAGGAGAAGATGACGCCGATGGTGACTTTGCGCCATGGGGCCCAATTATACGGGTCGTCTGGATCGTCTGGGCCGTCCCAGGTGCTCTGCGTGACTTGAGGCATTAGCATCAGAACGGAGTGAGGAAAGTGTCGTAACGGGACTGGACTCACTCCGTATTGGATCCTGAGCTGCTCCAGGCGTCTGAGACGAGCCTCCAACTCTGTAGGGACAGCACCCGCAGCAGCAGCAGCTGTTTCGAAGTTGGCCTCGGAAACAGGTCCGGCATCTCTCTTGACCTCCTGGCCCCCTGTGACGTTGTGTACATGCTGCTCGCCCACCTGGTCTCGGTCAGTGTGAATCGGGCGAGGCGTCTCTACCGTGGAAGCCATGGGAGTGATTTGGAACAATGCCTGCTGGAGATACAAACCAATTATGTAGCTCACCTAATAGTCAAAAGCTTAAAGACAAGACTACAAGACGGAGCCGTTGTCGACGGGAAGGGGGAGTCAGCAGAAGGTCATATGAAGACGCCACAGCAAGGACCGAGCGCGATCGGCCGAGCCCGGTGTGTCCAATGCAGTGCATACATCTGGAAGTACGGAATACAGATATATGTTGTCTCTCTGCGTGTATGTTTTTCGATGGGATGCAGGATTGAAGGACCAACTCGGCAATCCGAGGCTGAGACGCGGTCACCAAGCAGAATGACGGAAACGCTGGCTGGCTATCAATCGGCGCTCCGGTGTCGCATGCCACCGGGACTCGGTTCTCACGTTCTGCGACGGGCTCAAACACAACACGGGAAATCCTGCCGTGATTGCCTACACACTTGCAGCCAACACAAAACCCAAGTGAGCTTTCATTATCAGCGATCGGCCGAGTCGGTCTAGCCACAAGGTCACCGTCTCCTAGCTTATTCATCTACAGTCAGATTCGATAGCACCTTTTTTTTTTTGGGCTTCATTCGCTGGCCATAAACCTCGGGCATACTAGTCTACTTACATCTTTTTTGTAACCATGGACTCGAGTAAACCATCAGACGCTTAGACTAGGCAGCCTGTACCAGTTCATGCAGGAAATTCTGATAGGACAGCCATACTTAATAATTGCCATGATACAACATTGGTGACTGTCTTGTCTCTATTCCACGCTGACGCAGTCTGTCTCACCGTTGCATCCCAAGTTACTCCACGGGCACACTACCCTTGGGGTCTCTTGAGCACGCCGCACTGATACATAAAAAGAAGACCAACATTACGCAGACCAACACAGACAGCGCTTACAACTGCGTCAACTAACCTCGCAACCTTGCCCACGACAGCATTGTCATCATACGATTGGTATATGACAGCGTAATCCCGCAAACTTACGAAAAGGTAGATGAAAAGCACCATGGGCAACATCACTACAACGAGCAACGCGATAATGCCAATGAACAACACTCGAGGAAAATTATCCCGAACACGATCAGAGTCGGGTATCAGAATAAGCGCACACAGAGCAGGGAACACTGGGACCAACAAAACAAAAGTAATCTTGAGCAGGAAGTTGCCCAAGGGTGAATGGCATTCTTTCATGTATTCCTGCCGCCTCAGTGGTTTGAAACCTGGGATCGGGTCTGCATTGTGCCGAATCGGAAATAGTTAGCAGGCTCCTGTTCACGTTCCATAATTGCGAACGGGGCAACATTGCATACCAAATTTGACCCAGAAGTCCCGCGTCCTTTCGATCGAATGAGCGACAAAACGCTGTCGGCTTGCATCGACATCCCCTCGAGGGCTGTCCAAGACCTTGACCAGGACTGGGCTGCAGTAGACCATCTCGAAGACGGACTGCTCGTGGCTGCTAATGAGCCCCGACTGCGACACTCGGGACGTAGACACATAGAAACACGCGCCGCTCCTCGACGGACTCGCACCCAACGAGTCATTTGAAACGATGAGTAAGGTTGCAGCATAGTCAACCGTTTGAAAAGTGTCGTTTTCTTGAAGGACTGGCTCTACCAGGTAGCGCATGCTCCCGTCAGCGGTTTGTATGGTATAGCTTCTCGGCTTGGAAATAACCTCGTTGATGAGAAAGATGGATATATCGGGTCCCGGAGACAGCTTAATGAGCGTTCCCTGGTGGGAGTGATTTGATATATTGAAGTTCGGTAGGATGAACTCGGAAGGACCCGGAGTGATGCGGCGGCTGACTTGGGTTGGTACCCATCTGTTGTAGTGATTGCTGGTTGGGCGTAGCCTTGGGCCAGTGTTGAAGAATAACGACATCGGTAATCTCTGATAGCTGAATACCATATGTTGAATTCTTTCCTCGAGGGTAGGAATGTCCCGAAACTGTCTAAGCTTAAAGCCAAGACAACTCGCGAGCACAATATAGACATCCTCGGCTTGTGTCGTAGACCGGCCAGCGAGGCTGTTCCACATTGACACAAAGCTGTCAAGGCCCGAAGACGAGGCTCTGTTGTTTGAAAGAAATCCCACAACTTTCTTCTTGATCTCGTCCACTGCAGTGTGAGAATAGTCATAAGTGTCCATAATTGCCGTCGGCTGGAGCACCTTCCCTTTGAATTGAAACAGGCAGTTTTCTGGAAGTATCGCCTCCTGCAGGGTCCAACTTCGGCACATCCACACGCTGCAGGCAATCCTACAGAGTCCGTCGAGACCATTGTCCGCTGGGTTTGGTCGAGTTGCTCTGAGTTCCTTGTCCAAAACAAAGACCCTTGACGATCCCGCGTAAATGGAAGACATCGCGACAATGCATTCGGATTTCAACTCGGAATCCTGTGGCGGAATGCAGAGGGTATCCATCCAGAACATCTTGACATTCCTCCGTCGAAATATCATATTGTCCAAGTTCTTCATCCACGTTGTCGATTTATAGACTGTCTTGTGGTATAACAGGGATCGGAGTTGTCTGACTTGACAGAAGGGGAGCGCGTTTTCTTTCGGATTGCCAAGTCCGTCAGACCAGACATGACTAATTGTTGCATAGTCACTCCGGAACTGCCGTCTATGGACACGGAGCGAGAGGCCCTCCTCTGGGTGCTCGTATATGGAGACCAAAGGCACACCTCCAGCTCGGATAACCCGCACCAAGTCCCCATAAGGAACCTTGATTGTATAACAGCTCCCCCCGGGCCCTGGGCAGTCAGCAGCATGTTCGGTCTCATAAAGCTCCGGGGGCGCGGCGTTGTATGCGATACAATGTTGCTCTTGCAAGCACGGATGGTGGTCGTCTGGCCTCTGTGCTGTTCTGTCTATCCCCGCGAAAATGCGTAAGGCTGGAAGGGTATACACCTGTGCGAGGGACTCAATCTGATGCAAACACCAGCCCTTGTCAACCATCGTCACCTTCAGTTGTTCAAAGGAGTCCATAGCTGCGCCGCCGTCCGGTACGGTTTGCTGTTCAGCGTTCTCGGGGATTTGTGAGGCTTGGACTGCCTCTACGGCGGCGGAGATATCATCGTGACTTGTGTCTCTCATGCCTGCCATTGCGTGGCGTTGAGCTCCATTCATTGAGAAATGGTAATTAGATAGCTAGTTAGGGATGATTGCAATATATAGTGTTTCAAACCATGGTAGAGATCGTGTGCGAGCAAAGGGTCCATCAAAAGCGCAGGCTCTTTTGGTCGCTTCCGCCAGATTTATAGCAAGCAGAGGCAGGAGTTCTCAAGCGCCCGGGCTAGTGGTGGCACGAGCTCCAGCTCGGAAAATGACGGGGACTTGTGTCAGCCGTTCGGGGCCTAACTCCGAAAGAAAATCACTCTCCTTGTCGCAAGTGATGTATTTTACACCTGTACGACCGGTCACCCCGAGAGGCCAGCCAGCCTTGGTCAGCCAAGGGCGGCAGTGATCCGTGAGGTTAGATTGCGGGCAGCATATACCTGCAGCCACTCGGGCACTACGGCTTCATCGATATTACTGCACAGAAGTGGCCTTTCGGCACCACCCCCTGGACTTCGCACTCCTCGGCGACGGTCTGGAGAGCGGGGACATTGGGTGTGCGCGAGCGAGCTATCGGAACAAGTCATCATGGCGTTCTCACGCCCTAGCTGAGACTTCTCAATGTGACACAGTCCTAAGAGCAGTGTCCAGGGGTATCACATCAGGTCTCATGCAGTCATCAACACAGCCCGGTCGCACAACGCTGAGGTGAATTTGATCCCAATGCCACGACTGGTGTGTGATGCCCCAGGCTAGGGCGAGATTGCTTAGAAGCAGGTTCCAACTTCCTCTGTTCTAACCGAAAGACCCTGCCATTCGCCCCGATCTGTGTTGAAATAACAGACGAGGTGTTGAATTGAAATCATATGCTGTCAATTTGATAGTCAGTGCTAAAGGCTGAAACAATCAGAATGGAGTAATACTACCTAGGTAGTATGGCAGTGTTGGTGATGTCTATACATCTGATCTATCATAACATAACTTAACGCCACCAACAGACCCACCAAGTTGGGTTACACATCGCCATGTCTAGCTGAATGTCTTCGGGTTACAGCATTCTGTCTCCCAGGAACACTACCTAGGTATGCATGCCCACCCAAAGTAAAGGCCTTTACGTTTGTGTGACCAGGCCATGGGATCTGACGGTGTCAGATCACCCAGCGGTATACGCGTGCGCACTGCAACTTCCTCAAACGGGTCTACAAGGACACACAGCCCATTGATCCATAGCATGCCTCAGTCGCAGAAGAATCAGAATCACAGTCCCTTTCTCTTTATACCGTCCAGCCCGACATCGATGCGTCATCCACCAGCGGCCAGAATCCGACTCAGATCGAGCCACGGTTGGACCTGCAAGCCATCGTCCACCTTGACGCCTTCTCACCCGACGACCTATTTTCACGATGAGCAGCATAGACGAGTTAGAAAACTCTGATGCCATAGCATCTACCCAAGACATGACTAGAGCGTCGTCTACTTCGCCATCCCTCCACGTCAGAACCCTGCGAGCTGCCAAAACCATAAGAACCAGCAGCCTCTGCCGCCGCCGCCGCCGCCGCCGCCGCCGCCATCGCTCAGCTGAACACCCTGAAAGGACGGAGGACCGCCTGAATGGCGTCTCCTTGGAGTTCCACAATGGCGTCTTCGACAGCCTAAACAAGGACCCGGTGAGCCTACCACACAGCCCGACTTCAGCGCTCAGCCGCTCCTCTGCTACGCGCAGTCGGCGGGCCTGGTCTCTCCACCGGCATGGAGTTCGAGGTTGTTTCTGCATCACATCTCAGAAATTCGGGTCGGCTGCGACACGCACGAGATACGAAGAGGGACGGCTGGGCGTGATAGGACATTCAAAGGACGAGGAGATGCCTGGGCTGTTCCTAAGGTTGGGACGGCGGCGTCGGTGGCGCGCTGCAGGTAGACCCGACCCAGTACTGAGGAGAAAGACGTTTGCCAGAAATCTCGGGCAGCTGCCGCGGGACGAGACGACGAGGTAGGTGTGGAAGAGGACTCGTCAGATGGTGCAAGGGCGGTGAGTTGACCTTCTCCTTTTTCCTCAACAGAGACGTCTTTTCCATGCTTTCCTTCTCTTCCCCCTTATCCTTCTTTTAACCTGAGACGAGCACTGAGATGAGACTACGAGCATTCTTGGCAGCTTTGCGCTGTGGACGATGAGATCGAGTATCTTGGTTGGGCTTGACAAGAGTTCCAGTATCTGGTGGCTGAACATTCTGGCTCAACTCTACCAGCGCAGTCCTAGCCCGTGGTATCTGACCAGCCAATGTGGCAGTGGCCTTGCCTTTGGATATATCTTTGGGTTTCTTGGTAGGCATCTTCCATGTTATGGTCCACCAGTGAGTGGGAGTACAAGGGGGAAAGTATGAGAGGGGAGACACGAGAGATGTTCTGCCGAGGTAGGTTGCGGATGATTCAGCCGGATGGCCTGAGATGTGATCGATGTGAGCTCCCATCGCACCTTCCCACCAGATGGTGCTGGTTTTGTACAGCCGGCTGGATGAGCTCCCCTTTAGATCTTTCTGCATTGGCAGCAATCACTTCTTCCCTAAAAGCCACCATCAGCAATCGCGCCCTCGACCTCCCAAGAACAACGCACAAGAACCGATCCTTCAGCCTCCCATGCCGTCAGTTATCCTCGAGTACCCTAGCAGCGAGCCTGGAGATGGAGCCCGAGAGGTCTTCGCCTGTCTGGGCTTGACACGATGCTACGACATGATGACTGGGAAGGACAAGTTGGGCGACCTGCATCAAGACACGACGAACGTGACAAGTCGGCTCGAAATCCTCCGACAAGCCCTCATAGCAACCTTGACCCGCTGCCCACCAACCGGTTGAGGTTGCGATCCCTCTGGACTCGGATACGACACATGCGATGGCTTATCTCGCCAAGCAGTTTTATTGAGCACATTTTTTGTCTTAACCTCGCCGTACCCGGTCATCTGAAGAAAGTGACACGACGCTGCTGTTCGCCTGTCGTCCCAACTACTGGAATCCAAGACCCGCGATAGCTACTTGCGGTCGGACGCCGCGGCCGGGGCCGACAGCCGTAGGTGGGGAGGAGCTGGACCGAGCTCCAGGGCAACAAGCAAATAGAAGCTTTCAAACAAGGTTTCCTCCGGCAGAATTATCGCGCGAGGTAGCACCTTAGGAGGTAGGGTTCCCCACACCTTTCTAGAAGGGCTTCTTACTCTATCTGGAACATAGGAGGATGCCACTCCGGGCCTAAGTCCCAACGGCGTGACGCCTCTCCTTTTCATCGCCGGCAAATGGAGGATGGCAGGACGGCAACGATCGACGCCTGGTCTGCCTAGACTGGTTCTCAATTCATTTCCACACGGCTACTGCGTAAATGCTTAGCAGTCGATCATCTCCCCGCAATGTACCCCGGACGCCACGTTAGGAGCTCTGCCGGCCACTATGACAAGTTCCAGTGAGGTCCAGACACGGTCAAGAGGGCGATCCCTGTCCAATCCAACCTTAAACCAACCTATGTCCACCACCGCCTCCTGATAGGTACGAACGTATAACTGATTCAAGGCATATGTGCTTTGGCACCAGGCTTAACCAGGAATGCCAACCGCAAGCCAGCCCAGGAACAAGAATATGATTCGTCAAAGGCAGCTGTCCCGAGATTAACCGCCTGTCACATAAACAAAACCACTCGTACGACATGCATGGCATTCCTGGCGCTGGGTCATGTGGCTGCATGGAGACCAATGCCCGACATGTCTCTCGCCAAAAGCACCATGGGCCGACGCGTCCCTGACTGTCGGAATTCCCAATTTTCCGTCTACCCACCGCCACGCCACATACCACGCCTACCCCTAACCGTGAGGCGTACTGGGCAGCGTTGTCGTCTGACGTCCCGAGCGAGAAATCCATTGGTGCATTACCCTCCACTCCGACAAAGGAGCCAGTAACGTCTCCTCGTCTAAGCAGGCTCCTCAAATGGGCAGTTTTGAAGTCACAGTGACATTCTAGGAGTCGAGATGATCAAGTGGTCGTCTATTCACACAAACCGGTCGTGTCGAGTCGAACACGAGTGGATATTGGGCGGTGCAAGGGCGGTGTTGTGGCCCCTCCTGCGCCTGGGTTCCAAAGGGCAGCGGATATCGCGCAGGCGTTCTATTCTAGGTCCTACCGGTCACCGTCCAATAACCTTCCGCCTTTCCATATTACCGGCCGCACCCCCATCGTTTCTCTGGTCCTTCATATTATTTCCAGCAAGATCTAAGTTTTGATGCAACTGTGGATCTCAGACTATGCCCTAATCTGCATTGTGAGTTGGCCGCTTCCGTTCCGCCTTCCACTGGGGATATGCGGCCCTCCTCCTGCTTGGTTTTGGCCCCCTTCCTGTCCACATTGTCATGCGCCAGTCAGAAACGCACCGACCTCGTCGTAGTCGCTACGGGGCAAGTCGGCCTGTTCACCCACCCTGCTAGCCTCCGGCAAATATACTGCTGGACGGGATCTTCCATTATCCACCCAGATGTTGACATCAGAGTCTCCTTGATGTCGGAAGCCGGCCCATCGTTCCTTCTTGGATCGTGTTAAACAAATGAACCCTCCACATATCACGTCTCCGACTTCGCCGAATTTCCTCTTTGGGAGGTCTCCCTAGTCAACATGTGCCCATTTCCCCCGCCCAGCCGGATCATGAAGCTTGTATTAGACAGTATATAAACCCAAGAGCTGGGCTGTTGCTTGGTGAGCTTGTTCAGTCATCGATCTGCACAAACACCTCAAACAAGCATCGGATCAGCATCAATACCAAGATGTTCAGCAAAATCGCTTTCGCGAGCAGCCTGCTCACTGCTAGTGTCAGCGCCCAGGGCGCCGGCACGCAGAAGACCGAGACCCATCCCACGATGACTTGGCAGTCGTGCACTTCCCCCTCGAGCTGCACCACGAACAATGGCGAGGTTGTGATCGGTATGTTCTGAACCTCGCCCAGAATTGAAATTTTCAATACCCATTCTCACAACCGTCCAGATGCCAACTGGCGATGGGTCCACGACAAGAACGGCTACACCAACTGCTACACCGGAAATACCTGGAACACGTAAGGCCCCATCCTTGTCCTTTCACGGATCCCCGTCTGTCATGTTTTGGAATGTTCTAGAATGTATCAGTTCAGGATCCGTAGCAGGTGACTAACAGGTACTAGGACCATTTGCCCGGACAACAAGAGCTGTGCCGCGAACTGCGTGCTCGACGGAGCTGACTACGCTGCCACCTATGGCGCCACCACGAGCGGGAACGCCCTGTCCCTCAAGTTTGTCACTCAGAGCTCCACCAAGAACATCGGCAGCAGATTGTACCTCATGGAGTCTGCGACCAAGTACAAGCTCTTCAACCTGCAGAACAACGAGTTCTCATTTGACGTTGATCTGAGCAAGCTTCCTGTGAGTCTCCATTGCCATGGCTTCTTCATGAGGGTGTGGGCTAAACAGACGTTATAGTGCGGCCTCAACGGTGCGCTGTACTTCGTCTCCATGGATGCCGATGGTGGCATGGCAAAGTACTCGACCAACACCGCCGGAGCCAAGTATGGTACTGGATACTGCGATTCTCAGTGCCCTCGTGATCTCAAGTTCATCAATGGACTGGTATGTGCTAAGAACTACCCGAAATCTAGCCACACTCCAGCTAACGGTCCCTACTCAAACAGGGCAACGCCGAGGGCTGGAAGCCGTCCTCAAATGATGCCAACGCAGGTGTGGGAGGTAGTGGATCGTGTTGCGCAGGCGAGTCTCTGCCTATTACACTCCACAGCCGGATACTAACACATATTAGAGATGGACGTGTGGGAGGCCAACTCGATCAGCACGGCCTTCACGCCGCACCCGTGCACCAACTCTGCTCAGCACATCTGCTCCGGTGATGCCTGCGGAGGTACCTACTCGTCGACGCGGTACGCGGGCGACTGCGACCCCGACGGGTGCGACTGGAACGCCTACCGCATGGGCAACACGGGATTCTACGGCCCCGGCAAGACGGTCGACACGACCAAGAAGTTCACCGTCGTCACGCAGTTCAGCTCGTCCGAGATCAAGCAGTACTACATCCAGAACGGCGTCAAGATCCAGCAGCCCAAGTCCACCGTCTCGGGCCTGACCAGCTACAACTCCATCACCTCGGCCATGTGCACGGCCCAGAAGACCGCCTTCGGCGACCAGGACGTCTTCAGCCAGAAGGGCGGCCTGTCCGGCATGGGTACCGCGCTCAGCAAGGGCATGGTTCTCGTCATGTCTCTATGGGACGACGTGAGTAGCTCCCCTCGGGTTGACTGATTTTGTTTTCTCCGTGGCACTGACAAGTCCCGTAACAGCACTACGCCAACATGCTCTGGCTCGACTCCACCTACCCCGTCAGCGCCAGCGCCAGCACGCCCGGCGTCGCTCGCGGCACATGCGCCACCAGCAGCGGTGTCCCCTCCGACGTCGAGTCCAATGCCGCGTAAGTCCTTCCTCCCCAGCATCGATTTCTCCCGTGACCCATCGCTAACAGAGCCCCCAGGGACTCCACCGTGATTTACTCCAACATCAAGTTCGGCCCCATCGGCTCGACCTACTAGAATGTGTCACTGAAAACATTGGGGGTTTTGAGGACTGAGGGCAATGGATGTTTGGATCGTGCGCCGCTCTGCCGTTCGCTGCAGGGGGGTGATTGCAAAAGAGATGGGTTGATTCTGATTCTTGCTACTGTACATATTGGCTTGAAAAGCCTCCTTTCGTAAATCTGCATAGGCTTTGCCCGTATCATCGCTGTCCATGTCCTCTCCATGTCTCCATGATTCCTTTTTTCAGGAGTTGGTTCCATGCCACCGCGCTCTTCCTCCATTGTATTCTCTCGCCAGAACATACCATCTTCTTGCCTTGACATCGGAGACGTTTCGTCGCTGATTTCATGAGGCGTCGAAGATTGAAAAAAAGACTTCCAAAAAGGGGGGGGGGAGGGTCATGTAGACCTTCGCCAAGGGTATCCTCTGAAGGGATCGCAGCGTTTTCTCGAGTTCGTTGTACACCAGAATCCTATTGGAGTCACCAATTCCCATGCGAGTCTTCCTTGTAATTCCGTCTGAGCCACCGCGATGTGTCCGAGATTCTGGCGACCCTCACTCGCATGGCTGCGCTCATTTTGGTGCCGGTACTTTCATGCACTGACTCAATCCTCGGATTCGCTCGGCAATAGAGCTCGACAAGAATTCAGAGATTCGTACCGGTAAAATCGGCGGTTTCACCGGGCACGGACCACCCGCACAGACCACCCATACAAACCACCCTCTATATAGCTGCAACTATTAACGCTTTATATAACTTTTCTTATTATAAAATTTTTTTATTTTTATAATATATATTTATAATATAAATTATAAATTAATATATTTAAATATATAATAATAAAATTATTATATTTAATTATTAAAAATTAAATTATAATAAAAATATAATAAAATAACTTATATAAATTAAATAATTATTATATAATTTTATTATTAAAAAAGATAAATATAATTAATTATAATTAATTAATCCTTAATTTAAAAAAATATTTTAAAAATATTTATATTATTAATAAAAAAATATTTTTAATTAAAATTAATTTAATATTATTTTATATTAATTTATATTTAATATAATAATTTATAATTTATATTAATATTTTTATATTAATAATTAATTAATAAAATATAATATAATATTATTATAAAATAGTTTTATTAAGTTTAATAAGAATAGAAGCTATAAGAAGCTATATAAAGCGTTTGGTGGTCCGTGCGGGTGGTCCGTGCCCGGTAAAACCGCCGATTTTACCGGTACGAATCTCTGAATTCCTCGACAAAGGCTCCCGCATCCTCGCGGTCGTCGAAGCGAATGTACAACCAAGTTTTGGAACGTGAACCCTTCCTACCCATGTCGACCCGCACAATCTTAGAGTTGTGGTGACTGGTTATCCTCCTGACCCGGTCGGCAGGCGGCGCTATCCAGCCCAGGCTGTCGATCTTTTGCTCTGTTACCGGGTTGACCACCGCAAAAGGGAAACGGGGATTCTTCTTGATGGGATAGAGGAGGCATGGCAGCTTGCCCAATCCAGCCGGACCAAGGTCAGCAGTTTCGGACTCGAAAAGCTCGTCTGAGGAATGGACGGCCCTTAAGACTGGCAGTCCTACACAAAAATTCCAAGTTCCAGACTCCACGGCCATGTCGCTGCCTGCCAGGTAGCCCTTCATCAGATCACTCGCCATCTTTGGGATCTTGTCGAACAAAGCGGTGGCGTCATTGAACTTGAAGATCTCGTGCTTATTGACACGAACGAACCTGAGCAAAATCTCCACCATAAGCTCTGTGCTTGTGTCCTTGTATGCCTCCTCGAGTGCGTCTAGGATCTCGGTGAGCCATACGGGACTCTCGCCGTCATCTGTGTCTGTGTCGTAGTGGTCAATTGCGTTGCTTGCGTCGAGGAGCGTGAGCTCGCTGTCAATCTGTGCAGTGAGCTCTGCAATAGCCTTGTCCTTCAGCTCGTCAAGCAGGAAGAAGTCGCCGAGTCGAAAGATTCGGATGCAGACTGCTGGGATGTCCTCGCCGTCCGTCAGTTTTGGGATGTCGATGTCTGTTTACACATTCAAACACTCAGAGAAATGTTCAGTGACAGAAAGGTTAGCATCTCGGGACTTACCCTTGGTGTAGATGAAGCGAAGCAAGATGTCGATGAGATCCGGGTCCTGCTCTTCCAGCACAACCTTGCCAGACACAGCCTCCTACCACACTTTGCGTCAGCTTTGCAAGCAAAAGATTGCTTGGGATCCCGAGCGCCATGAGAAGGAGTACTCACCGCAAATTTGCCGTAGAAAGCAGTCTCAAACCACTTGCATCGCGAGCTCACGATGACCTTGTGGACCTTCCATGTTCGATCCCCGCAAACGATGGTCGCGTCTGCGAGGTTTCCCGTCTCGAAGAGACGAATGTCGACGTTGGCGAGGCTTCTGAGGCCCTTGGGGTCAGACATATCGAGAGGCTGAAGTGGCAGAGGTGGTGTTTTCAAGGAGTTTGGCGATAGTTGCTGCCATCGATCGGAGTGGTGAGAGATGGAAAGGTTGGTGGAGATTTGAAAAGTGGGAGACCTTTAAACGCTGTTAGGACGAAGGAGAGGCCTAGGTGTGCGCTGAGATGGCAGAAGCACTGTCCCTGCGAGCAAACGGAGTCAAGTAGCAGCAATCAGGTATCAAGGAGCTGGATGATGTTGCCACTCTTTTACATTTGGGTTCAATTCAAGTGAGAAGAACCACGTGGGAGCGGATCGTCCTGCGAGATGGAGTCTGGTCTCGAAGCTACCATTGACAAACTTTAGATGAGGCAAGCTTTTCGGATAAGATCTCCTGTATCTGATCACTCAGGGCTTGAGTCTCCCCATTAATGTATGTTTGAGTGTCTGGGAAAATCAAGCTGGACATCCGCACACAGAAAGACGAAGGGAGAGTCATGTTGAGGATTTCTATTCTGCTTAGGTAACTACCGCACGTTTAGAATGAAACCAATCAGGTATTTGCGTAGCTCCTCAGCCATCGGGCTATGCGTAAGCACCCAAGTCTCAGGCCAGCAGTAACTCAACGCTCAGGGTACTGCTTCTCAATGGTCCAGGTCCAGGTCCATGCTTCCAGGCTGACTTTGCCACCCTTCAGGGATGCCTCGGGTCGCCATGGCCAGTTGCGCTCTTGATTGAACTTGTCAGCACACTGCTTGCACCACACCCACTGCCCGATGTTCAATTTTGGGCGGCTGAAGGGGTGGATGGGGAAAGGGTTGTAGAACCTTGGCTCCAAGCCAAATTTGATCATCTTTCTGCATTGTGAACAGAGTATTTCGTGCTGAAACCTGAGGTCCTTCCTGTTCTGGATGTCCTCTTCGATGAAGTGGCTGTCTGGAAACCAGTAAGTGTTGCTGCTGAGGCTGTTACAGACCAGGAGCTTCAAAAGTTCCTTGTTGACGTCTGGATTCTCCTTCAGGAAGTCCAGCGTCCGCGGAAGGTGGAGCATCTCCCATCGAGTCACCCACAGGAAAGTAACGAACTCCGTTTGGAGCGACTTTGTAGCTCCGTTGGTACAGGCTTGCTGAAAGGCATCGAAAAAGTATCCCATCCACTTCGGATTGATGGCACGGGTCGCCAAATCATGAGATGCAAGCAAGGCCATCGCATCGAGGTGGTCTTTGAGCGACTCCATCGCCACTCCCTTGAGGGTATCGAGCTGCACATAGTCGGCGAGTTTCCAGCAGCGAACACAGAGGACGGGAGTCTTGAGTTGATACACATCGAGTTCTTGTACTGTCGTCAGCTGAATTCAAGGGACAAGGTCGATGATCGCCACCGTACCTTCGCGATAGAGGTGCCGAAGCATGATGTCGACTGAATCAGGGTCGGCCTCGGGGAAGTTGACCACTCCAGACTTCGCCTCCTGCGAGGCATATTAGTGTCATAGTTCCAGCGTATCTAGTGTTGTTTTCGAAGAGCTGCATACCTCAAACTCGCCACAGAAGGCGGCCCTGAAGAAGTTCAGCCTCGATGCCAACAGAGCTCGGTGCACCTTCCAGGTGCGACCTTGGCAGTTGACGGTGCCATCGGCCAAGGTGCCTGACTGGAGCAGCTTGATGTCGTTCTGCTCGAAGGAAGGCGGGAAAATGATCATTCTGAGAGAAATGGGTGAACAGTAAAGCCCTGGAAGATTTGCGTTCGTGAGAAGTAGACACAGAGACTGGGTTTCTGCTCTGGTGAGTTGGGTCTTAAATGGCAGTGTGGCGAGGCTACCGTTGCCAGGCAAAGTGGGGCAAATTGGCAGCAGCTCAGGCTCGGCTGTGCTGCCTACGGACGTACTGCGATCAAGCCAGGCAGCTCCCTTTGCGTTTGTTGAGTTTCTTCTTTCTGGCTTCCGATCTGGTTTGGATACTGGAGAGAGCACCTGAGGTATTTGTTTTGTCACAAGATAGATTTCAATGCCAAACTCGCCAGCCTGTTTCTCCTGTGGAAAGAGAAAGGTAAACCGTAGCATCCACGGAGGTCACGCTACCGCCCTAACATGGCCGCTCAGTCAATACAAGGAAGTCTAGTGGAACATGTCGTGGGTCAAGCCGACCGCATTCAGTCACCCAGATTGTTGGGCAAGATTCTTGCTCCCGAGGCAATCCCATGTCAACAGCATAATGCCTGGGCTTGACGTTTGCTTTGCTGTGTCCTAATAACCTCGAGCTGCTTCGAAGCCACCCGATTCTTTATTCAGTCCAGGTGTTTGCAAACGGATCTCCTTTTCAATCGACGGCATTCCTACTCGTGATGCTACGTCGTGGTCTACCTGAAATATCCTCTTCACCTCAGAATTGCAGTGCTCAGTCCATTCACTAATCTTGGGACCTCGCAACAGTCCACACAGTGAGACCCAGGTGACGCTGCTATAAAGCCATTCAAGGAATTTAGAGGAGTGCATCCTTAATGAAATCTCGTCACAATGCCAAGAGGAAGATACAAACGTGCTGCTGACGTTTTGAGATTAACCGGTGGCGTGTTAATTTGGCAGATGCACGCCGAGACCAGTTCCTGCAGTGATGATCTACAGACAATGCAATGCCTCGACTTGGCACTCTAATCTACCGACATATCCGACAGCCAGGACGAATCAATGACATTGAGATTGATTGAGATGTGGTGGATCTTGGTGAGGCTCTGGCCCGGACGGCTGGATAAAGTGACTGATTCATTCGAGAAAGCTTAATTTGACTTCGCAGGATCAGGTTGTACGACAGTCGTGACGCACGAGCTGCGGCTGTGGAGTCTCGCTTTCGGGAGCGATTCCGGAAACTTTATATCTGAGGTTTTCATCAGCCGTACGCTTTCACATGTTCTGATTGGGACAGACCTAACCTACGCCCAAACGTTTGAATGGGCAGTATACAGTAAAGGCCAGGGCTGCTGAGTGAAGTGATCGTTGAATCAGGAGCTCACAGAGACGCACCCGTGGCCGTTTCACTTTAGCTAGACCAGGGAAGGTCTGAGCCCTTCTAGCTCACGTCAAGGAAAGAACGTCTTTGTTTGTCCACCCATTCACAAGCTCACACTCGCCATAGCTAGCGCAAGCACATGCACTTCATCAACACAACGAGTCAGACCAAAGCTTGTTTACACGCTCATCCGCGGAGGCGATCACTTCCCCGCTTGCATCCACCCGCAGCAGCCGCTATAACACCATCAATCCTCTAGTCATCAATCCTGTCAATGGTCAGCCTCACATTCCCGAACGACCTAGCTTGGTCAGGAAGCCGAAGCCGAACATGATGCCGACGGCAGGCGACCGCGGGACGCTGACGCCGCTTCCCGAGTACCACCGCCGAGGCCTCACCGTGCTGACGGCCTTCTCCGTGCTCTCCTTCATCTCGACCACGTGCCTCTGGCTCTTCATCACGTACAAGCTCGTATCCTTCCGATGGCACAAGTTCAGACAGCGAAGAGAGCAGAAGAGAAAGAGGCAGGAACAAGTCCAAGAGCATGTGGAGATAAGGGACCCAGACTTCTCCTTGGGCTTGGACCAGCGCCATGAGCACCTCGAGGGGAGGACGATCATGGACCAGCTGCAGGAGCTTGACAGGCTGCGATCGGAGCAGGACCAACAGGACCAACAGGAGCAGCACAACCAGCTGCAGAGCCCCGCGGCGGGCGACGAACACATGCAGGATGGGCTGGGCGATGACAAGCAAGACGACTGCAACCCCTTCCCGATACTGGTGTACCACCTCCTTCTCGCCGACATGCAAGAAGCGATGGCATACGGTCTGAGCATACACTGGCTGTCAGAAGATGGAATCTACGCCCCCTCGAGTGTCTGCTGGGCCCAGGGGTGGTTTGGCTCCGTCAGCAACCTCGGCGCCAGCCTCTTCCTCTCGGCCATCTCCGTGACCACGTTTTGCACGATCGTCCTGGGGCTCAAGCCGTCGAGGAGAACACTCTATGCGGTCGTGACATGCATCTGGCTATTCACCTACGGCATCAACACGGCCGGCGTGCTCTGTGCCATGCGCAGCACACCGGTGCTCAAGATGGGAGAGTCGTACTTCATGAGGGCAAATGTCTGGGTGCGTACATCCAACACACCCCTCCGAGGCTGACCTATGTCCGACGCTAACCTCGACTCACAGTGCTGGATCAGCTCCGAATACAACCCCTGGCGTCTCTGGTCCCACTACTTCTGGGTCATAATCTCGATAACCCTCACCTTCGGCCTCTACTCTGTCGTCTTCTTCACCCTCTGGCGCCAGAAACGCAGCTGCCGCCACATGCCCCAGCGCCGCCTGGACACCCCCGAGTCGGCCCGCCGCGAGAGCGAGGCCCCCCAAAAGTCGGGCTACCACCCGGCCTTCCTGGTGTACCCCATCATCTACCTCATCTGCATCGCCCCCCTCGTCATCGGCCGCATCTCCATCATCCTGGGCTACGACCTGGGCATCTCCTTCTTCGCGTTCGCGGGGTCCATCCTCGCCGCCAACGGGCTCTTCAACTCGGCGCTGTGGACGACGACCATCCTCTTCAGCGCGCCCGACGACATGCTGGCCACGGGGCTGGACCGCTTCAGCTTCATGCGCACCCCCGCGCGCAACTATGGGCATACTGTTATCATCAGCGGGCCGGTGAGCCAGGGCTACGCGGGGACGTACCGCGCCAGGCAGCAGCAGCAGGAGAAGGAGGAGGAGGGGGGCAGGAGGGAGTGGTGGTGGTGGCGGGTCGGCGGGCAGAGGGGGTGGGGGAGGTCTTATGTTAGCACGCATGAGAGCCTGAACCCGGACCTGATACGGGTTTATTCTACGCCGACGCCTGTGGTGGAGGGGCCTTATATTCATATGAATGTTGTCACTCGGGTGGTTGTTGAGGATGCGAATAAGGAGGGTAATGAATAGAAATACATGATTTTCGTTCTGTGGCTCTTGTGCTGTCCAGTATTACTTGTCTCTCTGAAAGCATGGTGAACCTCTATTCTTTTTCTTTGTCCAAATGCATCGCGGAGGGCCGGGGAGATTCGGATGTAACCCGTATTCGGTGGACTACAGCCCTTGCAAGACCAGAGTCAGCTCTGGATGGGCTGGTCCTCTTCATCCTCCTGTTCTCGGCGCTCTTCAGCCAGTAAGATATCGTCGGCCTCCCTTTTCGGGACTCGGCATAGCAGGGGCCAGTATGTGGAGATTTTGCAAAGTATGATAAAGATGGCTTTCTGCCTCTAAAGTTGAATAATTACTGAGGTGGCTATTGCATCCCTGACGGAACCGAATTTCTATGACCCATGCCACACCAACCCCATTTTCCCATGAGAGAGATCCTCAGTCCATAGCCGTACAAGTCACAACCTTGGACCTCGTGATCAGGTCCTTAGTATTATCCCGCTTGACCCTCGGAACTCAGACACTCAAACCAATTCTCGCCTGTCCCCTTCAGAACCACAAGTATGTGTCATGGCCGCCGCCGCCGCCGCCCATCTCATCGTCCGCGTCGTCGCTGAACATAAATGGCGGATCGATGTCAACACTCTTGAGCCGAGGGAAGCGGCTCACATCGACACGGTGCCGAGCCATGGCGGCCTTGTCTTGCTCGGTCAAATCCGCCCCCGAGGGAGTCCAGCCCAGGCGGAGGTCTGTCAACGTGTCCCTCACCTCATCCAGGGCCTGCTGTAGGGTTGCGTCCATTTCTCCCGAAGTCAGCGCAACATTGGCGAAATCGTGGTTCCACTCCGTGGCTCTGGTGGTGTAGCACAATATCTTGAGATTCTTTGCGTAGCGCAAGCAGCGCCGCAGCCAGGCGGGATGGGTCCTCGAGTTGTAGAGCCTCAGCTCGGTGACGTGCGAGAAGATCTCAAGGTACCTCGACGGCTGATTCCGGAGGGCAGCGCTCGGACCGTGGGGCAAGAGTGACACCCAGTTGCCGTTGTCGCGGGAGAGTTCCCATCGTTGACACTTGAGGAACTCCAGCGTGACGGGGAGGGGTTCGAAGCGCAGACGCTTTCTCGGGTCGGATTGTGTCCGGATGCGGCGGAGGGACTTGAAGGTGTCGCCAAAGGCAGCCTCGGCGGAGCTCGGAGGTGGAATTTGGCTGGAGGTCATTGCGTCTAGGTCTTCGCGGGAAACCTTACGGTGGTGCCAGAGATCGTGGGTCTGCGATGAGTAGGGCGCGGTGATCAAGATGTCCTCAATGCGGATTCCCAGATAGAGTATGACCCGAAGCAGTCGATAGTAAAACCAACGAATTCGCCATCCGTGGTGGATCAACGGGGCACCATCCTGAAGAGGACACGGGACCTCATCGTAAAGTCGATAAATGTCCCACTTGAGTTTGGCAAAAGCCTTCGTCAAGACCTCTGCCTGATTTGAAATTTTGTTCGTCTCCAACGGTCTTCTCAGTCGTGTCAAGACCGCTCGGTCCACCTGCGGTGAGGGCTGCTGAAAAATCAAATCCGCAAGCACTGCAAGGCTCCGCATCCATGCGCAGCGATCCTGGTGGGTGATGAGGTTGACCAGCAGATTCGCCATCTGCATGCGGCTGGTGATGATGACGTTCCGGTACATCAAGGGCGACACGATCTCGTTACAGAACTTGGAGGTGAGGCGCAGGTTTGTCAGCGCCCTCCGGGAGGCCAAGATGTCTGCGGATAGGGGGAGTCCGGTTCCAGTAGGCAAGGGGCCGGGAACAAGGCACTCGAAGACGTTTGTGATTATCTCCGTAGGAAGATCTGGCAGTCTGAACACGGCGGTGTCCATCTCTAGGTCGATTGAGGCTTCATCGTCGGACTGAATTCTCGGGTTGCGTGGCCAGCCGCGCCAAAGCGTGGACGATGCCTCGTGAGCTCGCATATCATCCATCATGCAAGTGGAGGTAAGGCTGGAGATGTGGGTCAGGTAATGATTTTCTCTCATCCGCTGGGTGACTACGGGAGAAGTCTACCCTGGTGATGGTCGCAGAACAGCAACAGCGATAGGTCGGTTTGGATGCCCTCACAGATTGGGATGTGTAGTGTCAAAGAGGGGGACACAGAGAGGCAGATGGATTGTGTGAGCATGGAATGACTTGAAGAGACGAGTGCGGTGCTAAAGAATAGAAGAGGGAAACGTTGCGGTCAGTCTGCGAAGCATGGCATACTCTAAAAAAACCAGAGGACTTGGTGAATTCAATACGTGCTAATTAGGTGGCAAGTGAATACCTCTGGTCTAAGGCTCTCAATGAGCACGTGTCAGTGACTGTCGATGTCAAGCTTCATTTCACTACAGAAGCACGTTGATTCACACAGGCCCTCCAAGTATAGTTGTAGCAACTAGGACATAATCATTTGGGATCACCCACTGGACAATCCCGAAGTGAATTGGCAGATATGGTGAAGGTTGCAGGCCGACTGGTACTAGGACCTGTCCCGACATTGCATTCACAATCTCTTCCCGTGCGCAAGTCCTCTGTGTGCATCTGGGAATGACTCCTAACTCCAATTTGTAATTCCAGGTATGGGACAGCATGCTGGTCTTGATGAGAATTACCCAAGCACGTTGACGCCTCCCCTTCCCTCGACCGGTTGAAATTGAGGAAGACTTACGTACATAGTAGCCACTTATACACTAGCATGTATGCCTCCTGTGGCATTTCCACCAATTCATAATTCCAGCTTTGTCAAATCCCATGCCTTGTCCAACCCCTTAAGCCATATCTCGTCCCAAGCCCTGTCACCTCAGGCTCTATTCATTCAATTGTCAGATAGATACGATAGTATAACGCTCATCCCATGATAAACTTGAAGGGCGAATGTTTGAAGCAGAGACGCTGTTGGTGGACACGTTAGAGTAAGTTTGAGGCACCTAAGAGCCCTCCGAGTCTTGGACATCTGTGATTGAGCTCAAGGCTAGAGTGTCCAAGATAGTATGCTAGAAGTATTGGAATCAATAAACACTTTTATAAGGTGTAGCTATCTGGGCTTGTATACATTCTGTTTCTTAACCCAGCAGGCCGGATGTCTTCTTGTAATTAATCCACACAGATGATATCACTTTTCGCCCATGTCAGCAATCAAGGTCATCTAAGGGACTGTCCTATACATCCTCAGAATCCCAGTGAAGCGCGAATAGCTTCTGTAGACTAGTGGATGGTTTAATGCTGCTGTGAGATTGTGAGCGGCAGTGGTGGAGGAGTATGCAGGTCATTACTGTGGTAGTATGTGAAAAGAGCTGACTCGGCTGTCACCAGAATCATGGAGACAGGTTTCGTCGCACAGATTTCAAGTCCAGAGAAAAGGTGAAACATATCGAGCACGAGCAACTGCAAAGACCGCTCATGTTGACAACTACTCCTTTATCACGATCCCTCCACGGAATCGGAAAACCAAGGGCTGTACTACGAAGCCCAGCATGACTCGTCTTTTCCAACCGTAGCGCCACAGTCCACTACTGCACACACGCATTCCCGAACCCGGCAGCTTAACGGCAGCACAATAACAGCCGAGCCAGTGGCTAGCCTGCGCGGCCGGGCCGATTCTTCTGGGACCTGAGACCCACCTGCACCCCGCAAAATACCACGAACTGTCGATGCGGAGACGATTCCTGGGGGAAATTGCGGGGATCCTCGTCACGGGGATGGTTGAGATTTTTACATGTGCTTCCATGTGGCTCATACTGAGCATCCTAGTCTCATGTTTCTCACGTGAATGAGGAATACAAGACACGATAGACTTCTGAATAGCGCATGGTTCAGGAGAGATGGGATTGGTAGTATTTGGCTCAGCAGTGTAAGCTGGGGGCATCTTCTAGTGGACCAGGATGGCAAGACACGATTCCGACAGAACGGATGAACCGATGTCATCTGCCTTGTAAGAGCCGGCCTGTGGGGTCGACCCGCACTTAGTCTCGTCATTTCTTGGTCTTGCCCGTCGGAACGGATACGGGTGCAGGCTACCATGTAATGTGCCGGTGTTATCCCGGATGGGTGAATATAAAGACGAAATGCCCCGACGGCGTGGCCGCTGACGCAACCTGGAACCTGGGCAGCCTCATTCGGTCAATGTCGCGGGAAATATTCACATGATGGGCTCGAAAAGGTCGCTTCTAGGCATTTTTGCCCTGGCCCTTGGATTCTCGGAGGTGGTCTCCTCGGCGCCGACAAATACCTCGTCTCCGGACCTCACCAGACTTCCAGCCTTCAAATCCAAGCCGAGGGTTTTCATCCTCTCGGACATCTTGGCCGAGGTCGATGACACTGAGTCCTTTGTCCGGTATCTCCTATACTCGAACGAATTCGACACCCGTGGATTATGTACGTGACCTGAAAAGGGATTCCCACTCCAAGTGACTCTCATCAGAGGCTAATGACGTTCAAGGCGCTGCTACATCTGTTTGGTTGCAGAACACCACGCATCCGGAAGCCATAAGGGAAATCGTGGAGGCGTACGGAGATGTCGTCGATAACCTGAACAGCCATGTGAACCCCGAAGCTCAGTATCAAAACGCAAGCACACTGCTGGATCGCGTCACCTCAGGCCCCACGGTAGGTTCATATCTTCCCCTGGATACGATGGACTGTCACTAATCTCGTCATTCAGGTCTACGGAAAGGAAGCACTGTCTATCGCCCCGAGTGAAGGCGCCTTGCTCCTAGTCCAAAGCTTGGAAGAGTCAGAAGAGCCTTTGTGGGTTCCCGCGTGGGGAGGCATCAACACACTCGCCCAGGCGCTGCAGTATATCCAGGACAACTATTCCGAAGACGACGCCGCGGCACTACGCTCGCGCCTGAGGGTCTACACCATCTCCGACCAGGACGACAGCGGCCCCTGGATCCGCGCCAACTTCCCGGACATCTTCTACATCGTGTCGATCCACGCGTGGAACTCATACTACGCATCGGCCTGGCTGGGAATCTCTACTTCTGAAGCCGGGTCCGACACGACAAAGGTTTCCAAGCCATGGCTGGGAGAGAACATCAAGATCGGCGGGGCCCTCGCCAACCAATACCCCCTGCCCTTGTACACAATGGAAGGAGACTCGCCCAGCTTCCTCTACCTCGTGCAAAACGGCCTCGGACACCCCGAGCATCCGAACTGGGGCAGCTGGGGCGGACGCTACGGCTACGTCGTCCCCGGGTCCAGCCAGTACTCCGACACAGTCGACCAGGTCGTGGGCGCCGACGGGGCCTCGTACACGAGCAACAAGGCCGGCGTCTACCGCTGGCGGGACCACTTCCAGAACGACTTCGCCGCCCGCATGCAGTGGACCGTGACCTCGGACTTTGGCAACGCGAGCCACCCGCCCGTGCCCGTCGTGAACGGCACCCAGGGTCCGGACTTCCTGAACATCACCGTCGCGGCGGGGGAGACGGTCGTGCTGGACGGCAGTGAATCGTATGACCCGGACCACCCCGACACCACTGAGAACCTGCAGTTCGAGTGGTACCACTACGCCGAGCCCACCGAGTATGTCACCAGCCCGGGCGGCCTGACGCACCTTAACCTGACTGCCCTGGCGCCTCCTGAGGGCACCAACGGCACGCTCCCGAATAATGATGCTGGGTTCCAGAATGTGGTTCTTGGGGAGACGGTCGGGGTTGACATTCCGAGTGATAAGACTGGGCTGGCGTACCACGTCATATTGCAGGTGACAAGCCGGACTGCGGCGCTGCCGCTGAGGAGGTATCTGCGTGTTGTCCTTAATGTGGAGGCATGATCGGGTAATGGGGCGGTAGGGATTTGAGACAGCAAATGTGACACATTACCTCAGCTATACCGGTAATTCACTATTTAGATATTCACATCACTGCGGCAAGCTTTTGGCTCAGCATCAAATGTGATCGATGTAATGAGACAGCTCACATGAGTGCAGTGTTACTCATTGTGAATACCAAAGGCTTTTAACACTGGTGAGCGGTGAGAGGGTTCTCTTGTAAGCGTAATTTGGATGCCCACTTGGTCGGGCTCGAGTCTGGGCAACTCATCGTATAGACAGAAGTTCCTCGTTGCCATGCCATTTCTCCTTTATGCCCCATCGTCAGGTTTATAATCTTAAAAGCCTAGAATACAATGCCCGTGCTTATGGAGCTCGCTTGCGGCCCCTTTAGTAGGTCGCCACTCTATCATTGCGCCACCAACAAATTGAGAAGCTTGGCCGCAATCCATTTTGTCAAGTGTTTAGTCCTGCCAAGTGCCGTATGACCTCGGCGGGTTTCAGTCCCCACGCAGCTTTTGACTATGCGAACATTCTCTAAGCGATACGGATGTTGGCGCCGGCAGTGACAGCCGCATGGGGTGCGGGAGTGGGCATCAGGTCAATATATCCCCTGCAGTGGCATGTTCCGCCAAGCTTTGCCATGCCGAAACGGCATCCAACTGTGGGAAACGAAACTTCCAAGGAGCCAAGACTATCCATGCCGGGCCCCTTGCATTAGATTGCCTCCGACTTGGCCCTCGCGCGTTTGTCCGTCAATGAGAGAGATTCTCTCATCACCAGCTCAAGATGTAGCAGGAGACGCTTCAATAATCTGTATATAAAATGTGTTCGCCGTCCCCGTGAGAAACATTTCGAAACATGACCAGCAACCATCCCACTGTTCCTTTCCTCTTTTCGTTTCACTCGTTCATATTATAAAACATTCATTATGCATTTCAGCAAGCCACTCATTCTCCTAGCCGGCCTGGAGAGCCTTTGCAAGGCGGCTATTTTCTCTGCTGATGCGGACACCGACATCTCGGTCTGGGGGCGATCGACCCCATCTACCACCAACAGCATTCCCACGCACCGCAGACGGGTCATACGGCAGCGACAGCGACTGGGCAGCAGGCAGTCTGCCTGGAGCCCGCCGGCGGACCTGGCCGCCCCACTGAAAGAAGTGTGGGACCACACCCTGGAGACGTACAACAACGGCGATGCCCTTGCGTTCAAGAACTACGGGTGGGATCAGCTCAAGGCTGGCAATGGGTATGTTTCCGTGGTCTTTACGCCTCACAAGAAGACAGGAGTTTTTCGGGTAGATTGACTAAAACCGGAATTATACAGCGCCCTGAACTACTGTGTCCGATGGGAATCAGACACGACCGTCTCCCAAGCCCAGCGCGACCAGATCGCCACGGCGGTCAACGAGCAGTACCAGAAGTGGTTCAGCTTCCTCTACGGCTACGACGCCTTCCCCTACTCCAACATCAGCGTCAACGTGGTGGGCTGGGCCGTCAAGGACGCCAGCCTGCTCGAGGGGTCCACCGAGGGCCTCGACATCTACACGGACGTCGACGGCGAGGGCATCCCGCAGTGCGCCGAGTCGTGCGGCCGCTTCTTCAACCAGGCCGGCGACTACAGCGGCTGCGAAGGCGGTGCGGACAGGCACTACGACCAGTCGCTTTGGCTGACGGACGGCATGGGCGGCGGTGCGGGTGGGGACTGGGGCCAGCGGATCGGGGCGGAGTATTTCCTGCAGGCGCTTGGCTCGGAGAATATTCATATCTTGCTGCATGAGATGGGACACACTTTTGGTCTGGATGACTTCTATGACTGGACGCCTACGGGCCAGACCTCGTTTATCATGCTTGCGGGCGCGGCGCAGGAGGTGACTGAGTTCGATGGGTGGATGCTTCGCAATTGGTGGTACGAGCTGTCCCGGGAGAGGGGCTGGCAGTCTTGATCGCTCGATTCGAGAGCTCTAATGTGCCAGTCGGTGTGATTCACAGCATGTAGATCTACTGGATTTGGATCCGATTATACTTCAAAATTCAATGTACAAATGTATCACAAATCATCCTGTCTAATTATCATCCATTACAGTAGGGTATAAGCCTAAACAGACCGAGCGTCTGAGTGGATCATTGTGCTTCATGAGGAAAAAAGCCTGGTTGTAGATTTTCAGTCTCGCACAGGAAATATATAATGTGAGATTTACCGATAACTATGCTATGAGCATCCCAGGTTGCGCCTAGGCTAATCTCATAATTGGCTTTCTTTGTCGTGTCTCGGACTGAATGGGGGACGATGACGGGTAATAAACACGACTGCCCACTACATGTTACGAGTAATACTTGAGGATTGCAAGCTCACCCACCACTGGAGTTACTGAAAATCTCCCAAACATGTTCAAGGCTGATCAGTAGAATTATGACTTGTTGAATTTGTGTCACTGGGCTACGTTGAGTCTTTTCAGATCCACTGTTCGGCCATGAGCTTTACTGATGCTTCTGTTCCTTAAGGCCAATATGCTTTCTGATCACAGATAGCCGTCCTCACGCCACGGATACTTGGTCTCTTTGGCACACTCCACGCACCATTCCCTAGGCCAGCTGCAGCCGTCCGGCGAGTTGAATGGATCCCTGAGTTGTCCATAGGCCTTCTTATTCCACTCGCCCTTCTCCAACTTACTGCCACATCCCATACAGATATCACACCGTAACCAAGCGGCCGACACGGGCGTCTTGCAGCGCGGCGGGGTCCAGACCGGAGTGGACCTCGGTTTCCTCAGTCCAAAACAGATAGTAGGCCTAGGGGTGGTCTCGCAACGGTCTTCCATCTCGTCGCAGAAGCGCTTGACATTTTCCCTGAGCCATTCCCGCATGTTGAGGTAGGTAGGGTAGTAGCTCATAAAGGGTGCCTGTGACGCCCACACAAACTCCATCAGTAGTACGGTGATGAGCGGGGTGTTCCACTTGTTTGTTTCCAGGATCGCGGCCTTGAGATCATCGAGCCACACCAGGGCCTTCTGCTCGTTTCGCTCGTCCTCGGTCATGTTCCCTCGCGTCCAGACCCACCTGGTCTTCTCGTCGCAGTAGTCTCCGAGGTGGCGCTGGATGACGGGCAGCAGTGGCTTGAGGAGGAAAAAGTCCGCGGACCGGTACAGCTCGGCGCAGAACTTGAAACCTGGCCGGAACCTCGTCTCTGTAGCCATATCGATGGCTGCGACTTGGTTGAATGTCAGACAGGGAAACACACAATCAGGCCACTGTGAATGTACTCACCTCCTCCGTAAATGTACCTTAGGCATAGTTCAACGGCTTCAGGATCTTGCTCCTCGATTCTGATGACTCGATCGAACGCCTCCTGCTGAGATTTCATCTGGCCAACCTGTTCAGGTGTCAGCTAACCAGATATCATAGAGGTGTGAGGAAATAATCAATGAGAACGTACCACATAGCTTCCAGTGATGGCCGTCTCGAACCAGACGCTTCTGGTGCAAAGAATGTTCTTGTGTAGGTTCCAAGACCTGGGACCGCATTCCACGACAATGTCGGAGAAGAGGCCTGACTCGAACAGTCTTAGGTCCCCGGCCCTGTAGGCTGCCTCCTGTTGAGGGTCTCCGGCCATGGTGGATGGTGGTGTGGATGTATGTAGGTCTGTCGATTGCTGGATGCCAGGTGTGTTATGTTGACCTGTCGATGGATTATCGGTGGACGGCTTCTATGGAGGTCTTGATGTTGGATAAGAAGGCAAGGATAGAAAGGTCTTTCGTCAGGACTTTTTTTATTTACATGCCTCGGCCAGCAGCCAGAGGGTTCTTTCGAAGTGACATATCAACTCCCTGACTTCACCCCTAGGAGAATCACCCGGCGAGAGCTCCCAGTTTCCGTCGTCTTTTGACGGGTCCTAAGGGGAAGCCGGCAGTGAACTCCCGGAAGTCCCAGTATTTGTATTCACCCACAGGCTTGCATGCTAGTTGACGGCGACAGTGAACAGATCTGAGCGGCTAGCTCGCTCGGTCAGCTCTTGGATTATCTTGTTTTGGGCTTGACCAACCTTTACCGATGAGGAGACAGGCTGTTCACCAGAGTGACAAGAGTCGGCGGTCGTTCCAATCACCCGATCTGAAAGTAAATCTCATGGGATGGTGAGTTTCATCCGGGAAAGCTGATTATGATTGATATTTCGTAGCAAAGATTGAAGGGTACTTGAGTAGAAGCAATATCACAGTTTATATACGGAAAGACATGAGTCACTTGGCGAAGTAATTCAATTACTTCGATTGTCACATAGTGCTTAATGGTATCAAAGTAGGTTGAGCCAGTGGTTAAAGTCGCTGGCGTTGATTGAAGAGACGCTGGTAGAAGAGACCGGCTTGTTGCCAAGCTTAACAGAAACGGAGACTAGCTACGGCCCGATATCAGGGCATCCAGTGCCAAATGGTGGTTTATAACACAACACCGGTCTGCAGAACTAGACCCAAAAATCATGGCCTGAAGTCTTAAGTATCAAAGATGAATATCATTGCCGACACATATTCTGTGTGCTGTTCGAGTAGGGCAACAACTGTCGTTCTGCCTTAGCAGAGGGCCTTCAGAAATGTATATAGTTTAGAACGATGTCTACCCCGACCTGCCGGAATACCCTCAGTTTCTAGTCAGTGCGTCTATCCGTAGACTGGCCATTGTGTGACGCAAAAAGCCTTTCCGCTTGCATACACATACTGACGGAGGCCCATTTCTAGGACCGCATGAGTAGTCCTACGCAAGTGTAGATGGCCTATATTGGCTGACTGAATTACCTGGCCGTGGGTGAGAGATTGAGAAGGTTTAAATAGTACCCAGCTGGTCGTATGTACCCATCCACGTCATTATTTGTGTCCAGAGTGACAGTTTCAGTCAGCGATTGCATCCTGTTTCCTCCACAAATGAGGTGTGGTCGAAACGCTTATTACTCTTATCAACAACCTGTTGCGTCTACCGGTATTTTCCGTGATTCCTTCTCTCTTCAGTTGGATTTCAAGTGAATGGTCCGGTCTTTATGTCAGGATAAGGCATTAGGCTTGCTCAGGTGACTGAGTTTGATCGGTGGATGCTTCGCAACTGGTGATATGTGTCACGGAAAAGAGGATCGCAAACTTGAGTGTTCTCACAGCACGTCTGGAGCTCCATACACAGAATCATCGAGTAGTCTTCTTTAGCTGGAAAAGCTCATAATCTGATTCGAAACCCATTGAGAGCTCTGTTCTGTGGTGGTCTGCCTCAAATCTGGTACAATGTCCCCCTTGGCCTTCATTCCGGCTGAAATTGTTGCTGGTCGAGCTTCCACCACTGACACGTCTGTTCAGCCAGCTTATTCCATCCAAGCAGCCACAATCATCAGAAGCCTGATCACCAGGCCCGCCCACATGCCAACAATACCGACCTGATTGTGGCCGGTGTACCAATCCTTAAAGACGTGTGTGCCCGCCCACCAGCATCCGGTCTATCGCCACGGGATCATGTCCATCGCAGCGCATTCCTTGCACCATTCTCTGCGGGTTCTGTTGTCGCCTGAAATGGTGAAAGGATCCCACACTTGTCCATCTGCGTCTGAATTGCCAGATCGGCAGATTACCAAGTCCTTTCCGCATCGTACGCAACGGCCTCGCTGAGAGACAGGAACATCTTGGAAGTTAGGAGCCCAGGCCGAGTCAAGCTGCCATGGTAGCATGGCACAGTGACGGAGCATGTCTTTAATGAAGGCGGGAGTGTCGTCGAGACGATCTTGAATGCTGACCCAGCCAGTTCCCAAGAATCTCTTTCGTCCAACCCAAACAAACTCCATCAGTGTCTTCTTGATGCCCTCAGTGTTCCATTTATATGCCTCTTTGATTCCATCCGCAAGATCCCTGGTCCACCGCAGGGTTGTTCTATTGGTTTCATCGAGCTGTGCGTTGCCACGTGTGCACAACCACTTTAGCTTCTCATCGCAATGGTCTTCAAGTCGGCGCTGTATGATTGGAAACATCAGTGGTAGGAGGAAATAATCTGCTGCTCGATATAGATCGACACAGAATCGAATGACTGATCGATTTCTCGTCTCTTCGGTCATGTTCACCGCTGCAGCTTCACAAGAGTTAATCAATGCCCGGGACTTGCAGTAGTTGGGGTACTGACCTCCTCCGTAAATGTATTTCAGGATGACCTGAATGGCTTCAGGATTCTGCTCCTCGATCTTCACCTTTCCAGATGTTGCTTCCTGCGCAACCACCCAGATAATCAGCTCAAGTGTCTTGTTTCGGGGACTTGGCTAACGACCGTGTTGAACTTGCCTTGAAACCACCAGCCAGGGCCTTCTCGAACCACAAGCTTCTAGTGCAGACCACAGCTTTGTGGATCTTGAAGTTCTTGTCGCCGCAAATGAGTTCTGCGTCCGCAAAGTTGCCAGTTTCGAGTAGCTTCATGTCGCTGGCCCTCAGGTCGGCGTCCGGAGGCTTGGCGTCCGGAGGCTTGGCGCCTCGGGGCTTAGGGCCTGCCATGATTGATGCAGGAGTGCTGCGATGCAGAGATTCGAGTGGGATTTCGAGGTCACAAAGATGTGTAGAGTCGGTTGGTTTTGGCCTGGTGATGCTGAGGGCGGGGATTTGGTGCAGTTCCTGGGTTCCTGCTCGCAAAAGGAAAACTGAAAGGTACGTGTGTCGGACCTTCCCTCAGACGTTGCTTGGACCCACTTTTACGTCTGTCGGGACAGGGCAATGGGAAGCATCCAAAGCACTGGTTCCCCTCTCCCTCTAATGAATGGCCTCTTTCTTGAGCCTGGACCCGTGTGTTCCAAAAGAGCTGACCAGTCCCATTGGCACTTTCATCGACCATGAAAGTCATGCCTGCGGATTATCTGCTCCAGAGGGCGTGGGGCGCCGGTTGGCTAGAGTGAACATCATCGTCGCTTTGCAAGAGTGAACAACCCAAATGAGGACGAAAGTAGCCTTCTGAGACACTCTGCTCTATCATTGCTACCTCATCAGATCTTGACATCTCGTGGTGTCAACCTCGTGAGCTTCCTTGTCGTTCACCGTTGTACAAGCTGAAGATCAAGAGCCCGCCAAGTTTGGCGGCACCAATGCTGTATCCCCGGAGATGCAATAACGCAACCCAGTTCTCAGATAGCCACCCTGCATCAGTGGTCGTTGTCTCCGCCCTTCCGCCATGGGATCATGTCCAGCTTCCCACAGTCCCGGCACCACCCACCGTGGGTGTCAGGGCCAAAAGGGTCGCGAACCTGTCCCGCCTCTTCGTTTTGATTTTCCCAGAATATCTTTGTGCCGCATCTTTGGCATGTGGCAGGCCAGGTGTTCCAGTTTCTGTGTGGGGCCCAGACCGCAGTCTTCTTCGGCGTGTTAGAAGCAAAGAATGCCAGGAGGTCGGCCACAAAGGCCGGTGTATCCTTGAGGTGGTCGAGGGTGGTCGACACCGTGCTTGCATCCAAGGTGCAGCGCCTTCCAGCCCATACGAACTCTACCAGCACTGCTTTCAAGCCCTCAATGTTCCATCTGTAAGCGCCCTGGATGCCGAGGATCATGTCAACTGCCCACGGGGTCAATTTTCCCTTACTACCTGACTCCCTCCACTTGGGCCGAAAGAGTCTTGTGCAGAGCTGCTTCATTCGCTTGTCGCAATAGTTGTAAATAGCTTTCTCCACGGACGACTTCAATGGGTTGAGCAACAGGAAGTCGGCAGTTTGCCAGAGAGACACACATTCTTCCATGAAACGGACGGGAGAGACCGAACTCTCCACGTCGAGTCCTGATTTCCTGTCTTAGCATCAGGTAGTACTTGTGATCGGGATACATCGCTCACCATTACCGTAAATGTACTTCAGCGCAAGGTAGACGCAGAAGGGATCCTTCTCTTCCAGGTTGACTCGTCTGCTGGTGGCCTCCTGCGCGTCGCGATGGTCAGCTTCGTTCAAGTCGACGGCTGATCGTCCCCTGGCGTACCTGAAAGGGACCGGAGAGAGCTTTGCGAAACCAGACCGAGCGGGTTGCCAAGATCGCTCTATGGCATTTCCACACGCGTTCTCCGCAGGCGACTTCGATGTCGGAAAAGTTGCCAGAACTCAGGAGACTATGTTGGGGGAGGTTAGATGATACATGCCAGGCCAGAGCAAGAGGTTCAAATGGGGGAAATGGATCCTGGCGTACTCCAATTCTCTGGCTCGGCAATCATCCGCATCAGCAGCATTTTCTGCCATCTTGGTGAGTGTGTAGGAGTGTCTTCGTGGGCATGTAGGTGTGTCTCAGTGGGCGTGTAGGGGTGTGTAATGATGTGAAAGGGTGCAGAAGCAGGGAGCTTGGCGCGTTGTATTCTGCGTGACGCGCGGTTGCCATGAGGAGAGCCGTACTCTAGAAGTGATGCAGGGTCAGGGTACCTAGGTAAGGTTCAGGCTCAGGACTGCCGGAGTGAGCTCGGAGCTGTATGAGCCCAAGGTCAAGGTAGCTCAAAACCCCGAGCCTCGATTTCAAGGGCCAGACAAGCTCAAGGGCCGTTTACTTACATCTCAGACTCATTTCTACGAACAGCTCTGATAACAAAGCACACATTCATAGAGCTGCGATACATGTCAAATGGACTTCTCGATCAAACCTGGAACTGGCTTCGCTGAGGTGGCTCAAGGTGCTTTGCAAAGCAGGGTTCGCCGTCTTGGGACACTACAGCAAATTGGGTCCATGTTTCTGGCAGAATAAAGGCCCACAAGTTCTTCAAGGTTCTCTGTAAAAGCGCTGCCTTCATATCGGCTGTTTGTATGCTTGAGGCCCGAAGCTGTGGGTTTGAAACCAACGGAATTGAGCCCGCGGAGGTCCCGGCCGAATCGGCAAAGCCGAGCTCGCATTCATGTTGCGCACGCAGAACCCCACAAATTGCGTGCTCAACCGTCGTCTCCGACTTCACATCATCAGTAACTATCCACGACCATCTAAACCAAAACGCAATAACAGCTTTCTATCTCACCACACTGTCTCCCCACATTGAGGCCTTCTCCAGGACACCGAAATCAACAGTCCTCCGGGCCCAACTGCTCCTCAAACCTAGCCGACAATGACCATGGTCACCCGATCCACTCCACCGCCTCCCCAGACCGACCTGAAGACCGTCGTCGAGAGCCGAAATCGAGAGTGGCACTTCCACATATACTTCCTCATCCAGTCGCAGACCGAGACTGCCGCTGCTCTCGCTCTCCGCGATGCCGTGCTGAAACTACGCCGCGACGGTGAGTGACAGGCTTGGAGCCGCTGTGCACCCCGGGCCAAGGCTCGGTACCTGAAGCAACAGAGCCTCGCTCGCTGACAAGGTTCTGGTTCCAGGGGCCTTTGTTGCTGTTCCACTCTTCAGGGTCAACCACTACCCGGTAGGACCTCATCCGGCTGGGTCGTACGAGAGTGAGTAGCTGTCTTTTCTGGCGAGCCGCTTGACCTATGAGACTCGATGCTAACGGCTCTCTGACCCGCAGTCTGGGTGCCTGATTCTTCATTCTCTGATGTTTTCTTCTACCTATCCGCCAACCGCGGCAACCTGAGGTGACCCCAATGTCTTCCCCCGTCCAACGAAACATCCAGTAACCCAAGCATGGCAGCTAATACTGCAGCCAGCATCCTTGTCCATCCCCTGACATCAGATCAGCGCGGAGACCACGAGACCCGGAACGCCTGGATGGGCACGCCATGGCCCATATTCCTCGACGGTCTGCCGGTTGAGGGCGAGATCCCACTGCAGTATCCGGAGCTGGGCCTCGGCTGGTCCACGTCGCCGAAACAGGAGATCTCGCTCGAGGAGAGGCGCAAGAAGGGTGCGGAGGTCGAGGCTTTGTTGGCGAATGATCCGGAAGCCGCTCCGGCTCCCAAGGATTGAGGAAAGCTTTGGTGGAGGTCAGGTCAGGCTTGACATGGTCAGAGGTAGCAGCTAAGCCAGAGCGCGTGCGGCGTGGAAGAACCTCATAGTGGATGAAGCACACATCAATGTTAGATACGGAATGATTATTCAGGTACGACTGAAGGGCAGGAGTTCAGTTAATCGTTACGTTATTGCCTGTGAACGTTCTGACTAAAAGACTACCACTGAGCCACATCTGGGATCGCTCAACTTTCAGATGACCAGCAGGCATGAAGCAGCCTAGTGACCTCCTATCCTCTCCAGCACCCATTTTCCACTAACTGAGGCTAGTAAAAGGTGGCAGAAATCGACCCAAGTGCATGAGGCGTTCACAGGATCTTCTGACTGAGGCTGCAAGCGACCCTAGCCTATGACCTCCCCCGAACAGTCTCCGAGGTACATACCTAGGTAAGCGAGCCCACCCAACTTGACACTTCGTTCGCCGAGCCAGGACAAAGCTACAGGCGCTTGAGCGGGAAAGGCTGCATGAAGAGTCTCGGCGCCGAAAACGGACCCCGGGAGCAATTGGTGCTCGTGGCACTGGCTGAGTTGTTCGCCGCGGTCATGAGCTGTTCATCGGCTTGAACGTACGATGACTGCGGGCCATTGTTCAAGGTGGTCAAAACATGGCTGCCAAAGAAGGGAAACCTGGTGTTCAGCCGCTCAATTATCGGGTCGCGGAGGAGCCAGCTGCGTGCCGCCCAGACAAAGTCGGCGATGACGAGCTGGCAGGTCGTCCCGGACCCCTTATACGCCCTGTTGACGGCGTTAGTGAACTCGGATTCGAAGACGAGGTTCCGGGTGTCGATATCGAACAAACCACCCCCCATTCGCCGGACACCGCGGGGCGCGGGAACAGTCGAGGTGGGTTGGAGATAGGCTGTCAGCTTGAGCCACAAGGCTTTTGTCGCGTAGCTGACCATCTCATTGACTTGGAAGTATTCGCTTAGTATGCATAGTTGCACACAGTCGTCAGGCTTAAGGTTGTCGATGGTTTTGATGCCTGAATCACAAATCACGGTCAGCCAGACATAGACCGCTGTAATAGCGCGATCGCTTACTTACTTCCAGAATAAATGAATTCAAGAAGAAGCGCTACTTCCTCCTCGGTGTGATTCCAAATTGTGAGAGACCCGACTTCTCTTGGATCTGACGGGCTGGAGAGCTTCTTGCTTAAGAAGCCCGATCTCAAGCACACGATGCTCTTGTGTACGTTCCAAACTTGATCGCCCACGACCACCTGAGCATCGCTGAAGCGGCCCGTCTTCAGAAGCTCCATGTCGTTGGATCGGAAACAATAGAAGTCGTCGATGTGGTTCGGCATCTTCGACGGACTGGTGTCTCCGTTGTTGTTGTTGCTGGTTGGTTTTTGGTTGCAAGCGCCACGGAGGGTTCGATGATCGACCAAGGTGACAGACAGTGTTCTTAAAAAGCCAGCGAAATTAGCGACAGGTTTTCGAGTAAGCGTTTCATTTGGTTGCTAGGAAGTATCGGCCAGACAGAAGGTGAGGCAGGAAATGCCCAGGCATCAGAGAAACTTGAAGAGAAAATGTGGGGCTCTTAGGTAGAGTGAAAGGCGAGGCAACGAGGTATCCGCCCAAAGTAGTTGGATACCTAGGTAGGGAACGATCAAACCATCCATGCTGCTGGTTTCAGCTACTAAAGTGAATTCCAGAGACCTTTCACTGAGAAGTTCCATTCTATGCTTCAGTGCCACTGATCTCTGCCTCTGTCTACTACAGACTCTCACGAAAAAGCCCAATTCGTTTTACCCTTGGAAACCAAGACTTGACCAGAACCATAGTTCCTCTCTCGTAGCCAGGCCAGCAATCCATCTATCAATACCCGAGGGAAACGTCGCTGGTTCCCCAGGTCATGTTCACCGTCCGCTCCCGCAAGCCAGTACCTAAGTCGACCCGAAGTCAATGTGGACTTCAATTTGGCGTAGCCTAGTTGGATGTGAAGCCCCACCGGCCACCACCACTGCCGCCGCCCCTGCCACTACCACTTCCGCGGCCTCTGCCCCGGCCAAAGCCAGCAACTTCCGGAGAAGCCGTGCCAGATCCACCGGCAACTGGCGGAGTAGCTGTGCCAAATTGAGCGGGAATCTGAGGCTGGGATGGCGGACGGGTCGGCGGGGTCACGCGCCAGTCCTGCCACTGTTGGAACGCACTGTTGTCATTGAAGACGTTTGACACAGACCCAGTTATCAGTGCCTCGAGTACGAGGTTTCCAAACTCCGGGACCACCTGGTCTCTGATGAATGACGTGAACTCCGCGTTCTTGAACAAATGAATGCGGGCTGCGAAGGCGAAATCAGCCAAAATGTTTTGCGCGAGCTTGACTGGTCTCTTTTTGTCGAACGCATTGACGACGGCGGCGCAAAAGCGCTGTGGGAAGTTGGTCTCGGAACTGAAGGACGCCTCCATTGTACCGAATACTGGAAGTTGGCAAATGCGGGACAGAAAGTTGCAGAGATACCCGACAAGCATATCCCTCCCATGCACCTGCATGTGTACAGACTGGAAAAAGTCGCCGAGTCTGATAAGCTCGATGCTGATGTCCATGACGTCGTGCCCGTTGGTGAGGGCCTCATCATGCAAATCGATGCCTGTTGTAAAGTTTGAGCTAGATCCACGGCGGGAAGCGAGAGCGAATTATCACTGACCTCCAGTGTAGAAGAAATAGAGCATCAGGTCTACCCGCCAAGGCGTCTCTTGAAGATTGACCTTGCACTCCTTTGCCTCCTTTGCCTCCATCAGTAGCTGTGGGTGAGAGGTGATCATTGGAGAGTCTACATACCTTGAAGCCCCCAGTGAACGCTTTCCTGAACCAATCCGAGCGTCCCACCAGAATCGTTCGATGGACCTTCACAGTTGTTAACAGGTCGGCTCATTCCGAAAATCATTGCTTGGGTACCTTTCGAGGCGTGGCATCGCCCTCGCAGACGATCTCTGCATCTGCGAGCAGACCGGATCGCAAGAGCCTGAGCTTTTTCAGTAGAGCCTCAAGTCAGAAAGTGGTAACGCACTTACTGCAAGTCGTGGGAGACCCATCGCTTGTCTATGGTTGGGATGTTGATGTTGCGCCGGCCAGGGACTGCGTCGTTCTGATCCGTTTTGCTAGCCATGTTGTTGCTGCGCGCATGTGAACTCGATCGTGTTGTTCTTGAAAAGTCAAGACAGCTGTCACAGGACCAAAGATCGAAACTACCTAGGTACCTTGGTACCTAGGATGGTAGGTACCTAGGTAGGTACGTGCGTTTGTTTAGCCGGGAGTGCGCAAGTGGGTAAGCTGCTCGGCTACCAACCTCAGGCAGAAAGTCATCTTTGCGGCGTCTCCGGATCAACAGCAGGTTGGCAGTGGAAGCAAATAAAGACTTACTTTCTGAAGAAAGACACTGATGTACCATCAAAGACACAACAATAGACAAGAAATCAGAGTCTCGCACCTACGAACCGGAGGGTACACCGATATGTTGCTAGGACTACACTACGTGAGAACTCGCACACCCACACCCAACACATATGCACCTACACCCAACACCCATCCAACACTCATGCCCAACACCCACACCCAATAACGTACCAATGCCCAACACCTACGCCTGATTCACACACCTAGCTCACACACCTAGCCCACACACCTAATTCCCATGGCTAATTCCTGTACATAATCTACGCACCTAATTTATGATACCTAATTCGCTGTATTCATTTGTGAACTGGCCCTAGGCATATAAATTAGGCATGTAAATCAGGCCCGACGATGTGCTCTGATTGGATATAATTATGGCGTAAGTGACATGCCGCCATACACTCCGTTTTCGCAGGTGCGAAACTCCGTATTCATGAACAAACTACAACCACGAGGAGAACGTTACCTGTCAAATGCTGGAAAGAGAATTTGACACGAAGCGTGGCCATGGCTGCTCACGAACCAGAGAATACAGACTGGAGACATCTACCAACGTAATTCTTTTGTGGGATTTCAATGTGGACACGCAGGAATTTGTGCTGAAGCAGTATGCATTTCTGGGCACTTCTCTATATCAGCTTGTTTTTCTGCCCCTTTTCCGGCACTCTGTCTCAGTCTTCCTTCCAAAATTTACGGCCGGCCCCTTACATCTAGTGTAGCCGCCGCCTCGACTGAACCCCCCGTCTTCAGCCCTAATGATCTCCAGGGGCCCAACCAGGGATTGCCTGAAGGCTCCAGGGGCTCCAGGGCGCACGGGGCGCACGATACTGGTTGCGATCGGTCCTGGCGAGCTTCTGATTTCCACGAGACTGAGACTGCTCACCGGGGGAGACAAGCTCAGGGTTGGCAAAGGGGTCCTTCCACAGCTCGAACGCCGGGTTGCCCTGGAACGCCGAGGATAGCGGGCCAGTCATGACCGCCGTCAAGAGGTCGCGGCCAAACTCGGGGATCTCATCCCTCAGGTTCCGGATCGAGAGGCATCCGAAGGTGTGGATTCGGGCCGTGTAGACAAAGTCGACGTAGACGCGTTGAATGCCGGATGGAGTGGCATAAGCGCCGCGGATGGCATTGCAGAGGCGGTCGATGAAGCCCTTTTCATGGAGGAACGAGAAGTTCTGGTGGATGCCGTGGTAGCGGGAATCCGCAACCGGGGGCCAAGCCCCTGTAGGGTCCAATAGTAAGTCACGATATTCGGCGGTGTCATATTCAGCAGGGAGGTCTGGGCAGGTGTTGACATCGCAGATTGACTTCAGGTACTCTCCAAGGTACTTTGCCAGCACCTGCTTGGCGTAGTCATTCATCTCATTGCTGAGGTAAAAGTCGCCAAGGACGGAGAGCTCGTTGGCTGATGCCATCAGGTCGGTGTCCTTGGTCAGGTCGACCGCGCCAGTGTAGAGAAACTCGAGGACTCGCTCGATGTTGTCGTTGGCAGAGATCTCGACAACGCTCTCCTGGCCCTCCTGAAAATCCAACGTATTAGTAAAATAAGTACAGAATCAAGAGAGAAGGAGGGAAGGAAAAGGTGGGGGAGAAGAGGGAGAGGACAAATATCAACTGCTAGAGTGGGGCACTTACACGAAAAGCACCCTCGAGGACCTTACGGAACCACTTGCTGCGGGTGCAGACCACATTCTTGTGGACGGCGTAGGTCTTGCCGTTTGCAATGACCTTGGCGTCAGCGTACTTGCCCGACTTCAGGAGCTCCTTATCAGCCGCCGAGAAGACTGAAGTAGGGACGGATACAGCATGAAGGGTCTTGGTCATCTTCTGCTGCTCCTCGCCGGGATCTGCCTCCTCTGTGTTGGCCATGGTGAAGCGGGGAGAGCCACTGGGCGGGAGCGGAAAGCTGGTGCCTGGAGCGGCACGGAACATGGAGTTGAGGTCACGGGCGATGGCGCGGTTCATGATGATCGACGGGGTTCTCGGCAGGTCGGACGACATCTTGGCAGTCTGTCGACTGGGCTTGTTGTGCAAGTCAAGCGAGATAAAACTGAGAACAAGTGATGTCGGCAAAGTTGAGGAGGGAGCGAGGTCGACGAACTCGAGAAACGACGGAGTGTCAGTCAAGGGTGAGTGTGGCGGTGAAAGCTTCCCAACTTGGCCTGAAGAGAGGCAGTGGGAAAGCTGGTATGTTGGTGTAAATAAAGGATTGACCGGTGGAAGAAAAAGAGCAGGTGGTCTACATCGGTCTGCTCTTTTAAAGAACAGTAGCGGATAATGAATGTTGCAAACAGCTGCAGGTGGAGGGCCCAAGTGAATGGTACTCAGTAACTGGTGGGGGAAGCAGAGCTGTCAACTACAGACACAACCAACCCTTCTATGCCCCCTATAACCTCCACATTGAAGCGCTCCTAAGCGAGGTCTTGCACAGGTGTGATTATCACAGCAGTGGAAATCATACGTAAATAAATTCAACGCAAGGTTCATTGAAAGCAAGTGTATCTGACCTCTACCAGACCACCCATGATAGTTGGGTTGTAATCATCCCAATGTGTAATGTTCAAAATCAACGCCAAACCCGGTCCCAAGAGCCCATAACCGTTTCCCGAAGTTCTGTATCAGGGGTGGCATATTCCAAGCCACTGTGCATACCACCCTTGTCCCTCTCATCAAAAAGGCCAAAGAGAAAAGCATAATCTACTCCTTGGCATCATCAAATACTCCCCACGAAACGCCCTTGCCCTTGCCCTTGTCCATCTCCAGGGCACACCCCTCGCAGCAGACCTGGGTGTATCTCTGCGCAAAGTTCGGTCCAGACCAGGGATTGAAGACCATCGTCTCATCCTTGGTGATACCCTCCCCACACCCAGCACAACTCCGCTTCTTCTTCATCTCATGCTTCTTCTTAAACTTCTCTGGCCGGACCATGAGCTTCTTCATCCAGGGCGTCTTGTACCCGGGGCCGTAATGGGCCAGGAGGACCTCATTCGCGAAGGCGGCGGGCAGCATGCCTTGGGAGATGCGGAAGCGTAAGTCAGCATCGCGGAAGAGGACGTCTCTTCCAGCGAGGACGAAGTCGATGAGCATATGATGCGGGTGGTTTGGGTCCTCGTCAATGGACTCAGTATTGTAGGCCTGGGAAATACCGGCCTCAAGATCGTCCAGAAACGCCCGTGCGGCTACGGCCTCCACTGCCTTGGGAGCGGGGTACAGGCAGATGTCCCTGAGCTTCTTGCTCAGGTACATTCCGAGGTGTTTGGTTGCGTATGCGACCATGTCGGGAATTTCGAAGTCAGAGCCCAGGCTGTATAGCAGGATACAGTCCTGGATGATGGGCTGATCCTTTGACGGATACTCCAAGATCTCAACGCTTCCAGCGCCGTAGATGAACTCCACCACAAGCTGGATGGACTTGAATTCAGGGGAGTCCAGTGCGAGGACTACCCTTCCCCTGTGGTCCACCGGCATCTAGGCCAAAGTGTTAGTAACGACATACACACATGGAAGGAGCAACGAAGTGACCCTCCGACAAACCTTTCCAGTCTTGGCTAGTAGCTTCTTAAAGAGGCCACTGCGGGAGATCAGCAGGGCTTTATGGACCAAGAGCCGCTCATCTTCAACCATCAGTGCACAGTCTGACTGAGTCGCGAGGTTGAAGATACCGAGATCACCTCTCTTTTTGAATTTCTTCCGAGCGGCGTTTGGGTCGGGGTTGTCGTTCTCACGCTTGGGAGGCATTTTGGTTCTTGATGTTGGGCTTGTAGTATCGATCGGCAAAGATTTGCAGGTTTCAGGTGGGTTGAAGGTAATTTCTTGATGAGTTTGGATGGTGGAGCTGGGAGGAAGCGGCGTATGGTTGAGAGGAAGGGCTGTTCGGATCTGTAGGAAACGGCGGTGAGAGCCCGAGTTGGAAGTGACCCCGTGAGGACGCTGTAGTGATGTGTCAAGTTGTAGAAAGTTGTCTTGAAGGCGAATGTAGGGCTGGAGAGAGGTGGGCGCTGGAACGCCACTGTAGGGGAGCGCTTGAGCAGCTCTCCTGAATCTGGGAGTTCTTCTAGATCGATGCGTAGGAAGCCGGTACGGATTGAAGGGGGCAAGGTTATGCTAATGATTATTGAAATTGTTCCATTGATGATGAAGAAGGGTGATTAGAGTTGTCGTCACCTTAGGTTGTCAGACAGATGTGGTCAAGTGCTTGGAAAGGTTGTCGGTCGAATGTTGAGAGCAAACGGAACCTCACTCGTCCGGTGTGAGTTCGAGAGTAAGACGGAAGGAGCAGTTCGGGTAGATGTCGACAGATGGTTAGTTCGATGAAGCAAATCAGAATGCTCCAGAGCCTGTGTCAACCTTTCCAGCTTGAACCACGATGGTAATAGTAGTGGATGGTACGATGTTGGGTTGAATCGTCAACCATCGACTCGAAAGCATCTGTGGTTGTATAACAGATCTTCCAGGGTCAGTTGAAAGAGGAATGTCTTAAATGTATCGATGGGGGATATCAAGCATAAAATCTAAAGGAGAGTAATGGCATAGCCCTCTTAGCCTACGTTTTTCCGTCCTTCCATCTCTCCATCTTCGCCTTCCCAAACATGATCTCAAGCAAGGACTTTGCAAAATCATCAACATCCTCCGGCCTCGCCTCGGTCAAGAAATTCTCAACTTCATTAGGCGTACTTAGCCTCACATTCTTCTCCACACAAATCTTGGTCCAGGCATAACTATTCGGGGCATCCCAAACATCAGACGCGGTAGTCATCATGAGGGCGCCGGCACACACGGTCCAGCCCTTGAGAATAACGTCGTAGACAACATGTATACCCTGTGCAAAGATCCACGTCCGCCGCACCGACTCGGTGAAGATCCACGCGTGCCACAGCACCTCCTCCTGCGAGCTAGAGTTTGTGCAGGTAGACATTCGGTTGGCCGGAGTCGCCGCGTCGGGTGTCGTCGAGGCTGCCACGTCCATGACGTCCACAATACCGAGTCCCAGACCCCGGGCTGCCGTCATGGCCCCGGAGCTGCCCGAAGGCGTGAGCTGGGAGGCGAACGAGACGCTCTCGAGCATTTGCTTCAGCCACGCCATCATGGTTGGTATTCGTTCTTCGGCGAGGGCGCGCAGGCGGATGTCGCCGTCGAGGAGGCAGATTATCTGGTATACTAGCAGGGCGTGGACCCGCGACAGGTGGCCAAAGGGGTCGAGACTGCTAGAGGTCTTGTGCTTCTCCTCGTCCAGGAGGAGCTGGGCCGACCGGTCCTGGATGGTCCGGTGGACCATGTCCTCGTTCTCTTGGGTTCTCAGCAAGTAGAGGGCAACGGTTGTATAAGCATCCTGCACGGATCGTGGTAGGCGAAAGGTGTACAGCTGCTTGTGGATGAAGGGGGTCCCGCCGGTGGAGATCCAGTCCGACAGCCACCGTTGCCCTGTTGTGAGGAAGGCTTTGAGGGCGACGCGGCTATAAGGGGTCGGAGGCATCGGTTCTTCGTAATGCGGCAAATCATGCTCAATTTTCCACGACTCTGGAGACATGAACCAGTCGGTACTGAGTTGCTTTGCAGGTGCATAAGGGAGTAGTGCTGAGGGCCTGGCCAAGTCGAGGTCTGTGGGGGATGAAAGCATGCTGCCGAACTGGGTGGTGGTTGGAGAAAATGAGAGCAGCATGCTCGGGTCCCACATGTCCAGCGGCTTTCCGATATCCTTTGCCGGCATGGTGGGTGCGGGTGTTGGTGTAGTTGATACTGGGGCGTCCTGGAGCCGCACGAATGCGCTTGGCCTGGTCGGGAGCGGATAGATGCACTCGAGGCCCCGCGACGCACAGCGGTGACAATGAGGGCTCTCCTTTCCGCATTTCCGTTTTGATCTCGCGCACGACTCGCAGGCTTTCACTTCTGGGACGACCTCCATTGCTGGTATTGGATCTGGGTATATGTGTGTTGACAAGAGGTCATCCGCTGCTGTGCCGTTCTGGCTGACCGGTGGACTTGTAGTCGGGCGGACTTGCAAGTCCGCCAAGGAGGTGGATCCTTGTTCGAGACATGCCCGTTTAGGTTGGCGTCCGCGGACGCCAACCGGTTTAGGTAATACCATTCCGCAATTTAAGCTTTGGTAGGCGGAAACCGAATCTATCATCGTCAGACTGCATTGTAACCGCTGACAGTAACATCTGGGTAAATAGGAATGTGTACGGACGAAATGAACTGCAGAAACGCAGGTGACAGAGGAAATCGGCTTGAGTCCCACCCGATTTGAATATCAATCCATTCATCGCAGTCATTCAACAGTGCAAGCTTTCACAAGAACTGGGGTACTTGCCTCGTCCTCCAAGCCATTCACACGTGCTAGCCTTTCCCGAGACGTTGAGTCCTGGCACAAACCTACAGCATGAATATTTAATGAGGGTTGACCTTGTCTGATCGATTTGCCAGCAGATCACTCATATTCACCACTCACTGGCTTACCTTTGGGTTAGTCTCTCAAACAGCTTTCCCATGATGCCTCAAGGGTGCCTGTATATCTGGTGGCTAGCTATTGCTCTACCAGCACGCTTTATCATGGGTCGGTTCACGCTGAGAATGATCCAAGCTATGACATATCACGAGAGTGAACGGTATAGTGAAGGCTCAGTACACTCAAACCTTGCTTGTGACAACTTTCGGCCCATCCCAGTCGAGTGACGGCATCGCAAAGAGTGCGGCGAGGAACGTTCCGGGAAGGAAGATCATGGTCGTGATGACAATCGTCTTAATTGAGCCACCGTCTCGCCTGTAAGTTTCTGCATGTGGGTTTGAGATCAGAGCGATGATCTGTTCCGTAGAAGGTGAGTCCACGTCGCTGCTTTTATGCCACGAAGAACGAATGAACAAGGTGCTCACCGTGTCAGACTGCGCTCTGAACCTGATTATCAAGATCTTTGCCCTCTAACTTGAAGTTCAAAACTTTCTCCCTGTTCGAATTCAATGATTGGGCTATGGAAGAATGACCCGTCCATCGATTGTCATGTTGTATTGTCACGCAAACTTTCTCGACCTCATCCTCCAAATCCGACGCCATCCGTGAGGCGAGATCAACGAAGAGGTCACATTAGCTTACCATTCCGATGGAAAGTACCATTTCCCTCGCAGCAAAGTCCGGGTGCTGTGTATCGAGACTTGAAATTTTCTTATGATACCCGTGAGCAAACAAGCCATGCCCTGTAAGGTTCTCATTCTTAGTCTCGGCTTTCCATTGGCTGTCCAGTTCGCATTCCATACGGGATATGATGCCCAAAAGCACAAGATTGGCCAAGCCAAACAGTTCCTCTAGACTGACGACGGAACTTTCTAAAATTACCTCGAGCATCGCTCCGGCTGAAACCCACTGTGAGTAGACGATGTCCTCCTGAACCATCAATATTGCCTTCATCCAGGCTTCAGGTAGTCGGAATTGACCGCGGCGACATCTGGAAAGCCCTCGACCAGCGTAGTGGGAGCGCTCACACCGCGAGTCAGCACTAGACTTCTCAAACACGTCTCTGCGGCTGAATCGTTCTCTTGCTATTTTCTGCCGGGGCTTTCGCATGCAAAGTCTCGCATGGCTATGTAACTATGACTCGCCCTGTTTCTCTCATGCGCGACTGATAGCCATGACGGGACTATACATGTAAGGCTGGGGTGGATATGCCCACCTGGGCTTGGCGGTCAGGGAAAGCTTACATGCTGATTCACATTATGGTCTGAAACGAAGCGAGCGCTGTCTTTAGTCTTTAGGGACATGCAAATGGTCCTAAGGGGTTCGAGAGTCCAGCTGAGGCTTAGAACATTTAACTCCCGGTATAAATAAGACAAGAGAGGGCGTCCCAAATCGTTTTGGATTTTGGGCTTTCACACATCTTTATAATCCTGAGAAACACAAAGGTTGGCACTTTGGAGCCGATTAACACATTTTCGTTTCTTTCACACTCGCTCTGTCCTCAAAATGAAGTTCACAACCATTGCCCTCGTCTCGGCTTTCGCAGCCATCAGCACAGCCGAGTTCTGCGACAATGGCGCAGCGGGCGTCGGGGCCTGCGAGAACATAGACAAGAACACATTCTGCGTGAGTTCCGGCCGCCTGGTCTCCTATTCGATAGAGAGGATACTAAGATGGGGTCAAATAGTGCGTGGACGATCAGACTGATGCATTTCCGACCTTCCGGGACTGCGTGGCAGATCCCGAGGGCACGACATGTCCTAGTGGGTCGCGGGCAAAATGTTGCTAAAGGGGGAACGATTTTCCAGGCAGATTTTATCGAACGTCGTTGGGGAATTTGAGAAGACGTGAGGCAGAGACACAGTAAATGCACTGAAAAGCAGTCATAATACCTACACTTCATGAGAACACCTCCGTACTTGGAGGCAGAGGGCTATGCGCCTGGTACATTCGTGACGAGAAACATCCGAAATGGATATCATGAGAGATACCAGGAAGAATTTTATACTGGGTCGAATCCCTGGAGACAAGGACAAGACCAACTCCAGCCGTTGGGCGATATACCGATAATGGAACAGCCTTCAAATGCATGAACACTGTCCACTTCAGCCACGAGCAGTTTGGGACACCTATCGGTTCCATAAGTGCTTGTCACCTTGTTTTAAATGATGCACTCGTGCCGTGTCTGTTTTGGACATGTGAAGTGTAGGCAGGGCATGTGGAATCACGAATTTGGTGCTGGGCGACGGTCCGGTGGTGTCGAGGTCATCAAGACGGTTGGAATAGATCGCCAAGAGCCGGGATCGAGGGCAAGCAGGAGCCAGAGTGGTATTGTGTGAAGGGATGAGTCCGGGTCGGCATTTCGCGAGGCCAAGAGTTAGTTGTCTTGGTGGCGGTCAGTCTCTTGGGGTCGCTCATGGGATCGGCGACGGCAGCTTCGTGGGACGCAAGCCACCACACCTTGGCGATCGACTTCAGAGGCGCAGTTGAACTCAAACGTAGCACTTGTGCATGGGGAGACGATATGTGCCAGCTGAACAAAGGCCGTGCTCTACCCGTTGTCTGCTTGCCCCGTGATGCTGGTCACGCCTGCCAAGGCGAGCCGTCGCAGTTGTGCAGGGAACATCTCGACGTGCGCTTCCCTGCTTTGCTTCGCAATGACGCAACCAGCCACTGCCATGGAAACGGGCTGCCTCAACAACGTCTGCGACTTTTGACAACCAACCTCCACATACTTTAATCATCCATCTGCTCTCCTACGAATCCATAGCATAACCTTAAAGAAACTTTATTTCCACCTCAACCTAGAGCATCACCAACGATACCACTGAGGAAAAGACAGCAGCCTACGACACTCTGACAGAAAGGTACGCCCCTGCACGCATCAACAGCACCTCAAAATTCCACCACTCCCAACAAACATCGCTGACTCTCAGGCCTACCCGCAGACATCATCAATCAGACACCCGAAAACCTTTCTGGTTACCAGACAACCAAAATGCCCTTCTTCTACTCAAAAGGCTTTGGCGGGAAGCACTTCGGCACGAACGTCACCGCAGACAGGCACGGCGTGCGCCGCGGGCCCTGGCGATTCTCCCTCGGCCGCTTCAACTGCTTCAAGTAGCACCGGGGCCATGTCAGAGGCGGCGTCCACGGGCGGCACATGCACGCCAGCGCTTCCGTTCCGACAGTGAGGAGGACGCACCTGTGATTGATGTGCGGGACTCGGCGGCGCGGACATGACGATACGATTTGATACGATTCGACGAGACAGGACGGGGGGGTCATTCGAGGGCAAAGCTGGCGGCAGAATCATGACGGAAGGGAGATGGGGGGACGAGACGGCGAGGGGGACCACGTCATGGCAGAAGACACCTCTAGTCAAGCCGGAAGCTGGATGCAGCGGCGCCTGATCTCTGCAGGTGCTATTTGCCATGAACTACTCTTGTTTCTGGCGCTTCCGGCCTCGCTCTGTGCTTTTCTTCCACGCGGGCCCGCCGGCTCGACGGGCCAAGCGTGTTCACTACCCATTGCCCAACATCTGGCGTGGAGATCCTGCTCTGTGAAGCTCGCACAAGAGCAACGGCACCAGTCCTTCCCCCGCACGCCCCATGGATTCTGTTCTGAGGGCTGATTGTGCATAAGACGCTTGGACGCGGGCCAGTATGCTTCGGCTGTCGTGTGATCGAGAAGCTCGTCATATTCAAAGGGGGTGTTTCATGGAAAGCACAAAGAGAGTCAGTGGCCGATCCTACAAGTACTTAATTCTAATTTATGCATTGATGATAAGCATTAGCGTCAACAAATCACATTTCATTCGGGGTACGCTTTCACACCATGAAGCCAACCACTTCTGAAAGCTTTTCGCCTTTGCGTTACAGCCTTCCCTCTGTTTCAATTGCAACTTCCTAGTCCTGGATAGCATATATACTCGGCTCACTAAACGACTTTGCTATCGACCTGAGATCCCGCAGCGTGAACCCCGTGAATCCAGGCGCCCCGGGCGGCGGCACCGCCGGCAGGTACGACCGCCGCAGCCTGTTGGCCTCGATGTCCGCGATCTGGCAGTGCCCGTCAAAGTTGTCCGCCTCTACAGGGTCGTAGGGCCAGGCGCGCGCGCCCACCGCGGCCGGCGGTCTCAGAAGCCCAGCAGGCACGGGGCCGGCGGGGAAGGTCGGCACGACGGGCGTCGTGGCCACGTTGGCCCCGGGGCCCGGCAGCACCCGCACGGAGAGCAGGCCCTGGACCGGGTAGTCCCACCGGAGCTGCATCTCGCGGGCAAAGGTGACCATCGGCCTCCAGGCCCGGATCGGTGCCACGACGATGAAGTCCACGTCCCGTATGAAGGGGCCGGCGTCCTTGACCCACTGGCGGCATGTGTTCCAGGGGAACTCCCCTGCGCTCCGGTGCCTGCGTCTCGCTGCGGTTAGCCTTTCATCATCCGGCTCCGTGGTGAACATGTCTCGCGTGTGGCTGTCTGTTTTCGGTGTATATCACCTAGGAGATGTGAATACTGACATCCTGAAATAAGTGGCCATGCCCCAGCTCGGGCTCGCCCGGGACGGCCACAGCGGCTGAGCACGCGCGACGATCCGACGGTATTCCTGCAGGGTATACAGGTACGGCCCGGCCACCTGCTGCTGTCCCCAGTCGACTGCTCCCTCTAGAAACAGGACGTCCTGCATCGCTGTGAGAACCGTGACCTCAAAGGGGGTCACCCTGAAGTACGCCTCTGTGGCCTCGACGATCATCTGTCTGTTGACAAGGCAGAGGCTGCCGAGGTCTCGGGGCCTCAGGAGTCCTTCGAGGTTAGTCCTGGGTTGTCCTTGGAACACGGCCTGGAGAATTGCCATGCGTAGTGCCTGCGGTAATCCGATCAGCGTGTTTAGGGCCGGTATTCCCGGAGGCAGTGGCCCTGGGGGGATTGGGGCCGGAGGTGGTGGCGGTGGCGGCGGTGGTGCTAAGCCCAAAATACGGCCGCTCCGCAGCCGCATACCACGGGCAGCCATTGCATCGACAAGAAACGCGTCTCGTATAATTCGAGGATTTACAGGTGATGCTTGTGTAGTTCAAAACAAGTGGCAAGAACCAATACGCCCGGTACATCTCAAAGTAAACGACATGCACTTACACAAAGGCACAAGCCAGTTTCACTAAACCATAAGCGGCCTTGTCATCTACTTCATGGGACAATGATAAAGAACAGGCGAGCGGCTACCTCTTTGATGAATTTCCCTTGAGGCTTCAAGATCTTCCATCCTGACAGATGCACCGCAGACAATCATACTCATGATCTCTCTGACAGCCCAACTTGAAACACTGGGCAAAGGCGCAGAGGCGTATCCGTCGTGGAACTCAGGAGAACTGTCGGATCCAATCATTACATTTCTCAAGCAGCTCGGAGGCTGATAAACATTAACGTATATTGTACCACTTGTACCATTCATACACTCTCACTATATCTGAACAGGGCTTGAGGAATATGCCATTCAGTGTCCAAGTGGCTGTGAGAAAAGGCTTCTCCCGTGTCTCATGAGTGCGAGTAAATAAAAGTAGGTATTTTATAGTCTATTTGCATTAGAAAGCGGATGATCGGGGTCGACTTCACCCACGTTATATCTTCTTACTCGCCCCTTGAGATGCCAGGCTGTGGTTGGCCATCGCCCTGCTCCATTTCGAACATTGACCAATCGATCTCCGTGGGGATTTCCATGCTCTCCCATGGCATGTCTCCGTTGAACTCACCACTTCCTTGGGAAGATTCGAACCAGTCGACACCTGCCAGTGATGGAATTGGGCCGGTGAGGTCCGCCAACTCGGTCCCGAAGGTATCATCAGCTCTGTAACTGTCCATGGTGTGCATGTTGGTCAGATCTGGGATGGCGTCCATTTGGTGTGTCGGCGAAGTCGGCATGATGTGTCGATCGGTGCTTTGAATGGAAGGAGGCGGTCTTCGTACATCTTGTCCATCAACATAGCTAATGCCTACAGTGTCTTGACCCGAGGGTAGAATCGGCCTCTCGCGTCTGCCGTACATGGCACTGTTGTGGTCCGGGGCCGGAAGGTTGTACGCGTCGTGCTGGCGTACAACGGGCCCGGTTGTGAGAAGAGATGCTTCATCACCGGAGTTCGGGGATGAGTGACTGCCCGGTTGGTACAATTCGAGCTCAATAGCGCTATCAGCACGATTGGAGGAGGTTGCTGTCCGGCCCCCGGGGCTCTGGTAGTTGGAGGCCGATTCGGCTGCCCGCATTGTGTCCTGCTGTGCTGAAAACGCATCCAAGAGACGGTTTAAAGTGGCCCGGATCAAATGTTCTTGTTCCAGCCTGTCTGTATCAACGTGTGCATCAGCGACAGATGCTAGTATAGATGGCCATTGGTTGATGATAATCTCTTGAAGTTGCGTCGCATCCTCGGACAAGCTGTCGTTGATGTAGGGTGATGACGGCCTGGGTTTATCCGGAAAGACAATATCCCAGATGGCGAACCACTGTTCCTCCGTGGACAGACTCGGGTTTGACTTCTTGTGCAGAGCTGTAGCCATGTTATTGTCGATCCCCACGGGTCTTGCGGCTGGGTTGTATTGACATCCCTGGCTCAGTGGGTCCCGTAGATGCTCCTCTTTATGCCCCTGACTTTCGAAGGCGGTCCAGCATCTTTGGCAGTATTCTGGAGCTGGTTGCTTGTGTTTTCGGGACAGGTGAAGCTTGACGTCGGAGATCCTGCTACATTTCCTGTGGAAGCAGGGTCGGTGGGCTTGAGAATCTAGCTTCCAAAATGGACAAGCCAATGTTCTGCGGCGGGGCCTACTCGGAGACAGTGCCGGTCGTTTCGTGGGCCGTGGAGGCTTGCGAAATCCGTCTTCATCCCAGTCTTCATCTTCTCCGTCGGGGCGGCCTCGCTTGCCGGCACGTCGCACTTCCATGCTATGGGACTGGGATGTTGCGCATAATACCGATGAGTTGCTTGCGTTATCTGCCGGCGCACCATTCCCCGTGTGCTCTGACTGGGGCTTTGATTTGAACCTTCGAGACGCTATGTATTCGTTGAATAAATGACGAGAGATTAAACCAACCATCGATGCGAGAGGACTTCCTATGTCCAAGGATGGGACGCAAGCCGAGCTTCCAGACGATATTGACATCATATCAGAATCCAAAGAATCCCCAGGGGACTCCGTGGCGCCGGCGTCTTGCTCTGTTGGCGGCGGTACAGGATCAAGGTCTTCTCGCATCTCAATGGATTGGGCTTCGGCTTCTGCACAAACCTCGCCCGTAGCATTGCTGATCGAAGATACTGCGATGTTTTCATGTCAATGCTGATTCTTATATTCACAGTAGAGGTTGCATGCAACTCACTCGAATCGACGACAGGGAACCCATAGTGCTCCGGGTTTGCAATAATGTGTCGACTGTTCCGAGCCGACATGTCTGTTTGCCACCGCCTATCGAAAATAAGGGGATTATATTCGTTCGAAGAGGGGCCATCACAGTATGAACAAGCTGCAAAGTCTGAGTGGGGAGTGTGCCACAACAAGACATTCTGGGTGTGCTTGACTAACTCGAGCGTGCCTCGAGAGCCTTTCAAGAAGATTCTGCCATCTTGGCCACGAGGAGCCCAAACTGCGCAAATACTATCCAGGATCCAATCCAGCCATACCTCGAGGCCATTAAAGAGAGGCGGGCGTTTTTGTGTTGGAAATCCTTGGATGATGGTTGCATCGCGGAGTCTTCCTGTTGCTCCAAAAAAGAGGGATACCATAGTCCTCAGGGCTTGGCCACGGAGATACCGAATCACCCATTCATTTTCATCTTGGCTTTCGATACTGCAGGCGTAGCTGGCGGCCCCTGACCTGAATGTTTGAATTGCAGCTCCGAGCCAAGCCAATTGCTCACCATATTGAGAGATCGAGTACGCAGGACCAGAAGCCGTGACCAGCAGATGGGTTGATTTTGAATGTTCCGGCCTTTTCAGCTGTGCTGCGATCGTTGTGTTGCTGTCAAATTTGTCTGTTACGAGGTCAGCTTATGCATTGCGGTACGGGGTCTGCCTTCGTAAAGATTCATACCGTTCTGGATAGCCTCATCTTCGCCACAACATACTCTTTGAAGGAGTTTGACTAGGCTCATACCTCCTGATGGCCATGTCCGATCTAGGTAACCCTGCAGTGTCGAAGCCTGAACAATGTTTGGTGCAGAGCTTGTGAATACCATCGAGTTGGCAGCAAGCCCCCCTTGGAGGCATTGAAAGGCTTCTGGGCGTATATTGATGCGGAACCGTGCGTGATGGATCTCTGGTGGTCGGTGCTTGCTGATTATGCCAGATGACATCTTTGACATGATTGACTGGTGGATTTGACCGCATGAGTCTGCCCCGGTCACATTGTGAGAATGTAGACCCCAGTCCAAGGAAAGCTGTTTCCTCAGACTTGCGATGAACCACTTGTATGCGGTACTACTCAGGACATAGTCGCGGTGCATGGCCATCTCGGCGTTTCCGGCAATGTCCTCCTCTTCCTCATCACGGACTCCTTTGAATAAGTCGTCCTGGTCTGGCTCAAGGGGCGACTGTTCGTTTTCCTTTCGGTGCCACAACTTCATTTTATCCAATACTCCCATCCCATCCTCCTCACTTGGCCTCCTGTGGCTTACTTCTGGGCTCTCTTCGCGATGTCGGCAAAGAGCTCCAAGCTGTGACACAATATCCCTTGCAAGAGTCAGTTGTTTTCATGAAACTCTGTGACATCCTGGAATACTTACTTTGAGTGTGTGTGGAGGAAATGCATAACATAGGGGCTGGCAGGATTTGATCTGTCGAGCCCAATTCCAATGGCTAGTGCCTTGATGAGATCTGGGAGACATTTTGGCAACTCTCTCCAAGCTTGATCCGGTGTGTGCTCCAGCAAATCATGCTTCAACCTCAGGTGGATGTCGTTGCAGAGATCAGTTATATAGTCTGACCCGTGAGGCAGTGCTTGGGATGTATATACGGTGTGTTGATCCCCTGCCTGCCTGTTATGTTGCTCTGGCTGCGCCATAATGCCACGATCAATCAGCTCATCGTAGGGCTTTGATTCATGGCAAGGCCTAGATGCACAAGCAGACACATATCCGGAATCCGCGACAGTACCCTCCTGAAATGGCTCATGGTTTTCCTGCTCGAATTGTCCGGCAGCAGCTGGGGCAAACCCCTTCTCAGTCGAGGACCGAATATTTGAGTGAGAGGACCACCACCTGTCAAGATCCTCCCAGGTGATGTTATGATGAGCAGGCTGACAAGAAACTCTTCTGCGGCGACAGTCAGAACAAGAACCGAATATTCGCAAGATTTTCCCTCGCTGTTCTCTGTCCAAGGGTCCTTCATATCTCTGTTCTAGTCGCTTCCCATCATCTCTCACTTTTTCCGCGTCCTTTCCCATGATGGTGTCACCCTGACTGCGCAGAACAATCAGTGGCGAGGAGGCGTTGGTGGGAACTATGGCCGTCCCGATCCATGGGATCGATTTTAGGGAAGCCTTTAAGGCATTGTCGGCGCTTCTTACCTTCGAAGACATCAAGGCAACTTGCGCCAGGGGCGGGGACTGAGCTGGGATACTATCGTTCTCGCCTATCTTTTCTATTACCATTGAATGCTTGTTGTTGCTCTGCAATGCAGAATACTCCGCTCTGGGCTCCATCTGGCTCTGAACTTTCATCTGAATGAGGTCGCTGGTCAGTAACTGCTTGACATTACCAATGTGGCAGATTTCCGACTCATCTTGAGAGTATACTCGGATGTCTGCTTGACTGGGGTCCCAACCTCCTCAGTTTCATCAAATGCCTTGATTTGCTTTCCACCGTTGCGTGAGCTGGTTTTCTAGTTAACACTCACAGCGCCTCACTTTATTGGAAGTCAAAGGGGAGAGGGAACGCTCACGGATCCTCCCACTTGCAGACCACCTCAAGACGCTCGCAGCGTCCACAGCGAGGATGTTTGCGATCGCATCTAATCTTTTCCTCCCTACATGACGTACACGAAGAGTATAAGTTTCCTGTCGTCGATCCAAAGGTGTCGAAGTAGTCTGAGTCTTCAGAATCAATTGATGGGACTGGTGGCAGGCTCAAGGGTATGTACGTGTCTGTACCAGCTTGAGGCAAAGGATTATTTCGGTCCCGAACAGGATCGCATGGTGTACCCAGGACTGGGTCCCATGTCGCTGGCCCCATGCATCGCGAGCGACGTTTGTGATTTCGATCGGTGCTGGCAGTATGCGGATATCTCAGGGTATCAACGAAAAGAGGAACGGGGGGCATGGCGAGGCCGTTGGTGTTCAGATGGCGTTCAGGATCTTGCGGACGACCATCTGCTCTGTCACTGGCTGGATAACAAGGGCTTTCCTGTATTTGGTGGCGCTCGTAGGGATCTAGTGCCTCGATCCAAGCATGATTAGGAGTTTTGTAGAAGGCAAGGGGGTGTCCATCATTGTTGGTTGTGGTGACCTGAAGTCGGGAAATTCCGACGATCAGAGATGCTATGCCTTGCTCTGTGGTAGATAACGAGCTGAAGGCTTTTCAGTCAATATCTCTCCATCTAGTTACAAAATGGCTGTGGTATTCGTGTTCCGAAAAGTCCTCGGGTCATTTCCAAGAGCGCATCGATTCGGTATACAGGTTTGAATTCTAGAAGTTCAAGGAGAGATGTACATGATGAATGTTGGATAAAGGCGTCTTGCCCACAAAATTCTTCTTCAAGACAGAAATGAAGCGGATATGTATCTCAATGTCAGTGTCTTGGGCGGGACAAAATGAAACGGGGACGACGGTGGTGCTGGCAGCCCCGGGAGAGAATGGAAGAACGCGTTCTATTGGGGAAGAAATGAAAGAGAGACAAGAGTCGGCATAGCTGTGATGTCCACGGCAATTGGTGCTGGACTGCATCTGTGGCAGTGCCCATCCCCTGCTGTGTTGGCCCAATCATGGTGGAAAACACAAGTGCGGCCATCAAAATGCGTGTTTTCCATCCCGGGCGCAGATCAACAACTCTTGGGGGCGAAAAGACTAATTTGCCCAGTTCTCTACACTAGCAGTGAGCACCAAGCCAGGTCAGGCAGCCTCACGTAGGATGCCAATCATCGTGCTTTAATTGGTTGGGCCAGGGTCCTGGTCTCGCGAGCCAATCATACCGGAAAACACAATTGAGCCATTATGAATCGGGTGCGCTGAGGTTTCTCACCCGTGCGTAACTGTGAATCACTCCTCGGTGTGTGAGCGTGTTGTGAGTGCATGCGCGTGGTTTTGGTAATCCTAGCCCTGCGTTGCGGTAAATGTGCAGCTCTGCTTTGCGAGCCCCTTCCTGTCACACTTACACGGCGAGTTATGGATAGTCGTTGCGCTATCAGTGGCATCTTTTCTTAGTGTTTTCTCAAAAACGTCTCAAACTTAAAGAACAATTGTTGAATTACACAGTGGAGCGGTCTCGCGCATATCTCCAAGCAATATGTGAAGGACTCTTGAATTTGTACTTAAAAGAATAGAATGCAGCATAATGAAAAAGATATTTCAGTCTCGACAGCTGAAATCTCAGACAAAATCGAAATGATATGACTACCAATCAACCTATTGAGTAAATATACACTTCAGCACGAGATACATTTTACGGCTCTACTTGCCCCTGTTTAAACCACTCATTAACACACCTCTATCGAAAGTCGCACTATGTCAGAATTGTCCGCTACTACGACTACCGGACGGGGGAAGAAGTAAGGAATATTTCTGATTGAATGTCACCCTGCCCATTTTCTGTTCCAAAATCAATGACATTGTTCTCAATAGGACGTCCGATAGCAAGCCCAACTACACAATGGACAAGTTCATTACTGAGGCTTGCTCCCCAACCGAGAAGCTCGCCTGCTCACAGCACCAAACGAGCCAGGGCCACAAAGCTCCTCCCTCTGGAAATTCCCAATCCATGGGCCAGTATCTCAACCAGTGGCAATCGTCTTGGGATTCCATGGGAGAAACAGCGAGGTCTTCTTCTCACTAAGAAGTGTATCAATCTTGGAAGGGATGCCCGTGCAGGTCCGCAGGAGAAGAATTCAGGATGACGTTTCATTCATTTGTCCAGAAACCGTCAGGGATGCTTTTTGCATAAGGAGATTTACTCGGGTACACCATTGGGCACTCAAATATTTCATTCGCCTCAGGGACGGAGCAAAGTCCTAGCGTGTCGAAGTAGCTGTGCAGGCGCTGCTCGTTCTATAAAAGTGGAGGGGGGCAAAGGTTTTCCGTTGTATATACAAAATCGGTCGTGGTGGTGTTGGCGCTTAGAAAGACGCTGGAGTCGCGGTCCGTGATTGTGTGTCCTAATGTAGTCTTCGTATGAGCTCCTGGTCGCGGATTGTCCCCCATCGTGTGGCGGCCTGCTAGGACCATCCACTGCCGCCATAGGATCACCCAACGAGCTCAACCGTAGACCGGGGCGCGGCCGGGGCCCAAGCATGTACTGCATGGCCTTCGAAATCTGTAATATGTTTTGGGGTTTTGTTTTTATTTTTGGATGTTGTTGGGCCTCAAGGGTCGTACGGCTGGCCGGGACTCCACTTCGGTAGTGTTTGAAATAGCAAGGAAGATCAACAGACATTTCGGTGGGTGCTTCAGTGGCCGGCAATACTTCCAACATCTGTGAACTATACAATACCGATAAAATTAGGTTTTTAATCCCATTATCTATGGCTGATAGCCCAGAGAACAGAGACAGCCTTGTGATAGCTATGTAGACGAGGCTAGTGAGAACCGCTTCTGACAGTGCTATAGACTAGAACCGTCGACACAAGTAGCCTGAGACTAATATTTAGGCACTCAGTCATACGGCGAAGACTAAAACAGTCCCCACGCGATCTCTCCGTAAATGAATCCCACAAATGCAGTCCTCGCCGAAAACCGTCCGTTTAAATGGGGTATACAAGCCCACGTTGGTTTTATACTGCCGCTGCGAATCTGCCTCGACATCTTTCTCGCCACTTGTTTCTATACCTCAACACCTCGCCTCCACTGAGGCCCTTATTCCTTCCCTCCTCCAAGTATATAATATCACACCATGTCAGCCAGCGATTTAGTCGATAGGAACAACACCAACATGGCTTTCAACTGGGTCCTAAGCCAACACAAAATCCGGGATGGACAACACGGTCCCGTCTTTTTGGCTCTAAGAGCCGGTACGAGGGAGCTCATCACAGCGGAGAAATGGGACCTGGAGGTGCCTGGCGACTCGTCTCTACGAGAGGGCATTGTCTCACATCTGGCAAAGAAGGAGATGAGCCCAAGTCAGCCAAATGTTCTCTCGTACTTGGGATATCAGCTCAGGGAAGGACACATCTTCGTGCTTAGAGAGCACATGGCCGACGGCACCCTACAAGGATTCATTCGGAAGCACGGTGTTATCCCGCAGCCTTTCATCCGTTGGATTCTTCGCCAGATCCTGCTGGGCCTTCAGCAGTTACGAAAGCAAGGAATCGCTGTGGTCTTCCTAGACTCGGCGAACATAATGATGGACACCAAAGCTGGTGTTAAAATCGAGGCTCCACTTCTCGACAGGACTATCACCGGAAACCCACTACCACCTACTGTATTGACAGTTCCTGAAATCTTGATGAGCCAGCGAAACCTGCGAAAGGCGGACGTGTGGCTGTTTGGGATCGTTGCAGCCCAACTGGTATCAGGGGATTCCAGCCTCGCAGGAGCCATCGATATCGCCATGCAAATACAACAAGCCGAAGAACCAGCATGGGAGGTTCCGATCCCCAACAGTTGGAAGAGGAGCGAGCTTGACAAGCAGGAATCAGATCTGATACGCAGATGCTTCACCTCGTAAGGTCTTCGTATATGGCCAAGCTATTTGTCTGTCTGTCCAATCACTCACACTTATTCCACACAGAAATATCGACCAACGACCGAGCGTCTCTGATCTGCTTGAGCACCCTTTTCTGAACCGAGCCAAGTGATCAGAAGTAAACTGCTTCTTCAAAGGAGCAAAAAGAAATAGAAGTTTGGTGGCAACTCGCCCTGGGCCTGCAACAGATCTAGGCGACTTTGGATGGCTGTATCCTTTTTCAGGTAGTAGTCAACAACGTAAATTGTCTTCCCCATACCATTGATACGGTCTGCTTATTTCGGTCCTTTTCCTCTTCGAAATCTGGCCTTGGGGATGAAATCTGCTTCACACAGCTCACGGGACCATGGCTTGTCTGGTCCTAGAAACGGGCCTGCCATTGAGCCAAGGCGTAACGACTCAGACGGGTGGCCCGGTGAGTGGACTTATCGCCATCTGCAGCCCAAAAGACAGGGAAATTGGACATTCTGCTCAAACTCGTGTCGATTATAATGTAGTAGGAAGACAGAGTCTGGGAAAGATGTTATTGTTAACGAAACAAGTAGGCTCATGATTATCTTCGAGCAGGGGGGAGTTGTTGTACCCTTTCTGAAACCGAGCCCCATCCTCCCCAGATGAATTCACCGCCATGGCATTTCCTATGTCCAGATATGGCAGTGTAGACGTGAACATTGTTTCAGATGCCTCCAGAAAACTCTTTTATGGAGCTAAGCAGATTGAGCAGACATTATGAGTTGTGTCCAGATTGGATACTGGGTAGTGATAAGTCTATGCTCGATGGTAGCTCATCCATGCTTCGGGGCGGAAGGTCTGATGTAGAGTACCCTAGGGTATGGTCGCCTCATCCTCCGCATCGTAATCCGTGATTTTCTTGCCGAGATTGACCAGCTCATTGAATTCCTTCGGACTCAAAGAGACTCCGAGAAGATCGTCAATTTCCATCTTCTTGTCAAAGTCCTTGAGATCCTCGTCCTTCAGATACTCCAGTGTGGCGTCGGCAGCAGAGTGCACAACTTCTTTGGGCACGTCGCCCAACTTCTTGGCCACGATGGTCAATATGAAGTCGAAAGTTGTTCGCGTCGCCTGGGTCCGCGGTCGGTATCTGAGACCCTCGAACAGGGCTTCTGCGCCGGAAAGAATGCCGCCATCTCTTAACAGTGGTCGGGGTAGAGAGTCTTCTTGTGCGCTGGATGATTGCTTGTTCATTTTGATCTATTTATCAACGTTAGAAGTTTGTGGTTGTATTGTGGCTGTTGTCTCTTCAGGCTTACCGTGGCGAGGCTTCTTCGGGAGCTTGTGTGATCTTGCGATTTCTTCAGATGATCTCTTTCGAGTGTGTGTGGATGTTCTGAGTCGATTTTGTTGTAGTTCTAAGTTGGATACGAAGTATTGTGATGATTGCAAAAGAGTTTGCAAGTAAGCTAAGATCGGGAGCTGCCCTATGCGGATATTTAAATCACTCATTTTGGTCAATTTGAGGCCTGTTCATAGTGCTTGACGGCGTGAAACTAGGTTGAGCTTCGGTCCACGATAGCTTCGACCTTGAACGGATGGTGGCACCGGCACGAACCGGCACGGCTTAGCGCTTAGAAGCATGGCGCGACAGAAAGGCATTGTACGGAATAGTGATTTGTCGAAGGTTAATAGTCGTTTCTTTCTAATCCCCCGGGCATACAAAATGTATGTGGTGCCATCATACACGGGCATGGTAGGGAGCTATAATGTGTGGACGCAAGGTTTTCGAGCACACTTGCCTGTGAAGGTCAGACTTCCAGATGAGGTCTGCTCGAGACGTACCCAAGATAGAGATAAATGAATACAATTACAATGCAGTTTATCAGCCCCGAAGTTTATCTGATATTCTGGTTCTCCTTGATGTTTGTCTCGGAGTTGCAGTGGGAAGTATTTAATTACCAGGCTCTCCTTCTACATACTCTCGTGCTGCTACGAGCACAACAAGAAACTGCGGCGCGATTGTCCCGCCGTCCAGGGGGCATTCGGCATCCTTCATAGTGGAGCATTCGATGCCCGGCCATATATTACAACGGGCCGGGAATGGCTGAGGCCATTATAATCTGGCAGGAAAATGAGATCACGGTAAATCATGTTTATTACAGCGATCGCTATCTAGAAATAACGCATGAAAGCCATTCCAAGTCCCAGCCGGAAAGGATCCTTCAGTATGGCTACCCCCGTAGAATGCTTGAACAACCACGGTATCAACTGATATACAAAGGTAACCCTGTTTACAAACAAATGGGGAAGTGAACAAATGAGAGATGGAAAGGTGGTTGAGTCTTGATTTCAGACTGTTCAAAGGAACAGACTTACTTATCCAGAACACCGCGAAAAGGTGCCCGACCATGCGTTCTGGGCCGCAATCAGCACTTACTGAGGGGCGGGGCCTCCACCAAACTCACTCAAGAGAAGCTTCTCAGGCCTTTTCAAGTGCATGTGCTCACGTGCTGCTGTGCTGTGTGCTGCATGCAAGGTAATTTGCTAAAGATAGAAGAGAATGAATTTTCGCACTTGCAAAAACGGATGATACACTGATACATTAACACCAAACCAACACTCATGCCCAATTTACACACCTAATTCACACACCCAACACCTACACCTAGTACTCACACTTATATATAGGTTTTAAGAGTGTGGGTGTTTGGGTGTGGGTGTGAGTTGGGAATTGGGTAATATGCTTGGATTAGCTGCAGCTGTGGTATGAGTGATGTACCAGTATATCATCTGTTTTCGCAGGTGCGAATATCCAGTCTTAAAAAGAAAAGACCTTAGGAGGTCCCTCGAAAGTATTAAAATCTTAACTTACTAAGAGGAATCCAATTCACTCTGAAAAAAGGCCGATAATGTGCCCTGATATATAAATAAGTTTGTTTAGAAGTATTTGACTTATTAAAGAAAAGCAAATTGTATCTCCGCTGGTATGTAAAAGGATTATAGTGCTGTATCCTATGAGACAAAAGACAATTCCACTGGAAAGTCTCATGACTGACGATCTCGCAAGCGTGAGATCGTTCGCAACCTCTTGTGCCGAATGCTCATAACTAATTGCACACGTTTCAAGACTGAACACCACCATATGACGTCTCAAATGGTTACAAGAACCCAAAGGGGAAAGTCGAGAATAAGCCATCAGCACATAATCATCCCATGAGACCTTGCTCATGTTCTCAGGCCGTAACCAATGCCCGGAACAAAAGCTCCCAGCCAACACACACGCCGTGCCTACAAGGGCGAGCTACCTACATAGGTAACTAGACCGTCTCCCAGACTCTCCTCAACACTCTTGACAAGACCTCCATGCTCCCGGAAGAAACAGGCCGCGTAACGAAATGGTGCAGTTTTGACGTGGCGCTACAAAAGAGCACATCACACGGCGTCAGGGTGGTCGGAATGTGCAAGGCCCGCGGGGAGCTCAGCCACGTCGGTCCGAGGTCGTTCTGTGCGACGCTCGCCCGTTCGGAACCTGCTGAGTCTCGAAGATGCTTGCTTGGGAAAAGGACCAACTTGGGCAGCTGAGTGGTTCACCGCCACGACCGAGCGAGAGAGGTTCCGAAGATACGACGTCAGCGTGCCCCAGATTTTCCATCAAAGCCCGAAGAACACCACATGGCGACGGAAGCACGATAAAGAGATGTCTCTCTTATATATTGTATTCTGAGACCACGCGCTGCACACCACCATGCAGACCCCTCGTGGCCGAGCAGCAGCTGGCCGGCATTAGCCCAGCCAAGCAGCGGCCAGCACCAAGGAACGCCGTCGTACCAGCGCATGTACAGTGAGACAAATAAGAAAGACAAAGAAACGTCCGGCTCACCCGACCCGGCGGCATTGTGGCCCCGGGTTCGGACGCAGGCGCCATCCAGCCTCCGGCCTCGCGTCTGACACCTGACGTCTACTGTTGCTGCTGCTGCTGCTCCTCCCCCAAGCCACAGTCCCGCTGACTTGGGTTTCGACCCGGAGGCACGCCGATCAAACAAAGACGTAAGCACAGAGGCTGGCAAATGGAAAGAAAACACGTTCCTGAGGGAAAGACGCCACATCTCCTTTCTTTGACCCCTTCTGACCACCCTCGGGGACCTTTCAAACCAACACCTTAAACACCTCCCCCCCACCCAACCAGCTTTTCTCCCCGTGACTGCGCCGCTATGCACGGCGTGCCTGGCCCTGGCCTAGACCCTGGCTATAACGCGGAACCGAATGGAGCCTGAATTGGGTGCTTTTTACTAGATGTTGGGGGCCGGAAGTGCCCAACAATAACCGATGGTCCGGGGGATGGTCCGACATGACGGCTCCAATGACGGCAGCAGGGCTAGGTACTACTAGCTTTGGGTACTGAGGGGCCCTACTGCAGGAGACTGCAGGATGGGGCAGGTCAGGCGCTCAAAATGTCTTGCATATCTCTGGACGGTCTCCGCACGTTGTCAGATGCAGCTAACAACAACACCAGCAGGCAGTGGGCGAGTGCGTGAATGACAAGAGAGCGAAATAAGCGCGAGAGATTGCCCGCCCGCCTCGCCCGCCCGCCCGCATAACCGGCCGCCGTCTCCCAGAAACAACTCCCAGCAGAGGGCCACAAGGTCAGCGGCTTGCGTGGCAAATGCTAAAAGAGCGGTGAATATTTGCACGTCTTGTGAGGATAGACCAAATCCGCTGCGGAATATGCGATGGAGGCGGGAGTTAAGACTAATGGTGCGGCACTTATACCAGACCGGACTACCGCTTGGGCTCGGCAAGCTCCAGCCAGCTCAGAGGGAGAGCCGGGCCGAGCCAGGATGAGCCCGGCGGAGGGGGCTAGGGACTCAATGCAAGGGTCTAGAGCTTAGCCTCTTGCAGCCCAGAAGGCTGAAATGTTTGCAGAGATCGATCTCTAGTGCAGAAACGTGGACCAGAAGAAAAAGGAAAAGAGGTGGCTCCAGCCGCCATGGCGCGACAGCGACACTGGGCACTGCTGCGTGTAGATGGCCGGGCCCGGCTTAGCCCATGCGTCGGCAACCTGGGATGCGCATGCCACTCGGCGTGACGAATCTCGTCACCTCAACTAGGCGCCACCCGCAGCCTGTGTGACTGGCCAGAGATTGAGTGGCCCGCCCATCTTATTCCAGCACCCATGGCCAATAGAGGCGCCTGTCATTTGAACTCGGTCCCAGGCTGCTGGAGCCCAGCGGGCCAGGGCCAGGGCCTGGAGCTGGAGCTGGAGCTGGAGCCTAGGGCCTGGGGCCTGGGGCTTGGTCCTTGGGGTTGATCTTTAGGCAGTTCGGAAAAGCTCGGACCCTCAAACGATTTGATGTCCAGGTCCGTGGAGAGCAGCCAGATTTTCGATCTTGGCCGCGCCCAAAGGCCGCGCCCTCAGACACAGCCTGCAATGGGGAGGCCGACGTCTTCGGACATGATAGCATCGTGCCGATATGGTGCGATTGGGCGCAACTTGGGACGTAATTCATATCTGCCGCGCCTCGCGGTCGCTGTTACAGTATTGTAGAGGTGAAAAGCCTCCTCGGGGGAATAGGATTTGGGTCTTGGCTGAGATCGGAGATGGCAAATATAGCAGAGTTGAAGTTTGTCCTGCATGGGCAAATATGCTGGCAGACCACCGCGTCACAATGGATAAGATTCGTGCAAAGACCGCGCTCAAGCTACGGCCCCGGAACTCACGGAAGGCTAAACCCCGGAGTCGGGTTGACCACAAGACACACTGCGTCCCCCGAGTGGCATATTCCGGTCGCTGCACAGGCCTGTGACTGTCTTGCTACCTCGCATGAGTGCTGCTCGATGCCAATGTGCCTGGCCAGCTCGGCCCGAGAAGAGGAAACTGGCTGTCTGGCTGGATTCCTTTTGCTTCAGAGTCGGGTTGGTTGGCGTTGCCCACGAAAAGCGGAAGCAGTGCCGCTTGTTCAACTGTGGCCGCTGCAGGTCCAGTGATTTAATATTACAAAAGAACCTGTCGAGAGTGAAGGTTTGCAGCAGTGATTGTTTTTGGAGGAAGACAGTGGATATCCACAGATCATATCACGACCATGGCCATGAAAAAGCTCTTTACTGTCCCTGCTTGGGATTCAACGAGTTGCGAGGAGCACGGCACTGGCCGTATGGAATGGAAAAGACCTCCTGTACCTCAAAAGGGTGGTGCACCGTGGTCAATATCTGGTGCCATCTGCAGTTCAACCGTGTGAAGAGGATAAAATCATATCGCAGCCTGCCACGAGCCGAGGATGTGCAGGCGTCTCGAGGTCATCTTTTGCCACTCGCAGACTGGGCAAGCCACAAGCGAACGTTGGTCTAGGGCTATGCTATAGAAGCTGGAGAAGATGCCCATCGAGTGCAACTCATAGGCTGGCCGTGAAGAGGATTTGAGATATGCGTGGTGCTAGCCTCTGGAGATGTAGTCTGGCAAAGCACAGGGAGTGAGCCAATTAGGTAATGACCCAAGGCTAGACGGTGCAATTGTGTGCCTGAACGAGACCGTCGCGGAGCTAGACGAAGGCGGTGTTGGGTGAAAACGGAGCCGAATTTCCGGCACCGGAAAGAAGTCATCGGCTAGACACTGGGGGCGCCGAGTTTCAGGTCGCAGGCAAAGTTACATAAACCAGAGCATCTCTGAGTAGTCCACAGTACGGAACAAATGGCGGTGGACGAGCTCGGGCGAAGTCATCCAAAGCCGGAAGGACAGGGCGTGGGCCCAAAATCGGAACAGCGGCGGTGTCCTGGGGTCAAACTCAGGAACAGCATCGGCAGTCGAGGCCTGGATCTCAGGACGTAACCATCCAATCTATGTTGTCAGGCCAGCCAGCCAGCTAGGTTTCTGGGCGACCCGGCGGTCACAGGCCAGGAAGATGGCGAATACAGCCGGGCCCCTGTCATCCTGCATGATGCAAGGCACAGGCCCTACTAAGAAACTCTGATGTTGGGGTTCTGTGGGCAGAGGGAGGGTGTGTGTGGGCGTGGAGGGTGACATTGTGTGGGTCAAGATAGAGGTCAGGCGACTGGCTGGTTGGGTAGTGCCCACTTGTCGCATTGTCTTCGTCTTGACTCTTGAGGTCGTTGTCGATGTCAATTGGCGCAAGCTGCTGGGCCGCCGTTGGACTGTATGTGCACTACACACCGCGGACCAGTCAGTAGCACGGCATCGTATTTGCTGGAGACTGGCCAGGGCCGTGCTGTGTCCATGTTGTGTGTAAGCAAGTGGCAGGCAGATGACTGACTGTCCACGTCGTACCGTAGGATCGGGACTGTTGGAAGCTGAGTCGCATCTCATGCTATGGTGGCGGATTGACCATTCGGCCAGGGCTCGGTACGAGAATTGAGCCGCCTATTGGTGATTCCAGAGTGCAATCACACGGTAGTTGAAGCTGGTGAACATGTGAACACAGCACAGCGTCTTGTCCAATGGCAACTGGACCTGAGTATCTTGTAGATTCGGTGATTCATCTCCAGGGCACATCACCAGAGATGAAGATGCAGTGCAGACAAACCCTCGAGACCACTGTGGATGATACAAGTGTCCACGGCTTGTTGCCGTGTCCTCCAGGAACCCAGATGGCAGAGGACAGCCGGCTTGAATGCAAAACAGCAGCGAATCATACTGTGTTTGAACGAACGAGGCCAACGGAGATCAACCTGTCGATCATGGGGGGCCTGGCGCCCTGGCGCATGCTGAAGTTTGTCGCGGCGGTGGCGGGGCGCCGTGATGGCTGAATGTGCACGCGGGGACCTAATGGTCAGGATAATAGATGACGACGGGCAATTGTAGTCTATGCTGATCAATTCCAGAACGCCAACAATATCCTGCGCAGTATTAGATAAATCATGTCGAGGCGAGGCTATGCAAGGCGGTCAAAGACAAGGACGTCAGGTGTGTGCTGTGGAGCTGGGAAGGCGTTTCAGCAGTGGGCGGCCCTATCAATGATGATTTGAGTTTCCTGTTGATAAAAATGGCCGTCTCGTCTTGGGTTGAACAAGTCTTGATTGAGTGTGTGGGCATTGGCGTGGGGCACTGCCATGGGCACCTGTGGAGGCATGTCCCTGCTCTAGCATGACTTGGCTCTAGGCTTGCGACAAGACGGTCCGGTACAGAGAAGAGCAGGCCGCGCGTCAGAAGCCAAAGCTAAATTGATGGAAGGATTGGGCGTGAGAATGGCGGTCCTGCTGACGGGCAACGGCAAACACAGGATGCGCATTGTACGCAGAGCGCACAAAAAGGAGGGGGGAGAGAGAGGAAGGTCAAGGCTAGCCTGAGATTCGGTCCAGTCCGGTCGGGTCCATGGTCAGAGGAGGGGAGAGTGTGTTTCCTCAGTACTTGGGCAGCAAGGAACAAAGGTGACGAGCGCGATCGTTCATGACTCGAATAAATTCAATAAGACGGTCGAGTATGACGGGAAGAAACGGCCAGAGTTACATACACACGTAGTACTCTCAGGTCAGGGCGGATGGGCAGGCAACCAGGCAACCTTGGAAGGAAGGCATATAGGCACAGGCACGGAAAGGAAGGCAGGCAGGCAGGCAGACATCGTCAGATAGGGTGCGTCAATGCCCAGGTGTGCATGCAGGTGGTTCACATTCGTCCGTCTTGACTGCCCCAGCTCGAGTCTGTGACAGTGGCAAGTGCAGTGCCCCCCGGCAGTGCCCACTGGCCACTTGTACCCGACGGGGAGAGCACAGACCATACCTTATTTCTGGCTCAGGGCAGGGCAATTCCCATCTGAAAATACCGCCCTGGATAGCACTTATCTAGAGGAGACAGGGGCTTTAATGGACCTGACTTCTTTCCTTCCAGGGCCCCTGCTGCCGCCCGTCCCTAGCACCTGGGATGTCTCCCCTGCTGTGCCTTCCCGTCCAGCCCCGCCAAAACCGGAAGGCCGATCATCAACTTGTTTCCTTTCCCCCTCGTTCCGCCCTGTCTGTGCACTCATTCGTGCCGGCGTCAAGTACTTACTGTACATACGTGGGTATTTATCACGTAGACTACCTGAGCCAAATAGATACGGCACAGGTAAACACCGTAAAACTCACGCCTGGAGACGGCCATTGCCCGGGGCAGACGAGAATATAGGTGCAGCCTGTTTTAGTTCAAGAAGTACCGAGGTACCTATGTACCATGTTGACGAGATAGGAACCTGCCCTTCCGCACCTTCCATGTCTCTGTGGTGGCATGGTACAGATGCACCCAGGTACCTCGTCCCTGCCACCAAACCAATCCATCCCCCTCCTTTGTTGTCAAGCTGCCACCACCTTGTCCCCCACAAAGAAACTTAGAAGCAGTGATATCGTCGCCCTCACCAAGGTTGATCCATCTCTCCTGGCGAGCTTCCTGCCCCTCCGTGGTAATTCCGCTGTCTGCTTCCCCTCTCTTCGCCTCCAGCCAGGACCATCCATCCTCATCGTCACCACCTGGTAGCACGTAAGCCGATCGAACAGCTTCCTTGCTCGCAATCACTCAGCCAGCCAGCCAGCCAGCCCACAGCCCAACCTCAGCCAACCCAACCCATGCTGAGGACCAATTCCCACCAACTCCCACCACGAACAGTCCAACGCCCGCCACCGAGAGCGGACAAGACGCCAGTCTTCCAACCCATCCTATTATTCCGAACAAAGGGACCCCCATCATCATGCACACGAGCTATCAAGCCCACCCCTCACTGACCGTCCGTGGCGCTATGCTCCTTGGAGCTGGCCCAAGGGGTGTGTCGAGGCACACCAACGTCTGTGCTTCGATTCTGGCCCACAGCGCCCGGGCGGCCGTCTCCTCCAAGCTTGTCCAAGGGTTGACCCCGTACGAGGCACACTGAAAGCCGGCCCTTTATTGACAGCCACCACCATTGAGGAGGGGGTTGGGCCCGCCTTATTGCCAGCAACCGCCGATTCCGATCCATCACGCACGCACGCACGCGCATTGCTCGCTCGTTCCGTCGTTCTGTGCCGACCCACGACAGGCACGCACCGCTGTGCACAGTACAGTACAGTACTTCGAGATTTCGAGTCGGCATCTTTCATTGACGTCGACATCGACACCGCCATCAACGCCAACATCGACGTCACGCTATGTCCGTCTACTACTCGACCCTCGCCGGAACTGCCTGCAGCCACCAAAGACTGATACCAGTACTGCATGAGAAGCACCGGGAGCTGGCATTAGGCGACGGGCGGACACATCAGACAGCACAGGCAGACAGGCACGCCCGATAGACGAGACAAACAAAATATAGGCACAGCAAAGCCACCACCGGCGTTCCTGCGTCCTGACGCCTGTCGTTCAGGTCCGAGAGCTGCTGGCCCAGCGAGTTCATCCCACGTCCCGCCGCCTCCCTCGCTCGCGCAGCCATCTCTGCGCCAATGCGAGGGGCAACCCTTAGAACGTGCGCCCACTTCCGCCAGCACGTCTCTGGCCGTCGCCCAGGCCTCGTCCTCGCCGACCAGCCCTCCTCAACCATGCTACCCGAGCTGCCGCCGTCGCATCCCGGCAATCGCCTTGTGCTGTACTGCCCAACCTCCGCATCTCAAAGACCATGCCGGACCAAGGAACACGAATCACGAATCAGACACCCGGCATACCTGCCCTGCCCTGCCCCAGGTACAGTCCTTAGATTACTAGTCTACTAGACTACCGTGGCGCTGTGGTACACATCCGCACATCAACTCGCCAACCTTATCTCGCTTCGCTGACCAGACGCCGGAGCAAGCAGCGCGCAACAACGCCTCGCTCGATCCCAGGCTCCGTTGCCCACTGTTCACCAGTGTGTCCAGCTGTGCATCATGATTCCTGCTCGTCACGCGCATCACCGTCCATGCACCACCAGACAAAGTCGAGACGGCCGTGACAGCTTCCCCTCACTCGTGTAGTCTCTCCAATGGGCACGCTTTGACGATAACTCAACAGCAATATATGTAATGTAGCCGGCGACAAGTACGAAGTATCACCTGCCTCTTGTCCACGTCGAGCCGGGTCACGGCAGATAACGGCATCACCCTGCGCATTGCTCCTTGCCCCGGTAGACCCCGTCCAGTGCAAAAATCACATCGCATCTGTCTGCTAGCCATTGCTTTTCGGTGTTTCCGGTACGGCCAGCCTTCTAGTTGGTATGGCCTCCACCCGCTGTGTGTACAACTCACCCATTGGAGCAGTGGGAAACACCGGGTACCCATCGTAACCTGCATTGGCTCTCATGTGCCTGGCCGGGGATCGCTAGCTAGCCTGCAAACTCACAGGGGGGTTTCCGTTCTTTTCCTTTCTCTCGCTGCAAGCCGACATGGTTGGCCGGCTGGAACAGCGCCCACACAATAGTACCTGAGCCGAAGTGGAGACAGAGAGCACTGGAGGCTGCACCCGCGGCTGCACTGCTGCAGAGCAAAAAGAGACGATACACACGCAGCAGACTTCGGACCGCAGTCGCGACTCCTAAACTTGTCCGGCGTGCATCCTTGGGCACAGCAGACCTGAGAGACCAAGGTGTCAGTCAGGCCAGATGTACATGTGGTGTGGTCTAGGTACTGCGCTGGACCGTAGTGACAAGCGGCGTCAGGGACGGACCTGGGACGTTCCATCACATCAACCGCTCTCGCAGGCCCTGGACCGGCACCAGCAAGCTTCCTCTAAGCCTAGGGGATTTTCATGCAGGGAACTGGCGGCTTTGGTCGGTGCAACATTGCCACAGGGTCGGTTCCCCTGCCACCTTTTCTGCTCCTCCTTGCCCCAATCCGGACTGCGCAACGTCAGTTTCTCTTCCTCCTCAATCCACTCCATCGCTTTTTTTTTGCCTTCCCGACCCTGCCCTGCCCTGTCACCGGCGCCGCAGCCTCCCTCTGCTCGCCATTGTATTATTCTCGGCTCCGAAATATCACCACCAGCTTCTTCATCTATCCGGCCACCACCATCCATCCAGCCTGGACGACGCTCCACATCCGACGACAGCTCTCCTCTTCGCCATTTTCCCTCCCCAGCGGCACACACATGCGATCTGTTATGTTGTCGTGCTGGTCAACCTGAGCGTATCGCGATCCCCCACTTGGGCAATCCGGAGGCCGCAGAGTCAGCAACAGGGGCAGCACCGTTGTGGACCTCGATCGCCAATTTTTTGTTTTGAGCAGCGCCGTGAGCGTGCACAGGATCCGCTCCTGTCACCCCTCTCCCCCCTCTCTCGCTTCCTCTCAAACAGGGCAGTCCATCGTCACAAAAAAAAAAGGGCAAAAAAATCCACCGTCCCAGGTTGACAGCTCGACTCGAATGAAACATCAACATCAATAATCCTTGGGCGCTGTCTTGCTCTCCTCACCCTGTCCCTATCTCTGCCCGGTCTCCCTGCCTCTCCTCTTCTCTAGTCAGACTTCCGTCTAGGCACTAGGCTTAACAATCAGTCTCAAACATCATCCCGCCGCAGGGCCCCGCATCACCCCTGTCTCCCCCTTCCCTGCTGGACCAGGACGCACCGACTGTTGGCGGCGTTCCAACTCAGCCTCACCATAGGCTACTGGTTTCTTAAGCGCCGCATTACCCTCCCTTGGGATCCTTCGGCTCTCCCTTTGACTCCCCTCAGCTGCACCACTCCTCCACACACCCCCTCCCACGACTACAAAGATGGCGGCGACTTTTCGCTCCGTCAACTCATCACAACCACCGCCTCCCGACATGGCCGAGGCGGAATCCAAAGTGACGTCTCCGACGACGCCCCGACCCAGCACTGCCCCGCAGTACCTGCCCCCTCCGAAGCAGACCGCCATGGACGATGCGACGACCCCAACGAGAGCCACGTTTGGTGCTGGCACGATGGCCCAACAAAAACCACTCCCGTCATCGCCATTTCCCGAGGGCATCCAGGTGCCCGAGGATACCGCCGAGAGCAAGCCATCATCCAGGGAGGCCTCGCACCAATCAAAGAGATCACGGGATTCTGCAGAGATGGACCTCGACGACGCAGAGGATAAGGGCACGCCGGGTGGCGACGACGACGCCGAGTCGGATGACGAGGACAGCGTGAACGCTGACGGGACCCGGTCGAGCAAGAAGAAGAAGTCCCAGCGCTTCTACTGCACCGACTATCCGCCATGTAACCTGAGTTTCACGAGAAGCGAACATTTGGCGAGACACATCAGGTAAGACCGATACCCGTGACAACCCGCAACTTGAGTCGTCGCTCGGCAAGTGCTAATTTGCAAACCAGAAAACACACTGGCGAACGCCCATTTCAATGTCACTGCTCGAGGCGTTTCTCCCGCCTCGACAACCTCCGACAGCACGCCCAGACTGTACACGTGAACGAGGACATCCCCATGGACTCGTTGGCCGCGACTGGGACGAGGTTCCAGAGACAGATTCGGACTGACCGGGTGCGTCAAGGCGCCGGAAGAGCAAGGGCGTCGACTGCTGGGAGCATAGGCGCACCGGCTCGGGGCCATTCAAAGTCACTCTCGACGTCCAGCATCACAAGTATCAGCTCCATCGGCTCGAATTACAGCTCGAGGGACGACGTTCGAAGGCGGCCGCCTCCTCTCGTCATGGCTACTGATCCTCAGGCTCGGCTCTCCATCGAGTCCTACCGCAGTGCTGGCTCTAGCCATTTCCCTTTTCGTCAGCCGTCGCCGAGTGAGTTTGGCACCCCGGTCTCGTCAACCTTCTCTACAGGCCAGAACAGCCCGAGATGGGGCTCTGTGGTCGGCTCACCTGCCACATCATACTCTCGCAGCCATGCCATGTATCCGTCTGGCTCTCGCACCCCTGGCCGGCGGCTCAGTGTACCTTCGGGCGTGAATCCTTTCCAGTCCCCTCATGGGTCTGGTAATCTTGGCCGGCCTCTGTTTGTGCCTGGCTCTCAGAATGCTTCGAATTCCGCCGCGCTTGGTTCTCCGAACGCCAGCTTGCTTGCCTCACCCACGACCTCGACCTCTGGGTGGTCGCGACGCGACTCGACCAACAGCATTGCTGATGAGGCTTGGCGCAGGAGGACCTGGCACCCCGACAGCAGCAACTTCACCCCCCCGGGCAGCCGACTCAGCCAAGTCATCACGTCGTCGCAACTTGATCCTCCTCCCGAGCCCTTGCCTGCTGTTGTCAACAACGGTCCTCAACAGCAGAACATCCGTCTGCCCGGAATCGAGTCCTTTGATCCCATCCCCCGTCGACCGTCCTCGCCCGCGAGGAGGGCTCCTTCTCCCATGATGGTTGATTCCGAGGGCGTGAACCCGCCGGCTCTTCTGCCGTCTGCCAATATCTCTACCGAGAGACAAGGCCTTCCACAGTGGGAGATGGGTCTTCACCGTGGACTGAATCGCCTGGAGATCAACAACACGACCCCTCCACGAGACGGGGCTGGCGCCTGGGCGAGTGAGGTCCAGCAGGCCATGCAGTCCCGGGCTGAGGCCCCTCGACCATACCAACCCACTGTGCGGTTCGAGGCCCAACCACAGGTTGTGCACCCACCACCCGTTCCGTCTACTGCTGGGCACCCAAGGGGCCATCAGCATACGATGTCGGCTCCGTTGATCTCCACCAACCGAGAGGCTAAGCGTCATGGCTGGTACAACGGACCGGTCACGGTCCATGAAGACAGAGTTCTGGAGGGACGACCGCATGTCGATCGCATTGCGCACCCCAACTTGCACGCCTTCTCCGGCTTCCCTGCCCGGGATCAACAGGCACCGCAATACAGCTCTCAGCCGACCAACCCGGACTCCCTGAGGCGGCTCGAGGCTCTCGTTGCGGTCGCTACGAGCGAGTCATCTACTGCGACGGCGTGCTAGGACTATGGCGATCGCCATGGCCAGAGGCACCACATTTAGGCTAGTTCCTTTTCCACGATGTCGATATTGCGCCGAAGATATCTATCTCCTCGGCACCACATATCATACCCATGCTCATGACTTGACGACACAATTTCGAACACTACAACGACAGTCACGACCACCTTATACTTGCATGGGGGGAGGCTTGCAGTGCCCCCTGGATACGATCACGCAGCACACTCGCTTACCATCCGTGTCTTTTCATTTTCGGGCGGTTTTTACGAAACAGTGATACCAGGTCGGCGGTTTTGAATTAGTTTGGCGCTGTGGGATGTTTGCTATGTTTACTTTGGACTTGTTTACCAGCGTTGCAATTATTTCAATTTGTGCTGTGTTACCCTCGGCGTCCTTTATTTTCCTCTCGTTCTCCGCTACCTGACCATCTCCTTGCCCTCCATCGATCCTCCACTTCCTTGCTTCCGGCTCGACCTCTGCTTTCCGGTTGCGCCTACGCTCCTACTACCTACTAGTCACGGGGAAAAGCAACAGTCACCCGATTCGACTTAGATAAGACCTTCCTTGGAATTCCACTTGATCCATCAACACTGTCCGGCCACAATTTCTCGACGTGATGTGAGGGGCGAGGGCGGTTCTCTGCATTCATTCTCCTTGGTGTGGATGCGGGAGGGGAGGTTAATGTGACACGGCGGGTCATGAGGATGGGAAGTAATCTGTTTCTATGATACCCCCACCATCTTTGGATGACGGAAGGCTTTTGCATCGTTATTTTAGGCTTTGTGTAGAGGCCATTGGTCGCCGCGTGGATACATGGGCGGGACTTTCAACAGGGGGGACAAGCATTGTGGGGCGAGTCTGCAGACGATGTCGCCGCCGTTGGAAAGGGGCATTGGGGAGGCTAGATTGAACCATCTCTGTTTTCGTCCGTTTTCTTTTTGTCGCCTCCAAGTTGGACCGTGCTCCACTTACTCAACGTTTCTGGCCTTGGTGCCTACTGCCACATCAACAGCTGGAATTGGGATTAGCGATGGGTGGTTTCTTTACTCGTATTTTTTCTATTCCTCTCACCAACCCCCTCACTCCTGGTGCTTCTGATCTCTATCTATTGTGGCTGCTTCCCCTGCTGAGAAAGCGGGACGTGCGAACGGAGGCGGGATTGATGATACCCTGAGGGATACATGTACTGCCGGGATGGAAAGGGGGGTTTTTCCTCCAGCGGTTTTGGTTTCTTTCACTCATCCTTGCTTTTTTTTTCTTATTATTACATAGCGGTCAATGGAATTTGATATTTTATCCGAATACTTTTGATGACTTGGGCCGGGGAAAGGGGTGGTACGCAATATGAGGGGACGGTTGCCCACGACATGACACGTGAAACGAAAGAAGCTGAGTTTCCTCCTGGTCCTTGCCCTTTGATACCCGCCTGCTTGCCGCGCGTGCGTGTAATGTGCGTGTAGTGTGTAAGGTGTGTAGCACCACGAGGCAGGTAGGCCCGCGGGCGGGGGGGATGCCGTGATATCCGCCCGTAGCTACCCTTCCCGCCCGCTCAGTAGTAGTAGTAGTACCGTGGCACTTGAAAGGGGGCGTGGTTTTTTGGCTGACAGGGGCAAGGCAAGCTCTCTGCGTTGTTCCGTCTTTGTGTGTTGACGACTTCTCTGCCTTCTTCCCTGCGCGGCGTTGTGCGTTGTATGTGTGCATGGGACGTTGGTGTAACGTTGAGGTTGGTTTCTTTTCGGGTCTCGTCCGTCTGCCCCCCCCTCTTTCTTGCGGCTTTCCGCCCGCCTGGTGCAAGGTAAGGTAATGTGGGCGGTCTGGGGTTGGTTTGGGGGGGGGGCGACGTTGGCGGGTTGGATGCTACTCTGCCTCTGTCTTTTGCTTACTGTACTGTTGTACTTGTCCTGCAAAGGGCATGCAAATGGGCCGAGCCAGAGATAGGGGGGGAGGGGCCGATCGCGGATGTAGCAGCAGCAGCAGCACCAGCACCAGCTTCTTGCATGCATTGCATGCATGGACGCATGCGTGTAACTGTAATCTGGTCTACTACTCTGGCTACTGTATGTACTGCTCGCGTGTGTGGGAGAGGGAGGGTCAGCTGGGACGGATGGATGGTAGGCTTTGCTGCGATGCTGCGATGCTGCTGCTGCTGCTTGTCTGAGGCATGGGTGTTTCGCGGCGGGTGTAACGTTCGGGGAGATGGGGGACGCGGAATTGATGGGGGAGAAGTTCGGCAGCGCGGTTGCATGGGCGGGCGTGGGGAAAGATGGGCTCTCGCGTGGGTTGTTGTGGGTTTTGGTTTTGTTAGTGGTCGGTGATTGATGTCTTCCCCGGTCGCAGTCGAGGGGGTGGGATCTTGTAATCTAATGCACTCGTGTGTAGGCCTGCATGTGTGTATGTGGACTAAATGTATGCAAGGCCTGTGTTATGTGTGTGGTGATGGATGTGGAAGCTGCCAAGATCTGGAGATTGGGGGGGGGGGGTTTTCTCTCTCTGTGTGTGTGCTTGCTCGCTTGCCTTGGTGTATATGTATGTTTCACCTCCGTCTGCCCCTGTCTACTCTATTTGTATGGTGAGTTCCGCGATATGGGTCCAACGCGTGTGTGTGTGTGTTCGTGTCTGCAGCTGGCCTGTCGGAACCGTTGCTGACGACAGACTTCGAGATGTTCTAGATTATGGGATGATAAATTCTGCCTGTTCATGTTCATGAATCATTCTCTCCCCTTTCTCTTCCGCTGGCTCTCTGGTCATCAGCCCTTGGTCTTAATGAATTCGTGTATCTGATATTCACCCGTAATCGAGTCTGTTGATTCGGCTCTCTCTGTGCTATGTATATCTTGAAGCACGCAGCAGAGGTGAGACTCACCACCATCACATGGGAGCTGGAGGAGGGGGGAGGTCAGACAGGATGTCGTCACTTGGACCAGGGGGGAGCAGCTCCACAGGGCAGGGGTTCTCTCCATACGGAGGGAGGGAGTAGACAGACAGTGGGCTACATGTCTAGTGCCGCAGCCTGTCTTTCCCTCTGGACCCTCAGCTGATCTCATCGCAGAAAGGACACATGAAACGGAGACACGCACCCAGCCTCTCGGGAGAAATGCGTAGACGGACAGAGTTCACCTAGCGAGTCGTGGCGCCTCATGCCATTCATCCATCCTACCATCCATCCAACGCATTCATCCTACCATCGCCCTGCCATCTCGATTCAACGGAGATGGCTGGGGCGCTGGGCTGGGCCAGGTCTGGGCCAGGCGGGAAGACGGAAAGCCCACCCTGGGCCAAGTGTGGCGTCCAGGACAGGGATCATTCCTCCCCAAGCCAGGCGATGACCACGAATGAGGGGTATGACGTAGCCAGGTGTGGCTGATGCACCAATGAATCGAGACGGGTCGCGGCGCCGGCCAATACTGTACATCACACACATCACCGCTGGGCAAGCTGGCAGGGCCGCAAATCAAGGCAGGTGAGCTTTGCGTGCGTGCGTGAGTGATGCTTGTGCTGTTTTATACTGTGGCCTAGGCCCTGGGGACTGATATCATATCATACGCACAGCGCAGGCATGGGGCTAGCGGGTGCTGCTAGGCAGGTGGTGCAGGTTGGGCGTGCAAAGTGCGTGTCTGGACGATGATGCACGCCTTCTGTCAGTCAGTCAGGTTCAGTCTTATAAGGCCTAGCTGGGGACCCTGAGATCTGCTTTGCTCTTTCTCTCTTTTGACACTCCATCACATCGAATCTCTATTTACTGTAAGCATGTGAAATCTACCAGTTTCACCGTTGACCCGCGACGAGTCTCGCCAGTGCTGACCATCTACAGACAAAACCTAAGGATATCTATCTACTCTGCTGCTCGACTCCCTGCAGATCATCACCCTAGAAGAACCTACGGTACCTAGCCATCTCGAACAAACAATTCCAAACATGGACAACATCCAGAACCCAACAGCCCCTCAGCTCTCCGAGGAGGACAAGAAGAACCAGACCTGGGGCCAGTACGGGAAGCAGGTCTACAACGAGCAATACGAGCGTTGGATGCCCTGGATCGAGGACTTTTACCTGCGCTGGTTCACCCGCGACAACAAGACCAGCTACGCCACAAAGGGTTAGTTAACCCGTCCTCCCCACACCACAGCTCACCACTGTCTAGCCATCAACCTAGTACTGACATCTCTCCTCCTTCGACAGACACACTCGACAAGTCCAAGGTGACCGGCGTCAAGCAGGTCGACCAGCTGCAGGACGGCGTCAACAACCTCGTGGCCGGCCAGTTCGGCCAGGACGGCCTGCTGAAGCCCGTCGGCGACGCCGTCTCCAAGGAGGGCGTCAACCGCGCCGAGCGCCAGGGCAAGGACGACAGCGGGAGCTACGCGCCCGGCCCCGCGGGCAGTGTTGTCAACCCGATCGCCCAGGGGGGCCAGAAGGTCGGCGGGGGCCTCGTCGACGGCGGCAAGGCGGCTGGTGGATACGTCGGGGGCCTGTTCGGCGGCGGGAAGAAGTAGAGGGGCCTTTGCCTACTCCCATTTCCCTTAACTTGTTCGTCTTGGATCAGGATTTTCGTGTTGGATTCTGCTTTCATCGTTGGCATCATGGCCTGTTCGTATACCCCCGTCTAGCGACTTTTCAATATTAATACTACGTTATCCCCAAGATCAGAATATCTTTACCGTGCCCTCAGCTTCTGCCTCGCCTCTTCCACCATCTTCTCTGTGTCATGGTGCCAGATCTCGTGAAACCGCCATGTGATCTCCCTGCCAAAGTCGTCGGGACTCCTCGACAAGTCTCGGTCCCGCCACTGGAACAGGTCAACGGCGTCCCTCGTGTGCTTGACCAGCCACTGTGTCCGCCCGTACCGCACGTCGCTGTACACCTCAAACGCTGCGGCTAGCCTTTTCCCGGCTGTTCTCTTGTCTCCTCCGCCATCTTCGCCCCCAGCTTCCACCACACCGTTGTCGTCGCGCACGGCCTGGATCAGCTCCGCCAGCACCAGCGCGTCCTCGATGCCGAACCCGGCCCCAGCCCCGAGGTGTGGCCCGCACGCGTGTGCTGCGTCGCCTGCGAGGCATACAACGCTTCCACCACCACCAATGGTGACCCTGTCTCCGTTACCCCCGCCGCCATGGTATCGCGGCACAGGATGCTCCAGCATGTCAAAGATGGCCCACTTGTCCATCTCGGCCGGCAGCAAGCCCACGATGGCTCGTATGTCCGGGTGCCAGTCCCCGAACGCCGCGGCAGCCTCGTCCAACGTGGCGCTCCCGACGTGTGGGTTCCTCTTGCTGCCCTGTGGCGGTGGCTCCCAGGGCTCCGGGTCGGATACCACGGCGAGCGTGTTGAGCATCGTGTTGTTGGCTACCGGGTAGGTGATGACGTGGGCGCCGGGGCCGTTGTACATGTACCTCGTCGTGGTCATGTGCTCGGGGAGGGAGGCGCGGGCCTGGGGCATGGGGATCAGGGCGCGGAAGGAGTACTTGTTGCTGTATGTTGCTGTCGAGGAGGGGCCGAAGAGAAGCTCTCTTACCCGCGAGCGGATGCCGTCGCAGCCGATGACTGTAGCATGAGTGTAAGTATCAAAAGAATCACGAGTTGTTTGCAAACCATCTCGTCTCCTCTGTAAGCAGGAATCACCCACCTGCATCAGCAACCTCCTCCGTCCCATCCTCAAACAAGAGCCTCACCCCCTCGCCGCCCTCCCCCTCAACCACACCCCGCAGCGCCATCCCAAACCTTACGCTCCCCTCAGGCACACACCCCATCAGCCCGTCCACGAAGTCCCCCCTCCGGCACCCGCGGAAGCACCCCTCGCCCACGAACAGCCTGAACGTGAGCTCCCTGCTCGGCCCGTCCACCCACTGGAAGTAGTCCTCCCCGTTGGGGTTGGCGACGGCCTCGTACGCGGCGCGCACCCGTGGGGACAGGAGCGCCATCGCCCGCTCCGCGTTGGGGCTCAGCCCGATCCCTGCGCCGCCTGAGCCGTTGGAGCCGCGGTTGGTGGCGCGCTCGTAGACGGTGAAGGGGATTTGGCGCGCGTGCAGGCCTGCTGCTAGGGTTAGGCCTGTTATGCCGGCGCCTATGATGGCGATGTGTGGTGGTGGGGGAGGGGACATTGTGTTTCTTTGGATTGGCTTGTTCTCGCTCTGAGTGAGGGGGGAAAGACGCTGTTGGTGAGCGTGCCTAGGTGGCCGTTGAGCTGGGAGACAATGCCCTCGTGGAAATCGTCTTTGACTTTTTGTGCCTGAGGGGCACGGATATGCGCCGTGCCTGTGCAGGCCGTAACTGAACTGGTCTGATGCTCGGACCATTGGCTGCGTGCGGAGGCGTGCGTGGCTTGCTCCCGGCCGGGGTTGCAACCCCCTTCGGAGTCCGATCGCCGTACTTGGCGGCGGAGGTCCGGGGACAGAGGGCACCTGAGGCTGCTTACAGGTGGGCTGTCCCGGTCCCGCGCCGGGATACGACAGCTCCCTGCTTGCGTCTCTTCAATTGATCCTCATGGTAATATCACTCGCTGGCTCCGTTGCACAAACAAAAACGCATCGTCAAAGGTCTTCGGAGATGGCCGGCACGCCAAAGGAAAGGGTCCTCCTGACGGGTAAGTATGTCAATCTGGCCGCCCGCGTTGAAGCATTGGCTGATATTTCATGCATCCATCAGGAGGTAGTGGCTTCATTGCTTCTCATGTCCTCGATACGCTGCTTGCCCATGGGTACGCCTAATTGCTCACATGGACCCCAAGCACCGCCTCTCCCATGCGAGAACGCCATCACAGCTCCGAGCATGACTGTCGGACTCGCTTGCTAACCCTGGCAACAGCTTCTCGGTGGTTGTAACAGCACGGTCGCCCGAAAAGGGTCAGGCTATCGTCGGCTCCATCAACGACTCGCTGCGGCCTGACGTCTCTTTCGCCGTGGTTGAGGACATCGCCCAGGACGGGGCATTTGATCATGTGTGTGTCGTCTGCTTGTGCAGTCACAGAACCCGTCGCATGACCAGCCGATCTAACTCCCAAGCCCACAGGTATTCCAATCCGGGACCAACTTCGACTATGTCATCCACACGGCTTCGCCCTACAGTTTCAAGATTGATGACCCGGTCAATGACTTTCTCGACCCCGCCATCAAAGGCACCACTGGCATTCTCAAGTCGATCAAGGCACATGGGCCGTCTGTGAAGCGTGTCGTCATCACCTCGTCCTCAGCAGCCATCATTAACCCGTTGAAGCACGAAAAGGTCTACGACGAGACCAAATGGGCCCCGTTCACCTGGGATGACGCCATCTCCAACCCCCGATTCGGCTACCCAGGAAGCAAGGTAAGCTTCTCAGGCACCAGTCCTTCAACATAGTTCCAATATTCTTCCGAGCCGAACACTAACCACCACACACACAGAAACTGGCCGAGCAGGCCGCCTGGGCATTCGTAACAGGAGAGAAGCCCAACTTCGACCTCGCCACCATCTGCAACACATACACCTTCGGCCCGGTCCAGCGGCAGCTCCCAACGCTGGACGTAATCAACACCTCCAACCAGCGCATCCGCGACCTCGTGCTGGGCGGCATGCGCGGCGGCCTCGAGCCCACCGCGCCCGTCTTCACGTGGGTCGACGTCCGCGACGTGGCGATGGCGCACGTCCGGGCCGTCACGAGGCCGGATGCTGGTGGGAAGCGGTTCTATATTGTTGGTGGGTACTTCTCGAACAAGAGGCTTGCAGATGTCATCCGGGACGGGCACCCTGAGCTGGCTGGGCTGTTGCCGCCGGCGGAGGGGGCTGAGGATGATTTCCCTGCGGATGTGTATGGGTTTGATAATTCGAGGTCGAGGGAGGTGTTGGGGATTCGGTACCGGGGGTTGGAGGAGAGTGTGGAGGATACGGTGACGTCTATTTTGGAGTGGCAGTCTAGGCACTAAGAAAATCTCGAGAACAACTTCAGATCACTAAATCTCATAGGGTTGGCTGTGTTTGCTATGTATAGTCATGTCATACTCAAGAGGCCCCCAGGAAACTATTCTTGTCCAAATCTTCTTTGAATCATCACAGGAAGTGTCACATAAGTTGGGCAAGCTGGTGACTAGCCAGGTTGCATGCTCTTTCGTAGCCCACAGATACCTTTATTTCTTTTAGTATGGCTTACCCTTTCCATGCTGTTTCTGGTGCAATGACTGACTATGGGATAATCTCACGATTACTCTCACAGCAAATACCTTGCAGTGTCAGCAATCACCCCCGGACTCCATGCTTTCATGGCTGGACGATTGTATGTGGGTCCCGACAAAACTTCTGGGATTCCTAACTGCTGTCGTTCCAGACCTTATTGTGTATTGTTATGATTGTATGTAGGTCCTTGATTGAAGCTACAAATTGACTACAAGCCCCAGTGGCTCAAATAGAACTCGTCATCTACCACAGTCCTTCATGAATAGTAACGCCACATTTACTTTTATGGTAACATGACAACCCTCGGAAGCATAAACCAATTACATATTAGGCAGAATTAACTAGATACTCACACGAGTGATTTCTACCATAAGTAGGACAAAACCAGCCACTGTGGAGAGGACGATCACAGTGAACATTCTAAATACTCGCGCCTGCGCATGTGAGCTCTTGAAGACTTAGAGTTGCGGAGGATTAGTAGGCAGCATTCTACTCCCTCTTTGACTGAGAGAATGTCTGGGCGCCCCTGGCCTGGGTAGTCTTCATACTCTATTCACGCCGTGGTACTTGCTTCATCATGAAGACCTCTTACCACGATACCAGGTTCATAGGACCCCACCCTTGGAACCAGCCTTGGCCCGTACTCTGGGGACGACCTCTTATCCCTCTTATCGTACAGATCAGACAGCGCCATGGTACGTACCGCTTGGTGTTGGCCTCTCCCTGTATATCCCAGACGGCACCTTGTGGTCTGTGCTCCTGATGATGGCCTCTTATCGGTCATATCGGACAGCCTTGTGGGCTGCCTTTGCTTTGCTGGTGATTGACTGTGCTGGTCGGCCCTGCTCAGCTTGTTATTGAATCGACCAAGTCCCAGGTTTGAAATACAAAGGGTCACGCGTCGCGCCACCCAGTAGACGCGCCACCCATCTTGGTCCACAAGCGTCACTGCACCGTTCGCGTCGATATCCAGCCTCTTTGGCGTCATCAACGACCAATCGGTACCAGCAAGCACTCTAGAATCCATCACCATGGCAGAGTACAGCATAAATCTCCCTCCAGGAACGGGGATCACCTCCTCCCATCTGGAAATGCTTCGCGACATCGCAAATGGAGCCATCGACGCCTCCGTCGCCCCCTTCAGCCAGCATGATGACGTGGCAGAGCCCGTGTCTGGAACCTCTCTGGTAAGGAAGTTATGAATTCCATTTATGAGAGGGTTAGTGGCTAACGGATCGAAGGCCAGCGGTAGCCAGGACGATGAGACGGGAGGAGTGTTCGGAGTGACCGCCGACTCCCGCGGGAGCAGTCACCACCCCATGGGCGCAGGAGACGGCGTTCTCTTCCGTCCCTTCAGGTTCCTGCCTTCTGAGGTGAGAATAATGATCTGGACGGCTGCTGCTGTGGCTGCCAAGCCCCGAGGAGTCTACCAATTCAAGGTCAAGCACATCAAGCTGGGGCTCTCGTCAAACCATTACCCGCTGTCCCCGTCCATGTTCACCAACATACGCCGGCTCGATGACAACAGCCCCCTCGTCCGTCAGATCCGCGACCTGATGCAGAGCGTCTACACCGGCGACCTGGTCTCGACCTTCACCCCCCTCCCCGAGGTCGGCAGGTTCACCCTCGAGATAAGGAACCTGCTCCGGAGCTGCCCAGAGGCCCGGTCCGAGCTGATGCGCACCCCCTCGTTCGGCTGCTCGAGCTTCAGCTTCCACTGGGTCGAGGGCGGTGGCAAGTGCGACCTCGGCGTCGTCCGGCCGTTCTGCTACGGCACCGACTGGATCAGCCTCACCGAGATGACCCACCACCTCACGGTGCGGCCTTCTGCGCCCGGTGTGCTCTGCACGCCCGACCTCGCCGGCATCAAGCACCTCGCTATCCCGCACCTTGAGTGTTTCTGTACCGGAGACTCCCGGAGCCTGCAGGCCCAGGTGGACACGCTCGCCGTGTTCCCCGGCCTCAGGTCCCTCGGCATCTACGACTCGTGCCTGTCGGTCAAGCGCGTGTCCCACTGGGACCGCCTGATCACGGAGGACCAGAGGTACTTCCTCAAGGGCGTCTCGACCGCGGTCTCTGACGCGAGGCGAGGACGCCGGCTGACGGGCATCAGGTTCTCGGGCGCCATGGTGAGCCTCAAGAGATTGATCCGGGAGGTGGCAGTGAAGGAGATCCTGAAGAAGTTGAAGAACCCGGGCTCGGCCTCCTCTTCGAGCCTTGGCAGCTTGAACTTCTGTTTTCTGCTCCACGCCGGCAGCCAGGCGGGACTAGACCTCATGAAGTTCAGGGAGGATGGCTCCCATCTCGACGACGTTGCCCGGATCGAGGACCTGGGACTCCTTGGACGAGAGGTGAAGGCCTTTCGGATCAACATGGCCTAGTCTGGCCTTTGCTTCGGGGATACTGGCCTAGATCGGTGTTGATACGGAGTGTGTCTGGGGGGGTTGTGGTCCTGGGGCCCCTGATTCTTTGCGGACAGACATTTGTTTTCCAACTTGTTGGTGGTTGTTGCGCACCAAGTACCGGTCTTGGGAGCGGCTGAGCTCTCTCTGGGGTCGACTGGTAGGGACCAGTGATTGATCAGTCATCTGTGACTTGCTCCAAGCTAAGCTACCATGAGGAGTTGGACATAGGGAAATGTTGAAAAAGGAACGTGTTTAGTGGACAAGTTGGTGAGCCGGATCAGTTGATGGATACGGAAATAACGGACACGGAAATAATTGTACAACAGTTTCGACATGATCACAGGCCATACAGGTCCTGAAGCAGTGATGAGATCACCACATTGATAAAAGTGAAAAGGTACCTTCGATTTTGATCTATATATGTCCTGTAATAGAGCCTTCGGTGGTCCATTCATACTGCCTTCCAACCGTTCAGTCCACTACCATTGCCTCTTCGACCACGGTTGATAGGAAACGAGACCGGCATTTGGGGCGAATTCCTTGATCCAATCCTCCGGAACCTTTGTCTGAGTGTAGATGTCATACCAGCCTTTGTTGCCCAACGGGGTGCCCTCCCAGGCTGACCCGCACTCGGATTCGAAACAGACACAGTTCAACCAATCGAAGACACGCGGTAAGGCGACTGTTACCGCACCCGCAAATCCCTGTATACCGCTGTCTTGCTCAGGGGAATCATGAGAAGGGATTGGCTTATCATCAGACTCGGCCTTGACCAACTCCTCCTTAGGTTGGAAATCAGGGTGTAACGCGCGGATATAGGCCGCTGGGTCATCCTCGTGAGGACTGAAATCCAGTGGGTCCCTGACAATAAATCCAATCTTCACCGCATCATTCTCGATTGAAGCTCTATCGGCCACAAGAAAACAACTGGTTCGTATTCCCTTTGGAAGCTGGCGGTTGGCACCTGTGCCGCCGTCTCGCAGCCTCTTGAACTCGATCCGTAACTGCTCGTCCGATACCCCATCCAGCTCCTCTCTCTCCACGAAAACGGGACAAAACTTAGGCCACAGTAGCGGACCGCTATTGAACTGCAATATGGTGGTTTTGGCTGCGGTGTCAAAGTACTCGCGGAACCGCCGCCAGGCTTCTTTGTCCTGTTCAGTCCTGTAGCCGGCAGTGCGGAAGACGACGAAACCCCAGCACTCGGCATCGAGCAGGCCGTTCTTGATGAGGTCTCTGATCCAAGGCGTGCCGTTTTGCAGCCGACGTGATGCCTCCCACTCTTCGAAGTGCCGATCGGCCTCTTCCGTCAAAGCCTGGTTCAGGGCAACCTCTCTATTGAAGGCGTTCAGTAGGGCCGTTTTCTCTCCCTCTCCCGCTGCGCGCTGCAGCGCCCCCGCCGCCTGGTCGCACAGCTCTTCGAGCTGGGTCGATCTTGGCCCCGCGTCGCCGGCAGGGCTAGATGTGGAGCCTTGCGCATTGGAAAGCACGCCACGTGGGTCTAGGATGATCGTCGCCTCCTCGCGTGTCAGGCCATCCGGAGTTGCCAGTGCCTTTGCGACCAGCTGGGCCCGCGTGTGCCCCGTCTTCTCGACACAGAGTCGATCTTCCTCCTCAGGTAATGGCAATCGCCAAATTGTGTTACGTTCGTCACGTGTGATCGAATGAGGGTCGGCGATGGCTCGGCGGCAAAGCGTCTCCAGATCCAAATCTGATATCTCAGGCGCCATAATTGTTCATAATACTGAGTATAGAGTGAGTTTGAAGCCAAAGTAACGTAATGAGATCTGGGAGTTGAGCGTCGGAATTCTTAACCAGATGGTGTGTTCTGATCGTTGCGATTATGGCAAAGATCCTTGGCTGAAGGACGGACGTGGAAAACTGCGCACTTTCTGGCGTGAGAAAGACCATGGGGTCTGGATTTGCCTGTGCCTGCGGCGAAGTTATGTGCACGCGCCATTGCCAGGGTTAGGGTTACGACCCACCAGATCACTTGGTGAGCCAGGTATAATGCTGTTTAGCTAATTGGCTTTTAAGTTTTAAGTTAAGACTGGCAGTATATGGCAGTGTTAAACTTTCCGTGCACAGACTATTTTAAATGAATAGTAAAAGGGGAGGGGGGCGGGGGCATTCAGTGGACAGGCTTGTGAGCCGGATCAGTTGATGGATGCAAGAAACATGTACAACAGTTTCGACATGATCACAGGCCGTACAGGTCCTGAAGAGATCATCAAATTGATCAAAGTGAATTGTGAGTTGGAAAATTGTGAGCACGAGGGTGATGAAACTACGGAGCAATGACAGGATGTGACACAGGACAGAGCAATTCCGAAAAGATTCTCAGCCGTAGACGATCACGTGGTTTAAGAAGAGCAACAAATAAATTACACGGTGTACCAGGCTACCTACATAAGCATGTGCAAGGCCTGCAAAGTCCATGTCACATCGTCCTACTGTTACCCCGTCTGCCCGCGTTCCGCGTCCCGTGTTCCGCATTCCTCGCCCTTGGCCCGCCAGGGGGTCTTGGGGAACAAGCGGTCTCGCCTGTGTTAAGCGGTTATTACATATGCATGTGAGCACCCACACCGGTGTATTGTCGCACAAAGGGAGCAACGGTTTGTGACACTCGTGGTCATTGGCTGACGGCCCGGGCCAACCGGCTCTTACTTGCCAAGGGGTCCAGAAGGGGGGTCGATCGATCCATTTAGCGCCCGCTGCGGGCTTTTCCCAGGCAGCTGGGAACTTGCTGGCTTCTCCTCATGAACCGTCACCCAACATGCATGTTGCGGCCGACTCGCAACACCAGCTCATGCCCCTCCAACCCCACGACTACCTTGGCTAGGTAGTAGGCAGACAGTGGCTACTCAGGCTTGCTCCTGCATAAGTCTTGTGTGCCTGGTGCGCCATGGCTTCTGTCGACGGTTACCATGGCGCTGGCAGCAGCAGCAGCAACAGCAGCAGACAGGACTGGGAGGCCCGGGCAAGCATCCCCTTCATTATGGGCGGCGGCGGATCGTCATCGCCATCGGCACCGCCGCCGTCAGACGTGTCTCGGGTCACAGCGACACAGGCAGAACTCCCACCCCCTGCTGCATCCACAAACGCAGTGCAAGGCAGGACAGTCGACGACCACGATTCTGATGACAACACGAGCCCCAAGACATCCGCCGGCGGCAGGTGCCCCAGCAGATATGACTGGAGTAAGCACATGCCCACTATCAAGCATCTCTACATCGAGGAGGACAAGACCCTGAAGGAGGTCATGGGGATAATGGAGAAGGAGCACAATTTCATCGCAACGTGAGTGCCAGTCCCCAATCCCAAGTCCCCAGTCCCCCAGCTCCTACCCAGTCTTTACAACATGCACGGGCACAAGCACGCAAGCAAGTGAGAGAGTGGTCGACCCGGCTGCATCCGCATGAGGGAGCTCCCCCCCCCCCCATGCCCCCTGGTTTTGTGTGTGCTTACGGGGTCGATGACGCCCATCCGCTTACGCCCAATCCGCGCCGCAGGGCCCGCATGTACAAGATCCGGCTCAAGAAGTGGGGCTACACCAAGAACGTCAGCGTCAAGTCCGAGGAGATCGAGCCGCTGCTGAGGCTGCTCGACGAGGCAGAGCACAAGGGCGACGCCCGCGCGACGTCGAGCGAGGTCCAGCTCGCCACGGGCCGCGTCGTCGGCCTGGACCGCCTCGCTGCACACCTGCGGCGCAAGGCCCAGAGGCAGCACCAGTCCCTTGCCGTCGACACGCGCCTCGCCTCGGCCCATGCCGCTGCTGCTGCTGCCGCCTCCTCGTCGTCCACGTCGCTGGCGCGGTACCGACGCGGTGCTGGTGGCAGTGGTAGTCTCAGTGCTAGGAGCCCGTCGCCCACGTCGCTGGCCATCAACTCGCCCGACATGTACCGCATCTCCGAGATCGTCTTTGCCGACGTGCACGCCTACGTGTGCGGGCGCATCCTCGAGCCAAAGGGCCTCAAGCTGGTGCAGAGGTCCGACTACGACATGACCTCGCCCGTCTTCTCCATGGTCCACGCCGCCAGCGAGTTCCTCAAGCAGGGCCGGCTCGACGAGGCCCTCGCCCTGCTGAGGGTGGCGCCCGCCCGCCTCAGGAACGTCATCATGTACGAGCCGCCCAACATCCTGCACTGCCTGTTCATGGTCATCGTCCACCTCCTCAGCACCTCGGGGTCGGAGCAGCTCGTCAGCAGCATCAAGGCGCTGCTCGCCTACGCGGCGGCCACGGCCGACGAGAACTCGCGCCACTGGTCGCCGCAGTACCCCGTGCGCCGCATCCTCCGCAGCCTCGCCGACCTCAGCGCCTCCAAGGACTTTGCCCTGCGCGACATGACGGTGCACGCGTGGCGGTGCCTGCTGCGCTCGCACGACCTGACCCTCGGCTCCCCGGACTGCGCCCAGACCTTCCCCAACTGGCTGGACCTGGGCGAGTCGGCGGGCTTCGACGTCCTGCCCTCGGACCTGCTCGAGAAGATGCACTGGGAGGTCTACCGCAAGCGCGTCGCCGAGCTGGGCGAGGGCGACATGCAGTCGTGGTCGCAGCTCTTCTACCTCGCCGAGCTGGAGCGCCAGAAGGTCAAGGCCCGCGGGACCCCGACGCACCGCCTGCAGCGGTGCCTCGAGATGACCCTCGCGGGCATCGAGGGCGCCGAGCCGGGCAAGGGCCTGGTCGCCAAGTATAACTGCCAGCGCAGCCTCGCCGAGATTTATAATGACCAGGGCCGCCGTGACCTGTCCGAGGCGTTCCTCCGCGCCGCCATCGAGACTGCTGCCGTAAGGCACGGCCGCAACGACGAGCGCGTCCTGCAGATGCTGTTTGAGCTCGAGAACCGCCTGGCCGAGTGGGGCGAGGGCGACGACAAGCTTGCGGAGCCGAGGGAGAGGTCGGCTGGGATCATCGTGGCGCTGAATAATGAGCCGAGTGGGTAGTTTCAAGGCCAGGTTGGTTGGGCTACCTGGTCGAAGAAGATCTTCGGCCGATGAAAACATGCTCACGGGTCCGTATTATCACCGACGTACCGCCAAACATGTCGAGTGCCTCATGGACGAACAGGCTGAGCTTCGAGGATCATCAGCTGTGTCGCTATTGAGCCCACATCTAATGTTCTAGTCCCGAAGGAAGGAAAACAAATGCGCCACCAAGTCCCGGAACGGGTTGCATCCCCCCGATAGCCTGCACACGCTGCACCTCAAAGAGTCGGCAGGGATTATGGATGGACATGGTGTGGCGCCCCAACTGCAGGTCCGCCCTCGGGCTCAAGGGCTGCTGTCTGCGTGATGGCGCGAGTGTGCGCCCCTCCCTGCACAACAATGCCTAGCCCCAGTCACATCTCAGGGTATTTCTCGGCGGCCACGACAGTCGTATTTCGGCAGATGGAAGCCGATGGGTCTCTCCTGAAACCTCGGCGACGTGCCACTGCCTCACTGTGTCATGTCTATTGCCTGGGTAGGCAGAATTGCAGCCCCAATCGGCGCAGTTGCCCTGGCCCCCAACATCGCTCAGGATACGACGTGTACTCCCCGCGTGCGTACCAACACCCCCAGGCGCCGGTTCGACGGACAGTGAATCATATTTACAATTACCCAGCCAACATTTGCATATTGAGACCCCCAGGCGGCAGGTCGAAGGACGATGAATCACACACACAATCCTCCAGCCAGCGTTGGTTGCTGGGGGGCGGGCTCCTTGATGGAGAGAAAGCCCCACACCGGTCAACGAGGGGACCCGGAATGACTGTTTTGTTGGTGGCCCATTACATATCGACCTACTCCATTGGGTTTGAAGGGCTTGGGTTTTTCCCTTGTTGGATTAAGGCGATGCAGAACTTAGGGGGGCCATCTGGGGTTGGAAAGCGGGAGGGGACGGGATAAGGATTAGATTTCCTGGCAAAGTTCTGGGACAGGATGGAAGAGTCATCACACCATAATGCGAGGCCTCAGCATGCGGAGTTTATACACTCGCTGCTACTGGTCCTTGAAGGCTTAGGAGGCGGTTAACATCAGTTTAGTCTTGTTGCATTGGGGCCCCGGCAGGTGACAAGTGGGATGCGTCGCCGAGTCGTGGTACTTGGGGCCATACCGTGTGGATAGAAAGCTACCCACCCCCTGTTCAAACCAGGCAGTGAGACAGCAGCCTTAAAAATTGATTTCCAGGCAGCATCTTTTGTACTAGTTTTTCGGCGAACTGCCCTCGCGCATGCATACCTTTGTCAGCCTGGCGAGACTGCCTAAATTTGGCTGAGAATAAATAGTGTCAAACCTTATCCCAGGGCCAGCCCGTCAAATAGACTTTCGGGACGTCGGGAGTGGTGGGTCTTGCCGATCCTCCTCCGCTCCCATGGAAGTTACCGGCGGGTTGGTTCTTTCCGCCATCCCTGCACACATCAACCGGGACGCCACTCCTTGCTTTGCACATATCAATACTTGCGTAAGAGGTTTCCTTGGAACCGCGGATTTGAAAGCAGCATGAAAAAGAAAAGGAGAGAAAATGATTTGAGGAGACTAGTGAAAATCTCGGCAATTCAATCCAGGAGACAAACCCGTCACTCCCTGTCCTCACAAAGCACCACGTGTTCGAGTCGTACCTGAACGCAGGTCCGATGGAGCGTTACGCACATGTCGAAAATGGCCCAGTAACCAATCCCCCCGAGACACACACGCCCAATGGCAGTGGGGTTGTGCTGACCCCTCCTAGCGGCCGCCTCGTGTTACATGGGAGCGTTCGACGGGCAACCTTGATAAGCGGGCTGTGGCGCCGGGTGGGATCTAAGTTGGCACTTGCAGCTGACACCTTCCCAGAAATGCGGTGAAGGCCCATATCGAGATGGGCGTGCCTGTCGTTCCTCGGTCTTCTTCTCCAGTAGATTACTTTCCTGGTCCCTGTCCCCTCGTGGTTCCGTGTGATGAGGTTCCGGGGTTTGTGTGGGTGTCTATATTAGTAGGCTCGATCGCGATTCTGAGCAGAGTCACGCAAGAGAATCTATTTCGGTATCCAAACACGACTTTCTACTAGGCACCAGGACAAACTTCATTGGCCTCGAGAGAGATTTCCAATGCCGGTTCATCCTTGTACAACTAAAAGGCCAGCCTGCATTCGAGGCGGGATCCTTCGAAAAACCTCCAAGAATTTTGGCACTTGGCACCCAAGACGCGAGCAACCGTAATAAGGAGCGCTGTCCCTGCGCTGGTACCACGTGGACGGGAAACTCAGTGGGGCCCGCGGGATAGACCCTCACTCAGCCCATTATATTTCCCAATGGTTTGCAGAAAACGAAAAGTATGTCAACGCCCCGTAGGGCTGAGCCAGACATGGTGCCATGCGGCGCCACGAGGGAAGGATGTGGGGTCCGGAGGAAGGGCAGCCATCCCACCGCCGGGATAGAACAGGGTGTCATCCCCAATAGTATGCGATGCAGGCAGGGTTTTTCGCCACCCCCTGCTTTTTCTTTCGTCCTCCCGCCCGCCTTTTCCTCCCCTGTCAAGGGGCCGGCGATCCAGGGCAGTGTGATTCCTTCTCGTGCACTCTTGCTCCCAGGCACCCAAGACACACGGGCACTGCCCTTGGGAATGCGGCTCTGTTCGGCCATGCCGTCCGTGGTGGCTGCCAAGCCTGTCAAGCCTGTCATCATCTCCGGGCTCGGTGTTGAGTCATCACCCGTCTTGGTTCTCACGTGTATGGATATGAGTTGCAACATTTTCTATTGACCGCCTCGTTACGGGAAGCTTGAGATGGGCCGAGTCGAGATCACGTCTGCAGAGAATAATGAATAGAGGAACACGAGACTGGAGGTGACGACATCAACGGTGCATTTGGCCATTAAGGCGACTCAATATTATGTCTCAATTGGGATTTGTTGGGATTTTTTTCATCAATGTCGGTCACATATGCCAATACTTGGGGGCGTGTTTGGATGCACGAGGAATCCTAAGAGAGGTCCTCGATCCAGGCCGTATGAATGGAATTTTTCAGGAGACTGAAGGAAATGTCGGCAGATTCCGTGGATGCGAGGATTCGGGATGAACACTTCGTCTTGATTTGGGCCTCGTTGGATTCGGAGTAGACCGAATTGGCCCCTAATTTCTGGATTTTAACATGCCAAGCCGTTCCGAAGCATTGCAGATGCGCTCGGAGTCCATTCAAGGATACATCTCGCGAAATTGGCATGGAATTTGAATTATCACGAGACGTTTCGTGATTTACGAGTTATTACTCATCTAAAATTAAGTTCCTTGTCAGACATAGAGTTCTGGCACCTGTCAGACAGGTACGAAGTAAGACTCCGGGAACACTTGGACTTAGTCAGTACGAAAGAGCCTCAAGGCCAAGCAGGGAAACCCAGTGGCGGTGAGGAAACGTGACCGAAATCGATAAATCCATTTCTCAGGCATCAGGACAAGGAAGGAAGTATGTAATATGCCTTGGGGCTCTTTTATCAGCCAATAGGGGTCCAAGGGCCAGCCCTCTGCCAAAATGAAACCTAGCCGAGCCACTGCAGCTCGTCGGGTCAGGAATAGGTGCCTGGGGAAAACCACACAGAAATCTTGACTCATCCTTCTATAGCCAGCAGAAAATAGTCGCCCGGAGTGTCACAAGGCGCTCCCGTCCGCCTGGAGCCGCGAGGGTTTGGGGGCCGTAAGCACCGTTTTTGGGTGTGTGGTAACAGAGGGCTCGGTGTGTGATGCAGTCAGATGGAATCGCACAGCCGCCCCCAGCCCTACGACTAGGACTTCACTTTGGTGAGGTCAGACGCACACCAAGAAGTGAATTCAAAGTTATGACCTCGTAATTGAGTATATAATACGGGATGAGTCCTCAGTCTTCTGGCATCGATCCTAGAATCATCATCAGCATCATCAAGCACTCTAAACAGTCTCGCAACAGTCTATCTGACAGCTTACTTCTTCGCGATAATCCAACAAATCATCACAAGCCCAATCCAAACCCTACTCCTAGGACTTCCCACCCAACCATCACAATGAGCGCCTCTACTTTCATTTCTGCCATCGTCGTGGCCCTGGCTTCTTTTGCCGCCGCTGCACCCGTCCCTACAGAGACCCCAACTCCCGTAAGTATTCAATTTCAAGTCTGATGTGCATCTCTCCTGCCCCTTGCGGCCGTTCAACGAGCCAACCACATTATTCCTTGCGCGTATCAATGCTAACATTCCTTTACAGGACTGCGTTGGAGGCTGCGGTGTCAACTAGAATCGCACTCGAAATGGTCCATTGACGACCAATGTATCAACTATACGACTGTATTATTATGGAGTGGGAGGGGGGCGGCTTCTTGGGGAATCAACCCAGTGTTACAATAAGCGATCGCTTCGATAAAGGATGTGGCAACACATGGTTCGGGATAGATAATAGACAGCAATGTCTTGGGTCACAATAGTGACGATAAATCAAGAACTTTAATGCACTGTACTTGCAGGACTCGATATGACGGAATTACATCGCGAAAAAGTCGATCGGCGTCAATATAGCATTGCAAATATCAGCTTCATCCCGTTTCCTATGCCGCTTGAAGTTACGACGTAGTTGAGAAAGACAGTACCGACAGCAAGGCCTGACCGTTGACATGTACGCTTCTTGACATCCTCCACTCAGTCTAGAGGCTTTTGTGGAATATGTTAGCTTTCTGGCATAATTTTCACAACACTGGGCGCCTGCACAAATTAATATGTGCAAGGAGTGAACTCCACTCACTGACCTGATGCGTTGTGAATATCACGTGCTAACGGCAAAACGAATTGCGTCTGTCAGCTCCAGTCATTAGGTGCTAACACTATTAGGTGCTACCACTGGTGACATATGCTGCTAATTATGTTCATAAATCCTACGGCACCGACTCGATGACGCCAGCCCCAGGTGAGCCTGCTGGCAGCTGTGGCTCTCGGACTTGAGCAGCGTACGTATGGTGCGCTCCATCGACACAGAACTTGGAAGACCGGAAGAAGCCCGCAGTTCACGTGGAGCATAATTACCTAGGTAGTCTTATGCACTGATCTGGTTCTACAGGTATCTGGTACTTGGCGATTCTAGAATCCCCAGGCGGTTGGTGTCCCTGGGAATCATAATTCCAAGTCATACCTGAACGGTGCGGGTGCATCCGCGTCCCTGTGTGGTCCAACTCAGGCGATGCATGGGTCCTGCGCCATGTCCTGAGAGCCTCATTTGCAGTCAGGTAGCAGACTGCAAAGGACCTACTAAAACTAGTCCAATTTTGGCTTGACTCGTAAAATGTTCCTCCCGTGGCCTTGTTGTCGTGGTGCATCCTTGAATACCAACTTGCGAATGGATGGTTGCTGACGAAGAGCAACATCAACGGCCAAGTCCGTCACACGTGAGGCACAACGGGCCATTTCCAGAGTCCATGTTCCTTGTACTACTTACCGCTGATTTCTGAAAATGAGGCTTTCAGCAAGGTCGTTGACTCGATGGCTAGGCTATCCATGTCGAACAAAACGTATTAATTTGCCACAGCAGACGAAGAGACAAGGCCGATAGCGTCTTCGACACTCACGTCCGAGGCTGCTGCACCTTGATCCTTTATATATCAGATCTATCCTGGACCACAATACATGTCGCCCTTGCATTTCATGCCGGCAGATCGGATACCTCCGAGCGACGTGTTTCTCGCGGATCTGTGATTGTCGAGATCCTTCGCCGCGATAATCGCTCGGTCGCGAGAAATCCACGCCGACATTCCAGGATTCTTAGCGTGTCTCATCTGGAATTCGATGTGGGTAAGAATTTCGAGGGCAGCCGGTGGCCTGGGCTCAGCTGGGCTCGGGCGAGCACCTGAGTCAGCTAGTCAGTCGGGACAAGGGACTGCTAAGATATGGCCGATATCCCTCGGTGATCTGCCGCCGGCCCGTATGTGTGCCATCCGAAGTGGGCACCAGCGAGCAACGGGAGGGCCCATATTTAAATCAGGGAGATCATTTGCCAGCAAACGTGCGTTCCACACGGGTGGATTCCTGGACAGCCATCCGACCAGCATTCCGTCATCCTCGGCTTCTCATTAGTGGAAGTCGTCAGTCCGCGTCCCACGCAGGTACACAAAACCCCCTGACGCCACGGTGGATCGGCCCTGTCGGCTGGAGGCCAGAAGGCACACCGCATCTGGTATGCCGGCCAGACGGTGGGCGGACCTGGGCCTGTTTCCCAAACCACGGCTCTGCCATGTGGAGTTCAGCAGCCTGCGGTTCAGGAACGGCCAGGGATATGCACAGGGATATGCAAACAAAGTTGCATGAAGGTTAAATTACGTGAGCTCTTTTCTGTGGATGTCCAAGGGGCAAGCCACCAACCGCCGCTGTCTTGCTGGTGGCTGCCATTTAGTCCACCAATGCTTGACCTGTCTGTTTACACTACTGTACGTGCACAACTGACACAATGCTTTGCGCATGGCGATCTGCATGCTCCACCAAATACAGTCTGGTTGAGCCTCGTTATGTGGACTTCACGACTGCCGTTGCATGAAAATCGGCATTCACATTGGGAAACAATACAGAGCGTGAACTGAGATCCGTCATTCCATCTTTGACACTGAACCAGACTGATCCCGCATCTCAGGGGCAGCTTCACGTAGCCACCGCCCACGGCACAGCCACTAGTATTCGTCGTGGGGAATCTCTTAAGCGAGGCAATGCTACTGGTGCGCACTGCATGGCAGCTCACAGCTGCCATCTCCAGGGTCCCACCAGAAACAAGTGCAAGAGTGGTTCGCACGCCATGCAGCAAGGCACTGCGAGGCACATGGCACAAGGTGAAAAGTACCGCCCAACAGCCGCAACTAGGCCGCTCTCGGCCTGGATGCCGAGATATGGCTTCTAGAAGACGCCCCTTAATGTATCAGGGGGCGGCAGCTGTCATTTGATGCAGAATCCTGCGTGGGGTCAATCTGACAGGTGTGCAGTGCCGTCTGCGCGATAACGGCCTCCTTCTCGTACGATCATTGGAAGCCACCAGCTTGAACATGGAGATAGTCTGTGGACCAGGCTGGATCAACAAGCGTGAAGCCTCGGACGGTCCTCCCGTTTGTGCCGAAAGAGCGTGTATATGCACCCACGATTGTTTTGACAGGCCCACTTCCTCAAGTCTTTCAATAAGCTTAAAAGGAAGACGATCACCAGCCTCTTCAACGACGATCTCTTATGCTGATCACCAAAACTCACTCACACTCTCTTTCAGCCCTCACTCCAACCGATCGTCACTCCTTTTCGGTCGACCAACACACTCTTTCATCATGCTTTCACCAACCGTGATTCTCACGGCGCTGGCCGCCTTCGCCAACAGCGTTGCTGCCGCTGGTGTCACCGGCGCCGCTGAGGGTTTCGCCAAGGGAGTTACTGGAGGTGGCTCTGCCACCCCCGTCTATCCCTCGACCAACGCCGAGCTTGTTTCGTACCTCACGGACAGCTCCGCCCGTGTCATCATCCTGACCAAGACCTTCGACTTCACCAACACCGAGGGAACCACGACCGAGGCTGGATGTGCGCCTTACGGCACCGCCTCCGGCTGCCAGCTGGCCATCAACAAGGACGACGTGAGTGGACACTTTTTGCGGCTACAGTTCCCGGCCCAACAGATCACTAATGCTTGTCTCGACTCCAGTGGTGCAAGAACTACCAGGCCAGCTCCCCAACTGTCAGCTCCATCACCTATGACAAGGCTGCCTGGAACGCGATCAAGGTCCAGTCCAACAAGTCCCTGGTCGGCCAGGGCTCCGCCGGTGTCATCAAGGGCAAGGGCGTGTACATGGCCAACGGCGTCAAGAACATCATCATCCAGAACGTTCACTTTACCGAGATCAACCCCAAGTACGTGTGGGGAGGTGATGCCATCTCCATCTCTGGTGCCGACATGATCTGGATCGACCACGTCAAGGTAAGATGGACCCAGACCCCCACAGACCAGAATATCCTCCTCCATGACAGCAGGCTGACGGAATCCCACAGACCTCCCTCATTGGCCGCCAGCACCTTGTCCTCGGCAACTCTGCCTCCAACCGTGTCACCATCTCCAACTCTGAGTTCGACGGCTCCACCAGCTGGTCTGCCACTTGCGACAACCACGTAAGCACCTCCCCCCCGTCCAGGGCATATTGTTGGGAGGAGTGAATGCTAACTAGATATGCCACAGCACTACTTCCTCATCTACTTCACCGGCAGCAACGACATGATCACCTTCAAGGGCAACTACGTCCACCACTCGTCCGGCCGCAGCCCCAAGGTCGCCGGCAACACCCTGCTCCACGCCGTCAACAACTACTTCTACGCCAACAGCAAGCACGCCTTCGAGACCTCGGCGGGCGCCTACGTCCTCCTCGAGGGCAACACCTTCCAGAACGTCGTCGACATCATCGACCCCTCGGCCAAGAGCGGCAAGATGTTCACCTCGCCCGACGCAAACAGCAACGCCAACTGCAAGGCCGCCCTCGGCCGCGCCTGCGTGCTCAACGCCTACGGCAGCTCCGGCACCTACACCAGCACCGACACCAGCTTCCTCACCAACTTCAAGGGCAAGAACATCGCCTCGGCCGCCGCCGCCTCGGCCAACGTCGCCAAGACCGCCGGTGTCGGCAAGCTCTAAGCGGGATGTCTCTCGCTCGATTGTTGGGAAGGGGGTGGTGTCTTACCGGCCATTGATGGCTTGGTCCGTTTCAGATCTAGCCTGTGGCTTGCTTCTGGTCGCAGCCGGCTGTGAAAGCTGGGCTTAATATTCTTGTATATACATATTTTTAGAGAGGTGTCGAATTGTAAATATTATGGCTCGATATAAGAGGCCTGGAATCTTACCGTCTACTGCCTGGAAAATCGTGAAAATCTTTCAAACCGGTATGGCTGCGCTATTTCTTCAGCAATATTTTGTGACCATCTGTTTCAAATCTTGAGTGATATGTTGAGAACCTATACTTACTCGTAGACTGGCAATCGACGTACAACGCCTCTGGCTCAAGCAGAATTTTTGAGAGCAGCACCTTTAGCCCTATGAAAGAATGGACTTATTCTAAGTGGTCCCGAAAAAGGCTGACGCTTTGTACCGTTGTAGGAGGGACGACCAAGAAGATTCGAGTAGAAGATGCGTGTCTTTTGGGGAACGACTTTAGAATTGCGTACGGGTTAGACTTGCAAGCGTTGTTCAGAGCCTAGAGGAGTGTTATATTCGTCTAGGGTAGAGTACGATTCTACGTCATGCTTTAATACAGTCTATCCTAGAACCGCGGAATCTTGATGGTGACTCTCGGCCACCACGCGTCCTCTAAAACTAATGCAATATGCTGAATTGCGTTTCCGATGCCGAACTCCCGTGGTATCCATCTGCAGGATGCGTCTCCTGTGCCGAATCCCGTGGCTGCATGGCTGTGATGTTATCCAAGTGCCGAACTGCCGTGGTAGCGATGCTCTAGCCTTTGCACAGCCTCCCCCATGATTCCCACTTTGATGCAGATCAAGATAGTCTACAGAAGCACAAAACCTAGTGACAAATTCGGCATCTGCCGATCTAAACATTGATCACTTCTGATTGTAAGTTCAGCCTTACCCCGGATTCCTGACGCCATTAGTGTAGTGGTGTGGGGAATATAGAGTGAGGCTCTGCATATTTGTTCAACGTCAGTTCGTGATTCCCACATTGACCATTACACACTGCAACTCTTAAAGTATAACCACTGTATACACATATAAACGAATGGAAATTTTGCATCACTTGCTAATACTCAGGCGAGCTGCAAGATCATCTAGTTGCAAGTTTGTATAACACTTTTCTGAGTCGAGAACGGCTCAACGCCTGCATCCTTTGTCCCGGCCAATGACGGCGAATTGCCCGCAACTCGATTGGTGAGAGGGCTGATCATTTTAACTTGGCTCACGGCTTGAACCTGCAATGAAAGCAGGCCTACAAAATGTTTTACAGCGAGTGATATAGTACTGACTGCTGCTCGAGTAGCGACGCAACCTTCGTAATTGCCGAGCCCGTTCAATTCAAGTCACGCCGATAGCTCTCAAGTAGTGATCAAAGTGGTGCGAAAATCATGTCTTATTCAAAACATGATGCTATGTACTTGTATATATATATGCGTCTAGCAAATGTACAGTGAAAGGAAGCGATGCAACACGCTCAAGTCAAAAAAGTCAACTCTCGGGGCCCTCAGAATCTCTCCCACGGTTCCCCTCATGATGTGCCGCGGCCCTGCTGCGAGCTGCTGCTTAGCAGACACAGTAGGTACCGTCACAGCCGTCCCCGTTGTCGTCGTTCTTCTCGGGCTCCTCGTCGTTGTCGTCGGTACCGGTGTAGGTGACGCAGACGTCGTCGACACCGCTGGTGGTGGTGTCGGTGATGGTGCAAGAGTCACCGTAGTTGGAGTTGATGCCTGTTGATGTCTGAAGTCAGCTATTGTTCGGTTTGGGAGCCGGTGTGGTGTTTGTAAAGATTACTTACCGCAGATGGTCTTTCCGTCGCTGGCGGTGGAGCCGGTGATGGTGAAGTGGCGCTCGTACATGGTGTCGCAGTTGCCGCAGGAGCGGTACAGCTTGCCAAAGTCCTCGACGGTGAAGTCGGAGACCTCGAGGGAGCCGCCGCCGTTGTGCTGCAGGACCTTGTCCTCGGCGCCGTAGGCACCGCCGCCCTTGATGTAGGTGGTGTCGCCGGCGTCCTGGTTCTTGATGGTGAAGGCGTCCTCGCAGACGGCGCTCCACCAGACGTTCTCGAGGGTGCAGCCGCCCTGGCAGTGCACGCCCTCGATCTGGTTGGGGCCGATGATGACGTTGCTCAGCGTGCCGCCCTCCTCGATCTGGAAGACGGCGTCCGAGTCGCCGCCCTCGTCCTGGCCCGTGCAGTCGACACCGCGGTCGTAGACGTACATGCCTCCGTCAAAGGTCTCGCCGGCGGCGATGGTCTTGACGTCGGACAGGGCCGAGGAGCCCGAGGACGCGGGGACATCGAAGCGCTTCTGGATGTCGCGGGCCTTGGGGGCCGGGGTGACCTCAGGCTGGGGGGCGGCGATGGCACCGATGGCCAGGGAAGCGATGAGGAAGGAGTACTGCATTTTGACTGTTGGTTGTTTGGTACGAAGTGAGTGTAGGGGCAGTGAGTTGGTTGTGAATGTAAAAAAAGAGGGACAAGCACTGCTTGTTGTATTGGCTTTGGAAAAGAAGGTGAGGGAGAGCTGACTCTTTGACTTGGTTGGATGATGAGGAGGAAAGGGAAAACAAGAAACAGAAATGTTTCGCGGTCATGCAGTTATATAGAAGTTCTCGATGGAGCTTCCTGGCGTGTGTTGGCTGCTGCCCTCAGGCGACCGGTCCACACTCTCCTGTTGAGTTTCTCCATCGCGAGAGCACATAGTACACGCATAGAGGCCCCCGGATGCTAGCATCAAATCGGAGATATCGGTAGTCGCTTGCAGCAACCGGTCGCTTGCCTGTTGTGGACGGTTCACAGTCTCGGAGTCATTCATTGGATTGTCTAGACCCTACAGGGCGGAAGGTTGTGGAACCACATGATGATCTGTACCCTGTTTTGAAAACATACGGGGGCCGCGTTGTTGGTGTCTCCTGCGTTGTTTCATCCCTATATTGCAGTATTGATATTAAAACTGGGGGCATGGCAAGGGGAGGGCTTCCACGCGAGGTGTGGTTCAGTCCGGCGGTCATCTTTTCTGTCGTCCGAATCTCGACAGCGGCCAACCATGACGATCTGCTGCGATCTCCCTTGGCGCTAACTTGGCTTCGCTTCCCTTGTGCGGTGGATCTTGCCAAGACCAGCGTGACGAGTCGTCTCGACTGCCGCCTTGGCGGTTACGTTGTCCTGTGGGGTGAATTGGCGCTTGATCAGGAGCCTTTCCCTGGTGAAATAGGAGCTCCCCTGGCGTGGTTTGCGCACTTTGCTGGACTCGACTTCGTGTTCTCGCCATCATCTCCGACACCCTGGATCCATCGATTTGGCCCGATGAGGTCCTCTTCCGGGCTCGTGGGTCTCCCGTTATATGCCCATTGGCCGTTGATCGGCATGTTTACCTCAGTTCTCGACGGTGAACGGTGGAGAAATCGGATCCTGCTTGTTTGACCTTAAACAACATGCAGGCAATGTTTTTGAGCTGACAATCTTCCCAGGACTGTGCCAAGAGCCTTGGCGATAGGGGTACTGGCGATCTTTGCCTTACTGCAGGCGGATTTGGCTCCTGAATATTCTCCCGATTATTCCATCGTGTCTCCATCGCTTTATTCCCGTCGGACACTTTGGGGGTAGCGAGTCCGACATCCGAAAAGGTATAGATCGAGGGGGTTGCAAGCACCAGGATTGTAGTTCACGCGGTGGCAACGGCCGGCGGGCGAGTGCTTGGGAGTCGTGATCAGCACTGTCGAATTGGTGTCAAGGTTCGCCAAGCAGGTTGACAGCTGTGCCACGCGACGCTCTCCCGCGCTCGCGACTCATTAAAAGCCGAAGGGTACAAGCACCAGGGTTGAATGTGGCTGACGTCGTCCGTTTCGCAAATGTGATATTTCAAACTTTGCACATTAAGCAAGTCTATCTAAGTCCACAAATAGAAGGCATACCTGATATCTGTTCCATTCTTTCGACGTAGAACGACGCCTCTTGCTTGATTTCTCTAAAGAAATCTTTAAAGTATGATCGAGGGCGATCTCATCATAGTCGATGCTCGACAAGGAAAACTTCGTCGGAGGTCACGGGAGGTGTGATCAAACTCAAACAAATGCAACCAGATTCAGAGGCCAGTGTTCTACCCATTAGATGAGCTCAAGCTTCTAACTGAGATGAAGAATAATCCTTGTTGCAGGTAGAAGACGTAGCGCCACCGGCCGTGACCTATGCTCGCATTGGCCGAGGACCATCTTGCAGAGAATGAGGAATGAAAATGAGGAATGAAAATGAGAAAATCAGGACATCTTGGGTATGCCGGTTCCCTGAGACCCCGACTAAAATTGTGCCGCATCATTTGTATCTCAATCACAGCCTTGCTCACGCAACAGGCATACCACCAGGAAGCGAGTCCATCCCTAGCACCATGTCAGCCCTCAGGTTTCACACAGAAATTTGCAATCAAATTTCCTAGGCATAAGGGTCAACTTACATCCATCGACGTCTTCGTCGATAAATTGTGGCTTGGTGCACTTTATCGCAGTAGCAGCAGGCTGTCGCTGGAGCTCGCTGCAGACGTCTCCCGTGCAACGCTTGTCAAGGGCTCGTTGGAGTGCGTCACCCTTCCATCCAAACAGATAGTCCCCGTGCTGGGAGTGTCCAGTTCTGCATTGATCCCAAGAAAGTATTACTCAGCTACATATCCAAGGTAGAGTAAGGAGTGTGTTGGGAAGTCTCAACTCACGGGTCACCAGTCGAGTATACGAAGGGCTGGGTGCCATCCTCAGGCCAGATATTTGGGTCATTAAACGGCGTCGTGTCCCACATGACTTCGTACATCAGCTGCGGCAGGCGCACGGGGTGTGTTGACGGACAGGGCCCAGTCGACTCGAAAGACCCTGAACTTGGGTACGCCACGTGGGCCTTGTGATCTGGACTGTCGACATTCTTCCCGTCCCAGCACCTGCGCGAATGGTAAGTAATATGGAAGGATATAGATGACGTGTGTTGAGATTTACGTACGTGGGGAATGTGATTGTTGTCCTGATTCCACCACCACACATACCTGTCGGCAAGGCGGTGGTATCACTGCCAGTGCAAGGAGCGCCGCCGAATGGGTTCTGCTGCATGTTGCTGAAGCAGCGATGACAGATCTGCTTCTGCTGTCCCTCAGGTTCCCTGAGACCAGCGTCACCCACGAGCATGCGAAAACCCTAAAAGATCTTTGTCAATTATGTTCCAAATTTCCCGACGGATTTACATGACGATGCGATCGGGCACTCACAGGTTTGAAGGCAGTGACCGTTGTCTTGCCATCATAAGGAGGGATATAGTACACTGTGATGCCGCCGTCTCCGCCCTCTAGTGCCAAATTGAGCATCTGAGGCACCCTCTTGAATGTGCCGTTCCTTGCTCTGAAGTATAAGTTCGCTGTCCAGTAGTTGGAGAAGTCTTCGCTAAATGTGCAAGAGGTACAGGTAGACTCCACCGAGGGATCGAAGTCGACGGGCGTCATGGTGACATTGAACGAGTTGCCACCCACGATCTGGTGGTTGTGGCTTGACTGTACCCTTCCGGGCTCGACCAAGGGGTCAGTCCTCTGAATGACGAGCCGGGAGCATTCGAATCTCATCATGGCCGCGGTGGCACAACACCCATCGGGCGGCGTGGATTGAGCTGCAACATGGTGTTGGACGAGAAGCGCGGATACTAAGCCGATGAACTTCATCTTGGTTCGTGATACTATGACCGGGTCGGAAATTACTCCAAGGTGGATACTATGTCGAGAGAGCCTACGCACCTGTGGGTAATTAAGGAACGGCGCGCTGCCCTGGACTTTTTAAACAACTCCCGGGGATATAATCCCGCCGCCACGTTATCCGAGGTACGCAGGATGCCCTGGTTCAAGCAGAATTGCCATTCTCAATTTCTTGATCACTCGTAACTGCCGTTCGACAGATCACCGCCGCGCCCTTGATCATATCGACGGCTAAAAGGGCTGAATCGTCTGAAGCGGAGAGGACGCAACCTGATTGGCCATCCAATATATGCAAAGCGACCTCATTGAGAAACAGACTGTACAGATTCGGGTTCACTCACAGACTATCACGGCAGGTTTAATATCGGTCGTTCATTTATATACAGTCTTGGCTACGAACTGTTCTGGTTACGCTCCTGAGTGGCTCACGATTGTGGCTTGACAACACCAAACCGTGACAGGGGCTGCTCCCGGAGTCGAGCATTCTCACGAGTCAAGCTGAACGTGTGACGGTACAGTCGAATCGTCTCAAAACAGATGTTACAGCTTTTATATTAGCTTAAATGTCAACAGAATAAATACCAGCCTTGCCCATCCCATTCTGTCAGCTCCATTGTAGATTTTGATGCCCGTTTTGACACAGGGACCGGAAGTTGACTCACCATCTGCTGCTCAAGTGCTGTGCCGCAGACTCACGTTCCGGCCAAGGCAAATGAATACCAAGTCACTAACGCGGACTGAGTTTTGTCCCACAGTTGGACTAAACTCATTATGAGACCCATGTACCGCACAAAAAGAGGGAGAGTTCTGTGTACTTCCTGCACATGGCTCCGATGTCGCCAAGTTATGACTCCTCGGTTGGAGATGACTGCTTCTATTTCCGCGGATTCCCGGCAGTAATGGCTATAAAAAGTTCACTCGCCTGAGTGACTGACTGTAAACAAAAGTTTGGGTTTCATCCTGTGCACCTGATCCCCTATTTACTCTGTTGACTTGCCAGGATGCTGCGTTATATTTCCGCGTCGCGAGCCATGAGGGAGGCAATGGGGCTTTCCAAGTCGAACAATCTACGGCAATGCGTCCCTATCCCTACGAACAGTAGATACCGGGCGTTAAACCGAAATCGATTAAGCGTGAGAGACCAGTCTGTATTGGCAAAGGCGCATGCAACATTCGTCTCAAGCCCCAGATCACAAGCAGATTCAACGAGAGAATCAAGCAGCGAGATAGCAGAGACGTCTCGTCAGGCCCAGAACGCGAATGTTCCCGGACAGAATCGTCATATTCAACTGTTCGAAAACACGTCTCATGGATCTATGGACGACTCGTAAGTTTAAAGCCGTCTTCACCATCCGCCTGGAGCAGCCATGATGTGACTAACCACAGGGTATGCCTGGCCTAGGTTCGTTGGGATGACTGGAGGCCAGGTATTCCATGAAATGATGATCAGAAAAAGAGTGAAACACATCTGTACGTCTCCTTCCGTCTCACCATAGACTCCCGGCTAACCAGACCCCGTGTCTTTAGTTGGCTATCCCGGCGGCGCCATCCTACCAGTCTTCGATGCCATACACAACTCCAACCATTTCGACTTCATCCTCTCGAGACACGAGCAAGGTGCCGGCCATATGGCGGAGGGCTACGCCCGTGCTTGCGGCAAACCAGGCATTGTCCTGGTGACAAGCGGCCCCGGCGCTACCAATGTCGTTACACCCATGGCTGATGCACTGGCCGACGGGACCCCAATGGTTGTCTTTAGTGGCCAGGTTCGCACAACGGCAACCGGAAGCGATGCCTTCCAGGAATCAGACATGCTTGACATCTCGCGGGGTTGCACAAAGTGGAACGTTATGGTTAGGAACCTAGCAGACATGCCGAGGCGGATCAACGAAGCGTTCGAGATCGCTACCAGTGGGCGGCCTGGCCCCGTACTTGTCGACTTGCCTATCGATATTACCGCGGGGGTCGTAAAGCAACCTACTCCTATGTGATCTACCTTGCTTGCTCTGTCACACACTGCACCTCGACATGTCCTCGAGCTTCACAAGGGAGCACTGGACGCTTCGATCCGGCGCGCGCCTGAGATTATCAATAAAGCTGAGATCCCCGTCATCCTTGCCGGGCACGGAGTCATTGGCTCGGAGGGCGGCCCAGAGGCGCTGAGAGGCCCAGAGGCGCTGAGGGAGCTGGCTGATAAAGCTTCTATCCCGGTGACTACCACACTGCATGGGCTCGGAACCTTTGATGAGTTGGACAGGAAGTCTCTCCATATGCTTGGCATGCACGGGGCGGCTTACACAAACATCCGTACCGGGGGTGTATAGGGGTTAGCAACGATTATTTGAGAATTTGACAGTTCTATGGATAGCAACGGTTCCTCCTCTGGCAATAGATCGCTAATTAGCTAAAATCGGCCCTTTCAATTAGCTGGCCAGTTGCTCTCTACCTCCTTCCTTCCTTCCTTATACATCACCACCAACACCACCAGACTTCTAAGAGAGAAAGCATACAAAATAGCTCCCGGAGAGTAAATTCATAAGCAGATTTATAAGCAGAGATCTATTTCAAAGGGCCTAGAAGGGCCTAGAAACCTCTTAAAAAAGGTTATAGCAAAGAAAAAGGCCCAGAAGACCATTCTAAATCGGGCTATTCTTATCCCTAAGCAAGATATCTAAGGGGCTTTTTAGAAGGAAACCAGCCAATTAAAAGCGAGGATTTAAAAAAGGAACCGTTGCCAGAGGAGAGATCGTTGCCAGAGGAGGGACCGTCAATTCTGAGGGAAGTGTTGTAGACCCTCCGGAATTCCCGGTACGGATGGCAGTGCAAAACGCCGACGTCATTGTCGCCCTTGGTGCTCCATTCGACGAGCGTGCGACTGCCAATGTTGCAAAATTCGCTACAAAGGCTCATACTGCTGCAAAAGCAGGACGTGGAGGCATTGTTCATTTTGAGGTGTTGCCCAAGAATATCAACAAGGTCGTACAGGCCACTGAGGCTGTCGAGGGTGATGTCGGAACGAATTTGCGGCTCCTGATCCCGCATATAACTGCGACGTCTGAGTCAGACCGTCAAGCTTGGTTCGATGAGATCGATGACTGGAGGGCGCGATGGCCCTTCCAAGGTGTTCAGATTATGGACGAGGGGTTCAGTGCTGACCAAGGCACGTTACCTTGGCCGGAGATTTGAGAAGCTTGACGGCCAATCGAAAAGATTCTACCGTTATCGGCACCGGCGTCGGTCAGTGCCAGTATTCCGGCTTTATTAGAGTTTGTCCCGGATAAGAAGGTTTATATTCTACCAATGGTGCTCGGTGCGACGAGTTTGTTGCGTGGGATAGTCGTATGTTCTTCATGGATGTCCTAGAGGAGAGAGGAGAACAACCAAACAAGTGGGCAAATGACAGGCCGTTCAACTCCGAAAGCAACGGCAGGGTACGTTATCTCGACCGCCAATACCAAGGTATGATAAGAGTGCTGGCCATTATTAAGAGCACTAGTTAAGGAATTCTAAGATATATTGGGACGTTTGAATCTAGTGCATAAGCATATTATTGTCCTGGATTACGAGGTAGCGGGGTGTGATTGACTTGAATTCCTGATTGAGAGTTGAGTAGCTCCTGCTCTGGACGAGGCACCCCACTGCGTGGAGCAGTCTACCAGTAAACCCATCACGACCAGTGCCTGTTCCACATACTCTCTCTATGTTTGACCCCTTTTGTTTCACAAATAGTCACCCAATAGACAGCACCTCTGTCTTTCGAAGTGTCTACTTCGACGTAGGCTCTACTTCTAGTAGGAGCCCGGGGTTTAAGAGAGGGCCCCGTTATTAGGCAGCAAGATATATCCGTTTATAAAGGAATCTGTTCTGGATGTTAAGTAAAGTATAGTATTGGCTATATTTTGATATAATAATTAGAATTGGATTAATTAAATTTAGATATTGGTATACCTTTTTTATACCTTATTGTATAGCGGGATTTTTTTGCTATAGCTTAGAACTAATAGCGCTGATATCTTTATTTAAAGTATAATCTTACTTTGATATTAATAATTGGAAGTCTTAATTATATAATAATATATCTCCGTTATTTTTATAATAAAAAAACTAAAGGTAATAATATTAATATAAATATTATATTTAATATATTTAAATAATAAACTCTTAATTAAGTGGTTTAAGGCAGCTTTATTAACGTTATATATATAACTAGGACTTTTAGCTTAATGAAGATTATTAAAATTTATAATATTAATAAATTAATTTTATAATAATCTTATTCTTTCTTATATTATTAAGGTATATATTTTTAATTCTTAATAATCCTAAGAAGGTAAAGAAAGTGAAATATAATTTAGCTATATTAATAATAATAACTTAATTTATATCTTCTTAAGTTTATTTATTTTATAATTCCTTTTATAGTTTATTAAGAATCTACTTTGCTGGTTTGGTGGTTATATTTATAACCTTGCTAAGGTAAGCTATATTAGTAATAAGAAAATTAATAAGTTTTATTTATTTTTAGATTATAGATATTATAGTTTATAATGATTCTTTTAAGCTTATATTATATTTAATTAAAATAAGTATACTATTTTCTTTATATATCCATAAGTTTACTCTATCCACTCTTTTCATAAATAAGCCTTAAACTTTTTTTATATTTCTTTCCTAAGGATAGGAAGTAATTAAGAGGGGAGAACTAGAAACTAGTATATATTACTTTTAATATAACCTCTTTAAGCTTAGATTTATGATGCTAAGAATAAAGACTTTAGCTGCCCCGTTTACGTCCAGAATATAAGCTATAGCTTTACCTAAACTAAACCCAGCGCTTATGATTATAGCCACTAGCCCCTTGATTGAGAATAGCTGAGCAGCATCGAATTTCGATATGGTATATGTTATGATTTGAGAAGGATGAGGCTATCCCCGTTATGTGTGAGAGAGTTGTTGCAGGATCCAGGCAGAGACAGATACAGGGAGACGCTGGGGAATATTGAATGAGCCTGAGGAACTTATCTTTCCATTAATACTCAACCAGACGTCGATTTTTACCAGTATCTTGACCAATAAATGAAAAGGGCGAGATATCGGAGCGCGAGTATTCCGTGGCCATGGAGTATTATCAATCAAGTCATATTCAAAGTGTCTTGAGTTGATCTCACCCCCTCCACCTCATCCAGTCATCCGCTTAGAAACCAAAAACCACTCGCTTTCTGTCCCCTTCCTAGCTGTACTGGCGTGATACAAAATTGTCCGATCTTGATTCCGAGCCGCGGTGGATCTCGGGCTTCGAATGCTACCATGGCTTCATGATTCTCCAACCTCCTTGGCAGATCTCCTCCAGGCTGAGACCCAATCTGAATTTGAAGGTAATATTTCATGGAAGCTAATACTAACGAGGCCGGGTGAATGCTAGGAAGATTTCACGAGTACAGATCACAATTTGATTTCACACATCCATTAGTTTTACAGCTGGGTATAGTGCTCATTTTTTACTGAACACATCATGATGTTCGTCCATTGTGGGTCGTGTGTTGAGAGGCGATGTTGCACATGCCGCAGCTTTAAAACCCTAAAGTCCTTGCTAATCGTTCGTTTAAAAAGTTAATATATACTAGATGGGCTTATTCGTGCGCATAAAAAGCTTGTTGGCAATAGTGGGTATGGTGGTTGCATTTGACTATGGTGTGAAGTGTAGGGTGCAGCCGGAGGCCGCAGGCTGCAGTGTCCACACAGCCGGCAGTGCAGTAAAAAGTACGTACGGCGCAGCACCGGCACTTCTGTCTGCCTAACCGATTCTGTTACGATTTGTCTCCTCTCACTCCTCGTTTTCTGCCTCCATCCCATTCTGGCGCAGTCACCACACCATGCCCATCACCCGAACTGCACTCCGTCAGCTGCGTCCCATCCTGCCGCGGCCATCATCATGTTGACGCGACAGCTGCACGCCACTGCGAGGAGGGCCCATTCGACAGGGCCAGCGCAGCATGCCACGGAGCTGCCAGCCAAGAACATTTACCGCGACTTCTTTCCATGTACCCTTCATTACTACTCCTGTCATGGATCGACGATGGCTATGCACGCTACCAGTAGCAGCCCGAGCTCAGACGATGACAAGGTGGACAATCGTCTCGGCCAAGATGTCGTCCGCGTCCAAGAGGATGGGCTTATCTACCCCGGCCCCGAGGGCACCGACTCTGTCTGGAATGGTGCAATGTTGATGCCGCTCGCGACCTTCTTGTTAGATATCACGGAAAATTATCATGATGTCTATGAGGAGCAGAAGGCTGCGGGTCATAATCTCCCAGAGCCATACTTTTTCACTGTCCCAAAGGGTGGGTTATGTCTCAATCTTGCTGCTGGAGGCCGGTTGGCTAATATCAATCTTGCCTCTTAGGATTACGAATACCCAATACTCTTCTTCTGGCTCACAAACATGGGGAGATGTTCTACCTTATGCCTCGTGTAGGATTATCGCTCTCAGGTACGAAACCCTTCCGTGCTTCAAGTTCTGAGCTTCCGTCAGAACCTGCGCAACTCGTGGCGCTCGCTGACCTGTAGCACCCTGCCAGCCTTGAACCGAGAATTGGACGATCTCTTCAGCTCAAGCTCCTGTTCGAAACTGCCCTTCCGTGAATGGTTTAAAAAGTACGATTTCTTGGAGGCTTACAACAACCCGGGTGAGGACGCGTGGATGTCCAAGTGAGCCATAGACGACAGATCAGTGCACATGCGTCAGGGTTTAAGAGGAAATCGAACAAATACTATACTCGCCGTTTCTTATCTGAACAGCTATTTAAAACTTACAAAATCTCGTAGTCTTGTAGGGACTGCCTTTATTACGAAGGGATATCCTCTAAATGTCTCTGTGTGCTTGGCATGCATCGCAGCAGGTAGGAGCCGCGCGGCAGCACGGCACAGGTGAAGCGAGTGTTTGTACTGTAGAGTTGCCTGACAATATGGGTTGTTTGGTGTCGCACAGAGACGCCCAGATGGAGTTGGTTCCTTCAATGTCGACGGCCTGCCGGCGGTGAGAGAGAGGGATTGAGACTGGACTGCGTGGACAATTTATAATTGAAGTCTATAATTCAAATGGTCTTGCTGGGCCTGCAAACACTACCATGGCTGATACGCCCGTCCAATTCACAATAACAATCTCGTTATATCATTCCAAATCCAGCACCCGCAAACGCATTCCCCGTCGGCATCACCGGCTGCTCTTGCATTGGGAAGGGCCAGAGCAGTGAGTTATCCATCCAGTCACCTGAGCCCGCCACTATGGAGCTTCCTGGGGACGGAGTGGCCGGAAAGGGCGCCAAGTTAGCCCAAAATGGGACATTCGTGTTCACGTTGGGGGTGAACGGTTGAGAGCTGCCTGCGGCTGGCTGTGAGTTGCGTCTAGTAGGTTGCACTTGCCCGCCGTCTAAGAGTTGGCCCCACTGGCCGTTGGTATCCGGATTATATCTGGGGTCCAATAGACAATCTGGAGACATTGAGCTCGCAGTGCTGGCTGATACTGACCCGTCGGACATTTCAGAGGCGTATAAAGGGTCGTCCACACCAGTATAGGTCGCTAGGTTGGCGAGATCTGTATCCGCGCTGGAGAGACGGCTCGACGGGATCGTGCCAGCTCCTAAAGAAGGCCCGGGTTGGTTGACCAGCCAGTTTGCTATGGCCTCAACAGACCGACCCCTTCGCAGATGGCACAAGACCTCCCTCCATTTGCTGCTGTGCGATAGGGCATTGATGACCAATTCGTTTGAGGCTTGCTGGCGGCGTAGCTGTTCGATTGTGTTGCGGAGGCTCGTCTTGGACTGTGGCTTTGGGATATTATACTGGCATTCAATGTCATATGTACTGCATCTGTGACATGGCTCCTGGCCATCACACTATAGAGCAGAAGAATAAATGGTTAGCTTAGGAGGCCAAGGTAGTTTGCGCCACTGGATTTGCTTGAGGTAAGGTCGGCTAGGATAGAATGACAACAGTGTAGTAGTACCTTTGCACGCTTGATCCGACACTCTGTACAGGCATGGAGGGTGACCACGCCCCGGCTCCTTTGCCTCTTCTCACTGGCGGTCGCGTTGGGGACGGGCGTTGCAGACGGCGAAGTCGAAGTGCCGGTGGAGAGCTTCCACGCTGGGGCTGTCGAGGCCGTTGGGGCCTGTGTGGAAGAGACAGAAGTTGACCTGGAATCGTGTTGGTTGGATGAGGGTGTGTAATCGTCCATGCCAAGTGGTCGTGCTTGGGGGTGTGTGGTTTAAGGGTTCGTCAGGAAATCAAGTAGGGGTGCGATGGCGCGCAATATGATTCTGAGAAAGTCGAGATTTGGCAGGACGCTGAGTATCACAAGTGATGCTGTCTGGCTCCCCTTTTATGCCCGACATTTCTACTATCGCGAGCTGTGTGTCTAGGGCGGGCAAGGAGGAGTTGAAACACAGAATCAATGATTCCTAGCCCATCCCAGGCTGTCAGTAGTAAGTACTGACTCAGTACAGTCTGTGGGATGAGGGGTGGCAGCTGCAGAGCTGTAGGCATGGAGAGGCGTGAGCGTATCAACTGCATCGATCGCGATAAGCTCGCGATAAGCTCGCGGCAAGTTCGCGGCAGGTTCTGGGCACGGGATTTGCTTCATTGGGATTATGAGGTTCTCCTCGGGGAGGAGAACTTTCTTGAAGCGATGTTAGGATTGAGACGTGATGAGACTGCTTCATCAGGGACCTATATGATGCATGGTAAGACGGGCTCTCGGTGAGTGGACGCCGAATAAGCTCGCGGAAGGCGGAAGTGGGAGGGTGGTGGACAGGGTGGCTAGCGCTCGGCAGTCCCGAAGTGGTCTGATGTCAAAGAAGCAAACGTGTGGAGCGAGCGTTGTCGCCTCCGTCGCCTCCGTCGCCAAAGTCAAAGTGGACTCATGCAACGACTTGGCTGGTCGCTTCGACGGCGGCACCGAGGAGGAACATTTAAAAGCTAGGATGTCAGGAGAACCTCGTCTTGCTGAATTCCATATCTGAACTCCCAAGACGATAACAGGGTCTGATCGATCGACTTGCGGCACCGTCTATTGACCAAGCCACATTAAGTTTACCAGTAAGGAGACATTCCGCCAAAGAGCCACCCTTCCGTTGAGGTCTATGCTCACATCGTCGATGCTGTTCAAAGGGGAGCTGTGCGAACCCCTGATTTTGCTGGTATCGCGACGGTACCCACCCCGTACAAGATCAACCTCACGACACCTTTTCTTGATCACCAAACTTCTTCCAGACATCAACCTACTCATATGCAGACCTATGGGTGAAGCTGGAGTATATAACGCCCTGTGGAGTTATGAATGGAATGCTGGTCTGGGAGGCTGGATGGGTATTCAAGACGTATCTTTGAAGAAGGCTAAGTCAGGACTTCAATAAAGCAAGAAAAGAGCCTGTTTTAACTTGAACGGGGCAGAATGCACTTAAACGAGAAGCAAGAGAGGGTTCTGATTGATGTGAGTTGTCCGGAGTGTAATTGGTCTACATCGTCTTTGGGTGTAAATGATAACGTCCCTGCACCCGATTCCGAACACCCCTGCTTCCGAACACCCTATAATCGCGTCTTCGTATACACACGTCTATACCCACCTTATATTTACTCTATAATATCTTTATAAGGGATTTTTTTCTGATTATTAAACTTCTCCCTAATATTATCTTTATTATTATAAAGTTATATTTAAAAGTTAAAATATAAAAAGCTATTAAAGCTATTATAAATAACGCTAATTTATAAGAGGCTTTTAAATACTAATATATTTTATTAACTATTCTTTATAATTATTTTTTTAATAAATAAAGTTATTATAAAGCCGCTTAGCTTTAAAGGCGTCTTTTTAATATTAAAAAGGATTAATTGGCTTTATTTATACTTAATTAGAGCACTTTAGGGCTAGCGTTAATTGATTTTAAAATAAGGGCTTTAATAAACCAAATAGCCTCTTCCTCCCTTAACGGCCCTCCCCTTAAAAGCTAATTATTTACCTCTTTTCTCTTTTATTACCTTTAGTTTAAAAGTTATAAGAATTAATATATTAAAGTTAAAAAACTAAGGGTATTATTAAAAGCTAATATTAAGCTTTAGTTTAACCTTTTAGAATTATTTATTATAAAAATAATTAAGCTAGAGAATTATTAAAATATTAATAAGAAAAGGTTAATAAAAGTATATTTTAAAAATATTTTTACTTTTAATTATATTAATAATAGTTTTATTTATTAAGAGGATTATAATTTAAGAGTATAACCCTTTTTTATAAAATATATTAATGCTTTTAATAAGGCCCTTTTTCCCTTAATTATTTTTAAAGGAATTATATTATAATAATAATAGTTTCTTATTACCCTTAAAAATCGTAATAATTAATAATTTATTACTTAAAAGAAGGGGTAGATAAAAAAGAAAATAACTATTAAATAACTTTAAAAGGTATTTATTCCTTAAACTACTTTTATTAACCCTTTTAAATAACGCCTTTTTATAATAAATAGGTATTATATATATATAATTATTAACTTTATATAAAAATATTTCTTATATTAAATATATATAATGTAGTCTACCACTTAGCTATATTTATTACCTGCCTGTTACTTTTTTTTATATATAAAAAACGTCTATGCTAACTATATCTACTCTTTTAAACTAGGCCTTATTGGGATGTAAATTTATATATTAATAAAGATTTATATAAGAAAGCTTAGTTGAAATTTAGAATTTAAATAGAATTAATTATATTGGAAAAATAAAATTATAAGGATTAAATTTTATTTTTCTGATATAATTAATTTTATTTAAATTCTAAATTTCTGATAATTGAAACTAAGCTTTTTTATATAAATTTTTATCAATATATAAATTTGCATCCCAATAAGGCCTAGTTTGAAAGAATAGATATAGTTAGTATGGATATTTTTTGTATATAAAAAAAAGTAGTGGGCAGGTGATAAATATAGCTGGGTGGTGGATTACGTTAATCTTTTTACTTATTTATATATTATATATTCTTTAACTACTTAATATTATTATATTTAACCTCCTTAAAATAATATCCTAATAATAATAATAATAATAATAATAATAATAATAATAATAATAATAATAATAATAATAATAATAATAATAATAATAATAATAATAATAATAATAATAATAATAATAATAATAATAATAATAATAATAATAATAATAATAATAATAATAATAATAATAATAATAATAATAATAATAATAATAATAATAATAATAATAATAATAATAATAATAATAATAATAATAATAATAATAATAATAATAATAATAATAATAATAATAATAATAATAATAATAATAATAATAATAATAATAATAATAATAATAATAATAATAATAATAATAATAATAATAATAATAATAATAATAATAATAATAATAATAATAATAATAATAATAATAATAATAATAATAATAATAATAATAATAATAATAATAATAATAATAATAATAATAATAATAATAATAATAATAATAATAATAATAATAATAATAATAATAATAATAATAATAATAATAATAATAATAATAATAATAATAATAATAAAGGTTCCTTTATTATTATTATAAGGCTTATATAAAGGCACTTATAAAGGTAAATATTTATTTTAAATAAAGGACATTAGGTTTTTAGCTAATTAATAAAGTTTAAGTATTAAAAAATATTTATATCTTTAAAAATTATTAAAACTAATATAAATTATAATAATTAAATAATAATAATAACTTTAATAATTAATTTTATACCCTTTAGTTTTTTTTTTTTAATTATTAAAACTTATTTTTATAATTTTAACAAGATTTTAAAAGATAAAAGGTTTAATAACTTATTATACTTAATAAAAATACTTAAGCTTTATATAATAACTATTATTTTAAAAGATTCTTAAGAGATATAATAAAAAAGTTATTAAGTTAATAATAACCTTAGAAAAAAACTAATTATTAAAAGCTTAAATTAAAGTTAATAAAAAAGTTATAAAGAAAAGGGTTTAAATTAACTTAAATATAATTTTCACTAATATTAAAGCTATTTAAAAGGCTTAAATTAACGCTAATAAGATATTTATAAATAAAGAGAAGTCTAATAATTCCTTAATATTAATAGAAGAGGGATTGGTGATAATTGTAGCGGGCAATTGACGTTAGGAATAATGGCATTATAAGTGCCGAAGGTGTTCAGGAAGGGGGGTGTTCGGAATCGGGTGCAGGGACGTTAAGGGGAGGACCCTGTATCCCGGAGAACCTTCCACCACTGACTGTTATGTGCAGGTTATTCCCGTGTTATACCCATCAGTAACAATAGTTGTGCCATACCCGAGGCTTCCACACAGACGGCAACCTTCCATCGGCCCAAAAGTGGTTGGCCAGCGTCATACGACGTGCTCGCCGCAGGTCCAACCCCAGATCCCGCCCCAATTCCCTGTGCGAATTAGGTACGCAACCTGGGTGTTCTAGATTGGGCGTGTAAACTGGGTGTAGGGGTGTTGGTTTAGCGCTGGCGATGTACCGGTGCGCTATCCGTTCTTGCGGGTCGAACATCCGTTCTCACGTTGAACGAACAGAGACAGAGTATCTGCATGCGTTCATACCGGAGGCCCCCCTGGGTAAAGGACCTACGTCATAAAGACCCCGACCCAAACCCCTTCCTCATTTATTCCCAGCACTCAGTAATTGAGTTCAGTCCGACCAGCGGCATGCCCTTTCAGTCCGTCGCTGAACCTAATTTCGCGACCATTAGGAGTTGATTCATCCTGTGAAGCCCGGAGTCAAAGGCCGGGTCGTCGAGACCCATGGGCACATCTCCACAGTCCTCCTTACACAAGCAGGGAGCCGCATTGCCCGTAGTCTCTCGCCAAGGCCATGGAGTGCGACTGGCCCAGCTTTCTAAAGTCTCTCGCCATCTGAGTAGGCTCGCTTCTCCGAAGCCATGTCATCACGAATGGACCAGACAATTCCACATAAGCAGTCGAAGCATATAGATCCTCGCCGATATCCCTCCTGCTGGCTATATAACTTCCAGAAGATGGTCTGATATGTTGTCGAGAAGAGGGAGCAATTGTCCTCGACGCTGCCCGAACTCATTCTCGATTGACCGTCCTTTGGACGATCCCTCCCAATCTGAACTCATTCGATCAGGATTCAAGATCTTCATGTACTGAAACAAAAGATTCTCAAGCTAGTCCTGTTCTCGATAGGTTATCGAATGAATTTTAATTATGGCTAAGAAGGAAATGTTCAAATTTGGAGGTTCCTCAGAAGAACACGGCTCGCTCAGGGTGGCGTCCGATTCTCTTTGCCATGACCTGTTCGCCAACAACCTCGCAAATACAGCCCCATCCACACCATCAGCAGTGATCGACGAAGACAAGGAAAGCTGCCAAGATGATACAGCTATTGATACGGACAACACTGACTGGGAAGATTCAAATGAGGAAGAGACTGGTAAGAGCGGTGGCGATGAGACGATGTTCTTCCAGCGCATCCGATCAAGAGTCAAACCACCACCCCAACGTAAGTCTCTCATCACTTTAGCCCTTCAGTCAGCACAGCATCATGGTCCAACGCCTCGACCTGGACACGTGGTCCCGAAATACAATTTCACTGGTGTACAGCGTGCCAGGACCTCCTTCTCTTCTATGAAGGTCTCACCGGGCGAGTCCAACGAGGCACCTATACGGATAAGGCAAAAGCCCAGTGGAGCTGCCAGACAGTCTCTGAATGATGTAGTCCGCTCGTCGGCGCAGCCTATCCCGCTCACCAGCAACGGTGCCTTCGTACCTGTCGTCTTTTCTCCAAGGACGACCCGCCGCAACATGATAGCCACTGAGCTCACCGAGCCGCTAAGCCGCCATATCCGCTGGGAGAGAGAAGAAAAGTTCTTAAGCGCCAATGCCGTGCTCAAACATCGCCATGCACATCGAGATGTGACCACTTCGGACCAACACCCACAACGCTCCCATATAACTCAAGACAACAGCGACTTCGATGCTTGCAGGTGGGACCAGGACTTTACTTGGGAGGCCTTCGGAGGATACCACGCCAAGGGCTGGTAGCTCTTCACAGACACCGTTTCCTACCTCGCAGTCAATATTCCACGACTCTTATACCATTCCAAAGTGATATACTCAAGGATCAGGGTACAGTGTGCTTGGCCTATGTACGGCCAGATACCCACGGCGTTTAACGAGCTTGGACACTCCAAGCCGACCCTCCCAAGTATCCAGCAGCAAGAACCGGGCTCACCGGCAGTCACTGCAGAGTCATGTTTCAAACCAACCCGTTGAACATCTGTGGGAGCAAAATTCACGTCAGTATTCACTTCACCTCACTCTAATTTGGAATGACCTATAGTGTGACTACAGACCATCATATACTACGGCCTGGGTGACCGGTGAGGCACTACTAGGGATGTAGTGTGGAGGTGCACCGTTGCACGGCTGGACTTTCCGTGAGCTTGCTTGCCTGGTGATTGAAATGTGCTAAAGATGCGCAGCAGTCTCAGACAGGGCTAGCTCCTTGAACTTGTTGTTAGAAACAGGGATACAAACGCGGTTAAATCTCAGCCCAGAGAGGAAAATCAAATGGTGCTGCAACCCCTGACATGATGTTGCCAAGGTGCTACAGAGCTCGTGTTCATGACTCGCCTTGCTTAAAGGACCTGCCCCGGTGCCTCTGCTACCCCTTGCGATGCAGGGACAACTGCTGCACGTCAAATCAATATTCTCGGTCTCAATGAGACGGTGACGCGCTCGACGCGGAGCCCTCACCAGCGGCCCGTCCCGATGAGGAAGCACAAACTAGCGCGCTAGCACATACTGGGGTTTACCCCCCACCCTTGCTCCTAGTGTGGAGTTCTGGCAAGGGGGTGGCCTGCAAAGTACCTAGGTAGGGAAGACCACGCCCCTACTAGTTAGACCAGCCATAGCCAGGTCCTGGTAAGTCGGTTAAGCTTATTTCTGAGCAACTCCCATGCCGCTTTACACCAGTGGTGCTGAGAAACTTCTGTTCCATCCGATCAAGGGCTATTATAATGGATTATAGAAAAGATAAGCGGAAGTATACACCTTATGGTATTGGCTATCTTTAAATAGGAAATCTCATCAGCTGAGCAGACAGTAACAAATAACACATATACCACCCCGGAAATGCAGAGAGACTAACATGTGACACCTACACACAACTCGCAGTTTTCCGGGTTTACGTCTGTTTGTGAACGGATTGATTGCTCAACTGGGACTCTGACCAATCGTTTGCGTGAGTAATGTAATGTGTGGCTTTAGATGATGAGGTTCGCCATAAAGCATATAATGTCGCTGATCAGACGAGTTCCGAAACAGTCGATTTGAGAGATTTATCAACGACCTCGAGATGCACAAGCTACCGAGCTGGACATCTTCACAACTCGTCCTTAGAGAGACTGGCCTGAGAGCTGCACGCATCGAAGATCTTTTGCGTGTGCTCCCAAACCGTCTGATCCACGCCCAGCTGCCTCATCTCGGCCAGCACCTTCTCGCTGTCGGCGCTGTCCCCCAGCGGGTCGACCAGAAAGACGCCACCTCCCGACTTCTTGACCGGGGGAAGGCCCTCGGGCGGGGGCACGAGACCCTCCGCCCCAACCTGGCCCGCGTACCGATCACTGGTAGCCAGGAAGAGGCCTCGGGCGCCCGACTCTCGCAGGCTCATGGGGTTCTGGGGCGCAGACATGCCGAACCTCTGGGCCCTGGAGAGGGCGGGCGTGTCGACGGGGCCGGGGAACCAGTGGACGACGCCGAGGCGCGGGTTCTCGCGGGCCAGCCTCTCGAGGGCCAGCGTGCCCATGGTGCCGGCGTGGACGGAGGCGGCCCAGGAGGACCAGGCGCCGGGGGCGCGCAGGTCCAGGTCTGCGGCGCGCAGGGGCCCCTCGAGCCCGCCGGCCAGCACGGACACGACGCGCGGGCTCCGGGCGCCGGGGCTGTTGAGCAGCGGCAGCAGGCCCTCGACGGCGCGCAGCCGCGAGTAGTAGCGCGTCGACATGGACGGGTCAAGGCCCTCGCGCGTGTCATGACGGCCTTCAAAGGGCATGAAGCCGGCCGATAGGAAGAGGATGTCGAGCTTGGTCTCGTCCCTCCTGACGGCCTCGACTACCCTGTCGACCTCGGACACGAGCGAGGTGTCGGCCGTGATGAGCTTGTACGTGCCGCTCGGGTCGGCCTGGCGAAGGGAGGTCAGGAAGTCCTCGTGGGATGCCGCGGAGGCCGGGCGGGCAACGGTATATATGCGAGGAGAAGGGGCGTGGTGGGCGAAATGCTGTAGCGTACTCTGGCCGATGCCTGAGGTCGCGCCGATGAAGAGGGCCACGAGCCCCTGTGGGAGGCTTGCAATCCGAGCGTTGGATTTCTCCACAGTCTTGATTGAGACCATGTTGTTACTTTTCGGACTGTCTTGTACACATGTGGTAGAGAGGTTAGTGTTGGTGTAGTGTCGCAATCATAGGCGATGAGGTATTCAATATCTGCTCTCGAATGAGTGACGCTTGGAGGTAGGTGAAAGACTGTTGAATCATGCAATAATTAATATGATCTGGCTGATGGAACAATAAAGGGACGGGGCCAGAGAGGTACCAGAGTGGTCCTTTTATGTCCAACGCGCACCCACAAAGCCATTCTTGCACCATGTCCCCTCTGACAGGATACACACACACACACACACATACGGCTGTATGCGTGCCTACTTCGGTACTTTTGGGCATGAAATCTGCCCAAGTACTCCAATGTCATGTTGTCCTGTGTTGTTTTAGCCTGGGTCTTGGGCGCCTGGAGTACGGATTAATTTGTCAGCACTGGGAGGAGTTGGTTACTAATTGGTACTTTTTACCGGACCTCGGAGGCCGAGAGGACATCTGGAAGGCTGTTTAGATCCAACAGATATGCGAATTGAAGAACGCAGATCATGTCATAGGTGTAAGTGTTCCTGTGGTTTCTCAACCCCGCCCCCCCCCCCCCCCCAGCTCTTTGGTTTCCCTTTCCCACCCCTTCACCACAGCTCTGTCATGTTTCCTGTAGGCATAATTATGGTTCAATGCAGGTGCCTCAGATGAATTTTGACTGCAGAGTCCGGTCTTCAAGAACGACGAGGGAGTTATGCCCTTGGTATTTGGATGAGCTTGTGACATCTGGAACTGATGAGCAGAGAAAGCTGCAGGGTGACGTGGGTCCACAGAAAAGGCCCGCAAATGATGAAAATGCCGCGCTTCGAGGAGCTGCCACTGGCAGTGCAAGCAGGCTGCAGCCATTTCAAAAGGCCAGACCCGCAGAAAATGGAGTTCAAATCACTTTCCACCCTGATGCTCTTTCCATGGTGAACACAATCCACAAACCTTCAGCATCATACACGTCTACAAGCCACTCTAGGAGAGCAGACTCAGAACGATGTCGGAACACAAACAGGCACAAGAGACTTCACCAACAGGCCATCGCCCGTCCAACACGCCGGAAGCACCGAGAGCAGAAGGCTTAGTCAAGACTCAGCCAGATTCCGAAGGACCTTCAACAAAACAATTCAAACCAGTTCATTTTCTCGTCGCCGAGGACAACAAAGTCATGAGAAAGCTTGTCACCAAGCTAATGGATCGGTTGGGTCACAGCTGCGACTTTGTAGTCAACGGCGAAGAAGCAGTTGAAGCATATAAGAGAAGACACCATGTCTTTCAGTGCATCCTGATGGATGTTTCAATGCCTATCATGGGTGGTATTGAGGCCACGAGACTTATTCGCACATTTGAAAAGGAAAACAATTTGAACCCTGGCTATATTGTGGCTCTTACTGCCGGGATGCGGACGTTCTTCACAGAAGAGAGGGACAGAATGCGCGAGTTTGGCTTCACTACAGCGTTGAGAAAGCCCTTCCGCGCAGAGGATGTAAATAGTCTTGTAGATGAGCTCGGTCTTGTCCGTGAGGTTTGAGTGGGAGCCCTGTCATGTTGGTCGAATGGTGAAGCCATAGGCATCCACATCCAACCTCGAAGTTAATTTAGGAATGGAGTTCGAGAGAGTAAAGTCACTTATTCGACTGTTCCATCATTTTGACTAGCTACGGATTAGACTCTTTGTCAAGACTATTGGGAGGGCGATGCTTGAAGTGGCCAGTGGTCCAAGTCGTTAAATTGAAGAAGAAATATCCAAGGTCAGCTTTAATGTCTCAAAGGGTCTAAAACACTCTCGAATTTGCCACGTTATCCCGCCCTAAGTTGGCTCGGCCGTTTTGTGGCACTCTAACCAACAACAAGCAACCCCGCCCCAGGCACCCGTCCAAGTCAGCGCTTGAATAACGTCCTTCTCTCCACACTAGCTCTAGGCTAGATCCTTCAACAGTCAAGATATCGGCCGGCTAATCCACCCGCGGATTAACTAACCTGACCAATCCTTTCGGAGATAAATTTCAGGGAGTCGGCTCCAGTGCAACGACGCTCCGGGGCCTCGATCCTTGCAAGTCCGCGCATTGGCACGTTCAGGCGGAGCTGAACCAGTTGGTGTCCTTTCTCAATCCCAAAGTTCCCGTTGCATCTTGACTTGACTCATACTTCCTATATCAGTAGCTGCCGACAGCATTCGTACGAGCTAGGCTGAGCTGAAAAAAAAAAAAACCCCTGACGCCCCCGGGCCCTCGTCGCGACAGCACGGCTTCGCGTCATCATGTTCCAACTACTGCTGGCTGCGGCCTGCGCACTGCTGGCCTCGTATCTCTACTCAAGGCTAAGATACCTCCGCAGCAGACAATATGCACACATCCCACAGCTGCCAAACCACCTTCTCTGGGGCCATCTCAAGGCGTTCGGAGAATTCACGAGTCAAGGGATACGCGACCGTCATCCAGGTATGCTTGCGGGATGCGTCTGCCTGGAGCAATATTGCTCATGAAGTCTACTCTGAACTTCTATGCTTAGCGAGCCGTAGACTGACAGTCAGACAGACATAATCTTCGAGGAGATGTGGATATCGTTAGGCCGACCCCCGGTTATGCTCGTAGACCTCCGTCCTATCGTCCCTCCCATGGTCCTGGTCCCTAGCCATAGCATGGCCGAACAGATATCCAAGCAGTCTAATCTTTTCCCTCTGAGCACGCCCAAGTCCCCGACTTGGAGGCATATGATACCTATAATAGGAGAGACTTCGATTATAGGTCAAGAAGTGAGTGACAATGCTCCATGACTGGTAAACCACACTAATGGTTGTGGTTTTGCCCAGGGTCAAGACTGGAAAGATCTCCGCAAACGATACAACCCAGGTTTCTCACCTCAACATTTGTGGACTTTATTGCCCCTCATTCTTGAGAGTATGGTACCATTCTTGAAATACCTGGACGACTTTGCCTCTTCAGGAGAAGCATTTTCTTTGGAGCAACTCATGTCCAACTTGACCCTTGACATTATCGGTGCCGCAGTGATGGGAGCCGAACTCAACGCACAACAGTTGGACAGCTCGAAGCAAGGCGAACTCGCCCGACTATTTACTGAGATTGTAACGACGTACCATGACGAAAAGAGCAATCTTCCGTGGTGGCTCAACCCGTGGACTACATCGAAGCGGTACCGACTGGCTAAGCGCACGGATGCACTGGTTAAGGATACGATTCAGCAAAGATATGCCGAGCTGAAAGAGGACGCGAAAGGGAATCGATCACGGAGTATCGTGGCCCTCAGTATCCAAGACAGCGAAGCGCTCACTCCGCAGCTTCTATCAGAGACGTCAGACCAGGTTCGCAGCTTCCTATTCGCGGGACACGACACAAACGCCAGCATGCTGCAGTGGGCGATATACGAGCTGAGCCGCACACCCCGCGCGCTCAAGGCCGTCCGCGACGAGCTCGACGAGGTTCTCGGGGCTGAAACCGACCCACGCACTATATGTGCTACTCTCGCAGAACGAGGCGAGCACCTCCTCCCTCGTCTGCATTACGTCAACGCCGTGATCAAGGAGACACTCCGCCTGCACCCCCCAGCAGCCACCGTCCGCATGACGCAACCCGGAACAGGCTTCACAGTTCGCGCTCCCACTGGCGAGGAATACAATCTGGACGGGACCATGATGTACTCCGCACATAGTGTCATCCAGCGGGACCCGTCCGTCTACGGAGACACGGCGGATGTCTGGGTCCCTGAGCGCTGGCTCGGTGAGGCGGCCAAGAACATCCCCGCCAGTGCATGGCGGCCGTTTGAGAGGGGCCCAAGAAATTGCATCGGATCTGAACTTGCGAATCTCGAGTCTCGCATCATAATCAGCGTCGTGGCTCGGAAATACGACTTTGTCAAGGTGGGGCTGGGTGAGAGCGTCTTGGATGAAAAGGGACTTCCTACGCTTGATGGCAACGGCCAATATAAGGTCAAATCGGAGTTATACAATGTAAGTGATATTTTCTTTTGTTTTTAATGCACGCCCTTGGAGAGAGAAGCTGCTAATAATTTTATGCAACGACTTATAGACTCGTCGCTTGACGTCCAGGCCAGTAGATGGAACTACAATGACTGTCAGGTTAGCTTCCCAGCAGTGAACGGGTGCTGGTCATCTCGGAGGCAGTAAATGTCACAACAGTCTCAAACGGCATTCAGGTGCAACGGATTATGCTCATATATCTGTGCGACCTCTCCTTACTAATGTGGCAATTAATATAATTGGAATCACCATTTCGTACCTGCTGGTATTCAGCCACTCATTCACATGAGCCTACACCGACCATATTAATTCAGTCTGTCCTCGGTGCAAGACAGGTTCAAGGCCACGCGCTACTTCTGTGCCTGAGGCACAATTCCCTGCGTCGAAGCTTTCCACTTTGAGCATGATACATTTGCGATCTAGCTGCTTACGGTGGCGAGCGTGGGGGTTCATGGGAATCTCATGCACGACGACATCAGCTGAGTATGCGGGTAATCAGAGAGAAAGAGGGGAAGAGGAGTCGCCGCGAGGCTTCTTAAACATGACATACCGTCTGGAAATCTGAAGTTTGGCAGATAAATCCAACCCAAGATGGACGAGAAACTTTTTGAAAGACAACTGCAGTCCTGTAGGACGAAGACGGAAGATGTGAGCTGGCTGGAAATTCTTAATTACTCGGTAGGTACAGGCGTCTTCCCCTACTGAGACTAAGACTTCCAAATTTCTGTTGCGCTGACCACCGTGTTATCCAGGACCCAAAAATTAGTACGGCAGAGCACCTATCCGAGTTGAGATCGACTGATGCTTTCATCAGCTTTCTGAAGCGCGAGGTATGGCTGCAACACCTGGGCGCCCGCCCGACAGGGATGTAGCCCCGGCTGGTTAACTGAGATGGGTCGTGGAGCATTGCTGACCACTCATAACATAGCCTCCTTTTGCCTCGCGAGAATTGGCGGATGGAGTCAGTCTGAGGGACGGGATTCGACTGATGTAAGACTTCTCCTGCCCCTATCTCTAGATCTGTGGTTGAGACTAAGATGACATTTATCTTTCCCCAGTGTGCAGACGAAAGCTAAAGACCCTGAGGCTTTTTCTCCCGGCGTCATATCTCTGGAGGGATCCTCGTACAGACATCTCATACGAGAATTCCGATTATCTTATCGATGTCTCGATTCTACAAGCGCAGTTGGGCCATGTTTCTGGTGGGCGCATGTTGGGGATCATCTTCGTACGTTGAACACCCACACTTACCTTCTGACTGCAGTACTCGAGGGAGGAATGCGGCAGGAGTAGCCAATATCCGATCTGGGCCATTTGATGTCTAACTTAGTCTAGAGCTCATTTTCCGAAAATCCGATGTGGAATGGAAGGGGACATCCAGAGGTCGGGAAATGATGCTGTCGTACTCCTTCGTCACTGACATCACGTCCGGCTATGTGAAGGCAGTGGAGGAAATGAAATTCAGGGAAGTCCTGGACGACCTAGTATTTTGCGGCAGACCTGTCTCCCACCCACTACTGCTTCCAGTCCTAATACTGTGTCACGAACTGTCTTCGAAAAACGATCAGAAGCAGCGGGCACTACGAACAGAGCTTCGCACATTGGACGACGCCCTGATCTCTCGGTACTCGGTGACACCTGCACCCCACTACGGCCCCGAGATAGACCCAGAGCTTGACAATATCAGCAAGAGGATCGCTGTGTGCCAGACTGAGGTCCTTCAGAAAAGGCCGCAGGCGTGGCAGAACGTCATTGACAACGTCAGGCGCGCGGCGGCGTATTTCTGGGATCATACTCCGGCCGAGAAGAAGGGTTCCGAGCTGATAGACCTGCATGACACTTTAATGAATCGGCTTGATTTCCTGGATGTCAAGTTGCAGGGCATCGAGAATCATGCCCATGTTACCCTTGAAAGACTGGGCGTTCTTCGAGAGGTGGTAAGAAAGTCCGACGTCCTGGTGAGAGATTATCTGGGCAATCAAGTTAACGTAAAAGCTTTCATAGGTACATAACATCATTACCCAGAGGGAATCGAGATTGAACCTGGAAATTGCTATTCAACAAAAACGCTTGGTGAACAGCAGTGGTCGCGAAAGCGCATCGATGAAGACCTTAACATTGATCGGGTCATTCTTCCTCCCAGGAACTTTCATATCATCTATCTTCAGCATGCCATTCTTTGACTTCAGCAGTGGTATGTAGCAATCCTGCAGCTCGCTAAGACTTGAGAAGCGTCTCCCACTGGATATAGATCTTTTGCCCAAGCTAACCCGTGCTTATCAGATCTGAACGGACACGTGTCTCGAAGCTTATGGATATACTTCGTGTTGTCAACACCCCTGACACTCATAGTATTTGGGCTATGGTTAATGTTCGACATAACTGCTCGGCGTAAAGACGACCTCGACCCGGAGGATGACAGCGATGAAGCAAAGATAGCGGGGCGGCTGGAGGCTCGAATAATGAGAAAGATAAGCATGAAGACGGGTATCAGGGTGGCTGGCACTGGAGAATTTCCTGGAGCTTGACAGAGGCCGGGACACGCGGTGACGAAACTCTAGTGCAATTGGAGAGGCAACAAATCCTAGCCGCGCAGGGTCGGGTATGATGAAGTAATTGCTTGCAGAGTGGATTTGGCTCTTTGGAACGATCTCGACTCAGTGACTGGGCCAACATTCGTGAGGTTATACAGCCCTACCGGCTTGGCCCGCCATGTGTGTAATGGTATACCACCGAGCCAGAACCACTGTATTAAAGTTATCTAGCCTGACATGCATCCAGTCTGTTTCAATTTGTTGACCGGCTATTCCCTTTTATTGTCCTTCTTGATTGAAGCAATTCTGCTGTCTCGAGCCTGCAGACAGTCGTTCCTGCTGGCTATTCAGGTACGTGGTGATCGCCTCCGATGTGCTCATTAACTAGGATAGCGGCCAAATGAGGCCTTTTGCGTGAAAGGGTGCGCCGATTGATCAAATAAGAGAAATAACTTGCTTGAAAAGTACCTGCCGGTTGAACGAATGATTGTCGTTGCAATCCGACACGCTCTTTTTACGGACACCGAGCGGCTGTGGTCGCAACCCGATAACCTCATGTGCGTCCTCCATCACCCCATCCTTCATTACTGCCAACTGGGATCCATCAGCGTATTAGATCAGTGCATCGCCGACCGTCGCAACGAAGATCACTTCCAGGCGTGCTCAAATGCCCACTGCAGCTCACAGCCTTTTGGTCCATGACGGCATCGCGACGCGACGTTTCTGAATTCCTAGCGGACACAGGCATTGGCCCCGAGTCTTGGGCACACTAGCCCGTTCACGCATCGAAGAAATAAGGCGGCCGCCCCTGCATCTTCTTGACCGGCTGCAGCCTGCAGATCTCATCCTTATAGTGCTGCCAGTACCGGGACGACGGCGTGATTTGCAGGAGGCGCTCCTTTGCAGCAGCCTTCTCGGCCTCTGAGACGGGGATTCCCGAAAAGGCCTCTCTCCTCAGGATCGATATGTCAGCGAGCTCCGGCCAATCATTGAACTTCACGTTGTGCTTGCGTCGGTACAAATGGCGCGGGGGCAGCTTTCTCTCGTAGCGATCCCGGAAGATGTGGTAGGTTGCCATGGCATCATATGGGTCCCAGCGCCACCTGTTGTCGCAAGTGATTTTGATAGGGAGGGGGCTCTGAGCGGTGTCCGGGCTCGGAGAGAGGAGGAAGCCAAGCAGGGCATTGAACTGGTCTTCTGTCGGGGGTGCAATTGTGTAGCCGTACATGGAGATGTTTGCGTTGTGCAAGTAGACCCCGTTGCACTAGACGCCTTTATTAGCATACCGTGCAGTAGATACAACAGGGATCCAGAATGGAGCTCATGCAACTGACCTCCTCATCACTCTCGCCACGGTCGAAAAGCACGACCCCTCCAAATATTTGTGTTTCCGCCCAGTAACCGACGACATCCGCGACCCCCTTGGGATACTGTTTGTGGTCTTCGTAGTCATAGTGCCAGGACCAGGTACGGGGCGGCAAGTTTACTCGCTCATTCTCGTCAAGCGGCCCGCTTTCAAGTCTACTTGTGAGCCAGGCCTCAAGCTCCGCTTGTTTATGAGCACCATCGTCCAAGCTCCAGAGCGTGGCGGCAATATCGTGGCTTGCGACTGCAAGGAGTTCGAGGAGCCGAAGCTTCCAGGCTACCGACCCAGGCGGAGTGTTCTGATAAGCTTGAACGATCTATTGGAAGGTCAGACAGCTAGTCATGAATTCTGACATTGGAATCAGGTGTCTGGACGTGGGTATGGAGGCGAGCTGATTGATGCGCCCAACTTGCCTTTGCTTCGAATTGCAGTAAAGTGAAGTCAAAACTTGAGCGAAATGATATCGCCTTCTCGAGGGAGCCGGCACATAAAACATCATGGGTCTCGACAGGGAAGTTCTCCGAATACCAATGATTTCTTTTATAAACAGCCGATAGTGGCATGCCGTCTATGATCTGGGCATACGTGGACTCGGCGACTGGTGTAGAAAGCATGTTTGAAAGAGCCTGGCGAAAGGGCTGGAGATGCTCGGCATCCAGGTGCTCCAGAGGTATCTTGGCCATGTTATGTGGTGACGGCTGTAAACCTGTTCAATGACACAGAAACTTGGATCGTGACACAAGTCGAGACTCGATCAAACGACACTTCGAGGAATGATAGTGGAGGGAAGCGTGAGTTTGAACAGATTAAATGGTTCGGCCAAGAGTACTGAGGCGCAGGGTTCACGTGAGTCATTAGCACCTAGATAATAGTGTAAGTCCCCAAGCCACCTGGGCAGCGACTTTCTCTACTTGCTCTATGATATCGACGAAGCTAAGTCTTTCTCAACAGTCGACATCACCCTTTCCGCGTGCTCCACATAGTCTAACGTGAGCTGAGTTTTGACGCTCGCCCTAACTTCAGCAAGACGGCGCTTCCAAAATCCCCATCTCTCAGTGCTTAGTCCCGGCAAACCAGTCCATAACTCAAGTCCACTGTACGCTCTCTTTTCTGCCTCGTCGAGATCGTCATTCAGCAGGGTCTCACGAAGAAGCTTCGGCCCTGCCTGGATGATCCACTCGCTAGCAACGGCGATTTTGCAATCATTTTCGTGTGAGTCGGGGCCAAAGACGTCTTCTAGGCCTTCTCTCATCTCCCATATAGGGAAGTTCCTCCATCGCATTATTCCGGATCCGAACAAACGAGCACTAAAGGAATTAAGGTTAAGCCACTCATCAGGCGTCTGGACTTCATCCACATCATGCCCGTCTTCCATAGTGAACCCTAGGGGCGAGTATATTTTTAGTAAAACAACTCGGAGTGGGGAATATTAAAGACCTTAGGTGTGTTCAGAACCTACCGCTCCAGCCGTCTCGCAATCTCATCCCGAATGCTATTAAAAATTCTTCGCGCCATCCCTCTTCCGGTGAGACTGTGATGAAATTGACAGTGCTGACAAGCAGTTCCTGGCCGATATGTCGACTTGGAGTCTGCTGAGCTGTGCGCATAAAGAGCGTGGACAGGTTTTCCAGGAGAAACGCATTCCGATCTTTGTCCGCCGTTAATGGCAGGATTCTCTTTATTTCGATGAAAAGAGCTTGCGCCGCCTCTTGAACTGATACTGACGGGGACAGCGGAGATAGAGAATTCAGGCCGGTCTCGAAGGCGTCCACAATCTGTTCGGGCTCGTCATCAATGAAGATAGGGAGGTTATCTCTCAGAGTCTCTAGATCCGGTTGATCGTAGGCATGGCCGGTCTGGGTCAATTTGCGGACAGCGTTTGTCATGATTACTGAAATAGGCAACCAAAGGTAACAAGGAGTTGAAGAATTGTCCACCCGAAAGGTTTGCAGGTGCCAGTTCAATGCTTCTCCGACCAGTCTGACCGGTTTGGCCAGGGGTCCGCTGTGGCGGAGTTGGGGCCGACTCAATATGGGTCCCGGCCGGTCGACGACCCCGGTGACTCATAAGCCTTCGAACCAGTCATAGATTTGATTGGCACAATTAATGTGTTGGTTTGATGCTCAAAGTTGTTGGCACTTGCACCGCTCAATGATGGCTCAAGGACCAAACGTAGACCCCAATTGATTGGATTGTTCTCTTGCCGTTGTGTCTCATTCTCGGCTCCTCGACAGTGGCCTTGGTGGCTGTGGTCCTATTTCTCCGCGGTCAGGTCATTTTGGCCCAAGGAAGCGTGCGTCAACACCGGTCCTTCCTTACTTATCAAAGCAGATATATACATAACGATACAGAAGAAAGCAATGTGTAGAAGCGATACTCTTGTTTACATCTACGTGTTGACCAAGCCTTCAAAATTTCAACAGTTACCTATCAATCTTGGGTCAATATCACAAGAGATTGACAAATATACTTCCCTACGGCCCCCATCCCGCGATTCTACCAGCTCCAAAGACTCCAAGAAGTCTGTAGATCTATTCTGGTCACTCAAAAAAGTCCCAAGCTTCCGGCAAGTCCAGGAAATCTCAGATCTCTGCCAGGTCGGTCTGTAGACTCCAAGGAGTCTCAAGAGTTGAATACAGGGCGAAAATGGATGCACCCACGCCCTATGTGTGTATTCCAAAGGATCAGGACTGGACCCGTTGGTCCGTCGGCGCTCGGGACCAGCTACCGTCGTGATGTGAGCTTTCACATGCCCAGCTCTCGCTGCGCGGGAGCTTCCGTCTCGCACTGTGCATTTAAGTACGCAAGATCATGAGTCTGGAAGTAGACTATATATCTATCGTCTTACATACGGTCGCGGTTCGCGATTCGCTGTTCGGTATGTTAACTGCCTATTGCCGGTCGATCAAGAGATTCTGCAGCCTGGGTGGTAATCAAAAGGGCGCATGCATACGTGGTCGAGGTACTGATATGACAAGCTTGGGAGTAAGTACCGATCATGTTGATAAGCACCGACATCATAGCGGGTCTATGCACTCACGGTACTCGCCGTCTTTATTGCCGTTCTTTTCCCGGGCGGGTTAAAGTTCACACCTCTGCTGCACTAAATTAGTAATTGTGCATTGTGATAAATCGGTCTGGTAGAAAAAAATCGGCAAAGTAGTCACCGTGCATTTGTCTTCTTGGTGTCTTGTTACTCACCGCTCCGAGACGGCCGTTGGAAAGTGCCGTCTCCGCAGGATAAAACCTCGCCCAATTCGCCCTCAGTACTAGTTCATGCCAAGTCGATCTTGACAACCCATTCTCCTCCGACACCACACACAAGTCTTCTGAATCTCCGGATCAGAGGACATAGTATCCAGCCCCGGTAAGCAACAATGCAATCCCTGCGGCAATCTAGACACCTGTTGAGCGCAGTGAAGGCGCAGGTGGAGCGGGATCAGGACAGGGCGCGACTGCGGACCCTCGACGCCGAAGACAGCGAGCCGGCACCAGCAGCGACGGCAGCACCCAGCGACGACAAGTCCGACCCGGAGAAGACGGCCCAAGATGCCGAGCCAAGCCGCCGCCCGTCGGCCGAGTCCATCCCGCGGCCCTCGCTGAGCAGCGGAAGCAGCAACTCCTCCGAAGCGCAGGATGGGGTCTCGAACACTGCCCAGCGCGTGCTCACTGCGGCCACGCAGTATACCGCCCGCGCGGCACTGGGCCATTCTCTGACGGGCGTGCATGCGCGAGATCGACTCACGCATGAGGGCAAGGGCGAAAAGGTCTTCGTTGTGGGCTGGGAAGGCCCCGATGACCCTCTGAACCCGCGGAATTGGACGGTAAGCAGTGATTGGAGTTGGTTTGTGACTCAACGATGATATGCGGCTACCACTGTCATGGAATATCTCACTGCACCGCTAGAGCCCTTCATCAGACCGCGAGTTATAAGACAAGCTACGAGGAGGCAACATCCAACTCCCAAGTCCACCCTCTTTTGTCATCACACCCCATCACTGAGCCCCTGAGAGTAGCTAACCTCAAACCCCACAGTACGCCCGCCGCGTGAGCTGCACCCTCCAAATCTCCCTCATCGCCGCCGCCGTGGGCGCAGCCTCGGGCATAGACGCCACCGTCCTCCCGCAGGCGGCATCCTCCCTCGGCGTGAGCGAGGTCGCCGAGTCGCTGGCCACGGGCCTGTACCTGATCGGCATGGGCATGGGCAGCCTGGTCGCGGGGCCCTTCTCCGAGACGTTTGGCCGCAACGCCGTCTACACGGGGTCAATGGCCGTCTTCATGGTGTGGATCATGGCGTCCGGGCTGGCGCCGAATTTCGGCGCGCAGATCGTGTTCCGCTTCCTGGCCGGGTGCTCGGCGTCGACGCCGCTTGTGTGCTCGGGCGGGAGCGTGTCGGATATGTTTGACAGTATCGAGAAGACGTGGGCTTTCCCGCTTTATGCTATTGCTGCGTTTGGGGGCCCCATGCTCGGCGCGGTCATGGGGGCGTATATCGGGCCTTCGACGCTTGTGAGCTGGCGGTGGACTGAGTGGACCATGCTGATCCTTTCGGGGCTGGTGGTCTGCTGGGTGTTCTTCCTCATGCCTGAGACCTACTCGCCGCTGCTCTTGCGCTGGAAGGCCAAGCACCTGCGGCGTGTGACGGGGGACGACCGGTTCCGATCGGAGCATGAGATTGTTAAGGCGACGCTGTTCAGCCGGCTCAAGGTCAGCATGACCAGGCCTTTCCTCATGTTTACCGAGCCGATCATACTCGCCATGACGGTGTACCTGTCTGTCGTTTACATCGTCCTCTTCACGTTCCTCATCGGATGGCCCTACATCTTCGAGTACACCTACGGCATCTCCCAAGGCCTAAGCAACATCATCTTCATCTCAATGTTCGTCGGCCTGCAATTCACCTTCCTGCTCATCCCGATCGTCTACCGGATGACAGTCAAGCAGGTCAAGGAAGCCGAATCCCGCGGCGAAGGACAACAATTCAACCCCGAGATCCGCCTCTGGTACGCCATGCTCGGCCCGGCCGTGAGCATCCCCATCTCGCTCTTCTGGATGGGCTGGACGGCGAGCCCGGACGTCAGCATCTGGTCGCCCATCCTCGCCGCCGCGCTGTTCGGCTTCGGCGTCATGGGCATCTTCATCTGCGCCTACATGTACGTCATCGACTCGTACGAGATGTTCTCGGCGTCGGCTCTGACCTTCACCGCCCTCGTGCGCTACATGGCCGCCGGCGGGATGACGGTCGTGGGCATCCCGTTCTACACCAACATGGGCGTCCACTACACGCTGACGATACTGGCGTGCATTTCTTGTGTCCTTGTTCCTGTGCCTTATGCCCTGTACAAGTGGGGGTATAAGCTGCGGAAGAGGAGCAAGTATGCCGTGTCTCGTGAGATTTAATGGATGGAGTGGTTTCGCCTGATTTCTCAGGAGACATCCCTCTGACGGAACACAGGGGATGAAGGTAGCTGCGGTCGCGAGCTACGATAGAAAGGATGAGAAGATGGACAGGAACTCAGGCAACCGGCCTGTTTCCCATGATAGAATCTTGTGCGGGTGATTGAGATCAACGATGGAATTAGAATGGATACCCTCTTGATAGATTGTTCCAGATGTCTCGGCCTATAATCCTTACACACAAGCGGCCGAGACACGTGGGTTGAGCGAGCGAGTCGGGCAAATGAATAGAAGGTTGCAATGCAATTCAATTAATGGAGTTCATCAAGGTCTAGCCTCGGTTTCTATGCAACGCCCATTCCAGATGCCGAAAAATCCCAAACAGTCCTGGTACCGTACCGTATGTGTTCCCCGAATTCCCCCTGTCGTAAAGTTTCCCCTATAGCAGAGTCGATGCAATGACTGCAACAGCAGCAAGGAGCAGGCCGGTGTTCCCCACGACGGAGGTGCGGCCGGCGTCGCTCGAACCCTGAATGACGGTGGCACTGTTAGATCCCTGAGAGGCACTCTCGCTCGCGCTAGAAACGACAGAGGCAGGGTTCGCAGCAGAAGCATCGGCAGAAGCATCGGACGAGGCATTTGAGGAGGAAGCATCAGAAGCACCCGCAGAGGAAGGACCCTCTGCAGAGGAGGATGAAGCAGTCGCAGAAGCAGGGGCCGCAGATGAACTGACCGCAGACGAGGCAGAATCAGAGGAGGAGCCGCCCTTCTCAGCCGTGGTTTCGCCGCCCGAAGACTTGCCGCCGGCGCCGTCGGCCCCAGAAGAACTGGCCGTGCCGTTTTGGGACGCCGACGAGCCGCCGGCGGCGGCCGAGCCACCCTGCTGAGAAGAACCGCCAGACAACGATGACGAGGAAGAAGCAGAAGCAGGGGCGGTGGAATTCGCACTGGTACTTGGGCTGCTGGGGCTCGCACTGGTGCCACTTACCGAGCCGGAACCACCGCTCGACGACGATGATGACCCACTGCCAGAAGTACCCGCACCCGACGTGGACCCGGAGCTGGGCGTGATGGCCGCCTCGGTGGGCGAGACCACCTTTGCCTGGCCGGCAAAGTCGCACGCGGTGCTCGCCTTCTTCTGGTTGGCGTAGTACTCGTTGAGCGCGTGCGTGAGCTGCTGGACGGGGTTGCACATGACAAAGTCGCCGTATGTGCCCGTGGCCGCGTCGCTCGTGATGCCCGCGCACGCCTTGGCGTCCATGCCGCAGACGGTGCCGAACAGGGACCCGATCTTCTCGGCGTCGCCCGTGGTCGCCTCGGTCGGCACGCACGACGACGAGGCCACCATGTTCTCGCACAGCGTCGCGTTGGGCGTGGGCGGCAGCGCCTCGGCCGCCTCCCACAGGCCCGCCGTCACGGCTGGGCAGTCGCGCGGCACGTTGGACGCCGTGTACGAGTTCATGGAGATGCTTGGGTTGGCGGTGTCGGCGGCCGTGTTCTTGATGGCGGTCGCGAGGGCCTGGAAGTCCTTGCGGGGCGTCACGGTCGTGCCGGATTGGTCGACGAGGCCTGGGTTGGTTGGTGATTAGTTCTCTCTCTCACCCTCCCCCCTTGTCTACCACTCCTGGCATGCAAAAATGCAACTTACCAAAGTCGTTCTGCTCCTGGAAGTACTCGTAGACGATTCCTCCGCTCCAGACCTTGTTCATCTGGTCACTGTACAGCACTCCGGTCTCCTGCCACACTCTCGCAGCGCCACCGCCGGGGTTGTTGCACCCATACTCGGAGAAGAAAGCAGGCACCGAGTAGTTTGCAAAGGCCTGGGTCCGCTCCTCGTACCCACTCGCCTGGAACGTGCTCTGGCCACACCACTCGTAGATGTTGTACCCCCAGAAATCAACGGCGCTGGCCTGGTCCTGGCCGCAGTTGAAGTAGTTGGCCAGGTTATCTCTAGTCTCAGCATCGTCGTTGGTGGCATATCCGACACCGAGCCAGCGGCCAAAGTTCTTGGACTGGATGTACGCCTTGGAGTCCCGGACGGCGGCCTTGATGAAGGCCGAGGCGGCGGTGTTGGTCTTGTTGTTGGTGACCTCGTTGCCGGCGAAGAAGCCGATCGTGTTCGGATATTGGCCGAGGTTGTCAATGACCCCCTGGTAGCGGGCGAAGAGGTCCGTGTTCCAGCTGGGGTTGTCGCGCTCGACCGACTCGCCCGGCACGCTCAGGTCTGCGATCACGTAGATGCCCGCGTCGGCGAGGGCGTTCATGCACACCTGGTGGTCGGCCGTGGGGTCGATGGCGTAGACGCGGATCGTGTTGGTGCCCAGCTGCTGCAGCAACGGGATGTCGCGCGCGCAGCTTGCCGTGTCCGCCAGCGAGTCGATGAATGTGGCCGCGCCGCCCTCTGCTGTGCCGCCGGGGCCGATGCCCTGTTGGTATGCCACGCCCTTGACGAAGAATTGTGTGCCGTTTGACGAGTAGAAGAAATATTGGCCCTGATGCAGATCATTAGATGCAGATCCAGGGTCCGGTGGTGGAAATGTGGGCTTACCTTGGCGACGATGGGATCTATGACAGCAGCCGCATTTCCAAGCAGCGTGGCGACGATCGCCGTCTTGGTGAGGCTGGAAAACATTGTGCAGCAAGCGGAGAGTTAGACGAAGCGTGAGGCGACCTTGGCACGTCAAGCTTTTGCTTGTCTGCAGGCTTAGCGAGCTTGTGTATCTTAGATTAAAAGGAGGGTTTGCCAGCAAGAACACGAAAAGAGTGACAGTCCAGACTGCAGACAGGGTGAAAAGAATAGCAGACTCGAGCCTTCGTTGATGACGCAGGGTGGTCTGCGAAACGAACAATGAAGTGAAGAAAGGGAAAAGAAAGGATGGTGGTAGCTCGAATCGAGGTCGGTAGGTAGTGAAGGAGTACGGATTGTTCCTCAAATCACCCTCATGAGGGAACCCACCAGCAGGTATTGCCGATTCAGGGGAACGGACTCCCGGTAGTGACGAAGGTAGCTTTTTCACCAAGCACGAGACACTGCGCCCCCGTCCGGTGCGCCAGGCTAGAGTTACCAGACGATGTCTGACACACGAAGTTGTTGCGGTTGTGCTACTTCAGGAAGAACCAGTCGACTCTGAAACACGGAGCGCCTCCGACTGACAACCATGTACGTGCGCAGCACGCGACCTCATTGGCCAGATCCTCGCTTTTTAACTTCGTCTAACGGGCCGTCAGCTAAATGTGGATGTCATGGAATCTTCCGATCGCGTTCGTATGCAGGCCAAATTAGACTACTCCAGCTTGATTTTATGTTTATCCACCCGCCATCTTGCATGCTGATCTAAAGGTAATGGGGGTGGGGACACGGCGGGAACATCTTAGGGTTAGGAGATACCAGGGGCTTCCCATCCCTGCCCGTACCCATGTACTGTAACAAGGCGACGCCGTTGAGCGATACTTGAAGTAGGACATGTTTCTGCGTGGCAGCTTGCCTAGCTTCAACCGATGATCATTTCCTTCCTCAATTCATGATGGAGTCATTTTGCGCCAACCGTTTTCCACTCGGTATCACTGGACAACAACGCAGAGAATCTTGAAAACTCTACAGGAAAACCCTCAGAATTTCTTGCATGTCCCATATTTGGCAGCATTGTGTAGTGGGAAAAAAATGACTCATGTAAATTCTCGAACTTGTGATTTGCAGGATTACATCTTCTCAGGTGCATCCCACTTCAGCCATGCTTTTTGTCTTTCTATGATATAATGCAATGCCCCTCGTAAGGCAATCCTGTCTGAACATTTATGCCTGTTCATAAGGGTGCAATTGCGCTATTCCAAAGCCTTGCCCAAGGCTTTCCATCGACAGATTTCTGGGCAGTATTCTGGGGTTACAAACTAGAAATTGTCACGGGATGAAAAGACTGCTTCGTCAGATCTGTCAAAAAGGTGTGGCGGCCATACCGAATGTTATCCCCATTCTGAGTCAACAAAATGGCTGAGGTCATTTGTCGCTCGATATGCTTGGCACGTTCCTACTTGCAGTTTCCAGTCGCACACATGTGCACACAGAATCCTACGCCCGCCACAATCTCACCTCGGATCATCTCGGCCGCCCGGGGAGCGAAAGTGCTACCTAGACCTATGGGCTTATGCCCAGGCCTATCACAATCACGCGGAGCCGGCGTCACCGGTCAGTGCCTATCACCCGCCTAGTATCGGCTCGACACCGTGTTGCCTATACGCGTAGGTCTGTGGGGCTATGATTGGTAGGAATCCTCTTCGTACGACGTCGGGCTGGGTGTGGGCCCGACTTGCGGATTCCGACTCCCGGCCCGTCCATACCATCTGGAGGCAGGCATGTTGATAAAGGTGATAGATTTCTTATTGTACTGTGATCAACGCTACTTCTAGGCAATGTTGATAATCCTTCGCGGATGATATAGTGACTAGAAGAGGCTTCGTAGTTTTCTATTACTAAAGAAATCGCTCGTTGAGACGACCTCATCCTCCTCGAGTTCTAGTAATCATCCACATGATTATGAATCGTGATGTCTCAGCGTGCTGCTTACAGCCCAGTCAAGCCATCGTATTATGTGAGCCAATAGCTGGAAAACCCTTGTCTTTGATGCCTTGGACATGACGCCGGTGAAGTTGCGGTGATGACAAACGTTTTCGTCCCCAGGTAGAGCCTGTGCACATGTGGGTAAAGAAGAGACTACAATAACTATAGATACAGAGGATTTTTCATTTTATTTTTCGTTCTCACTGTGTCTTACTTCCTGGCTCACCTTCGTGCCCTTTTCTGGCTGCCTGTCTTCTGTCCCTTGTACGACGCGAAGATCTGCCTCGCGACCATGCTTCCCGAGGCCGGCCTTGCCGTTCTGGCGCTGGCCCTGAATGTCTACGCTGCCTCCATCTCCGCGCACCCCGTCCGTCTGGAGACTCGGACAGAGCTTAATTCCCGAGCGGCGAACATCCATGTCACCTATGACAGACTCGTCGAAGGGTTGATTGACTTTACCTATGGCTCATGCCTAGACAAGAAGCAGACCGACTCGCATCATGTCATCGCACGTCACAACCCATCGGGCACCAGCCACAGGCTTGTCTGGGTGATTCCTGAGGACACCTTTGCTGGTGGCTGTATCTCGGCCTGGGATGACACTGGCTCCCTAGTTGGCAGGAGTGAGACCCAGCAGCTTGCTTCTCAGCGCAGCCGGAAGAGGGGGCTCGAGGAATTCCACAAGCGCTCCGCGATGAAGAAGCGTGACGGTGGTGGTGGATCTCCAGCAATTCCGATGAACAATGACACCGGTATTGACGTCTGGGGCCCGTGGTTTGACGGCGTCGAGCTGCTTCAGGCAAAGAACCACAGTTACGTGGACGTTGAGAAGGCCAAGAGCAAGCACATCGCCATTGTCGGTGCCGGCATGTCTGGACTCATGACTTTCTTGTCATTGAGACAGGCTGGTTTCAAGAATTTGGAGATTATCGAGGCCAGCGAGAGGCTCGGCGGTCGAGTCCACACGGCCTACCTCTCGGGAGGACCATTCGACTACTCGTACCAGGGTCAGTTTCCATTCGTCAAGTGTGGTGAGAGAACTCAACGGCTGACTGGAATATTTAGAAATGGGTCCGATGCGTTTCCCATTGACATGGATTTCGTCTGCAAATGAAACTTATAACATTACCGACCATCATCTTGTCTTCGACCTCGCTGCTGAGATGAACGAGCTGAACAACCATGCTGCCAACTGGAGCGTTGATTTCATCCCTTGGTACCAGTCAAACCCCAACGGGCTGTATTACCATGATGGCATTAAATTGGACAATGGATTGCCACCCACTATCTCCCAAGTTGCTGCCGACCCATCCTTGTCGATTGTGAGGGAGAACCTGCCATCTACCCAAGCTCTGGAGGATCACATCGAGTCGATCACAACTGATGAAGAGTTCTACGCTGAGATGGCAATGAACATGTTTGCGGCTCACAAGGAGTTCCTTGGTAAGTATTTATTTGACTTAAAAATATTTCCATGCTTAATGTGATGGTGCAGTCTTCATCTGACAAAACGGTAGAAATTGGTCTTGACGGTCTTCCGGGCGACCAGTGGTCCGAATTTGCCTACATGGTCAACTACCTCAGAGCAAGCCTTAACGACACTGACGTCGTCTCTGACGGAAACTTCGGTGTTTCCTTCTGGGACGATTTGTACGACGGCCTCTACTTCTCCGCCGCCACCTGGGCAACCATCGACGGTGGCCTGAACCGGCTCCCGGCATCCTTCCACCCGCTGGTGGACAACTACACCACCATGGGCCGCAAGATCGAGCGCGTAGGCTGGGACGCCGAGACCCAGCAGGTGAGCCTGGAGTGGCGCGACAACTACACCGACACGGAGTTCCAGAGCTCGGCATACGACTACACCGTTGTCGCGGTACCCTTCAGTGTGGTAAAGAACTGGAGACTGCCGAGCCTCATGTCGACGACTATGACCAATGCCATCAAGCACATGCCCTACGAGCAGGCTTGCAAGGTCGCACTCGAGTTCGAGACCCGCTTCTGGGAGCACCTGGACAACCCCATCATCGGCTCTTGTTCTACCGACACGGATATTCCGGGGATCGGCTCGGTCTGTTACCCATCGTACAACATCAATGGCACCGGTCCCGCAAGCATGCTAGGTAAGCAACTTATACCCTGGCCCGGCTACAAGGGAACAGAATCCCGGTACTTACACCTGAAATAGGCAGTTACATCAGCGGCGGCCAGTGGGGCGAGAGATGGGTCTCTGCGAGCGATGAGGAGCACGTGCGATACGTGCTGCAGGCCATGGCCGAGATCCACGGCGACGTTGTCAACGAGCAGTACACCGGCAACTACGACCGGCGGTGCTGGTCCCTTGATCCGCTTGAGAGCGGGTCGTGGGCGAGTCCCCTCATCGGCCAGCATGAGCTTTACCTGCCTGAGTACTTCAAGACTCACAACAATGTACGTGGCAGAAATTCCCTGGCGCCTTAAACTGCTGCAAGCTGTTCCATACTGATAATGTCTTCCAGATGATCTTTGTTGGTGAACACACTTCATACACGCATGCTTGGATTGCATCGGCCCTTGAGTCGGGAATCCGCGGTAGTGTGCAGTTGATGCTCGAGCTGGGCCTTGTTGATGAGGCCAAGGCTACCGTGGAAAAGTGGATGGCCCGCTGGATTGAAGTGGTCAGTAAAGTGCTTCCTCTGAAAGCGTTCGAACTGAGATTGCTAATATAATCCCCAGTAAACCTTTGTCTTCAACTTTGTCAGATGCATCGGTGGCAGTCCCTGCTGGGGGCTTTCTCTTCTACACGAAATCTTATATACAATATTTAAAGAATAGTGTTAGGCTAGCAATAGCATGGGTTATGAATAATCATTGTGATTTCATTGCAACAGTTTGGTTTATATATTAACGCGTGAGTAGACGTCACCAAACTTCTCCCGACGCTTGATCAGCATTTGCTTGAAAATCCGGATCCCCGCCTGGAAGTCGAAGCATGGTGGCATACAACCCAAACGCGTTGCCGACAAGATTGATATGTTCCCTCTGGCTCCTTTGAAAAATATGGATCATGATTTCTAGGACCCCAATGGCGATACTCGACAGATCCTCACGGTCGCATAGAGTCTCAAGCTCAATACAGCGTCTGGCTTCCTGGACTGCATCCCCTACTGACTGGATGATTTGCTGCTCGTCCTCTGCAGGGATAACATCAGCACAAGATTTGCCCCACGTGGAAAAAGGTGCTTACCCGTCAGGGTCTGCTTATGGTCGATGCCGGCCATGAGAAGCAGCCACTTGACAAGAAATATCGATAATCTCACGGCGCAAAGCAATCCCTGAGGATCATCGGCGGCATCCAGTGGACAGTTTCTCATACCAAGACCGGTCGATACCTGCTCGCTGAGTAATTGGGCCGCACAATGAAGTGCCGGAAACAGCCGGGGACTTCGGCCTGGGGGTGGCAAGCTATGGAGCCGCGCTGCTAGCTGTGTGGCATCTTGTGAGGTTGAGGGACATTGTCCAATAGCCAGGAGCAATTGCGTGTAAGCTACCCCTGAGAGAGCATAAACCGCGAGACCTTGCGGGTAATTTGGAACGGAGTCAGCTCTCACCAATGAAGACAGACTAGATCTATTGAAGAGGTTTCCAGTCAGTATAACCCAAAACGCGGAACATACGAGAGTAAGAGCACCGGCTGGAGGACAGAAAAATGCTGCAATAACAACGTACTCTAGATTCGTTTGTATATCCTCAGGTATTACGGGGCGTACCTGACGGATCGTTTGAATCCTTTGCAAAATGGCGTGGAGTATGGTGAAGTCGCCAAGGACTGTAGATGGGGCCGCTATGTCGCCGCCACCGTTGAGCAACGCCTCGAGGATATTGGATAGCAACAACGGCTTAGGCTGAATTCTTTTGCGCACCTGCAGCCACTCTTCGGGACTCGGCGCATCCCACTCCTCAGCCGAGCATGGCACGGCAACATGGAGCTGTTCGAACCGTACAGCCGCCGGAAAATCAAAAGTCAAGCTGACAAGGTTCAGCGCGCAGAATGCAGCATGCTTTACTCGTCGCCTGCTCTCGCACCTCGCCCACTCCGACCACGCTGTGGGGTGGTCGTAGATTAACTCGTCTTGGCTGTCACAGAGCGACAGGCTTTGACGTAGCTCGTTGGCCAAGACACCTTGTACAGCCCACATCACGCGCATCGCAGGCGGGCTACGATTCTGTAGTCCAAAGATGGTCAGGAGGGTCATTATGCACAGCACATGCAATGACTCATCGAGCCACGAGTCCTCGACCACCAGGTCTGGCGTCGCAGCTGTCGTGGAGGACATGTCGTGGCTCGCAAACACCACATTGAGGTCTTTTTGCCGCTGTCCCAGCCGCGCGGGTGAGACCGACACTGCAGATTCAAAGAGATAAAGCGCTGCTTTGGTCTCGAGGCACGAGTCTGCACCAATGGCGAGCAAGGCAAAGGCCAGGTCGGCGGGCAGGTCGGTGAGCGGCGTTGTATGTGTGTGGAACACGGGATATCGTTCGTGGAAACCGGTCGTGAATGCATGGATATAGCGGGAGAGACTCTGCTCTGACGGTAGAGGTTCGGCGGTGCAGCCATGGCGTAGCAGTGATTGCACCAGGTGATGTCGCATGCCGGGAAGGCCTCGTAGGCCGGGGTTGCGCCACGATCCATCTGGATTCACATGCTTGGTATGAAATCCTGCGTCGACTCTCGGTTTCGACGGCGACTGATGGACGAAGGCAGAAATGTCGTCGCTGGAAGTAGCAATGGCGCCTCCATTATGCGAGAGACGGTCAGCTGGTAATTTGGTATCTTCCAGCAGGCCTTGCAGCAACTCGTGGAGAGTATTTCCACCATTATTTTTACGAAAGGCTTCCTCTAGTGGCTGTTAATACGGGGCTGTGGAAGGCTTTCCGGAAGTTCATCAGTCACCCAGGATACTAACCGACGTGTCGATACTCTGGAGGAAGAGGGAGGCTGAGAGCTCGTCTGACGGGATCCTGGCCATCCTCGCCAGATATAGATGCTTCAACTATGGCGGTACCATCAGGATGGCCTTCCGAAAAAGCTGGTTGGGCAAGACTCCCACTATTATCCGGAAACAGAGCATCTAAGCCAACACCCGACGCGGTTGACGCATGAGTCGGCGGAGGCGGATGGGCGATACGCGAGTGTCGTTTCAAGAGATCGTTACGGGAGAATGAGTCTCCACAGTGGCAAGCAAAAGGCTTCTCCTTCGTATCTGCAGTTTTGTCAATCAGCTTTGCATTCGTACTCTCTCACGTACCCGCGATGCGGACTCTGGCTCACAAGACCCTGAGCCAGATTGCGCCAAGTGCCACACGTACGGGTACGATTGTGCCGTTGAAGATGCTCGAGGCGCCTGAACTCCCTGTTGCAGTGGGTGCAAGTGAAGTTTCGTTTGGCACGGGACAGCTCCATGTAGGCCGGGTCTGCCGATGCATGAGGGTTGTGGGATAAAACCCGCGGGTGAGAACTGAATCGACGTTGTCGTTGACATGAGGATGACTAATCCTTGATGCATGACTGGTGTGGGGCAGTCTCCAAATTCAATGTCCCCGTATTCGCATACACAGACATACGAACGTACATGCCTCACATGCTGGGATACACACGCGCATAAGCTCATATGCAGGTGTCTACATGTTCTTCTCAACCTAAGACATCATGGAATCCTCCTCATCAGCGGGGAAGCCTGCTAGGCCTCCTGTAAAGCTTGCCTGTCTTGCTTGGTACGTGAGTTCCGTCCGCGTCACTTTGCCCCGGACACAATGGCTGACTAGTCCACAGCCGCTCGCAAAGAGTCCGCTGCGATGGTCTTGAGACCTGCGAAAGGGTATGTCTCTCCTCCACCATCTGAAAGTTTCCGTACAAGAATGCCATCTACTAGGTATGAGTTTTTATTAACGCGAACGGTGTAGTGTCTGAGGACGGGCAAGCAATGTGTCTACATCCAGAGTCGCCGTGGGAGACGCCTCAAGACTTCGTCACCAGCTTCAATCAAGCCGCTCCGTCCAGATAGTCATGCGCCAGAGGGTACTGCAACATCCACCAATGCTCCCGCACAATTTGACCCCGACGTCGACCTTGGCCCGGAGTTCTTGATCGACGACAACGACGCTGTTTTTGATTCCCTGTTATTCAACGCGAGCTACCCCTTCACTCCTTCTCTCGACTTGCTGATGGACAACGAGAACCTCCAGGGACCTGGTGTTCTCCGACAGTATCAATGCGATCACGATATGTGAGTGACCAAATACGTGACCCCTTCCTGCCAATTTCTTCAATACTCACCAGCCTGCCTGCTCAGCCTGGACGCATACTACGTATGGATCCACCCCACCTTCCCAGCGTTGCCGGACCCTAAATATAGTCCTGTTGATCGTCCGAGCGAGTGGCTCCCCGGGAGCTTCAACGAGTTGCCGGCCTATTCTCCGTCGAACCCTCTTATTCTTGCCATCCTCGCCATAGTGATTATGATACCAATGCCTGGAACGGGTCAGACCAACACCCCGGCCATGCGCCGACAGTTCTCGGACGCTATCGCTCGGCGCGCATATGAGAGCATCATATTCGAGCACCAGTGGTCACAAGACGGGTCGGGGTTAGTCCGGAATCCTGCGCATCCATTGGTACCACGCGAGGTCGAGAGTATTCTGGCTCTGTGCCTTCTGGGTCAATACGAGTACCTTCAGAATGGTAACATGGAAAAGATGCAAAGCTTGACCAGAGAAGCCGTGGAGAGCGCAATGCGGCTGCAGCTGCATATTCAGCCATCCAGCAAACAATCCACATTTCACGATGCACGCCAACGAGCTTGGTGGACAGTAGTATGTCGAGATTCCCCGTGTTGTTCTTATCGTTTGGGATCTGAGCTGATGTGACTGGAATCGCAGTATCTTTGTGCGTGCAACGTAACGATCGTTTCGTGTGTTGTAAGTGTGAAGCTCTTCCTCTCACTCGCTCAAAGTAGTTCTGCACTTCACGGTCTAAAAATTGTTCAGCCTCCAATCATGCCCTTCAAAGACCCTGCATACACGGTAGCGTATCCAGAGAATGGCGACTGGAGAACCCAAGTTAATGCGGAGCGAGTTCTCGTTTTGGCAACGCTGTTCTTGGTGAATTTGATTCGCGAGTTCGGAAATCCCGCAGAAATGGAGCTCATACGCAAGAGCATGCAGGCCTTAGATGGAGAGATAGCTCGCTCACTGGCCGAGCTTGACGCCTCCGTATCGCCGTGTCGGTCGTCGTTCCATAAAAAGGTCGCATTGATCAGGCTGCACAGGTACGTACTGTGTCCCACTGGCACTCTCCGGCTGACAAGCCCAATTATTTTGACTGACAACTCAAAGTGCGCGTATCAAAGTCCATCGTTACTGCGCACTAATTGACGACGACAGTGCTCCCGGCTCAAATATATATGATCATTTCGGCGAAAGCGCACGAGCAACGTCTACAGCCTCGGGTAGTCCTGTACCCAACTCGTCAACCAGCATCGCAAGTAGCAGTAGCTCTGGCAGACACTTTCCGTTCTCCTCTGAACTCTCGTTGCGTTACTGTCTCGAGTCAGCAGGCGTAGTTCTGCAGACATTGCCCGATCTGTCAAAAGTTAACATGGCCGGCACTGACTACAAGTTCTACACCTTCACGCCTTTTGCCTGCCCAATCATCCTCGCAGGTTATACCTTTCTCATGCTTCGCCAAAAGGTCGACAGTTATGGATCGCCTACAGAACATGAGCCCGGAAGCCGCAGTCTCTTCAGCGAGTGCGAACATGGGGCCGCCTCGTGCATGGAGGTTCTCGACGGCTTCTCGCAGGCGTGGATGCATCTCGAAGATGCTGCCAGTGAGTTGAATTCTTCCTCGAGATTCCCGATTTAACAGACGGAATGGGTGCTAATTCTTGTTGCAGTGCACATGAAAGAGGCAGCGAAATCTCTCTAGTTTCTGCGGCGATACAAGTGGGGTACTTGTACTGATATTTCTGGTGCACCGAGAAAGCCATTGAACACCCACTGCGGACGGACTGATGAGCCTAAGTACTTCTCCAACACGCTACGGGGACTTTGGACCCACTGTCGGCGACTTCACGACTCAACGTCATGTTCTCCAACCGATCAGGCGTACCAAGACACCGGTGCCAAGGTATTTAAGCGGTATTGGAATCGAAATATTTTGCTCAATCCAGCAGAACCGAGTTTCATTCTTCAATTTTCGATATATACTTGTTCTGTACGCAAACAATTCAAAGTCACAGAAACGAACCACAAACCAACCGGAGTCGCCGCCACTGCTCCGATCACCACCAACGGAGACACCCCCGACAGCCGTTCTCACCACACAATGTCTTCCCTCAACTTCATCAACGAGAAGGGCGCCGGCCAAAAGCACAGCGACCTATGCCACTACTCCCAAGTGGTTCACATCCCAGGGACCCCCATCGTCAAGGCCTCAGGCCAGGGCGGCTGGACCGAGACGGGCTCGCTGGACCCGACCGACATGAAGGGCCAGATCGACCTGGCCTTCCAGAACGTCGACAACGTCCTCCGCGCGGCGGGCCTGCGCGGCTGGGAGGACGTCTACCTGATCCGGTCCTACTCCGTCTCCATGGAGGCCTCGCGTGATCACCTCATGGCGAAGCTGCGGGAGCGGATGCCCGCCCACAGGCCGCTGCACACGGAGCTCTCGGTCCCGCGGCTTGCGTTCCCGGACATGCTTATTGAGATTGAGGTGGAGGCTTACAAGCCGCAGCAGTGATTGCTTTTGCTGGCAGGGCTTTTTGAGGGCGGGGGCCCGAGGACGGTCATAGCTGTAGATAGTCAGCACGGTTGAGAAACGAGAGCCTCACGTACAATCTATCCACTTTTGGCCCTGGTTTGTCCAATGACACTTATGAACTAGTCTCTTCTGTGCAGTGCAACATGGTTTGGGAATAGACCGCGTCGCCAGCCTGATCGACGCGTAGCTTCCATCTAATCTGCATCAAGGGCGGTCCATTTACAATCCTCCTGGATGTGGCCGTTGGATTTATATTTCATCTTGAGCCATATTGATACCTACATTGATTGGATTTATCCGACATGACGAGCTTTCTGAGCCCACAAAGCCGTTCCAAGGCGCCACGGCCTAGCTGATGATGGAGACCCAGCGCGTTGTCTAGGTGGCTTATCTCTAAGCAGTCTGGCTTGGTTTCTTGGGCGCTATAATCACTATACTAGATCTGACATGATAGCATACTATTTCGCATTTGTGATTGGTTTCAATCGTTCGTCCCCCATACTTGTACGACGAATGATTTTATATCAATATGGAGACCTGCGGGACCCTGCTGGCCCTGGCTTCCGTGCACCTCACATTGACAAAACTTTCCTTTTGATCCTGGGGATAGCGAGTCAGTACAGGGTTATACAAGCAATAACTTCTATAGTCATTACATACCATGCAGTCTTAGATTCGTCTTTTGCTCCTGCATTCTCCAGTACTTTGCAGGCTTTACCTTGCTTTGCTCTTTTTGCTAGTCCCCAAGGTGTTTGCCCGGTTCGATCGCAAGTCTGAGCTTTAGCTCCCTTTTTGAGTAGGAATTCAAGCATCCCTATGCATTTGTCCTTTGCGGCCAAGTGGAGCGCAGTGTAGCCGTCTTTGTCAACAATGTCGATATCCATTCCCATCTTCAGGAAAAGATCCATAAGCTTGAGGTGATTATCGTTAGACGCGTGATGCAGGACGGTGCCACCTCTATGGTCGAGAGCGTGAATGTTAGCACCGAGTTTGATAAGGTATTGGGCCATGTCTGTCCGACCCGCTCGAACGGCAAGGTGCAGTGGTGTGACACCCAGACTATCGACTGCATTAATACCTGATCCATTGTCGAGGAGATATTTTACGCCTTGTTGAGAGCCACTGAAAGCTGCGCAATGTATTGGGAGTTGTCCGTTGAGGCTTTCGCCGTTTGTCACGGTCCACGCAATACTCGCCCCGCGCTCAAGGAGAAGCTTCATGACTTCGACTTGCTTATCACTCGTGTGCAAGGCTGCTCTATGAAATGCACTAATTCCCAGAGAGCACCTTGCCTGAATGTTTGCGCCATAATCCAGAAGTATGCGTGTGGCCTCCAGACAGCCATTGCGTGCTGCAAGCATGAGGGGAGATCGTCCATCTTTGGCGCGAGCTTCGATATTTGCTCCTGCGTCAATGAGAAGCCTGATGACTTTTCCATGACCCCAGCGAGCTGCATAGTGCAAAGCAGTCGAAGAATCGTCATCCTTTGCTTCGGTCTTGATTCCGGCTTTTAGTAGGTACTGAACAATTTCGCAACATCCCGAACCAGCGGCGACACCGAGGAGTTTGCCTGTGGGCTCATACGTTTCATGGATGTCAGCACCTTGGGAGACAAGTAGCTTGAAGATTTCAATGTCTCCCCGTTCGGCCGCGAGTTGGAGTGGTGTTCGGGGCTTTTTAATCGATTCTTCTTTGAACTTCACAACACATGTCTGTGTTGTCTTCGAGTCAGCCTTGTGGTTTAGGAACATTGCAGTGCGTTCCAAATTCCCAGATGCCACCGCAAGAAATAGTGGGCTGTGCCCGCCGGAGCTTCTGCTGTCAACACTAGCTCCTGCTGCCAAGAGAAGGCGCAAAAGATCGGATCTGCCAGTAGGTATATAGTAAACAGCTGTGTGGCCAGTCGAAGTTTTGGCATGAATGTCAACCTGATGATCCAGGAGGTGATTGGTAATTTCGAAATGACCCTGGCTGACAGCAAGGTGGAGGGCAGTTGCATCTTGGCTGTTGCTAGCATGGATATTGGCTCCTTTTTCTAGAAGCCAGCTCATGCTCCCCAAATCACCATGCATTGCGGCATAGTGCAAGGCTTGATTGCTTTGAGGTGAATCTGTGTCAAAATCGTCTCTCTGCAAGAGCAGTTCTTGCAACGCTTCTGCATCTCCGTCAAGAGAGAGCTCAACGGGTTCAGGAACCTCGCAATATCGATCTGGTGTTTTGATCTCTTGGTCTGGGCTGTCCTTGCTCAAATCACCTGCAGGCGCTGTATTGCCACTATTATCTATGCTCGGTCGATTGCCGCCAGGAGAGTGGACTCTGTCCTGACTGGGATCACTGTGATGTGCTGGGATAAAGTCAGCACTAACATGTCTAACTAGCCAGTTCCTTGAAGTTGGACATACTACCGTGAGGATTGGTCTTCAATGACGAACTCAAGATCTCAGAAGCAACGCTAGAGTCTTGTGTGGAGTGATCCTCAGCAAAGCCCTCCGTTTGATTCCCAGAACTGGAAACACTGCGCATTCCGAGCAGTGTGTGAGAAGTCCCGGGCTGTCCCAAAGCGCTGGAAGAGAGGCTGGATAATCCGGGCCTTAAAGCTACGGCTTGTAGGCTACTGGGGTAAATGATATGCCGCTGAAACCCAAATTGAGGTGCAGGATTCATGGTATAAATATCTTCGCATACCTAGTCAGTATCCATGTTCTTTTCGTCTTGGGAAGTTTACATACCCTCAGAGCCGATTCGGTGTTGAATATCCTCCACAGCATGGCTCCAGAATTGTTGGAGATATGTCCGCAAAAACTTGAAATCCTCATATTTGCGAGTCCTGAATTTGGGGAGGTCCGCATGATTCTGTTCCATCTGCATTGAGAGTAATTGCACGCCTGGGGGGGCTTGATTCATGGCTCGAGTCGCGGACGATTGATTCACGAGAATCTCCGGACTGCCCTGTTGCTTCCACACATCTCCGACTTTCTGAAAGAAGTCAGCATCTTTCAGGTGGGTTGTCTGAGGCGTATAGTGGGCTCAGACCGTCGCGGTTTTCGTCCTCCGGGTCTCATAGCAGGACAGGATCTTTGAATTCGGATGCCTGAAGTGATAGTCAAACTGCTCCTGCAGAGTGTTCAAGTACTGACTTCCCGGACTCAGAGCATTTACGAGAGCGGAGTTGGGCTGGTTCTGAACCATGGGAACCCATTGTTCGATGCGAATACCGAGATTTGGAACCCCAAAGAAGACAAGACCATACACGCAGTCAGCGTGGACTTTCAGATCTGGGCTCATTGCCACTGCGACTCATTGGATTAGTGATCTTCTCCTTCGCAGTCAAGAAAGAAGGCAAGGCCTAGGATGGTACGGGGCTTCGGTCTAGAGGGAAAAACATGGATTGAGGGAGGCTGTTGCTTTGAAAGATTTAAACAATGCTAGAGTTTTTCCAAGCTGGGCAATGCATTCCAAGTCCGAGAAGAGTTGCATACTTTTGCAAATAGCCTGCAGGAGTTCCTTTCCATCAGCGTTGCTCCGATCAAAGGTGATGGCAATCTTGTGAAGATGGTGGTTACTTATGCCAATGCCTCTTACCTGTTTCACCACTAGACCACCAAGACTGTGCGCAATGAACACTATTGGTCGGGGCTCGTAGTTGATTTTCCCCTACATCTGGTTACTCTTATGAAACAAGTAAAACTATCTGAACGGAGGCATACGTACTGGATAGAAATTTCTTATTCCGGAGAGCCGGTTGGCCAGCGTGGTGCCAATGTCGTCAATGCTCTGGAAAGACTCGCTACGGGCGAGGGTAGTGTCATATCCATACAAAAGGACGCGGACATTAGGTGTTCGCCATTCATTATCGTCTCTCAGCCACATAAATTGGCCTCCCCTGCTCTTCCATGAACCAAAGGCATGGCTGGCGAGGCCACTGACAGCAATACAACTTGAAGCACAGGTGTCAATGACCAATTTCGAACAAAGCAGAGGAAACGGACCTTACTCGATCATGTGGTCTTCGGAGTCTTTGACATTGTTTAGCGGCGTAAATCCGAGGAAGTTCGAGTCGAAAACCACATCGATATTTGTTTCCTCCCCTCGAAGCGTTACTGTTTGTGTAAACTCAACTTCGCCATCGTTCTGGACACCAGGGGGGATCCTTCCGAATGTTACGGTCGCGACCATATCCACCGACCGTCCATAATGATAAGGATCTGGGCCAAGGGAGTGCACTGTGGGGGCGCATTTGAAGGAGTCTGTGTCAAAAAGCTGAGCGATGATGGAAGCGGCGTCATCTGTTGCGATGCCGGCAGGTAGGCCTTGAACTCGGAACGTGGTACTTCTCCCCATCCCGGAGTCCGGCACACCAACTCCAGTGGGTATCATGGTGTGGGAGTTTGAAAGCTAGACCATTGGCAGCACGAAAGGTGAGAAAACGGAGCGTCTATCTCTATTCTTCGATCCTTTGTGAGAAAGACTGGCTGGGCCTGGTCGCGAAAGGCGCGTGACCAAAGGAGAATGTAGAAGTCAAGGAGCAGAGTCATGCATGGTTGGGACATTTGAACTCCCCGAACTCTCTCAGAATCTCGGGTCAAGGACCACTTGGCCTGTAGATCGGGCGAAATATCACCCCAAAGCCTCGTGCAGACGGATGAGTAATCTGCAGAACACTAAGGCAGGGGCCATCACACAAGATAGAAACAGGCTGTATCTTGCGGCAACAATCTCCGTATTTAATATTGGGAGCGGCACAAGACCCTTTGGGGGCCAAGGCTTCCTGCCAGTCTGCCTGTTCTGCCTAGCTCCCCCACCTCAAGTCAAAGGCTAATGCAGCTGAGGCAAAATCCTTCAGGACAAGGTAAAAGTGGGACGGTCCATAAATGGTCTTGTTTTGTGAATGATCCAAGACGCGCCCGCGAGTGTTGTTATCCGCAACTTTCTGCCAACGGCTCACTGGGTCCTGCGACAATCCTTCGGCCTAAAACCTTCAATAATGCAACGTAAAGTACCGAGTATTTGATAAAATGTGTGTGGCTGGATATGGTCGCGACCAACAGCATGAGCTGACGTGTCGGCTGATCGGCAAGTCTGTGTGACATTTACTGCAGGCCTCATGCGGCTCTGCTGGCCGAATGTGATCACTTTGGCAGGATCGGCGCAAAGGGCGGGTGGGGAGTAAGCCCAACTGAATCCTGTCGTTACCAACAAAGCTGGGGACTGTCGTGGCGAACCAATGTGTTCACGGGAATGCCAATGCGAGACCTGGACCTGCTGAACCCCTCCTCGATTTGATCTAATCCTAGCTGTTGTGTAACCCATAGAACAGAATTTCAAGCATCTGACAGCTGTATGGCTAGATACACACAGCTACATTAAACTGCGAGATAGCTGCCCCTGGGAGAGTCCGAGGCCTCTTTCAATTTCTTTGTAAACATTGAACGGCTCATTTTGAGTCGCCATATCTTGAATTATGTAAACTAACTACACAAATTTCTCCAAATTCGTCCCGGTCACTTACAGTCTCAAGTAAGATCAAAACAATGGCTTCAGCAGACACCTCACCACTAGTGTACTCCAAAAGCGGCCCTAGCGTAATAATCAGCTGCAGTATACTGGCCTTCATCTGCACTATCATCGTTGCGTTGCGATTCTGAGCAAGGAGATTGATCCGGCAGAACTTCGGCTTAGATGACTGGCTGTGTCTTGGTGCACTTCTCTGTCACCATGGGGCCCTTGTCGCTGGATGGGTAATGGTGTACCAAGGGGGCCTTGGCCGAGATATCAGGATAACCTCAACCGAAGATCCTAGATCGGTTGTCATTCTCTTCCAGGTATCAACGCTGCTCCGTGTTGCCGCCGCGAAGCTGCTGACGGGAGATTACACAGGCCCTTTTAGCTAGAGAGGTCACTTACACTTTTAGCTCCCCGCTGATAACGCTATCTGTGTTGGCTTTTTATTGGCGACTGTTCCCTATAAGCTTTGTCCAGACGGTGGCAAAATCCTCGGCACTGCAACCATCCTCTGGTGTATTGCTATTACTATACTGGACTTTGTCCAGTGCATGCCTCTGAATGCATTCTGGTTTCTGGAGCTTCAAACCATCCCAACGACCAGATGCCTTGACGCCACTTTGAGCTCCTTCGGCAACTCAATAGTCAATGCCATTATTAATTTGTTCACACTGACACTGCCACTGCGTGAGGTTTATAAGCTCCACGTCTCAACGAAGAAGAAAATCATCATCAGTAGTGTATTCCTTCTAGGTGGCATGTCAGTCTGCCTGTCAACCTGCATTGAGCAACTGTGTCTGAAAATGGATAAGAGCAAATCCGCAAATTCAGAGCTTTCGCTGCAAGTGTGGTTCGCACTGTTTTTTCTGGAGTAATGGTACGAGACGGTGTTACGAACTTCACCTGTAAGTGACGTTGGACGGTTGTCCTTCTATGGGGCGAACACAATGATAACAGATTATTTGAGCAGTACAATATGTCCCCTCAGGCACCGCCACCAATGTGGAGATATATGCAGCCATAATTGGCGCATGCATGCCAACATTGATACCTATCTGTCGCCGGCTACTATACGGCGATCCGCTGAAAAGCAACACTACTGGCACTCCAAAACAGGCACTGCCTGCAAAGGGAAGTGGCACGCGAAGAAAGCAATTCGATTACACGGGATCCTTCGAAAGGCTATCTAATAACGAGAACAATCATATGCGAGACAATTATCATGACAATCACCGCGTAAACATCAGTAGCCAAAGGAGTGATGTGCCAGGGTACCATGAGGGTGAAAGCTATCAGATGGACGGCGTATTGGTCACACAAAAGACGGTCTTGGCTGAGCACACACAAAACAGGAACGTCGTTTAATTTATGGATCCATATCCCCTTGCTGTACATAATATCTAGGTGTCGAGGTATCAGAATGCCAATCTCTTACTTGATAATGCGCGCCTGGTTTTAGCTCGCTGTGGTGATCACCTTGCTGCACATGAATATCGTGATAGAGTAGCTGGCTTTTCTCAATTTGAATTCAAGTCCTCTTTGGTAGTTACTGGTATGTCGTCCCTAATAACAGACCAGACTCGGCTACTGACTTGTGCGTTTTGTAGCTCGCTTGGCGGTGGACAGTGTAACTACACTGTCGAAGCATCGCGCAACCCCAGTTCAACACTTTCAGCATCCTCAAGTCCCTCACCACGCTCTCTGTGAGGTTACTCATCACCTAATTCTCTACAAAATGCGGGCCCGGCCAGAAGCGTGCTGTCAGATGCGACTCTCGCCCACAGAGCAGCTGTTGCGGAAGCGCACGTTTTCGATGATGTGGTGGAATGGCATTAGTTCAGGAAACAGTATCATTGTGTGGCCCAATCCCTGGTCTGCTAAATATTCTCGCAACGTATATTCAGTGTGTACATGGTAGCTAGGTTTGGACACTGCACTGAGCTGTTTGAGACTGACCATTGAGGAGGCGACAGGCCCTCGGTCTGCTTCAACATGATAATGCACTAAAACTATACTTGGGGAAATTTCCCATCTCAGTTGAGAGGGTACTCGCTGGTTTTCCACAACGACGCCGTGACGTTATTTGGACACCTCTAGTCAAAGTTCATTTGATAGAAAGGCCGGTCGAGAGTTTCCCAAAACCCACGGTTATCAAACAAATCACCCCAAGGACGAGTTTTTCCCGCATCCTGGTGAGGAAAGTACACATCTCCACGAAAGCCCCCCTGTGACAGGACAGCTGCAAAGAATGCCCTTATATCAGTCGGAGATTGGCTAATCACCCCCTTTGGATCCACATCACAAACAATAAAAAGGGCACTGAGTATTGTGGCCAGACCACTTCCCATTTTCCGTGTTACATTATTAAGTTGTGTCCCTTCGATGTGGAGAGTCTCCCACTGGGCCGAGTATCTGTGTGGTTTCTCTGACAGGTTTTGCAAACACCAGTAGTGCAGGTATTTCTCCACTCTGCGGTATTTCTCTTCGGAATCGTCGGCATGGTGCTCCGAGTTAACGATCAATATAGTCTTGCGATCGTAACGTATGTAGGCAAACATCCAGTGGCCGCCGTCCAGAAGTATCGGAAGGAGGACGGCATACGCTATCCTGACCATCCCATGTATGTTGGTTGGGTCGCCCTGGCGACTCGTAGATGGGTCGATGAGACCTGGCATCCATTCTGGGAGAGGCATTGGCCACACACCCTCTCCTTCTAGGGCCCGGAATTTCCGATGTATGTGGTTCCAAGTGATGGCAGGTAGGGCCACAGTATCTAATTGATAGGCTCTCCCGTAGTCGTAGCCGGGAGGACCCCGCACATCCTGGATACAGGCAATGGCCGCAAATAGTGCATCCATCATCCGATATTCGATGACACCCGAGTCCCGCAGGAAAAACTTGATGTCAGCCTTGGACAGGTCGCTATTTCGCCTGGCTGTGATGATATACGGTCCCATGCTTGAAATGCCTTGATCCTTGATTGCACTGCCGATAACCTTTATATCATCCTGAAGAATCGGAGTTAAAAGCTTATGGGCCTTGTTTGGTAGGCGTTGCATTGCAAAGAGACGCCTGCCGCTCCTGACGTTGTGAGGCTTTCTGTTCCAATATATACCTCGACCTCGACGACTCCATTGCGCCGTGAATGGGTCAGTTGCGGTATTTGACCAATCACCAGGAAGTCGGGTACTATATGAGTTCACTCGTCCTCGAACATCAGGATGAAACCCCGGCCGTACTGGAGGGGGGCCTGGAGGCAATTGTCCTATATCTGCATCTGCCCCATCACGCTCCGGGTTAAAACTGTCGTCGTCTGAGAGGAACAGCGAACCATCCGGGTCAACCGATACAGCTGCCTGTACGATAGCATCAGGAGCGTTATATGCAGGTCGATAATCGAGTTCTGCCATTTTTAGGAAAACCGACAGCAGATGGTTGAAGTATTTGATCGAGTGAGAAGGAAGTACGCCGTCGAATTGGCAAGCACACAGTATATACAATACTTGCAAGTATAGCATGGCAAAGTTTTGAACTGTCCTTTCCCTGCCGAACTTCCATCACCTAGCTTTGTAATGTATGCTTTTTACAAATTAAACCCAACAGGTGAGTTCTTTTCTTTCAGGTGACGGATGCAGCAGAACCCTAACTCGTGCTAAGCTCGGAAAAACAAAGGAAAGTATCTTACATCTCTGGCAAGAACTAAAAGAGTAAGAACAAAGCCAACAGAACAATTCGCACCACTAATATGGACACTGTTGATACCAGCATTTTGTGAGAACCATAGAGGTTTGAATTATCAAGCGAAGCTCTGGAGATCCCTAATGAAGATGGCAGCATCACTCATATCTACATCAGCATTTCCGACTCAAGTAAATTTCACATACACAGAAGCTAGAAACATATATACAGAGCCTAATAGATAATCAGCGATTCAATCAATTCGCTTTCATAATGTCAGTCCGTTGAAAACCCGCCATACTCAATATGGTGTAGTACATCCAGGCATGAACAAACCAAGTTCAGCTGCTTCAGATAGGATGTACTGCACAACCAACATGCATTTATTTGGGTAAAATCGGTGGTTTCTTAGGTGCCCACCATGAGTAGAGACTTATATAGTGCCAACGCCCGAACCGTTCTTTGCATGCAACCTCTGCTTACATATCATATTGCGCTTCACCCATTGTGGTTTGACAAGCACTGTGAGGCAATGTAGCCTGTACGACCCAAGCCCAGCCAATTTGCGCTTCGCGGCTCGCGATATCATGCGCCCCCGCGGAGGGGGGCCGGATGGCAATGGGCCCATCTTCGTCCCCAAGGGCAAAACTGTTAGCTTCGTGCTGCATCTGCTGCACAGGCGCAAGGACCTATGGGGTCCAGATGCCGATGAGTTCAGGCCGGAATGGTGGGAAAATAAGAAGATGGACTGGAACTTTGTCCCCTTTAGTGGTGGGCCTCGAATCTGCCTAGACCGTGAGTCTCCTCCAAAACCTGAAGCAGGGCGTCGACACTGACTCTCTTCGTGTGATTACTGACCTGCTGAACAGTGCAATACGCCCTGACCGAGGCGGGGTACTTGATTGTGCGGATGCTCCGGGGGTTCGAGAAGATCGAGTGGCTCGGTGGAGCAGATGAGCCGAGAATAAGGATTACGTTCACAATTCAGCCAAGAGACGGCGTTCCTCTGCGACTCACGTACGCAAAAGGAGAAGCTAGTTAGAGGCTGAGGCACGTCGAAGTCGAATGGGTTCAAGCCTTCAGGCGTATACTTTGATGATCTGTCATGGCGCACAAACGTTGAATTATAGCTACCGCATGTCACTACCAAAGGGTACACAACTCCAGATCGAGACATTATGGATCCTTTTGAGCTGTAACTATATCGATCTGAGCATCAAGTGCTTGTTCAATTATCTCCGCCCCGTTGTCAAGCTGTGTTGTCGGAGAAGTAGGATGGGAGGAGATTAGCCCGACGCATGAGCTGCCATCCACGACTAGCTGGCTGTGGTCCGCTACGATCAGGGGTTGAGAGACATTGCGAATACTGCGGAGTTTTAAGGCGGGCGGGCTTGTACACTAGGCATTTGCATCCTTAGCCGCTATATTCGACAAGACAGTTCCCTGCGCGCTGCAACGCCGAGGATGTCGGTCACAGTGGGGATCATGCACCTTCATGATGCAGGCGCACGCTTCGGAACTCGGTGGGATGCCATTCAAGGAAAAAGGGTCCACAACGCATGGAAGCCGGATACAACCCCTCATTATCATTGAACGCCGTAGACGGAAACGGGATCAACAATCGGCAACATAAAAGGCAGGCCAGCCTAATCTGAGGTCAAGACTTGGGGACCGTCTCAGTCGAGCCAAAGTCCACCAAGTACACTGGCTGCCAATAACCCCAACTTACTGTCCAACATGACTCCATCACGCCCCAACATAATTTTTATCATGGCGGACGATCACGCATCGAAAGCCATATCCGCCTATGGCGCAGGCATCAACCACACGCCAAACATCGACCGCCTGGCAACCGAGGGCATGAAGTTCAACCACTGCTACGTCACCAACAGCATCTGCACGCCCTCCCGCGCCGCAATCCTCACGGGGACCCACAACCACGTCAACGGTGTCATGACGCTCGACTCCAAGCTCAACAGGCACCTCCCCAACGTGGCCAAGCACCTCCGCACGGGCGGGTACCAGACCGCGATGGTGGGCAAGTGGCACCTGGGCGAGGGCGCGGCCCACGAGCCCAGCGGGTTCGACTACTGGAGCGTCCTGCCCGGCCAGGGCGACTACTGGGACCCGCGGTTCATCGACGCCGACGGGCCGCGCGATTTGACCGGTTACGCCACCGATATAATCACTGAGAAAACTCTGGGCTTCATCAGGGCGCGGGACAGGTCGCGCCCCTTTTTTGTCATGTGCCACCACAAGGCGCCGCACCGCAGCTGGGAGTGTCACGACAAGCACAAGCACCTTTACCAAGACAGGATCAAGGTGCCGGACACGTTCACGGATGACTACAAGAACCGCGCGAGGGCCGCTAAGGCGGCCAAGATGCGCGTCGCCGAGGACATGACGTACTTTGACCTCGGGCTCGCGCAGCCGGACGGCGGGCGGGATAAAGGGGAGAGGGTGTTCTCGGCGCTGGGCTTCTCGCAGCGCAAGGTTCCCGCGCCCACGTGCGAGGCGCTCAAAGATTTCAAACTGGTCGACGTCGAGGACGGGACGGTGTTTCGGTTCGCGGACGAGGCGGAGCTGGCTGAGTTCAAGTATCAGCGGTATATGCAGCGGTACCTGCGGACGATCCAGTCCATCGACGACAGCGTGGGGGAGATACTGGACTACCTCAGGACAGAGGAGGGCGGGGGGCTGGACAAGAACACGATCGTCGTCTACACGTCCGACCAGGGCTTCTTCCTCGGTGAGCACGGCTGGTTCGACAAGCGATTCATGTACGAGGAGTCGTTCCAGATGCCGTTCCTGATCCGGTACCCTGCCGAAATCAGGGCCGGGAGCGTGTGCGACGATATCGTCAGTAATGTCGATTTTGCGCCCTTGTTTCTCGACTTTGCGCGGCTAAAGGTGCCGAGCTACATGCAGGGGGTGTCGTTCAGGGGGCTTTTGCATGGGAAGACCCCTAGTGATTGGCAGCAGGTCGCGTACCATCGGTATTGGATGAATAATGACAGCATCCACGCGGCAAGGGCGCATTACGGCGTCAGAGATCAGAGGTACAAGTTGATCTACTGGTACAATCAGGACTTAGGCGTCCCTGGTGCGCGGCCTCCTAACGAGGGCGAGGAAGAGAAGGAGTGGGAACTGTTTGATTGCAAAGAGGACCCTCTGGAATTATTCAACGTTTACAGTGAGCCGCAATATAGCGATGTGGTAAGGCGGATGACGCTGTTACTGGAACGAAAGATGGCGGAGATTGGTGATGAGCCGGTGCATGAGAGCAGCACTGTCGAGGACTCATTCCTTGCCAACTCGACGCTGCATATAGATGTCCAGTGGCAATGAACAAAGGCGCTCCTATCTTTCCATCTTTGTTCCAGGCGAAAAGACAAAATTTCTACCAGCCCTGCAGTACGCTTCCAAATCACCTGTATCTGGTTTCAGGCTGAAGTACTCACCACACTATATATCTAATTCCGTCAGTTCAGGCGATGAAACTATGCACGGCTGTAGCATTTGATGAACTATACTCCAAGCTGGCTAGTACGAACATTACTCCGCTATCATGAGGGTGTGTACAGAGCCAATCTATCTCAACAAATCACCATGCCGGCTTTGCAACTGACAACGACCTCTCTCACCGAGATTACCCTATCCGGAAGCATTCCTCGACAGATAAGGCACATTTTGACATCCACGAATGAAATGCCCACACAAATCCAGTCAGTCACCGGACGGGACAGAATATAGTTTGTCCCACACCCCATTCCCACTAGTCCACGCACCAAGACCGGGCACACCACCGACTCCCGACACCGCATTTCCGAAAGCATGGGTCCCAAGTGGACGGCCCGCAGATTCGTGATCGACCCGCCAGATGACGAGCGCGGGCGTGACGTGGGGGGGAGAGACCACCCCCTGCGTTTGCATATGCATATATGCAGTATTTACCGGTCATGTACATGTAAGCAAAAAAAAGCTTATCAGGGGAAATTGCGCCCGGATGTCCGGTGCGACGCGCCACTTCTGCGGCTGAAGCTGCCCTGGACAATAGGGACGGAGGGGATGGAGGCCCGTCAGCTTGTCTGCCTGCCTGCCTGCCAGATAAGGTGTACGCACTGGCTGGCAAAACCAGGCTCCCAGCAACTCAGTCACGCAGCCAGTAATTCAGTCATGCAGCAAGTCAGTCAGTCAGCTGCCGATAATGCTCCATGCTGGCTCGGTCGGTGGTGTGCTTTTAGCTAGCATGGCGCCAAGGCACGTCCGAATCATTCACGGGAGATGTGGCATGGGTGGATCAGGGGGCATGTTCGGCTCGGCAGCGTTTCCCCTTGGGTCTTGGCCGAGATGGTGTGCGATTTGGGGGTGTTGACTGAATTGGCTCGGCGTTCCGCTCCGACGTGTCCTGGGCTGTCATCTGAGCCACCACCTCCGTGTCATTGTGGCCGGCAGGTGGTCCAGGTGTAGGTCTGGACTGATACACCATGAGATAATGTCGAGTTACGGCAGTGGTCAAGTGGTGGGAGACAGTGATGGCTTCACGTTGTGCATACACAGTTCATGATTGCGGAGGATTTGTGAGAAACATGTTTACTTTAGGAATCTAAAAATAATGAAGTGGTATCATAGAACCCGGCCAACAAGAGACATGAGCCCATAACGCCAGAGTCCCGTGATGTCTACCAATGCAACCGTCACAAAGCCATCCCAATCCATTGTACTCCCCAGTTTAACCCATCATCTCCCCAGCAACAGCATTCGTCCCCTCCCACCTCTGAAGCCACGGAAACGAGAAGCTAGGCGGTCCGCCTCCGCCGCCGCCAGCCTGCTGAAGCTTCTGCGAGTCCCACCGGTCGGCCGAGAATGCGCCCTCAAGCCAACCCGACTGCCACGGCACCGCCTCCACCCCCCTCTCGGATGGCGACGATGACGACGTCCGCCTCGGCGACAGGATGAACCCCGTCGGCGGCGGATACCGCGGCATCTCCAGCGCCGCGATCCCCGGAAGCCGTGGGCTGGGCGCCTTAGTCGCAGCCGCGGTGGCTAGGATGTGGCTCGCGGTCGCTGCTGCCGTCGTAGAAGTGCTCAAGCTCGCGCGTCTGGTATCCTCAGGCGACGAGGGTTGCTCATCGCCGTCTGTAAACTCGGCCTGCCGCAGCAGGCTGTGGATAGCCAGCCTCTGGCGCACCCTCGCGGCGGCGCTCAGGCCGGCGGTCGAGTCTTTCTTTCCACTGGCCGCAGGGGGACCCGGGCTCGCGAGCCTGCTCGGGGCGGGGGAGGAGGCAGCCGCGGCGCCCCTAGTGGAGAACACCGAGATGGCCCTCTTCATCTCCTCGAGGACGGGGCGGGCGAGACGGCTGGAGGGGAAAAAGCGGCGCAGGGCGGCGAGGCACAGCTCCGCGCGGCTGAGGGCCCACTCCTCCGAGGGCTTGTTTGGTGACGACGACTGCGAGGCGATAAAGAGGAGCAGCCTCGTCGCGTGGTATCCGCAGATGGCGGTGTCGAACTCGAGCGGCTGGGCCTTCTGGCTGACCTGGTTCAGCGTAGCGAGGATGTCCACGATCGCCGTGGCATGCTGCAGGCAGAGCTGCTCCGCCCTCGCCAGGAGGGCCGGGTCGACGGCGTCTAGTACCGCGGCGGGCGCGGCCTCGCGGTAGTTGCGCACGAGGAGGCGGTACAGGTCGCACTGGGAGTGGTGGAAGGACAGGTGGACGAGGATCTGCCGCGGCAGCCAGGGGCTGTCGAGGAGCGACGAGATCCGCTCCGCGGTGAGGGTCGGGCCCCCTGGGAGCTCGGCCTCGATGCGTGTCAGGTGCTGCTCGAAGTCGTGCATGACTGTCGCCAGCTGGGGGAAGGTCGTGTCGCAGAGGGAGAGGGACCGGTTGAGCTTCATGAGGTCGCGGCGTAGCATCTCCAGGCGCACGCATAGGTGATATGAGCCAAAGTCGCAGGACTGGATCGTCCGTTCCGTGGTGTCGACCCGCGTGTCGCTGAACTCCTGTTCCCAGCACGGCAGCTCCAGGTAGACGCTCTCCACGGGGCAGAGCTCGAACTCGGGCAGCCCTGTCGAGAAGTACCGCTCGACCAGCTTCAGGCTCCACATGACGCGCCTCCTGACCTCGTGCAAGGTCTTGTTGCCGGTTGACCCGTCACGCTCGTGGTTGAGCCTCATCGCGGCAGCGGCGCGGGCGGCCAGGGCCGAGAGCATAAAGGCCCGCTGGAACGCGCCCGTCTCGACCCTGTAGAGGATAACCAGCAGCAGTGCCTGCAGGCGCGACACGGACGGCGACTCGAGGTTCTTCCAGATCAGGTCCTCCGCTGCCTGGGCCCACGACAGCTCGGCCTGCTCCCTCCGCGACGGAGAGCCCTGGTGGTAGCTGGCGACTGCGGCGATGGCGTACGACAGGCTGTTTTCCAGCTGGCCGTTGCTGCACTGACGGATGGTGGTCTGCGGGTGGAGGAAGGCGTATGATGACAGGGGGTAGACGTGAGCAAAGTAAAATTCCACCAGTACCTGAATGTCAGGAGGGAGTAGTGCTGGCACTTGGGGAGGCTGCGAGACCGAGACTGCTGCTGGCTCTATGCTCGTTGTGCCTGGGGTCGTTGGCGTTGGTGATGCATTCGATGTGTCCTCAGTGCTGGTCGTGCTCTCGGCCACGGGTGGGAATACCGATTCTGTGGGTGTCCCGGCTGTGCTTCCTCCTCCAGTGGTGGCACGACTACTTCTCCGCCGGCCATCTGTCCCGTAAACACAGGTGACCACTCTCTTCTTGCATGCCATACACGGCGTGCCCCCTGAGCAGCGGACCTTGTGCTGGCGGCAGGCGATGCATGCCTTGCTGGTCCTCCGCCGCTCCACGGGCCTGTCTGAGGATGGGCTGGGATGGTCCGAGGGCTCGCCCTCTGTTGTTGTCGACGTCGGCGTCGGTGGAGGGAGAGGCGCGACAAATGAACAGGAAAACTTGAGCCTGTCGCAGTCGCCGCAGCCCTTATCTCCTCGTTTCCCGTCACAGCGGACTTTGCGGAAGCGGCACTGCTTACATGTCTCTTTTGGCTGGCGGCCTGTGGCGCTGAATGTTGTGACGTATTGCTCCATAATCATTGCTGGAGTCAGTTTATTGTTGCTGTTGTTGCGGTTGTTGTTATTATTTGAGTGCGCAGTGACAAGTCCATTCCTTGTTGGTTGCTCCACTGTGTTATCGCCGGGAAGTGTGTTCGGGCGTGAAGCAGGCACGCGACAGATGGGATGAGGCTGATAGTCTCGAGGGCTGGCCTGGCTGTCCTGTCCTGGAAAGATGCACACCGAGGACGAGAACAGAGTTCCAGAGTCACCGTGTTGTGCATATCCGAACGGTGGGTTCTCGACGGTCCTTTGCTGCTGCTCTCTCATAATCCTGTGGTGGGACCCCGCATTCCGCCTATGATACCATCTCGAGCGATAATTGCGAATTTGACGAATCTGCATGCCGACACCAGACCTGGGAACGACGCCATATATGAAGGTAAGGAGGCGCCTCGAATCCGTCCCGCCAGTCGAGAAACCTCACCTATCAACTTTTCACTCAGCGATAAGCTTAATACGACTTGCCTAAATTGCACGTATCGCGCGGATAAAGATCAGTGTCGACCTGCGCCACTGAGTAATTCGGAAAGAATAGGAGCAGACGCAATCAGACAGCTCTCGACCACGAATAACCAGGGTCCATTGGGCTGCTAGGGGAAAGATCATGCGACTCCTAATCCAGAAAGGGATCTAGGAAGGTAGGTTTGACAGGTGGCCCCGGAAGCCTAAAATACAAGTGCCATGCCGTCAACTGATAGTGAGAAGGGAGCCGAAAGGGGCGCTGAATTAATACGAGGAGAATTTACTCGGACCAATGAGTGAGAGGACCCACCAACCCACAAAGTGAGTTTATCGTTTTATCGAGGTTATGGCGACCCTGAGCCAAGCCCGGTATGGGTTAGGGCTGGTATTACCGAGAGTGGCAGGTTGACACTTGACAGTACTGCGCCCGTGACTCTCTCAATCGCCGATGTTGGCTGCACTGTACACGTGTATGACCTGCAAGAGTCCAAACGCATGGCCGTATCAAAACAGCAGCCTGTCTGGCATGCTTGATACTTGACACAAGATCTCCCAGTGGGCGACTCCTTAACCCACATAATATTGAGCATGTGTGCTGCGGCGCGCGGGAATGACGAAGGTGGCTCGGAAATCCTTCGTCTCTCTGATCCAAAGGCCCAGTCGTCGGCAGGCCTCGCCCAGTATCCGGTGTGTGTAATGTGGACCCTGAGAGAAGTCGGAAGGGTGATCCCGTGGAAAAAGGGTCATCGTTGCCACTTAAAACGTTACCGGTCCGCTGGAGCCAATGGGAGATTGTCTCCCAACTGGGACGGTCGAACGAACATGACTCATCAGTCCTGCTTCATCTTCATGCTCATTAGTCCAATCTACTTGGTATGAGCAATCCTTCGTTGACGCAGAACTGTCAAAATGTTGGAACTTGCGCGGCTTTCATGCTCAAGATGATGTTGATCTCGGTGTCAAAAAAGAGACTGCGATTGTACACAGAAGTCTGTTGCATCCTCATTTGTCGACATGGCGTGTCAAAGCACCAGTGATCTTCAGTTCTGTCCGGCAACAATGACAGATGTGTATGTTGATGCAGCGCGCGTAAAGTGGTTTAGTCGAGAGGGCCTCTCCTTCCACGATGTTGCTCGAGGGCTGTGCTCGTGGAGAAGTCAGGTTATACGGGGACCCGTGACAAAGGGACGGAATCGAGGGCAGTGGCTACAGTTGTGCTGCAAACTAGCTTGATGTGCCAATGAGGCACATGCGGCTGATCTGATCACGCCCGGAATGGTAGTCTGCCCGGCCAAGCGTATGATGATACCGGGGAGTGACGTTGATGCTGGGAAAGCTCTCAATATTCCGGCACGAACGCGAATACTCGCTGGTAGCGGTCGAGGTGCGCAACTAGGTCGCGTGCGCGAGAGGCGTCGATGTCAGTGTTTGTATTCGAAAGATTGACACATCCTCTGCAGAAACTGGCCATAGCTCTGACTGGTAAGTCTAGACCGTTGCCTTAGTAGGTAAATTGCATAAATCGTTGCGTTACGATGTCTGTGTCAGGAGAACAAAGAGCATGCCGTGGAGCGTCAACACGTCTACCTACTTTCTCTGTGCCACTGGTGGGTACGTCAATATTGAACAAGTTTCGCTAACACTGAACATCGAAAGGCCCACTTCCAGGCTGCAGATATGGGCAAGCAGCAGCTCGCGAGTTGCCTCGCTCCGTAGGGCTCACGGAGGCTCCCGGCTTTGCCTGTTAACAGCCGGCTGAGTGCAGCGGTGGCGAGCGCTGGTTCTATTCGTGATCATAGCGATAGGACGATTGCCATCCAGCTGCTGAGTCTGGGAGTCCTCGCTGCCCCCCCCCCCCCGCCGCCGCCGCCGCGCCGCCTTTTTCTTTCTCAGCGGTGCGTGTTCGAGTGACTGACGCGGGATGCTATCAAGGCCGAGTTTTTCATGATGCACAAGACGTTCAGAAAAGAGGGCGGGCTTGAAGACGAGTACTAGTGGGCTGTTAAGTGCACAGGCGCACCGGCTGGCTGTGGACATATGGTACCAGTGCTGATGCGACACCTGCTTCACGGCGCCAATATCTGCTCGCATACGGCTGAGGTAGTTGTCCATGGCTTGGATCATGTCGTGTAAAGCTTGCATGTCTTCAAGCCTGTGTTTGTCTCGGGGAAGAGGGTCGTAGTCACGCTTGAGTATTTAGTGACTTGGTACTCTTTATGTAAGTTTAGTTGGTTGATGCCAAGATCCACGCACTCTCTGTGTCGCTTCATTTCAAGTCTTCCTGCGGTTCGAGGCCTATAGTTATCTTCCTAGGTGATCATGTTGATGCCATCGTAAGGAGTGGCGTTATAGTGCTGGTGGCTTTCTAGTTGTCATCATAATGTATATGCAGAAGTCTATGATGATAGAAGTGATAAATTTTTCAAACTGCCAAGAAGAGACATTGTGTAAGGGTAGACTGTTTTGCAACAGAAGAATAGATAATGCTGAAAGAGCTGGGGGCAAGGCAGTCCTTCGTTAATTCGAGTGCACATAGACATCGTGTGGGGTAATGTCATTTGTAATGGGACATTACTAAACAAGATCCACAGAACATATACTGCCCTCGAATCATCGTCAGCTGACAAACGATGCGGGAGTTCGCAGAGAATCTGTATCCGTTATTAGTATCCGAGTCAGTCCTCAAGGCTTTACCACCGCAATCTATCTGCTTCGACAGGCAGAAGGGCTGTATTCTAGAGGATCGAACCATGTCTTCCATTGGACAAGCCATGGCGATGGGAACATTGAAGCACAGCTGTTGACTTTGGTTAATATTAGGGCGCAGCGGGGGGGAGGGTCACATACCAAGAGTCACGTAGCTTTCGTGCTCTCCGTAACCTGATGCGGTACGCAGCCCGAGCAAGGAACATAACCATTCCCACTTGCTGGTCAACTTTTTTCTCGAATATATAAAGCAGCTATATTTCTCAAGTCAAGTTCCTAAAAATTAATTCAGTTGCCTGCTTATCTCACTTCCTTGCTTCGATTATATCAATTCACCCGCTACCAACATGGCTCCTGCTTACAGCAATCCAATTCTTCCTGAAGTTAGGGATCCGCCGCAACTCGAAGTATCGTTCGAGCTCACCGAGATTCCCTCTCAGCATCGTGCTCTGCTTCTTCGCGAGCTTGGAAAACCGTTGGTGCTGGAAACACGACCCACGCCAAAGGCTGGCCCGGGAAGTGTCGTTGTCCAGATCATATCTGTGTCCATCCGATCCAACTCCCCTGAAGTTTTTCAAGACCCAAACAGTGGCCACCCGCTGCCTATCCCCCTTGTGCCGGGTTGTATGGCCCTCGGCCGGGTGAGGGAGGTCGGGCCAGATGCTACACGCCTCAAGCCTGGGCAGCTTGTTTTCTTCCACCCGTATATCATCGGCCGTGATGATCCTGGCGCCAAGTACGTTAGCGGGTTTATGGAGGTCTCCAACGAAGGGAGCAAAAAGCTCTCCCGAGGGGAGTGGAGGGACTCGACCCTCGGGGAGTACGCCAAGCTGCCTCTCGAGAACTGTTACCCGCTGGACGAGACGCGCCTGCTCGGAGACCCGAAAGACAACGGGCTGGGGTACACACTGGACGACCTCACACATATATTCAGCATGCTTATCCCGTTCGGCGGCCTTGAGGATATAGACATCAAGGCCGGGGAGACTGTTGTCATCGCGCCGGCCACTGGCCGGTACGGGAGCGGCGCCGTGCATTCCGCGCTGGCGCTGGGGGCCCGCGTCATCGCCATCGGCCGCAATGCGGATGTCCTCGATCAGTTGAGCATTATCAACCCGGGGCGTCTGAGCACTGTTCGCATCACAGGCGATGTGGAAAGGGACACGGAGGCCATGCGCAGGACGGCCGGTCCAGCTGGTGTGGATGCGTTCTGGGACATGTCCCCCGCTGGGGCTGGGGCATCGACGCACTTTACGACTTGCCTCAATGTGTTGAAGCACGGTGCGCGCGTGGTCCTCATGGGCAGTGTGCTTGATGGGGTCAGCTTTAGCTACATGGACATCCTCGGAAGAGGTTTGACGATCAAGGGAACCTGGATGTGTACTAGGGAGCAGACGCGAAAGCTTCTCAGATTGGTTGAGACTGGGCTTCTGCCGCTGGGGCAGAGGGCTGGGATGGGGCCCGTGAGAAATTTTGGGCTGGAGCAGTGGAAGCAGGCATTGGATGCAGCTGGAGAGATGATCGGGCATGGTGAGATTGTAATTACCCCTTAGATGATGACAAGCTTCGTGTCAGCATGGCCTTTGCTCTCATATGCGGTGTAGAGAGTCTTCAACTCCTAGAATGCACGTTTGACTTCGCATCTATTAGTACCGGCGTCGTTGTGGATATTGTAAATTAGCGCTGCCGCCACGTCATAAAGTCTTGGGCTCTTCAATTTGACTTGCTTGCTTCCTCATGAGCCCCAACTTGCTTGATTGACTTGATGAACTTAACTGTACTACTTGGCTTTGTAATCACGCTGGCGGCCCCGATCGGACCAAGATTATCAGCAGTTTCCTTTCATTTACTTCTTTTTAGCTTTGCCCAAATTATTGACAAAAGGACTACTAACCCCCTGTAGGTTGAAGTGGTTGGCTTCAAGCAGCCTGAGATCAATTATTGAATGAGCCATCCTCATCATTGAAGAGACTACTCTTGATGCACGATGGTGCGCAGCTTCAACTTTGAGCCGAACAGAACGGAATACATTGAGCATATTTTGAGTTGGGACACAATTTTCAAGAGCGACAAGAAGTTCAGTGAGACTGACGGGTGTGATGGGAACGTCTTTGTCTAGCATGACTTCTCGCGCGAAGATGAATCCCTGAATTGCTTTCCTAAAGAGGACGCAGGTACAGGGTCTCAAGGAGCTTCTCTCTGTCGCAGCTCAGTGTTGGCGAGAAGCCCACCTACAGTGTCATGGTCAACTTCTGAGTACGACACGGCATCCATCCGCGCTCAGAGAGTGGGGGTGCATCCATTTTCTCTCTGTGGCCAAGTAAGAGTGAACCATAAAAGTTGAATGGGTTTCGAATTAGAAGCTGTTTGACCAAGCGACTAACAGCAAAGAGTGTTGGCTCAGGAAACTGACAGAAACAAAAGTGCAAAGGCCAGGAGACATGCATCTGCCTCGGGGCCAGGTCAATTCATGTTCCGCAACAACCAGGCTTGCACCTTGCCAGCAGAAGCATGCAAGTCCCCAAACGCTCCGGAGATATCTTTCACCGTCCAGGGATTCAACGGAATTTGGTAGTCTACCAGAGAAGCGAATGCCTGGGGCCTGGGCAGGGTAAGAATCAGCTCACCGGGGGCGATCTGCAGACGCTACTACCGCGCCAGGAAGGAGGCCCCGAACCGAGGAGATCGGGGAGGTCTGCACGGCGGTCCGTCCGCGGAGCTCGGCCCAGCGAGGGATCTTGGCTCCAGAATCTCCGGGGCACCTCCGTGCTTAGGTTGGATTGGGTTTATTGTGATCGATCGGCGGTCGCTGCAAGAATCTTGGAATCAAGAAATGCCTCAGTCTGCGGTTGGGGGGAAATCATGGCATCGTGAGAAGTGAATCGGAGATTGGGCGCGTGCTCATCTCGGTGGTATTCTGCACTGGCTGGATCGGACACTTGAGAGTGATTCTCAGAGTAGATCTCTAGCATCAGCGAGCGGATGGCGAAATTTTGAGTGACCAACCAGGGCAGAAGGCCAAGTTGCCAACAAGTTTGTTGGTTCTGCTCAGGGGTGAAAGAAGTCTATCTACTGTGGGCTGCTTTAGAGTCCACTGGCCCACGAAGTAATAGGGGCATGCTTGTCTTCTAGAACCCCGAACCTGTGGGTCTTAATAGTCGAGAGGAGTGGGTTTTGATGGGGTGTTGGGTTGCGGTTGAAAGTGGAGTTGTGTGAGCTCGGACATGAATGATATAGGCTGCCTCAGGCAGCGATAGTCACTTGCAGCATCGAGATGCGCAGAGTCCTGACTTTCGTGGCACTGATATTCAGAGATGTCATAGCTTGGAGCTGTTCAAAAGTCTAGATGGTGATCTCAAGATGGCATGACTTGAGACTAACCATACATGCTAGCTTACTTAGACTGCGATAGGCAAGATGAGTATTTTTAGAACCAGTGATTGATTCAGAAAGAGAGCTGAGAAAATGGATCGATTTCCATCACGTACCCGCCTTTGATCAACAGGTAAAGTTCTTGAACGAGTTAATTCGAAACCACGACATGTGCTTGTCCAAGCCAAATATTCGTCCGAATGACCATCCAAGCCTTGACTGTGGATATTGATGTCGAGTAAGGTTACGGATCTTAGCCAGGAACTGTAATGCAGGGCTGAAACATTCTATTTCTGTGGTGAGCCTGGATGCCGCAATTATAGATGCAATGCCGTCGGATACCCATGCTGAGGTCAGCTGGACGTTCGCATCCATATCAGCCATGGTATCGTGAGTATTTTCAGCGTCGAGATACAATCAACAACCTGAGGCCCAAGAGGCTTTTGCATAGCATCTCAGCTCCTTGTATTGTTGGGATGTTGTCATGCATGATGCGCTCTCGTATTTTGCCCTCCGGTCACATGCAATGGCGATGGTGATCGGGGGCGCAGAGCCACCAGGAACGTCATGGCTCCGGCACCGTCCAGCGTAACGGACGCACTTTGTCCACAATGGAAAAGCACCATACTTTTTGCCCCCGATACGAAAGATCGTCTGTTCGGCCCAGGAGCGTCCTAGTGTAGGGTTGGACGACCAACCGCGGCTCACGCGATGCTTCGTTGCATCGAATACAAGTGGTAGCCGGGCCGGTTCTGTCCTCCGAGGCCCGAGAGAAGTCACGAGAAGCCTCTGCGGCTGTTTTTCTCGTGCAGTGCTGCAGCGGCAGAGCGGCTTGGCGGGCTGCTATTTCGAGCACTGCCGATCGGCAAGCACAGCCCTAGGTGCAGACCTGACTCGACCGAGACGTGGCGAGGAAAACCGGGTCCGAAGAGGGCCGCCCTCCCGATGTCGAGCCCCCATTGGCTGATGCGGATTTAGGCGATGGGAAAAGCAGCTTGCCTTGGAAAGGAGAGGGTTGGGGCGTGCAGGGCTTGCAAGGTGGCATGGCGGTGGAACAGTGGGAATGCGGTGGGAAATGTTTGTCCAGAATATGCATATTGGACAAGGTTTTACTGGGGACGCATCACAATCTCAATGACTAGCACCTTGGGCCGTCTCCCCTGCCTTTCCCCCCTGCTGCTCTGCAGTTCCCCTGCCTTCCCAGGGAAACACTGCCGACTTCCAGGGAATATGGCCGGTTCTGCTGCAGCGAGCCGCTCCCACGCTCATCAAGCCGAAACACGCGTATATTGAGCACTGGAGCCATCGGAGCATCGTCATAGTGCTCTTCTTTCGCTTCTTTCTAAAAGTGTCCGGGGATCGCCACGGGAGGCCCAAGGGTGCCAGTGCCGAGCCCACAGTGCCTAACAACAGAGCCGTGCTAAGGTTTGTCCAGTCTCCATCTTGCTTGGGTGCTTGGCCAGTGTCGAGCTCCGCCCACTCATTTTTGGTTCGTCTGTTGTTGTGCTGGCTCGTGTTCGTGCCTACCTAGGTAGCCACAACGTTGCGCTCCATAGAAAGTGTTTGTCAGTGGATGCCCACTGATCGCCACCGTGATGTCAGGCGAAGTGCGAGATGCAAGGTCGCCCGCCCTGCTTGCTCAGGGGCTCCCTCCCTCACGTTGATGTGATGCGCACATGCATGTCCTGCCCACCAGCCAACCAGCCACTCGCTGCGAGATCGAGAATAAACAGATTCGCATATAAGAGTTCGTCTGTTTCCATCCGTTGTTGTCGATCGAAACTTATCATCCATCACCACCAATCCAATCTCTCACTCTCACTCTCACTCTCATACCAACCAACTCTAATAGCCTACGTGCTTCACTGTCGCTTTTGCAACACATACAAACCAACCACCCAATCACATTCAAAATGAAGTTCCAGGTCCTCTCCGCTGCCGCCATTGTCGCTTCGGCCTCGGCTGCTCCCTCTCTGGTCGCCCGCCAGAACGGCACCATCCCCGACGGCACCCCCTTCAACCTGGTGTCGATCCGCTCCGGCTCCAACCTGCAGTACGCCTCCTTCTCGGCCGTGCAGGGCGGACTCGCGCTCAACGCCCCCGAGCAGGGCGCCGACTGCCTCAACGGCGAGCAGAACTACGCCACCTTCAGCCTGAGCCAGGGCGAGCTGCTCCTCTACACGCCCGGCACCGTCGAGCAGAAGCTCTACACCGACCGCTCCGGCATGGGCCAGGGCGTCCTGCAGTACTCGACCCAGCCCGGCGGCTACCTGCCCGGCCGCAACAGCGAGACCAAGGGCTGGGTGCTCGACCAGTACAACGACCTCACCTTCGACGGCGCCAGCCTGGTCGCCTGCCCCTCCAGTGTCGCCGGCGCCTACTCCGTCTGGGTCAGCACGGGCACCGCCACCCCCGGCTACAACCAGAACTGCACCGGCATCGCCGCCCGTGCCACCGTCGCCACGGAGCCCAACGCCTGCACCTACACCTTCACCCCCGCCTCCAACTCGACTGCTTAAATTAATAAGAAGCAATCGGGGTTGTCAGGAAGGGAAATGCTCGATCTAAGGATTTGGGCAAACAAAACTGCATAGCGCTTGGGTTTTAATGTAACGCGGACTCTTTACGCGATTTTGACGCTCGGGATATGAACGAGTTTTGGGGATACCAAAAAGATATTCATGTGCATACTATTTACGATGGGTTTTTTAAGATAGAGACTTCTTATTGGAATATGCATCGATTCCAGCTCCTACTTTTTTTTGACTCGCCGATGAGCGACCTGACATGTTCCCAAGGTTTCCGTCGTTGTGGTTGCTGCTCTTCACGCATTTGTACTTGGTTGTGTGGTGTTCATTACTCATATCCGGGCTGATATCCGGGTCTTGTCCAAGTAAGCCGGGCTCACCCCTTCTCTACCAGCCCAAAAATGTGGCACGTGAGTTAGAGTGACTAATTCAAAATTTTCTTCCGAGATATGATAACAGCTCAACAACAAAATGTCCTGATAAGTGCACTGCCAGACAACAAATGACAGATCGCACTCGTAGCACGCACACACATGAAGCCCAGGAACCCAAACTCACGATCCCCTCACCTCAACCCGAACACCTGCAACCCTGCCCAGTCCCTCCCATCCCATCCCCCTTATAACCATGCCAGCTGACTTTGACAAGCAAGAATACTGGCACGCCCGCTTCGCCACCGAGACGAGGTTCGAGTGGCTGGCAACATCAGAAGAGTTCATGCGCATCCTCGAGGCGGATGCCGACTTCTCACAGAGACTAGACCGCGCCTCCTCGCGCGTGCTGCACGTGGGCTTCGGCACCAGCGACCTGCAGAACCACCTGCGCGCCGCCGGGTTCGAGCGCGTGCTCAACGTCGACTACGAGCCGCTGGCGGTCGAGCGCGGGAGGCAGCTCGAGGAGGCGGCGTTTGGCGGCGTGAGGATGGGGTACGCGGTGGCGGACGCGACGAGGCTGGACGCGGACCTGGGGCTGGCGGAGGAGCAGGGGCAGGGAGAGGAGGGAGAGAGGAGGAAGTTTGACTTTGTCGTCGACAAGAGCACTGTCGACGCCGTGTCGTGCGGCGGCGAGGAGGCGCTGCTGAGCATGTGCCGCGCCGTCAGGCGGTGCCTCGCACCTGGGGGGTTCTGGATCTCGCTTAGCTACTCGCGGTGGCGGTTTGATCTCGACGGGCTGCCGTTCCGGTACGAGGATATCGCGAGGATCCCGACGCGGAAGCTGAAGGAGACGGATCCGGATATTTATCACCACTGTTATAAGTTGACACCAAGGGATGATGGTTCGGGAGCAGAGTGGTGAATGTGCTTCCATGTCGGCCCTTACCGTGTTGACATGTCGGCGACCTCTTCTAAGCCTACACAATTGCAGGGCAGTGATTTGCTCTGACCAGCCACTTCGCGTCGCAACCATGAGCATGGCAGTCAGATGAAGTGTGCTCTTGTCAAAACTGCGAGGCTCAACTATGCACGGCGGCCTCATCCTACCAAAGAATGGGTTAGCTCCCCATGTGAGAACACCAACGACAGAGCAGGTCACGATCCTTGGCACAAGGCTTCATTCAGCAGGAGACTGCACCTCCAGCAGTGACATATTCCCACAAGCTCCACGGCGTGCACCTATACCATTTGCAAATGACATGTCATTTTCGTGTGGACTTCGGAAAGTTATATAACAAATAATGGATAAACTAAGAGATCAACACTTCAAGATGGTGTGAAACAAAAGTCCGTCGAGAGCGACTCTGGCCCAACTCACGATGTGAACGTCAACGGTGGAGAAGTGGCACAGTACTCTGTACAGGTGCATGCAGTGCTCAATGCAGCAAGACCCGTGACTTGTTATCGGCAGTGCCGATGCACCACGATCACGGGGGCGGAATTTATAGTTTAAGCTTATCGGGAGGATGCAATGTGCATACCAAGAGTGTCATGTCATGTAGGTTGTGTGTGTTTTTGGATTCGAAGGATGAGGATGGGATGGAATGTACAAAGGTACCATCCGGGTCGCGGCCACCCACCACTGGTACTTGGCTCTGCTGAAATGTCGGAGAGAAAAGACGTGTCGCTTGGTTTGATCTCCATTGATTTGCGTGTTTCTCTAAGGCATCATTGGGAAAGTCGTCTGAACAAACTCCATTTGTGCCTCTCTCTTGTGGCACTCGATGATCTGGGTTGCTTACAACCGTCCCTGCCCCCACAAGGGCGAGACTGTCAGGGTCAGGGTTGAGAACCCCGATGACGTCACTGCAGCTCATCAATGGCTGTGGTGAGCCCAGAACCACGCGGAGGCAGTCCATAGCCAGTCCATTGCGCGGCCTATGGCGCCAAAACACCATCAACCAGCGATTGCCACGGTGAGACACGGGTTACAGCACGATCTGGTTATAGGCCGGATCTACGATGCCCGCGTAACAGAAACACTGGCTGAGCGCATTCGAGCGCAGTTCTAGCGGACGCTTCCGGCCCCCAACCGGGCCGCGACAGGAGGCGGTAGCCGACTTTCTCGGCCGCCCTGCGCCGTCTCTGCCTGCAAATCAAACACTCGACTCCCGCCAGCCTCCGGCGCGGATTGGGCGCCGCCCCCCAGTCGAGGCCCGGGCCCGCGGCTCGCCGGCCCACCCTCGAACACGCCCTCGGGCACACCAGAGGCGAGTGGCTCGCCCCGATGCTGCTGCCAAACAAGCAACAGGTTGCCTACCCGTGCTTACATACCCAGCAACACCCCGGTATGCGCGCCCTCCGCTGGCAGCAAGCTACTCGGGTCGCTTGGTCATGAGGCCGTCGTCGGTAGCGCGTCGTCCGGGGGGCAGTGTTGCCTAGAACGTTGTGGGTTTCTCTCTTCAGATCTCCCTCAGGTTTTTGTTTTTTGCCCCGATTTTCCTCTTCGAAACAGTCTCGGTGTTGCCATTTAAGACCTTGCGGGTGCCGCTCTCCTGCTTTCCCACATGCATCTCGGGACCGACTCGTACACACACCCTCCGCTCCTTTCCCCCTACCCAAGGCACAAGTCAGCTGGTCTCTTGTGCGTGTGTGTGTGCTTGTGCTTGCTACTCAGGGTAATAAGAAGTCGTCGTTGCTGGCCATCGACTTTCTCCGAAGCGAAAGCAAAAGTGCAGGACACGATATAACTCGCAGGCCTAACTTTCTATTCTATACCCACATCCTTTCACTCCTTGAGGATGCGTTACAACCAAGTCTTTCACGGCCCGCCGTCTCCTTCGGATGCCGGGCTCCTCAAGCTCAAGACAGGGCCCGTGAAGCTGCAGAAGGAGCGTCTCCCAACATCACAGTCCCACCGCGTGCGCAAGGCATCCATGTCCACCGGCACAGGCACTGCATCAGGAGCTGCATCGGGAACAGCAACAGGCACCAGCACGCCACCATCGTCTGTCGACCAGCACGCAGCAGCAGCCCCGCCGGTGAAGAAGGTCAAGGGCCTCAGGGCGCCCACCGAGGACGCCATCATCGAGGTCAAGTCCCCCGTCAGGGCCCACCAGCCCGACAAGAAGCCGCTCCTCCCAGAGCTCAAGCCGTGGGAGTCGTACCTGCACTGGCTGTGCCTGACCGAGGAGCCGGGCACGCTCTGGAGCTCGTCGCTGTGCGCCACCTTCCACGAGTGCCTCGTCACAAACCCGGGCGTCGGCGCCGTCAAGGCCTCCGAGTACGCCGCCCGCATCGACGACATCTACTGGAGCTTCTACCTGCCGCTCGACCCACTCTTCCAGTTCATGGAGGACCGCATCCTCTCGGGCTACCTGCTGCACGTGTGGACCATGTTCATCGAGCTGGGCAAGAGGATCCCCCACGACGACCCCGCGCAGGAGAAGCTGGTCGAGCTGCTCAAGGAGCTCGTGCACCTCCCGCCCATGGAGGTGCGCACCTGGGAGGTGAGTGCATATCCAAAACCATGATCTAGGAATGGTGCGAAGACACTGGTCTCGTGAGAGCTGACTTTGGAAACAGGGAAACGACGCCCCGTGGACCGACCTGCCCACCCTCGACGACGCCCTGATCGCAGCATGGGACGATCTCTGTGAGTGCTCCCATCTCCCTCCTTGGCCATACTCCCTGTCCTTGTTGGGCATACTGACTAACGTACCCACTCCAGACGACCCAGAAGTCCAGATGTCCGACCCGGAGGGCCACTGGGTAAACTACTTCGCCTTCCTGGGCCGCCTGGTGTCCGCCGACGTCACCCCCGACTGGTGGGAGATCCCGTCCATCACGCTCAAGGAGGTGCTGGCCGAGGACGTGACGCCCAACTACCTGACCGTCTACAAGACCATGGCCCTGGCCGAGTACATGAACCACGCCGGCGACGCCTTCTTCGAGTGGTGCATCGACTCCGGGATGCTCGACACCAACGTCTCCATGTCCATCATCTCCCCGCTGCTCGAGAATCCGGTGAAGCGGGACTGGTTTGATAGGAGGCGGGCGGTGGATGATGATGCGTCTTCGGTGGACTAGGGATGGAAGTTGATGGGCAGGACAATCTGAAATCAAAACAGGCTTGAATATGCATAAGGCAGGATTATAGTGAGGCATCGGTGGTGTTTGGTGGTCTGGGTGGTGTTTGGTGGTCTGGGTGGTGTAGATTCAGCGTCATGGTGCATTGCGTGCTTGGATAAGATGCCATCGTATACGCAGCATACAAACAAACTTAGAACAGAACAAACCTCAAAATCCCAAATGAATCTCCTCCCCATCCTCCGTTGGCCTCCCAACCTTGACCAGCGCCTCCCTCCTCCCCAAATCCATAACGATAGTAAACAACGTCTGAGACTCGCCTTCCTTAACTCCGAGCCGGTTAATAGAAAACGGAAACCCCTCCTCATCCTTGAACAGCTCCACCACCCTCTTAAAATCCCACTTCCCCGCGAAGACCTCCCCATCAGTCAGCGCTTTAATCCGCGCAAGCCTCTCCCCAGAGTCCGGCAACCACCCGGGCTCCTCGACCCCAGGGTGCTCCAGCACGAGGTGGTTGGTATGGACGACCCTGCCCAGCGCATCCGGCCCAATCTCCCCGATCCTTTCCCTCCCGCCCGCGAACTCGAGCCCTACGCTTCCCGTAGGATCCGCGACGAGGATGTGCGCGCTCCCAGCGACGCCGCCGAGTTTTTTGAGGGTCGCTAGCGCGTCGGCGCGCGATCGCGACTCGAGAATTGTCCGCAGCGCAAAGTGCACGGGGAGCCGGGAGCTGTCGAGCCCGCGCGCGCGGATCGCGTTTAGGCAGCAGCCCACGCCGGCGGCGTTGAGGCCTATCTTGCCGATTATGCCGGCCTCGGTCACCATGGCGATGTCCGGGATGTCGGCCCCGGAGTCGGAGTCGGCTGTGGTGTTGGTATTCGGTTGGGAGATGTGGATGACGATGAGGTTGGGCGCCTGGGCGGGCTGCCAGTCCCAGTTCTGCGCGAGGAAGGAGGACGGCGGCGAGCCTCCCGGGGTAGTCGAGGGCGATGTGAATGCGAGGCTTGTGCACCCGTCGCTGGGGAACTCAGCGTCCTCCGCAGGGGGCTTGCCACTGACACCATTGACACCGTTCGCACCGTTGACGCCGTTGACCGGCCCCCTGGCCCTGACGGCCTCAGCCTCGGAAAAGATCCCAAAGATGATCTCGGTGCGCACGTTGAGCGCCAGGACGTCCAGGAACCCGACGCCCGCGCCGTCCGCGATGCCGCGGATCTCGTCGAGGTAGCGCGGGCATGTTGTGCTGAGCCGGGCGGCGTACTTGTCGGCCTCGCGCGTCACGGCCGCCCAGTCGAGGTCGCACTTTTGCTGGAACAGGGCCGTGTAGAAGGCGATCGAGCCGAGGACCTGGGCCTTTGCGCCCGAGCCGTGGGCGTGGCCTATCTGGGATGGGGGGTTAGCCGACGGGACTCATAGGAAAGTGGATGGGGTTGTGCTGTTTACTTGCCTCTCGAGGGGTCCCTGAGCAGTGGAGTTGAAGCATCCTGGGTTTCAAGTATGACGGTTTGATGTTGCAAAGGCCGGTAAGCCGTGTTGAAAGCCCAGAGAGTTGAGGACGTTATCACTTGTTGCCGGAGTGCCTCCACTATGCGGGGGCAACATGACGTGCTCTTCCGGAGACGGGCCGGGCACAGCTCCGAATCGACGGGACGAATAGCAAAGGAGCCTCTTACTGCATGGCATGGCAAATGTTGGTGAACATTCCAAGGTCCAACACGGAGAGTTTTCGCTACAAGATCGAATGTATTTTTGTCTCGGAAAGCACAGCTCGCCATTTTTTATTTTATACAAAGCTTTCCTCAGCAAGAGTTACCGATTTTCATACGAGGCCTGCCATCTTGCTAAGCTCACGGCGCAATACTTTCCCAGCCGGGCTACGCGGAATAGCGTCAATGATTTTTATGTCCCACTCCAAGTCTTTGGGATGTCCAAGTTTAGCGTTCGCATATTGTAGCAGCTCTTGGGGGGCAATTGTTGGCCCCCCTTTGGTAGCGTTCGGCACAACGACGACAAATCCACAGGGGACCTCGCCGGCAAAGTCACTATGACCATCTTTTGGTTGTGGCACGCCGGTGACGGCTGCGTCCACGACTGCTGGGTGAGATAGCAGGATGCTCTCATGCTCAGACGGGTACACCTTTCGCCCTTTGTATGTGATGACATCCTGTGATATGGTCAGTCAAAGTGACACTCAGAAAGAAGAAAAGCAGATGTGGGACAGGAAACTTGGTTCATGGACAGGGAGATTCCAAATATATGGAGGGCATACCTGTTTCCTGTCCACATAGTAAACGAGACCATCGACAACCTTGAGAGCATCCCCAGTCCGGAACCATCCATCCTCGGTGAAGACAGCCGCATTGGCCTCAGGATTGTTATGATACCCCATCATAACAACAGGACCCTTAAGCAACGCCTCCCCAGGCATCCCCACAGCCACGTCCCGGCCCTCTTCATCAACAAGCCGCATCCGCATATTCGGCAGCAGCTCTCCCACACTCCCAAGGGTATCCCACCCCGCCCGGTCAGGCGGCATGTGCGTCGCCGCACCAGTGGTCTCGGTCGCCCCGAAGGTCTGGCTGATAAGCAGCGGCCTCCCACCCTCGGGATCCCCCATGCGGTCCCGGAGCGCACCAGTGGCGGCTCTGCCGAGGCGCAGCCGCGTGCCACCGCTGTACGCCACGCGCAGGGACTTAAAGGTCCGCTCGCCCACGAGGCCCGGCCTGTGCAGGACGCACTTGGCGAGGGCCTCGTAGATCGGCGGGGCGGTGAAGAAGCTCGTGATGCGCAGGGCCTCGTTGTAGCGCAGGAACGCGGCCATGTCGAAGCCGCCACCGGCCCCGCCTCCTGCTGGGCTGGGCATCCAGTAGACTATCCCGCCGTCCAGGAGGGGGTTGACGAAGTAGCCCTGTACGCCTGAGATGTGCGCGGGCGGGAGGTGCGCGAGCGTCCTGTAGTTCTCCCCCAGCGGCGGTGCGTCGTCGGTGTTGAGGGGTGCTTTGCTCGTCCAGGCGCGGCGATTGATTGAGGATGGGAGGAAGGCCTCGGCGACCATGTTTGCGTGCGAGAGGAGGACGCCCTTTGGGGCCCCTGTCGTCGTGCCGGATGAGTAGATCAGGCACACTGGCGTGAGGGCCAGTAGCTCGGGGTCAGTCACGGTCGTCCACTGCAGGACGTCACTCCGCGAGGTGAAGTCGCACCGGACGGTGCCATCCGCGCTCTGCAGTGAGTGCTCGGGGTAGGACGTAAGCACGAGCACATGGGACAATGGGATGCCCACCTGCTCCGCCGCCGAGATCGCCGTGTCCCCCGTGTCACTGCTGCAGACGAGCAGTTTTGCCGGGCCCGCCCCCCTGGCCAGACTCGCCAGTGTCGTCGGTGTCGAGGACGGGCTGGCGGCGGCGTAGATGCCTCCCGCGGCAACGACGCCAAAGAAGAGACAGGGCAGGCGGGACTGGCCGCTCGACACGGTGAGCACGACATCCTTGCCTGGGCCGGCTTTGCCGATGTCATAGTGGGCGTGGAGAAAGTGCGCCACCTGTGTAGAGAGGAGTCTCGCCTGGGATTTTGTCAGGGTACTATTCGACGGGTCCTCGGCTTCTGCATGGACTGCTGTATCGCCATCTGCGATGCAATGTTCTGAGTCTGTGTCGCGTTGAGGCGTAGTTCAGTTAGAATCAAGTGGTGAGAGTGTAAACAGTGTAGAGGTAGAGTGAATCGAAGGCTTACCGAACAAGAATGTGAGTAGGTCAAGACTGGGGACCGGAACTGCGTTTCCTTCGCCGTAAATCATGCTGAATAGCTACGTTCAAATTAAGATGGGGATCCTTGGTGTTGGCCTTTCACAATTATGAGCGTCTCTGTCTCAATACATGTGGTACATATATATGAGGCAAACAGTACTTATGTCAGTGGCAGCTGTCGGTATATCTTCAATCGGACCCGATTAGACCATCCCGCCAAGATGGGTCTACAGAAGTCGGAAATAGCCGCCCATTCGTTCCTGAGAACACCTTCAGACACCCCGGTCGATCGTAATTAAAACTATAAGAGCTGTCCGTGTTTGCCTGGGCTCGGCCATTGACGGATAGGGCAGCCGACCAACTCAAAAGAGGTATACAGTTCGTTATCTTTTCCGCGTAATCTGTGCAAGTCTTGTCTTCCATAGCTTTTGCACCAAAGTGTCATAAACTACGCGCAGGCTGTCATTTGGCAAGACATTTCCATGATTATCAAAACTCTGCTCTTCAAGTAACAAAATACTGGACTTGAGTTCACAACCTAATTACTCGATGGCCATGCAATATGTGGCAACTTTTTGATGCTGCTCAATGAAGAGAAGTCTCCTCTATCCTTATAATAGGAAAAGATGACGACATTTGAGGGTGTGGTATTTTAAAGGTTGCAAGTGTCGCAATGCAGTAATCTTTGTATCAACCTGGAAGGTACGGCGGGTTTCCTTTGGCGACTGACAGACGGGATAAATCACAAGGGCAAGAAGTAATACGATGCTGGAGATTTTCACAGTTGCTCAAAGATACACACTTTGAATTATTATGATTACGTCTATATCAACAGAAGCGCTTGTAGATGAATTCAAACATCCTCCATGGCCCAACAATATGGTCAGGCCGATCAAGCTCCAGCTGCCAAGGCATCCGCGATGATGACATCCGCGGCCTTCTCACTGGCCATGTAGATAGCCAGCACAATGTAGAAGCCAGGGATCTTGGGGAAGATGGACGCATCCACAACCCTCAGACCATCAATACCGCGGACGCGGAAGTCACCGTCCAGCACAGCGTTCGGGTCGTCGTTGGCACCAATGGGGGCCGTGCAGCTGGCGTGGTGGCCCCAAGCCTCGTTCTGTGCCCAGGTCTTGAGGTCCTCCTCGGACTCGATCTCCGGGGGCGGCCGGATGCGCTCGAAGGCGCCGTCGAGGGGCACGAGGTTCTCAAAGGCCTCGATGCCGTACTTCATGCCCTCGTAGACGGCCTGCAGGTCCTCCTCGCCGCCCTTGCCCTCGAGGAAGCTGTGGAAGGTGATGCGGGGGGTGTCGCGCGGGTTGGCGCTCGTCAGGTTGACCACGCCCGCGTTGTTGCGGCTGTGGCCCTTGAGCGTGAGCCAGGTCCAGATGCTCAGGTCCGAGACGGCGTCGGCGGCGTAGCCCGGGTAGTACCCCGGGAAGGCAGCGGGGACGCCTCCCAGGAACAAATCCGGGTCGCCGTTCTCGGCGACGGACGAGTGCTTGAAGTAGCCAAAGGCGATGCCGTTGGTGGTGTAGCCGCCCTTGAGGCCGCCCGCGAGCCCGTCCTCCCACTGGCTGTAGCAGGGGTCCTCGCCGCCCTCGGTGCCGTTGATGTCCAGGAAGGTGCACTTCTTGAGCAGGGAGAACTCGGTGGGGGCCTTGCCGACGATGCCGACCTCGTACCGGTCCTGCATGTTGCCGCCCACGCCGGGGAGGTCCTTGACCACGGGGATGTCGAACGACTCGAGCTCCGACTTGGGGCCCACGCCGCTGAGCTTGAGGAGCTGGGGAGTGTTGAAGGCCCCGGCGGAGACGATCACCTCCTTGCTGGCAAAGACCTGGCCGGCGATTCCGCCGTCTTCCGTCTTGCTGGCGCGCTGGTCGGCACGGTAGATGCTCTGGCCGTAGAGGTACTCAACACCGGTGGCACGGGGCTTGTCGCCGCTCTCGTCGAAGTTGACCTTGGTGACGAGCGTGTTAAGGGCGAGGTCGAGCTTGTACTTCTTGGAGCCGTCGTCGTTGGTGGCAGTGGCGATATCATAGACAAAGTCACGGGGAGAGGAACGCGAGTAGTCGGGTTCCTTCATGGAGAGCGGGATCTGGTAGATGTCGTCGAACTTGTCCCGGGTCTCCAGGTCGGTGTTGACATCCAGGGCCAAGATCTCCAGCAGACCAGTGACGGTGTTGATGAGCTTGCCGAGCAGACCCTTGCCCATGGTGGTGGCGGCCGCAAGGACGAGAGAGAGAACCTTGAGATCCTCCACGATCAGGATTGCGGGAGTAGTCTGCGTCTGCAGCCACCCATCGTACCCGTGAGATGAGCTATCCAGGGCTCCGGGGAGGTAATGGCACTTCTCCAGCTTCTTGTAGTACTCGCGCATGTTTTCGGCGCCCCATGTGGCGTCGCCCGTGATCTGAGAGATGTACTCCCAGTCGTTTTCCTGAGGCAGGATAGTGACCAGGGCGTTGTGCTGGGAGCAACCGCCCAGGGCACCGACACGAGGGTACAGGATACCGAGTTGCTCGGAGCCCTCCGGCGGGTCCAGGCCGACGTAGAACTCGCCATCAGGCTTCCGGTAGGTCATCTTGCTGTCCTTGCGGGCCTGTTCTTGGTCGGAATAGTGGTTGACAAAGTAGTCCCAGGCAATTGGCTTGTACTCGGACGACAAGACGTGCAAGGCTGGCACCTCGACCTGAGGGTCAGTCCCATGGTCCTCACCGGCGTCGATGAGCAGGACGCTGTAGTTGGCCAAGGCCAGACGGGCAGCGAGTGGTGCGCCACCGGGTCCCGAGCCGACGACGACATAGTCGTACGTGGAGTTGGCCTTGGGGCCTTCGGCGGTGATGGTTGGGCCGAGAGGCTTGTCGAATCTAGATGGTATCAATCAGCAACCATTCATGACACTTGGTATTGCGGGTAAACATTTTTGAGAAGCATCCCGATGATCGGGTCTCAAACTGAATCGTAGAAAAATTACCGGCACTTACGCTGCGAGAGCAGCCCCAAACAGGGCTGCAGTGGGCACAAGAGACTTCATGGCAACCTATGAGGCGGGATTCGACTTGGGTGCCAGAAAAAAATCCCTGCGGGTCTGCTGAATGATAGTGAACGGGCTGATAAGCACCGTGAAACACAAATACAGTAAATGAGTGACTAGCCTTGACGGCAGTTGAGGGTTTCAGAAAATGAGTGACAGACGCCGCAGGCTTGCGTATAGAAACAACCACATGCGTGAGGCCAAGCAAGGGGAAAACAAAGCACAAGTCTGGGAGGCTCAAGTGCCAGGGTTTTATCTGACCCCATCGCGACTTCCGATGGCGATGCCGATATGACTAGTCCCATGCATCCCCTTGGATCATCGGCCTCGACTGACTGGCATCGAACGACTCCTCCCCGGATGCCGCCAAGCGATGAGCCTCGCGTAAACAGGCTGGCGGGCCAGGCGAACGTCGACACTGCCCAAATCGAGTCTCTCCTGACGATCGTACTGAACTCTGGGGTTGCACTTGTATCTAACTCGCCAGGGATGGAGAGGCTTAATTTGTGGAGACGCATCTCAGCTGCTGGGCGGACATGCCAAGGGAGAAAACTGACCTGTCATATTCGCCAGGGTTTCGTAATGGTAAATCCTTTCCACAAAGAACCCACTGAGTTGCCCTACACACTCCATCACCGCCAACTTTTTTCCAGGACCAAATGATATCGAAATTTATGTCTTAGTCAGTGAAGAGGGATGGAAACGTTTGTACAAGAACGCACCCTGACCGACTCGGAAGTGCGGCATGGTCATAAGTAGACGTGCCGGCCATGGCCGAAGACGGCGTGTCGTTGCATCACAGTGATCGATTTAAGATACGTGTATCTGCCCCGACCTGTCAAAGACAAGCGAGACAGCTGCCATGCAGTCAATGCGCCCCTTGCTAGCACATTTGAACCCCAGTTCTATCCCACATGCGCTAGTCAGACAATGACCTGATTCCCTCGTTGCCGGTGGGGTCGGTTAGTTCGTGCAAGGGGAAGCATCTGGATTCTGGAGTACGTCCACGTTGTCCAGGGCTGCGCCGGACCCTTGGGAGAAACTCCCCCGGCATGGCGCTAACCCACACTCCTGCCAGCCCTCGCTTACACGCTTGACACACAGACACAACGGTTTTTTGAACGCCATTTTGGCTTCACAGGGCAGGAAGACCCCTGTCCCTCTCACCTTGTACCCACGTGCGCGATATTGTGCTGCCTCCCCTCGGGGAATTAGATACGACGTATAACACGTGTGTCTTTCTTGTCTTATCTCGGTGGCGGCGTCCCCCAATCGCACTTTATGCTGTGGGGGAACGAGCTTGCACAATTTCGCAGTTATCCACCGCGATACGCCCCAGGCAATATGCATGCTCTCGTGACTCGTCCTTGTCGCAACCTCTTTGGGAAGTCGTGCTGGAGGCCGGCACTTGTTCTGCAAGCGAGCACTGGAGTGCCTGGCCCTTAACGAGATACAGACCAGCCCATCTCTTACTTGAGTATACTTCCAAATGGGCTGAGATTTTCCCTTGCGGCATGGGGCCTCGCCTCCTCTGGACCCATCGGGGAAGAGAACCCAAGCAGATCTTCACGAAAAATGAGTCAGTAGGCCTGGCAACCAGGAGTGCAACGGCAGTGATGATACCACTTGGCAGAGCAGCATGATGCGGGATAATCGTCTACGGGGGCCCAGGAATAAAAAGTGTCGTGCCCGCGCTCTTCCATTTCGAGAATGCAGCTCGTGAACAACCCTGGCGAGCAAGACTTGACTTGTGTGTGTCTGTGTCAGAGACCCTCCAACGGCTGCAGGCTGCCCACGTGGAAGAGACGCACGCGCGAAACTGACCCGTCAGATATTCGGAACATTATGAGGCTCACATGGCTCCTTACGGCGATTACCGCCACTCTTTCATGCATGGCCACAGGTGCCACAGCAGCAGCTGCAGGAGCAACGGATCCTGCTGCGGAGGCCGCGGCGCTGGCGATTGCTAAGAAGCTGTATCCTACGTGTGCTGTAAGTGCTGCAAATCCGATCGTTGCTCTCCCTTTCGGCCCCGCGCAAATCCTCTGTTAGCGCCCCCGTTGAGTGCTCTTTTGCTGATCTTCCGCTGCGGCCCGTCCTTAGCTCGTGTGCCTCTCAAAGCTGGTCCCAACATCCGGCTGCAGTCTCACAGACACCGAGTGTCTCTGCACCGACGTGCCGCTCAACACCGCCCTCTCAGTATGCGTGCTGCAAGGATGCAGCCAGGAGGATGCCCTCTGTAAGTGGTTTTTGGCAAGAGAACTCCCAAATCATCACGCCAAATGCATCCAATGAAGATATGCTGGACGACCAACATGAACCCTTAAAAAACTTTTCTTTACACGGGGCTAATCCTTTTTCCCTATTACAGTGACGAAGAATGGCTCATCAACAATGTGTGGTGCCCCCGTGCGGGATGAAACAGCGACACCGACAGTGGTGGCTGCAGTGGGTTTTGGTCTCGCCGCCTTTGTGTACATCCTGCGCATGTGCTCGGCCCTGCCAACAAATGGCCGTGAACTGGGCTGGGACGACTGGACCATCACAGCCACGTTGCTGCTGACCATTCCGCCAACCATCTTCGCGTTTCTTCGTGAGTGAACCACAACGCACCTTCCATGTCGTCTACACGAAACGCACCTATACCCGCAGTACCGGAAGCTAACGGATCTCGGAACAGTCTCTAATAACGGTCTGGGGAAGGACATGTGGACCCTCCCTCTGTACAAGATCGAGAACGTTCTGTTCGTAAGTGGCGCCGACGCACGGAAGATTCTCAACTTTGCGGGGGAAGACTGACCAGAAACCAGTACTACTTCATCGGAGAATTGTTCTATTTTGCCGCGCAGTCCATGAACAAAATATCGATCCTGGTGTTCCTCCTGCGAGTCTTCCAGCACAACGACCTGAACAGAGCAATTTGGGCGACCATTGGACTGTGCTCAGCGTATGCCTTGTCATTCTTCTTCGCCACTCTGTTCCAATGCTCGCCCATCAACCACGCCTGGCTGCAGCTGGAGGAGTGGCACCATGGCCAGTGCAACAACATCCACCTTCAGGGGTGGTGCAGCGCCGCTGTCAACATCGTTTTGGACATTATCATCCTGGTGCTACCCCTTCATGAGCTGTACAAACTGCACGTGAATCTGCAGAAGAAGCTCATGCTCATGGTCGTGTTCTCGCTCGGTATCTTGTGAGTCGCGAAACCCGTCCTAATTTCCTCCCGTAATCCTTAAGCGAGCAAGGCGCTAACCGACCGTGATTCAATCAGCGTCACCGTGGCCAGTATTATCCGCCTGCGCACCCTGGTGTTATTTGCCAACTCGACCAACATCACATATGACTACATGGACGCCGCCTACTGGAGCACCATCGAGCTCTACGCAGGCATCATCACGGCCTCGCTGCCCGCCGTCTACAAGCTCTTCTCCAGCCTCGGCCTCGGTCCGAAGTGGTCGACCGTCAAGAGCAAGATGTCGGGCGGCGGCTCTTCCGGCAGGACACCCGGAAGCTCGGGCTTGGCATCGTCCGGGACGACGTCCAAGACGGATCGTCTCAAGCCCCGCCAGCTATCCATGAAGCGAGGCGAGGATGCTGAGTTTATCCGGCTGACGGATGTGGAATCCGGCACGACTGCAAGTGGGAAAACGTGGCAATAAGGGGGGCAAATGGACTTTTTTTTCTTATTCCATTTTTGCCCCTGCTGTCTTTCGAACCTCAATTGTTTTGAGTACGCTTCTCGTCGCATCCGGCAAATATCTTTGAAGAACCGCGTTATAACTTAGCAACTACCGTATGATAATTCTAAAAACATTTAAACTTTTGAACATTTTCAGCCCGTATGACAATCAATCTTCTTGCGATAGTCGTGCGAAAGTATGATTTTCTTGGGTGACAGCGGAGTGTCCCCCCTGTTCAGTTGGTGAAAGGCAATTCTTAACCTTGAAGTGTGGTTTGGAGTGAGATCGTCGCTTGCAGTGAAAAGTTTCGTTTAGCAGGAGCATTACCTAGGTAGCCATGCCGAAAGCAGCGTGAGGCACAAGAACTGCCGTGTTGACAATTTGACTTCGCAAGGCTGGCTGGCACTTACATAGTCCCGAACATCTACCGAGGCCCATTTCTGCCACTGGATACACCTTCCTTAGTAGACTCTTGGAAGACGACAGGGCAAATATCACGGGACATCGGCTTCATTTCAATGCAGACAGCACAAGACCGCCGAGGCCTCGTCTACAGGAGCGCCCCGTCTTGCAGAGTCTAGCCGTGAAGATCACCCCCTGTGCACGAGTCAGAGTGCATCCTCCCTGGTCGATCGCTCTCAGAGCTGACGAGAAGCGAGAAATCATGGAGGTCGATCTCAATTGTGGGGCCTAGATAACCAAATGACAGCCCAGCGGCCCCACCCGCCGACTCTTGATCGGTATTGCGATGCCCACACGAGCATCAGGACTTGTCCAGCTACGGGAAAGGCGAGGCCGCGCTCCCGAGGTTCGCCAGCCTAGCGACATGCCGACGGGCGCTGAAGATGCAGCCCCCCTTACCCTTCTTCTTCGCTCCTGCGTAATCCTTTGACGTCTATTGGGTCATCGGACTGTCGGCCTGGAAAGTTATTGAAAGAGAACATCTGGTACCCGAGGTTTCGCTTCCGTTTGAGCTCTTCTTCAAACGACAGTGGAATGATCTGAGTGAGGTTTCTCAACTCATACGCTCTTTTACGGTACCAGTCGCTTGGCACTATACACACGCTCTTTACTGTCTGTTTCACGTCACTCACTAATCGTTTTACGCTGTATTTGCCCGTTTGTTTCAGTCTCATCAGACACTTATCACCATGGTCCTCCGTTCGCGTGCCGTACAAGCATGCGTTGCTGCTGCAACGGTCTTCAGCCCAGCCGTAGATGCCTTTCCCACGGCCGAGAACTTTGCCAAGCTCGTTGGGCGCTATACCCCCGGGCTCGATGATGCTTCTGCCCACTTTGCGAAGGTACAGGAGGAATTGGTCAAGCTGAGGGAGAAGAGACTTCTTTTTGATCCGCTGACAGAGCCGATCGACAGTACGTATAAGACATCGAGCCGATCCCAGTCTCATTGATGTCTACTTAGGATAGTGAGCTGACTTGAATGCCTCCACAGTCACTGGAGAACATGCTTTCGTTCCTCCAGACTTTGACAGCGGTGATCAGCGCGGGCCCTGCCCCGGACTCAATGCTCTGGCCAACCACAACTACATCCCTCACGATGGTGTTGTCGGAGTACGTAAAAATCGACCGTCTTGATGGTGTTGCAAAATGAATCAAGCCATGTGTACTAATCTTATGGCTGCAGTTCATCGATCTCATTGATGCTTTGAACACTGGTAAGATGGACCCTACTCATACAGACGTGACCCCACGAGTCACAACAAGACCCAATGTGAAATATGGGCTTGGTTATCACCCGGATATACATAGTTACATGCTAACGATCCCCCCAAAGTCCTCGGCATGGGCATCGATCTATCCACCGTCCTAGCCATCATGGGCACCGTCGGCGTCGGCAACCCAATCTCCCTGACCCCAGGCTTCTCCATCGGCGGCGCGCCCCCGGACGACAGCCTCTTCTCGTCCAACATCCTGGGCAACCTGCTCGGGCTCCTCGGCAAGCCCCGGGGCCTGCAGGGCAGCCACAACTGGATCGAGGGCGACTCGTCCAACACGCGCGACGACCTGTACGTCACGGGCGACGCGTGGACCATGAACATGACGCTGTTCAGGATGGCGTACGACAGCGTCGAGGGCGATGTCATCACCATGGAGGACATTGGCAACCGTGCGGCGGAGCGCTTCAGGGAGAGTATCGAGATTAACCCGTATTTCTACTATGGGCCTTATACCGGCCTCATCGCGCGGAATGCTGGGTATGCGTTTGCCGGGCGGATCTTGAGCAATCACTCGACGGAATTCCCAGGTGGACAGTTGAGTAAGTAAAGCCAAGGCATCCGTGGCTCTCTTTCGAGTTGGACCACACCGTCCCCGCAGAAAGACAACACGACTAATAACTCCGTGCAGCCAAGGACGTCTTCAAGTCCTTCTTCGGCGTGACCGAGGACAAGGACGGCGAGCTGGTCTACAACGCGGGCCACGAGCGCATCCCCGAGAACTGGTACCGCACGCCCGTCGACTACGGCCTCGTCTCGCTCAACCTCGACCTCGTCTCCTGGGTCCTGCAGCACCCGGAGCTGGGCAGCGTGGGCGGCAACATGGGCGAGGTCAACTCGTTCGCCGGCGTCGACCTGCACGACGTGACCGGCGGCCTGCTCAACGCAACCAGCCTGCTCGAGGGCAACAACCTGTTCTGCTTCGCGCTCGAGGTCGTCAAGACGTTCGCGCCCAACGCGCTCGCGCCCCTCTTCCAGACGCTCGAGGTCCCGCTCAAGATGGTCAACGATGCTGTTGTTGGTCCGCTGCTGGATGTCGGGTGCCCTGCTTTCCAGGACTTGACTATGGAGGGGGATGACTTCTTCACTGGGCTTTCTGGGAAGTATCCCGGTGCGAACAAGAGTGGTTCCGCATTGTAAAGAGTTCGAATTTATAATTCAATGAACCATGTTGGTATCTTATCAACAGTCCTTGCTGTGACACTTCCAGAACTCAGACAGCCTCTCACCGTCAGCGAGTGTTGCTCTAAACCTGAACCACCAGTACGGTATCAGCCCATGGTAATATTTAGTTAAATAATGTACATTATACTTCAAACCCTGCTTTGCTCATTGGCCCTGCAAGATGGTGAACTCAGGCTTATCTCGTCTCTTGAACTCAATGGAGACCAGGCGATTCTGTAACAAGAGGGTCAATTGTTGCAAGTCAATCGCCACAGGGGTCGTCGCATTGTAAAGCACTATAGAGATTCTACAGAAGACTTGATTGAATACAATTATATGCGAAATCCAATGTTAACTTATCCTTGAACTTTCTTGGAAGCGAGCCGTATGGCGCAATACTTCTGACTCAGAGGAACGTCTCCGAGTTATTGCCGGTTCTGACCCCTCTTCACTGATACCACAGGCAATTTCTGAGCCGCATAATAGGCCTCGTCTCGATTCTGAGCCAGCCAGCAGCCAGGCCGCCAATCTGCTTGAAAGCCACTCTCGGTCTAATCTGCCAAGATGGGTTCCAAGCAGGCAACAAGGGTCCTCCTCCTCAAGAACTACCCACCTACCTCGCCGGTGGACCACGCCATGACCGAGTCCTTCAGGAGCAACATCGCCGCCTCCGTCCCCGACGCCCAGCTCGACATATGCTGCGTCGCGGACGGCGAGGCGATCCCAGACACGTCAGCCTACGAGCTAGTTATCCTGAGCGGCGGCCGCGTGAACCTCTTGGAGGAAGACCAGCCGAAGTGGGTGCTGGACGTCCTCGGGATGATCCGACAGATCGCCACTGACAGTTCAAAGACGAAGCTGCTCGGGATCTGCTGGGGCCACCAGGCCGTTCACACCGCGCTTGGGGGGCAGCTTGCCTGGCTTGGGGATGAGCATCGTGTAAGCCTACTGAGAACGCGAAGTGGGACATTTGGAGCACCGATATCTGATCACGGCGGCGCAGATTGGTGTCCAAGAGACCGAGCTCGCTTCCGCGGGGCAGAAGTTCTTCCACCGCGATAGCCTGGTACGTAGTGACACCCGCCAGCGGCCGCTATAGCACCCGCTGGTCCGACCCCATGTCGTATTTTGACGCTCAAATCACACTGACATCTCGTCAGCTGATACACAAATACCACATCAGATACGTGTCTGAGCTGGCTCCTGGGTTCACGCCGCTGTCGAAGGACAACGAGATCACGTTGGCGTCGTCGGGGAAGATCCTCACGTTCCAAGGCCACCCAGAGCTGACGTACGAGATCTCAAGGACGTTAATAGAGGGGGCCCGTGGTGCTTACCAACCACGGGATACAGCTGAGTTGAGTAGCAACGGGGTTGTGGTGCGAGACATTTCCACACCGCATGACGGTCATGAGGCGTGGTCACATATCTTGCGTTGGGCTGCCTAGACGACGACGTCGTCAACCAAGGCAGGGCTGTTCCCTTTCTGTATGCTTACTTGGAAAAAGAACCCAAAAAAAAAAAGTTGCCCGACCACCAGCCACTTGAGAAACCTAGATGTTAGTAGAACGCGCCACTCCGGGAGAACATGCTCCTAGGTATAGGCACTAATTGTCCTCACGGACAGACCTATTTTGAGAAGAGTGGCTGTAGCTGTGCATGGGAATTGAACCCTGAACGTCGCAAATACAATTCAGGGAATTATACCGCTAAGCTACTTGCATTGGTGACTGTGGTCCGAAAACGTCAACTGATAAAGGCAGGCCAAGGTGGGGTGGGTGGTTGCCTGGTGATGTGGTGACGGGCAAGGGCAACGCGCGCACAAGCGCGTCAACCACGCACGCGTCGACCACCCTCCCCATCCCCAACCAAACAAGGAACAGCTAGCCTGACGACAAGTCACTTTGGCGCCGAGCTCTGACTTCCGCTCGCCTCGCGCAGCTCCGCAGCCCACTGAGGCTTTCGCAGCTCCTCACGCAGCGGGAACCCAAGGTCCCGAGACAGCCACCGCGGTCGAAGAGACGGAAAGCCCCCCCCCCCGGGGGGCAGACTTATATCGCAGAAGGATCGCAGGTTGCTGGTGAAAGGCGCGCCGCGTATTCTCCGGGGATGACAACGGCGCCCTTAAGCTCGCACAGCTTCGGGATGCTGATGCGGAAGAAGTGGTTTCCAAGGCCTAACTGGTCGCGTCGCCCACCCAGTCGCGGCCCCCGGCCTCCCTCCGCCTGCGCCGCACCGCGCCTCGCAGAGGGTGTGCAGATCGTCCGCGCGTACTCGTCCCCCTCTTTGACCTGGTTTCTCATGCCGCGGCGCCCCTCCGCGCGCGTCCTGTTCGTACGTGTGTAGCTCGATCGTTAGACGGCCGTGGCTGCCCGGTAGGGAGATCTCAGGGCTATTGCTGTCCTTGTCGAGGCGAAGGCGAATAAGCTCGAGGATCAGGGAGTCCATGTGGCGGAACACGGGCGACATGCCCGCCTACCCCAGGCGTCGGTTGGGACTCGCGGAGGATGCTCGATCTTGAGGACGTGGGGAGGCTTGAGCACCACTCCCATCCAGGTTCCTTGCCTATAGCATTGCAAATCTTGCCGGCCGGCTTGAGGGCCTCCTCGTATTGGTGTCCAGGAGCAACTGGCTCTGCGGGCTGCAGCTGCGGCCAGGCTCGGGGCTCGGGCATATGGGCTTGCGGTTGGGCTTGGTCGACGTCGGGATCTCTGGGATATCGTCGTCGCTCGGCTCCTCCTCTAGCTTCGGGTCTGACGCGACGGATTCATTCGCAGCCTCAGCATCGCCAGAACGGGTCTCTGAGGTCCCTGCGACCTTTGCCGCTGGGAGGTCATCCGGATGGAGATCGTCTTCGTGGCGGCCAGGGGTCGCTTGAGCGATGGGTCGGAGGGTATTGTGAGGGTGGCGCATGATCTGCAAGAGCATTGTCTCCTATTCAGGTATGCATTGAAGTTTGAACTGCAAATATATGGGGGAAACTGCCACTCATCAAGGCCTCGATGCTGAGCTCTTTGGTGCGAGAGTGTGACATGTCGTTGCTCGGGCCCCAAATTCTCAACCACTGAACGGCCATCATACCCTAACCCTCTCGGGCCATAACCTGTTGCTCCTCGAAGAACGAGTTTCTCACTGTCAAGGCATCCAAACAATACTAAAATGAATTAAATATCTATCGGTAGCAGGAATTATGGAATTATCTCGGGATAGCATGCTACCTTGCAAGCCGATTGCGCATTTCTCAGGTTCATGTTGAACAGCCATGTTGGATACCGTGGCCAAGGATACCTACATTGTGTCTAAGCAGACAGATGAGCAGATTCCAAATTCCGAATCGCGATTACGACTTACGCCTACGGCAAGCATTTTAGCCCAAAGCGCCTGTTCAGGAGTTTGCTTGCATGTGTCAGAGCAGTTACGACTGTTGTCATTCCTAACGCTCAGTCGCTCTTAGGAACAGGCTGTTTCATGGCGCAAAGGCAGAAGACCTTTGGCCGGTGAACAAGACTCGATGTGAAGAGGACGTGCCTCGATCATGGCACCATTCCGAATAGGCAACTCCGCAGTGCGCATCATTTCGCGAGGCGAGGTGTGCTAGGGTTTCAATGCCACGTGAAGTGCGTTAGTATCAAGTTGGGGCTGATTTGTGCACCAGAGGGCCCGGGATTGATTGGCCAATGCCTATCCCTTGTTTAGATATTCCACATCGTAACACGACTGATGCCGTCTCTGATGCCGACCGCATGCACCGCACTTCCCGTAAAAGTAAGCATGATATGCTCCGCAGCTCTATGAGACGGTTCCTAGGTAGGAAACAAGTGGTGTATGGCGAGAGTGGTACCTCATTGGCAAACACTAAAGGGTGAAGGTTCCCGAATGTTACTGCATTAGGCAGGATAAGTGAGAAATGACGGCGGCACGGGTGCCAACTCGGCCTCGGGCTCGCGCGCTGTCCCCCCTTGGCTTGGATGGCCGGAAGGCGACAGCGGCACTCGACTGTCATGTCTGGAGACGTAAATCCGGGGTATCGGCTCGGCAAGATTCCCCGCATTGCGGGTGCACGCACGCCCCAATGCATTTGATGGATGTTGCGGGACGACGCCATTAGACTTCTGACAGCGGGCAATTATATATATCACATGGGCCAGCGACTGACAGAAGACGGAAAGTGCTGACGCTTCGTCACAACAGCATCTTCTCATCCCATTGCAAGCTTACCCGAAGAAACAATCCAACAGACATTCGAAGGCAGACAGGCAAACATGGCCACGAACGGAGCACATGCAAACGGCACGCTGTTCACCCCCTCCAAATACCCTCCTTTCCCCAAGGACGTCCCTAGCGTGAAGCTTGAGACGTTTTCCCTCGCCCAGCTGGAGAAGGGCGACAGGGCACTCGAGGACAAGCTATTTGAGACATGCAAGGAGCGGGGCTTCTTCTACCTCGACCTGAACGGGAGCAAGGTCGACTCCATGGGCCAGGACTGTGACGACATTGCCCGTCTAGCCGAGAAGGTGTTCAAGCTGCCGGCCGAGGTGAAGGACCAGTACGCAGTCACGGACAACATCTTTGGGTAGGTTTGACGCCCCACGCCTTTTCCGTATCCACCACCACTTTGCGAACACAGACCCTGACCGTCATCCAGCTTCAAGAAGGTGGGGGCCACAAAGACCGACGCAAAAGGCACCCCCGACACGGCGGGCTTCCTCAACATCGCAAAGGACCGCATCCTGGAAAACACAGACCGGTGGGCATACCCCGAGCTCGTCCTAGACCACAAGCCCCTCCTCGCGCGGTACATGCGCAACGCACACGGGACGGGCCTCAAGGTCCTCTCCATCCTCGCGGAGCGGCTGGGCCTGCCCGCCGACGGTTTCGACAGGTACCACCGGCTGACGGAGGAGTCGGGCGACCACGTGCGCATGACGCACGGCCCGCCGCGCAAGACGGCCGAGCTCCCCGAGATCCAGACGCCCGGGCATACCGACTTTGGCACGATCACCATCCTCTTCAACTGGCTGGGCGGCCTGCAGGTGTGGTCGGACCCGTCGCGGGGCTACTTCGGCAATGTCGTCGACCCGGAGAGCACGGCGGGCCCGGGAGGTGGGGACGAAGGGGGCGAGGCGCCGCGGTGGCTGTGGGTGCAGCCGCCGCCGCCGAACCACGCGATTGTCAACCTGGGCGACGCGGCTGTCAAGTGGACGGGCGGGGTGTTGTGCTCCGGACGGCACCGCGTCGTGCCTGCGCCCGGCGAGCAGGGCAAGTTTGATAGGTACAGTATTGTCTACTTTGTCCGGCCCGAGGACAGCGCCGTCCTCAAGAGGCTGGAGGCGCCCGGGATCCCGAAGCTCGAGCCCGGGGAGAAGGAGGAGGTAATTACGGCCAAGGAGTGGATTCTCAAGCAGGCCAGGGGGCTGGGTCAGCAGCTTGCCACGAATTGAGGGGATTGCGTGAGTTTGATGGCGGTGGGTGAACATCAGAATGTATGACTTTGCGGGGTTTTCGCCGCGGTCTTTATGGGACTTGGACTCGGTGAAGCCATTGGACTTTTGTTCTGCGATTACAGCGATGATCATTGAGTTTAAGTAACGAATAAATCGGAAGCGTGCCATTACCCGCGTCCAGGGCCCCCATGCACTAGACGGCAGTCTCGTCCCAGGGATTAAAGACGTCCACGTTCTGCTTCACGACCAGGAGGCAAGGTCCGAGCCGCGTGCGCATCGAGGCTCTCATCCGGAGTACTTTTGACCAGAGGGCTGCGACTGGTGAGACAGCAGGCCGAATATATCTCGCCGGATGCTTCGTTTGACATGCACGCGCTCTACACCTTCAGCTCGGGGAAAGTAGCCATCGGACGTGCCGGGGCTGGCTAAAGTAAACAAACAGTCGTGGTCTGCACGATCGCGTAGGAGAAGAATTTCTTCACAATGCGGACGGCCTCGGTTTCGTTGGCTCTGGTGGTAATCAACATGGCGAAGGGTGTTCAGGAGATTCACAGAGACCCGTCTATTGTTTTGCTACTCGATCAGATTGATACGACCAGCTGCTGTACTCAGTCTAAGACTGTACCGAACTATCCATCATAACGTCGCCGGCGATAATGCCCATCTTCTCAAACAACAGCCCTCCTGGAGCACGACACCCTGATACATCCAAGTGCCGGTGACGAAATCGGAGGTCGCGTAGCCGACCGGATAGTTCTCGGGCCCATTGTCGGATTAATAAGTGCCACAATGACTGCTGAACATCGATTGAATCACTAGAAGAAATAGACGTAAATTGGCCCTGACGATCGGTATTCTAGGCAACCAACCTATATTCTCGGCTCAGCCTCCCAGCGGTGAACTTATGGCGCAACCTGAAGATAGGCACGGTGCACCATGACGTGGACAAGGCAACTGGAAAGGCGAGAGAGGGCGCCGAGACAACACATCGGCGCCTGGGTTACGGACTGGCGGCGGCCGCTATGCTGCCCCCGATCCTTCGTGCAGGTGCCTAGCGGTTTGGCTTCTAGTGGCTCACTGTTCTCCGGCGTGACCAGCACGGATGCAATCACAGGCAACCGGACGTCTCCTCGTAATTTACTAGTTTTGCCTTTGTGTGGCGACCTGGCTAAAAACGTGGTTCAGTCCATCTACCCGGGTCAAGAACGAGTGCTTTCCGCCATCACAGAGCATGAGCAGCAAAGACGCGGCTCGAACGAGGGGAGCTCGTGAGTGTGTGTACTGGCCCACGTGCCGCGGGTGAAGAGGTTTTGGAAATATCATGAGGGAACAACAGGCCGACTTTCTATACATCACCGGATGAGCTGCAGTGGTACCGCCGCCCTTTGATACTCTGGATATTTTAACGCACTCGGTCCGCCACATTCATTTTCAGAAATCCTTGGCCTGGTCGGTCCAATTGAAGATTACTCTTCGTGAGATTGTCCCACACAAAGCGAAGTGCTGCGTGATGGCCGACAGAAAAAATAACAAATAATCCAAGGCAGAGTTGTTGATATAGAGAGAGAGAGACAAAGTAGTTGGTTGAAGAAGAATGGTATCTGATAGTTCAGACGCCTTGAATGTGATGACAAGAGACTCTTGGAGAGAAAGAACAGAGCAAATGCCGCCTAAATCAAACAAATGGACAGCATTTTCTTGCACTGGATACTTGTAAAAGCACAGTGTAAGATCATCAGAACACGGAGAGGTGAATCCACAAATGCCCCACAACAGTGAAGCCATCGTGGGGTATATAACAAGCTGGAAAGTAGGCACAGGCAGCTTTGTTGCAGCCCGGCAATGTGTCACCGTCTTGGAAGTTCACATCCGCCCAATCTTCACACAGGTGTGAAAACAAGGCTGGGCACCTCTGGAAGGAAATGATGACTTTATGGGCAGTACCTACCAGACAGTGCATGGAAGAACCAGCATGGTGAAGTTTAGGTGGCTGAGAAGGGAGGTTTAGCATCATCGCACCCGGCTCAGGCGACGCGGCTAAGTCAACTAAGTTTGTTGTCCTCAACCAAGTCATCCCATGCGACAACACCTTACAGGAGGCTACCCATGGAAGGTTTTCCCACGGGAGATTATCCTATAGAAGGATGCCCCATAAGAGGATATCCCAGGGGAGGTTATCCCAGAGGAGGTTATCCCACAGGAGATTATCCCACAGGAGGTTGTCTCATAGGAGGCTACCTCATAAGAGACTATCCCATAGAAACTATCCCATAGGAGACTATCCCATAGGAGACTATCCCATGGGAGGATATCCTATGGAGGGTTTCCCATAGGGGTTGTCCTACTCAGTGTTCAAGTGTTCGTTGCAGGGTGAATCAGTCAACAAACATTCCTGGTTGATGCCCGGGTGGGCAACGCGCCAGTTGTGGGGTTGAACAACTACGCGACCACCAGGCAGCTTCGAGCTTTCTACACCAACAGCTAGACTCACGCGCCTCGGCCCTCCTGACAAACAAGAGCATCCATCCATTCCCTTGACCAATTCCTGACTCTCCCGTATTCTCCTGCAAACCAGTAATTCATCATGTCTGGTAACGACCCCGCCAATCAGCGCCAGCTCTGCAGTGTCTGCAACAAAACATTGTTTTCGAGACAGGGCCTCAAGAAGCACATGCTAAGATGGCATCCCGCGGAGTGGATGACACAGGAACAGGTGGGACAAATCACATACTTCCCCTGCGATATCCCCGGCTGCGACCGGCTGAACAACAATACCCGAGCGGACTTTCGCCTTGATCACCTCAGCTCGGCCCATGGCGTTGATATGCCATCCAAAATCCGAACGACCGAGTTCCAGTATCTAAAAAGAAAGAAAGAGGGAATCTTAAGGCTGCACATCGCACAAGAGGCGACGGAGCTCAACGAGCTGAACACCAAGATTCGTCGTCTCGAGTGTTTGTTGAACCTCGATGCTCGTCCCACGGACTACAAGAGTCTGCACGGTTTCAACATACACACAGTATTCGAGACCGATCATGCCCCAAATACCCCAAAGATGGATTTGGTCTCCCACCTGCAGCGGATTCGCAGTACCAGAAACCAGGTGGGATCACTGTACACGAAGCCTGGCGTGATGGACACTCGGGATGGCGTCCTCGATGACTTGGAGATGTTGATGGATTGGCCGTGAAACATCATACCCTGTGGCGAAGGAAGGGCAGTTTCTCTTGGGAGTCGTGGTATTCGTCCTTGGCCGCGCCGGGCAATAATCTCGGAGAGGCCGACGGCCGAGTGATGGTCGCTGTCATTGGGACAGATACAACCAGTGGGTGTCAAACCACCGAAGGACCTAAATTGGCGCATGACAAGCCAAATAATAAACTGTACAATCTTGTCAACGACTACATCTTCCACGCCAATGATTGTGATCTCAGCACTGCTGGTGTTACCTGTGTGGCCTTGGTGGCTGGGCATCCTGACCCTGACCAAGGATCTTTCAAGGCTTAATAAATGACAATGAGAAGCCTTGGCAACCATAAGCCTGTGCACGGTGCCTTTCCAAGGTTGCCATGCCGGGGATTTTAACCCGATCCAAGTTGCTTCTACCATGCACAAGCATCGTAACAGGCTTGTCAGCACGGTGATTTGTTAAGAGTTTGAGAGTGGTACCGTAGTTGAGCCCGTTTGGCCATGGAAAGCACAGGTTTCGCTTGTTAATGCCATGGTTGTGATTAACCCATTGCGCCAGAGGAAGATGATGAATGTGGTTGCCCAGCCGTAACAGACAGTTGGTTCATCAGCCATGGCACTGTTCCAATCAATGCGAATACATAGGGTCGAGTAGGGCGTACACAAGCCATTATTAGTCCTGACTCGAGAACAAGATGGCACGTCCCCGTCCGAAGGTTTTCCGACGGCTTTCCGAGGAGTACGAACAATTCCGTGCAAGAACATTTGGACAGCAAATGCCAGATAACACAGGCTGCCCTCTCTATCTCCCTGTACTACGTGGTCGGCTCGTTAGCTGCAGGCTGCATCTCGATCAACTTTCTGCCACGGTCCCCACACGCGCCCGCCGGCGGAGACTTCGGGGAATCCTGTCCTGTACAGACACTTTGTCTTCTTTCCTCAGACAGACAAATCAAATCAGCCCCGCCCCCCGTCTACCATGCTTCGCTTATCGACCGGCCCGACGCGCCACCCGATCAGCATGCTGTCTCCGCCATGAACGACGACGACCAAGGCCCGCTTATGCGCGGCAGCGTCGCGGCCGCCCTGTTCAGCGCGACCGCCTTCACCGCGGCACGCGTCTACTGCAGCGTTGTCGTGTTGCGTCGCACCCGGCGTGAGGACGTGATCATACTGCTTTCATTGGTAGGGTCTGCGCAGTGTGTCTGTTACAACGTTTCAAGATGCTCCAGGTCCACTCTCTCTCTTGACAGGTCCCCACCCGGACAGAAACAGTAGCTGACGTCTGGCTTAGATATTCCTGTGGGCCGGTTGCATCCTCACGCTCCTCGCCGTGGACAGCGGCATGGGGAAGCACGTCGACACCCTCACGGTACAGCAGAGGGTCGACGCCAGGTTCTACTACCTCGTCTCCGTGTGGCCCGCCCTGCTGGCAATCACGGTGCCCAAGGTCGCCGTCGCCGGCCTGATCATCCGGATATTCACACCTGATGTCTGGACAAAGACCATCATGTCGGCCGTGGTCTGCGTCGGCGTTGTGAACTACATTGTGATATCCGCCCTGTCGACGTTTCAGTGCCAGCCCCTCGCGGCGTCTTGGGACCCGCGAGTCCAGGCGGCCAAGTGTGTCAGCGGAAAGATATACCTGGATCTGTGCTACTTCACATCGTGTAGGCTTCTTACTCTTTGCTACGTACGGCCCCCATCCTCATCTATTGTCGCGTTTCTGACGTCGACGGTGCCTAGCTTACTCTGCCTCTGTCGACTGCTACCTAGCCATCTATCCGGCCCTTGTCTTCAGGAAGATGGGGTTCAGCATCATCAAGAAGATAGGCCTGAGTCTCGTCCTCGGCCTTGGGATCGGAGCCACCGCAGTGGCCTGCCTCAAGATCTCATATCTCCACGTCCTCTCGAATGAGGACTTCACTTGTGAGTGTCCAAGCATGCAGATGCTACCTAGGGCAAGCGCTGATTGACGTTTCGCAGGGACGATCCCGCGGCTTACGATCTGGACAATGTAAGACCACCATGGAGGCGGGCACATATCCGCTTGACCAGACTAACCAACGAACACCACGCGCAGCACCGAAGCAACCGTAACCATCGTGGCAGCATGCATCCCAGTTCTCCACCCCCTCTACGACCGCACCCGCACCGGACTGAGGAAGCTCTCCCCAGGGCGGCGGTCCGGCCAAGGTGTTACTACCTGCCGCGAGGCGTCGGGCGCGTTCCCGGGCGGAACGCCCGACTCACCCGGCTTCTGGAGCCTGAAGCTAAGGGCGATTGGCCTTGCAGAGTCATGGTGGTCCAGCACGGCCGGCCGTACGTCGCGGCGCTCCGGGGTCCGAGGGCAGGCGGGGGAGGAGTACACGCAGCGGCCGGCTTCCGGGACGGCGATTTCCGGGGGCGATGCTGTGGTCGTGCTTCATTCTGAGGGCGGTGGGCGGCATAGCGACCTGGAGCGTCCGGGGGAAGTGACGGTCAGCGTGGACGGGGTGGTTGAGATGTCGGATATTGAGCGACGGCGGGACATGGTTGCCGGGCAAGGCCCCGGGCAGGATGGGAGCGGACACACCACTGTCACTGAGCCAAAGTGATGGGGTAGTGACTGGAGGCTTTGTAGTATGGACCAATTCTGAGCGATTCATAATTAGTTATATAGCAGTGGCAAAACCAAGATACCCGAATCATCAAACATTGAGAAGCCGACCGTCGTTTTTGGGCCCTGGATTCAAAGTACTGACCAACAACACACTGGTTTGTCGACAGACACATCCATCCCATAATTCCAGGCCGCCGCCGCAACCGGCGATCTTCATGCCCAACGGCGTTCCGTGCCCGCAATGGATGACAAGGTTCTCCTTCCCTTGAATGTTGCCGGCGTAGCACTTACCGCTTCGGCCCAAAATGCCGTTGATCAGCGCAACCAATTGCAAGCGGCGCCAGGCGGAATCACCCTAATAAGCCTCCGGGCTTGCCTACTTGACGAACCGTTTACGTAGGGCTCAGGCCCGAAATCGAGCAATGGATAAAAGAACAGCCTAGAAGGAACCCGAGAAAACATTGGCGCCCTGAGCGCTTGCTTCTTCCCCCAAGCGAAATTGGGACGATGTTCAGTGCTAATTCGAGAGGATTACCAATAGCGCAGCTCGGGGAGATTAACCTGGATCCTTCTCTGGCCGGGGGAAGCAGGCGCACCGCGCGGCCCTCACCCTGCCGTCGAGTTATCAGCAGGTGCTTCCGGGCGGTCGCCGATTGCGAACGGCCGCTGTGGTAAACTTCGAGTCATTTTAAGGTTGAGGCATGTAGTAACGCGGATGGCCAGCCCCGACTGAGACCGGCATGGGCTGGAGGGGTTCGTTTGAGGGTGAATCAATCACGTACAGCACAAGGCCACGGCGATTACGCGGAGCCGAGCCCATCCGGCTGGATTGAGAGCGATAGGAGAAGATTGGGAAGAACGCGGCCTCGGATGGTGCCGATCTTTTGCAGGTTTGGAGCGAGTCGTGGCCATGATCAGCCTGCGTTTTGTTTCAGGCCCTGGGCTGAATGCACGCAGGTGGCTGGCATGAAGGTGAAGGAAGCTGAGGTGGCATCACCGCAGTAGGTTGACGTGGTGGGCAGCGCTGGTTGTGGGACCTTATTAGTCCGGATGCTATGGGCGATATCCATTGGAAACGGGTGCTCCCATGCCAAGGTGACAGCAGGTGTGGAGCGGCGAGGATTGAGGGCAACCTTATTACAACGGAACACTTCTCGGCATGAGAAGGCACAACAGGCCTTGCTCGTGAGCGTGTGAGGTATTGCCGGCGTACGACCGACGGATAAGGACCTCCCCATGCGGCCATCCGACTCGACAGAAGAGGGCGACGGAAACCCTGTGTGCATGGCCCTGACCGGTTCTTGGATCGAAGAGCGAGCCGTGCTCGTTTAGACTCGCAGTGGTTGGTCAGGACAACTTTTGTCGAGTTCCCTGTCGTATTGGCTGATCCTACCCCGATGAAGTGACTTATGCACCTTTGCCTCGCACGAACATGCTTCTCCGTTGATGTTCCTTTCCAGTTCACTCACAAGTGCTTTTAGCAGACATGCATCGCAATACCGTGCATTAAGCTACAGTAGGAGCCAGCGCAGGCCGAGCCGCCGATCCTCGACTTCGTCACCATGCTCACACCAACCGAGACGGTGGTAAGTCCCACCTAACCCTCTCAACGGCAGATTAGACAATTGACATTCCGGGAGGCGATGGAATGGGTGTTCTTCGTCTTGGCTTTTGTGTTCCTCGTCGCACGATTCTGGGTCCGCCTCTCTCTTCGACAACACCAGGCATGGATCTCTGACGCACTCTTGGTGATCGGGCTCGTTTGCACCGTCGGGAACATCATGTGCGATACCCTCATATACAGGGTCGATGGATTACTGGAATACAAGCATGTGACGCAGTATCTGGGCAAGGTCAGTGATGGACGCGCATCGGGGTGGAGAAGCTGCCTGGGCCTGCCCAATTGATGATCATGGACTCACCAGCGCCGGCAGATTCGATTCGCCACCAAATTCTGCTTCGACGCTGGGCTCTACTTCCCGAAGTTCAGCCTCCTCATGAGCTATGCCACGATGGTACCGGTGACCGAGCCGAGGATGCGCATTTTTCTGGGATGCATCGCAGTGTATCTTGTCCTCGCGTGTCTGACAGCCGTCTTTGCCGATTTGTTTTGGTGCGGCAAAGACGTATCTATTAATTGGTGAGTCTGTGGTCGGAGCACTGAGAGCATGCGGGTAGAGGGTTGACAAGAACAGGCTGAACCCACACAAATGCTCGTCGTTCTCAAATCCTCATCTGCAGAAGGTGACCTGGACAATGAACATAGTCGGCGAGCTTTTGCGTAAGTGCAATATCGGAACCGACTGTCTGCCTGGCCGGTTTTTAGTGCTAAGGTCTGCGCGCATTCATGTCTGACCGTGATCTTCAGTATTCGTCTTCCCTTTCCCCATCCTCAACAGCTTGAAGTTCACCCAGCTCAGGGAGAAGATCGGGCTCGGCTTGATCTTCGCTCTCGGTTTCTTCACCATACTTGTTAGCACTGGCAGGTTCATGTTCATGCTCTTCTTGACCAACGATATATCATTATGTAAGAACATGCCAGATGGAAGGAAGGAACGGGCAAGCTAACCATGTTTCAGCTGTATGGACCACCGTCGAAATGTGCATATCTGTCATGGTTGTGAGCCTGATGGCCATGCGTCCATTGCTCCGACGCTTCGGACAGGCGGTGACAAAAACAATCTCCAGGATAAAAAAGGACTCGACAGACCAACGGAACAAAGAGCCAAGGCTTCCATCCCACGAAAGAGACATGAGCGACGAGAAGGCGCCTTTGCCTTATAATACGGACAGGTGGTGGAAGTGGCCCGTGGACCTGGATGTCAACAGCATGTCAGTGACGACCCAGTCTGGCAGCACTGGGACGCAGCGGACAGGCATGTCGACGCAGATCTCGACGAGGGCTTCGCAGCTATCACATAAAGCGACTAGGCACGACACCGCGGGCACGGGGTTGCTGTTGAGGGAAGAACCGCCAAGCCCGCTCGAGATGGACGCACAGGAGGTTCAGATACTGGGAAACGTGGTGATCCATGGTGATCACGAAGGCCTGCCGTACGGAGCTTGATGGATCTCGCGACTCGTGCAGCTGGTCTTTCTAAAGGACGAGCGAGTGGCGGTGGCCACCCTGAAAACGTTTGGTGCTCATCGCACGGCGTTGCTCGATGTTATGGTTCACGAGAGCCCATAACACGGCCCAGTGACTGCCTGCATGGTCCCGATTTGACCATCAACAAAGCTTCGAGATGAACCATGGAAGACGGAAAGAGGAGTGGAGGAGGATCTCTCGAGAACGCGGCCTCTTTTCACTGGCGGCCGACCAGTGTGCTGAGGTGGTGCAAACCCAGCAGAAACAAGAAGGACCACGGCGTGTGTGCTTGCAGTCCTGGTCTGGGCTTTATTGACCTCACTTCTCGACACCAGCTGCCCAAGCAGGTCCAGGACCAGCAAACGACCAGCATTGAGTCACTGAAGCCGTCGAGTCCCTAATTCACTTCATTACAGACTCGAGTCCCAAGTCACTGGGACGTTACGCACGCCGGCCCACTTGGTTGCCAACTAGCAGCGACCGTTTCTGGCACTTACCTCGAGTCGCAGCTTCCACTTCCACGATGCACCAGGCTTCCCTCAACACACCACACAAGTGCCTTCCTCAAGTCAACTTGTGGACTGCCCTCCACGACGCATTTGTATTTGAGCCTAGCCTTACCGTCTTCCCTCTCGCCTTCGCCGGCATCTTCTCTCGACCACTGCAGTGTTTGGCAAACCTGCATCTTGTAGCAGCATCCACTGCTGCACTCTGCGCACCTTTCATCCGTAAGTCACTCTCTTGCTGCTGACAACTGGCACCCTTGATCCCCATATCGTGACCAACCGCCAGTTCACACCGGCTCGCCCAAAACACCTCGATTCTCCGTTGTTTGTGACAACAGCTCTTCTGACACACACACCACAGAGACGCGACACGAACGCCACCATGGCTCCCAAGGTGAAGCCGAGTCGCTACCCCAAGCGCAAACGAGCCGAAGTCAACTACGAGATCGACCTGAGCATCGACGGAGATCTCGACCTCGAGGACGCTGGATACTTCTCTGAGGAGCTTGGCGAGGACTCCACCGCTTCTGCCAGCTCCACCCATTCCCAGCAGCCTAGCGCCGTCGCCGAGGTCGAGGTCGACAGCGAGTTCGAGGATGCGACGTTTGGTTCTCGCAGGATCAAGAAGGTTGGTGGTACTCTTCGATCTATGTCCCACAATTTACTGATTTCGAACAGCGCAAAGTCGTTGCGAAGCCCAAGGCAAAGTCCCACCCCAAGGTCAAGCCTCCTCCCAAGTTCAAGCCGTTCCGACTCATGTAAGTCCTCTCCCTGCCTCTCTTCTAGTACTAGTATTTCCCAGGCCAGTTTTGGCTTACCTTCGATCTCGAAGCCTGCCGCCAAAAACATTGCATTTGCCAAAGTACGATCTCTGCTAACTGCCGCACAGGGATCTGCCCCCTGAGCTTCGCTTGAAAGTCTACGAGGAAGCTCTTGTTGACCCTCATGGCGTCAACATACGAACCTATTCGGACAGGTGGGAGAGCTTTCCGGTCCACGTCTCCCTCAACGATATCGGGGATCGTTATTCCTCATTCCGCCCTCGCAGCTGTTACGTGCGAGGTCAATGGACCAAGATCGATGATGGCGCTGTGCCAAAAAAGAAATACCAGCTCTCGCCCAACCTTCTCGCAACATGCAAGACTGTCCACGACGAGGCAGTGTCGTTTCTTTGGACGCAGCCCTTCATATTCGCCGACGTCCACGGCCTCCACTCTTTTCTCCTCATGCTGCGTCCCGCGACCATCTCCCGACTGAGGGATATCACCCTTTTGAAGTACGGCTGGATCAACAATCGGTGTCTTCAGGCTTTTGTTCTCCTGCGGAACGCTCCCCTTCTTCAGAACCTTCGCCTCAACTGTACCGTCCGCCCAAACATACGCGTCCGATCTGGCGTGCCCAAAGAAGTCGGAATCGGCCAGCAGCTTGCCACGAAACTCTACAGAGACTGCTACCCGTTTCTGAAGGCGCTGTCCCAGCACCAAGGCCCCGAATCCATTCTGAACGTCTTCAAGTTCCACCGAGACGAATTCAAGAGCAGCTACTTCAACCCTGCCACCGTCAGTTGGGTGGAGGATAGCTGGTCTCAAGCTCGCCAGGAGAACATACTGGCGGCTATGATTGCTGAGCTAAACACCATCATGAGCCGCAAGATCGTCCCCAGATTCCCGCGATCTCGATACTAGGGGCACATGTCGGCTGACCTATTTTTGCGGGTCTTGATATCAATCCTGACCATGTAACCGACCACTTTCCTTTGAGATTGGTTCTGTGACCTCAGGCCGCTGTGCATGGAGCGGAAATGGCTGCAGGTCCTTCTGGTATCTTGTGAGACCAGCAGTCCAGACTTTCTGCATCAAGTTCATGGAGTACCCTGAGGGGACGTCTGGCCTTTAGGGAGCATCTTCTCAATCGACGAATGCCAGAAGCGGGCTCATGCAAAGGTCTGCCCTTGACTGACGCCCTACCCATGCGTTACTCGCTGTCTCACCCTGGGCGATGTCGGCATCACCCGGACGCATGGCTCGTAAACGATCTGGACGATATCTGAGCCGGCTACTGGATCCTGAGTTGACATTTTCTTTCATGCATTCCTTCATTGTCTCATTTCTGTCGGTCCCTCGATCTGAGGCATCACCCAATTCACCAATACCACACGATTGATACCTTCGGTTGAGAGATCCACGATTTCGGGATATGCAAGGTTTCGAGGGGGCGGTGGTATTGAATTGGAACCGAAAACAGAAGCACAGACACAGACACAGACTGGAGGTGCACCTGATGATAGGTCTACTATCCACGGGTCCCTACCGAGTCTACGTACTCCTTTTTACTTGGTTCTGTTTTCCGAGTGGCAGGGAATGTGGGAAAATGGGTTAATACGCTTGCCCGTGACTCCTACCAATAGAAAATCATAGTATTACTTGCTCTGCGAGCGTGCAATATTGCTGTCTTGTGATTGTACAAACTTGATAACCCCACCAGTGCAGGAATACTGAAGCTTTGCACTGACAGACGCAGGTCTATTTCGAACGCCTCCAGTTGTCGAGCCTGGCCGTAAGCTTTGAAAGCCTCCTTCCCGAGCCTTTGGACTGTTCTTCCACCCGGTCGTATTCCTCCTCGATCTCGCCCATCGACGGGGTCCGGGCTCCCCCCTCATGCTGCTCATCTGCGCCGACTGCGTCTGTCCCTGAGGCGGGGAGGCTCGGCACCTTGTCTTTGCCGATGGCGCTGGTCGGTGGGGGCTTGGCCTGGGTGCTGGGTGGGTTTCCCAGATCGGTGGACAGGTGGGTCTGTAACGAGAAGAGTTCGTGTCAGCTTTGGGGTCTCTGCATTGTATGGAGATATCTACACGCTGGGCGTGTAGAAACATGGTGATCACCGGATTTGGAGGGTTTGACTGACTTTTAGATCTGTGTTTGCTGGGCTGGTGCCTAGGTATATCGCGAAGTGGCCAATGGGCTGGTCTGTTCTGGAGGTGTCTGGGGAGTAGTATCCCCCCAGCGTCTCAAGCCTGTGTCAGGGAAGAGGTGCGTCAGCTGGTCGGCGAGCTTCGCAACAAAAGTTAGGGCGTTCGGGGCAATGCTCAAGTGACGAACCTAATGATGGCGCAGGTGAGTGAGCTCTCCAAGGTCTGCTGCCGCACTGTTGACTCCACCGCTTCCTTCACCGACGGTGGGACGTCGTTGGGAGAGAGCGCCCAAAAGATCTGTTTATGTCATGGGACAGGAACTGGATCAGCGGCATGGCATGACGGGTGTCACTGGATGGCTGGGCTTACATCTGGCGCTTTCGACGAGCCCCCGGACGCTGTGGGATACAGCTCTTCGTAGCTCTTGGATTTGATTTCATCGATGGCTTCTCTGACCCAGCTCATTGTGGCTGGCTCCTAGGCTGATTGAGAATGTTATGCTGAAGCTCACAGCCGATGATCGTGGCTATCTTTTGTCTTCGGCTACACAAGTTCCCTTAACGAGGCCTTTGGACAAACAGGCCAACTACATAGTTGCCCAGGCCCAAACCTTCCAACTGACTTTTCAACCTCTAAGATGACCAAGTCGAAGACTGTCTGCTTTGTTCGCTCAAAGCGTCCTCATGGTGTTCGAGACTGCTTTGTCCAGAGCCTGCACATTTCCTTCTGGAGAGAGGGGGCGGTAGGCCTCGACTTGTGACAAAGACTGCTGAATCATGGCACATCGATGAACGGCAGTTTGCTACGGCCTCGGGGCCATCAGCGTCCAAAGCGACCGCTCTTGTTCGAGGATTCGAGGATTGCGCGATTGAAGACGAGATCACCAACTTTGGACTCGGATGAGTGTGTCACAGCATGAATAATCATGCAGGACTGTTTTCAACAGGGGAAGTCTACGCAAGAGAGTTCCAATTGGTCCTATTTTCTCAACCTAAAGTTGTAAGGATTCCTTTTCAAAGAGCTCCCCTTCTCCCAATACTCCTCGCTACACTCTTCATAGCCGTCTTGGATGTGTCTCCGCTTCCAGGGCGGCAACTTACCTGTAATTTTCGCAAGGCCCTTGACAAAGTCGTCGGACATGTCCCACAGCGGCTGTGACAAGATCAGTCCACTTTCGTGCCGCTTGCCCGTCCAGTTCGTGGCATCGGGGTGCCGCTCGACGTTGACAAAGACATGGCCTTGCAGCTGGATGTTGTCAGTTCCAAACGTTGACGGGTCGTCCAGCACCGTCCCGAAGGAAACTGTCAGGTGATCATCGAGAGGTTCCAACAGGGGCATCTGCTTGCTTGGGTCCCGAGGATCTTCTACCATGATCAACTTTTTAGTCCACACATCAAGCGTGCGCGTGGTGTTGTGGAGGTCGCCCCTGTGGAGTGTCAGTTTTCTCATGCAACTTGAATCGCGAGCACGGCAGCGCATGTCAACTCACCGTATGATAACACACGTCATACCGAGGCGCCTCGCCTCGGCCTTGACGATGATCTCGCACTGCTGGATCAGTTCCTTTGACACATGCCCGATCTCGGTATTGTATAGAACTTTGGGGTCATCAAATGTCCCCTCCCCCGTGCCTCGGGTTAGTTTCCCCATCTCCGCATCGGTCATGGAGACGCCCCGGCCGACCTTCATGCCTGGCCTGTATTGCCATGATCCAATGGGGACCCGGGGCCTGACAGTCCTGAATGGGGCTATACTTCTCTTCGGGTGATTCTTTTCCAAGTACGCATGCAATATCTTACCGTGCGACCTATGCTGGGGATAGTACGGGTCATTTATTGTGTAATAATGTTCCCTGCCATCTCTTCTCACCACATGCCTCCCTGCATATGGATGCCACGGCGAGTGTAAACGAGGCATTGCGTGATTGGGCTTTTAGTATACGATGCTAGTGGTTAGCTCTCTCGAATTGTCGTCCACGTTATAATACTTCTCAACGCTGGAGCAATTAATTCATGTTCTGGTTCCTTCGTATCGACTTCGAAACAGAAACTGGGCGTTCAGCAAGTATATACTTCTCCATTATGCCACGCCAATTGCCTCATCGGACTGATCACAAAAGCCTGTTAGGACATAAATAGATTCCCATGCCTACTTGCGTAGTGCACTACTCGTCCATGCGATTTGTGATAGGTCAATACGGCCCGGACTCATGATGGCGTTCATTTCAAAATCTACTTGAGCTGGTGCTGAGGGTGTCTAAATTTGGACCTTTAATGTCAAACAAAGAAGCGCGGCTGACACTCGTAATCGTTTCTTCCAATCTGAAAAGATTCATTGTCCATACCTGTTACTCTTTGGTTCGTACGCTCAGCGGAGCGGCATCAGACCTCAGTTGATCCCTATTTTCTCTTTTTCTCGCATACCAACTTCAATCCTCAACTTCAGCCAAGATACCGTAGAAACGAGGGACCACGATCCGATCAACACTAGCACCGTTTCACTGTCTTTACTACTGGCTCAAAATGTATTTCGAGGGTTCGAGACCATCAACCCCGATGTCGACAACACAAGATTCTCAACCCGATGAGAATCAGGCTCCCCTTTCGCCCGTGGACGGAAGGTTTCCCGACCACTTTGAGAGACAGGGGGGCGATGCGGACATGGATGACTTTATCGACTACGAGTACGATGAAGACTATGAAGGCCAGGAAGACTCGTTCCTTCCACTCAGGAAAGGACAGAGATATCATACCTACGATATAGATGATTCCGAGACTCTAGAAGACTTTGAGCAGTACAGACCAGGTGGGCACCACCCAGTCATCCTCGGGGACTGTCTTGGAGAAGATGGTCGGTTCCAGGTGTGGCACAAGATGGGCCAGGGAACATATGGGCTCGTCTGGCTCTGCTACGATCTGGACGTGGGGAAGTTCTGCGCGGTCAAGGTGCTTCGAGATGACCTTTCCAGGCATGCCGAAACGCTGCCTGAGTTGAAACTTGGGGAGTTGCTGGGTGGCGTCTCGGCTAAAGAGGCCTGGGATAACCACATTGTCATGGCTCTTGAGACCTTCACACAGCGTGGCCCAAACGGAGAGCATCTGTGCATTGTCATGCCATTGCTGGGCCCATCCATCACTGAGTCGCGGACCTATAACTGGAACAACCTTCCGCTGCTGAAAGATATTTGCTTCCAGCTCGTGGAAGGGATGGACTTTTTACACCGCCATGGACTCTGCCACGGGGATTTTCGCCCTTCCAATATCCTCTTTAAAACAAGTCTAGCAGATCTTACGGAGGAAGAGATGGGAATATACCTCCCGGAGCCACGGACCTATGACATAGTAATGGCTGGGGAATACGACAACGTTCCCAGATGTGGCCCTCATGCGCCTGAATATGCCGTCGAGCCCCTATTTCTGACCTTGGAGGACGAATGTATCACCAAAGAGATCGCCATCATCGACTTTGGAGTCGCATTCGAGGCCAAAAAGCCAACGACGCAGTCGGCCATACCGGAGAAATACGCCTCCCCCGAGTGCCAACGTGAGATTGGTACACAGCCTAGCATCGGCAGTGATCTCTGGGCCTTGGGCTGTACGATGACGGAAGTACTGTGTGGCGTTACTCCTTTCGAATTTGGTAGCGCTTTCAGCTTTCGGGAGCTGGAGGGCAAACTAGGCCCGATGCCTGAGCCTCACAGGGCCAAAATCGTCGAGCATTGTAAGAGTGGATACACATCTTACCGCCTGCACAACCCTTCAGACCCTAGCATTCACTTGCTCTGGGATACCGACATGTTGGAACGGCGGCAAAAAGAGACACTCGAGGAGTATGGGACTGAGGATATGCTACATCAGGTCCTCGGCCGTGAGGTGGTTCAATTCCATCCCGATGTGTTCAAGGAGCCGACGAAGACCATAGACGAGGCAGTGCTTGCATCTGCGGACAGGTATTTGAAGCCCGTGGTGCCAGAGATTGAGGGTACGGAGCCTGGCTCGATCAAGCGGAGGCTTAATCGCACAGCAATACCCGGGGCGGTAGACCTGCTGAGACAAGTGCTCAGGTGGTTCCCACAGGATCGAGTCGCTGCCAACAAACTCCTCGATCATGAATGGTTCGAGGGCCGCCGCCGCCAGAAAATTTCCGACCCTGCACAATCCGAGGGACCAACGTTTGAAGACATCATTATGGAGGACATTCCCCTGCCAGTGGAACTCAGTGTCAAAATGGAGGATCTACCTCCTCCGCCACAGCCAGCTGGCGGGGGTGCGTTGGTCGGGCCACAGAACTGGCGATTGAATGACCTCGACTTGCTACACGCTGGCCCTTTTGTGCCGAAGTCTATTTGGGGTTTCTTCCAGAAAGCGTTGTGTGTGAAGCCACGGAAATAAGAGACAGGAGCCAGCTGATAATAATAGACTTTGGGGGGGGGGGTCACGCTATTTGTGGGCACAAACTGAATTCGAGATTCCACGAAATGTCCCAACCCTTGATATTTTCGAAACTGAGGCTCGTCCAGTCTGATATACATATTGCAAGTCATGTGCTCCTTACCCGATCAAAATACTTAGTCTTCCCGTAGCAAGCCCCATACTGTCAAACAGTCCCTGTGATAAGAGTCGAACACGGCATTCAACGAAAACACCCCTGAACAGATAGATGCCTACACCCGGAATAGACGCGACGTTTGGTGTGGATTATCACCTGGAAAAACGTGACCCCGGAAAGAGATGCCAGTCGAGGTCCAGTGCAACGTACCGAGGAGCTATCATGCATTGCCAGACATCTTGGCTGGCCCACTCGTCCCCGTCCCCGCATTCAACAGGAGCCGGCCGAGTTCTCGACCCCGTGGAGAAGCCCTGTAGGGTGGATCTTTACCCCGGACGGGAACTAGGGGACCAGCTGCCCCACCACTCCACACCATGCCAATGGGGTGGATCTGGTTGAATGGCACGGCTCATATAAAATAAAAGAGGAGATCAAACTCCCCGCTCTCTTCCGGCGACGAAGTAAACTGATTGCGAGGAGAATTCGAGAACTCTCTTTCCAGATCAAGCAAAACCCTTGGGGATATTTACAGTTAACTCAAACTTTCACCCACACATCCACTGACAAGATGGAGAAAGACATTGCCGATTTGAAAGCGCAAGTTGCTGCCCTGCAACAAGAGGTATCACGGGTAGCAGGTGAGTCTTTCCATCGTCTGACAAGTTCGCGCGGAAAGTGAAAGTATGCTGACACCTCCCTACCTCCCAGACGAGGCAGAAGTCCGCAAGATCCACTTCAAGTATGGCTACTACCTCGACAAGTGCCTCTACAACGAGGTAGTCGACATGTTCGCCGACCACCGGGACACGTACGTCGAGTTCCTCGGGTCGCGCTACCGCGGCAAGGAGGGCGTCAAGCGGCTGTACCAGGGCCGGTTCCAGAACACCTTTGTCAAGGGCCGCAACGGCCCCGTGCACGGGTTCCTCCTCGACCACATCATGATGCAGGACATCGTGGACGTGGACCCGTCCGGCACGCACGCGTGGGTGAGGATGAGGGCGCTCATGTCGGCTGGGACGCACGACTCTGTCAACGAGACGCACCCGCGTGGTCATGTCCAGTGGTGGGAGGGCGGGCTCTACGAGAATGAGTATCTGAAGGTCGGTTTCAAGTCTTCTTCCTCTTTCCGGTCTATTCTGCTGTGCTTTCGAATGTTCCGGGTTCCAAATCGCATCGATTCAGCCTCCACAGCATTTGACTAACACATACTAGGAGAACGGTGTGTGGAAACTGTTCCGGTACAGGTACTTTCCGTTCTGGCACGCCGAGTTCGAGAGCGGCTGGAGTCACACGAAGGTAAGCAGCTTTTGTTTGAGATTTTTTCCCTCGGGGCTTTGATAGTTGACTCCTAATGCTGCAGAAAAACTACATTCCGTGGCCAACGAAGACGTACCCAGAGGACCCCCTCGGCCCTGACGAGATCCTCGAGCAGAAGATGCTCTGGCCGGACACGAGGGTCATTCCCTTCCACTATCCTCATCCTGTGACTGGGCGCAAGATCAATGAGGACGACCTCAGGGCGCCGAACTGGGGCCAGGACGTGGGGACCTCGGACAAGCCTCTGACCTTGAAGTTGCCTGAGGGACAGAAGCGTGAGGGGGCGGAGGAGGGAGTGACCGAGTCGAAGCCGGGTACCAAGATCCTGCCTGAGCTGGTTCAGAACAAGGAGGTCAATGGTGCTTGATTCTCAAAACTTGCACTTAGTATCTCTACAAGCTGTTCACACTTCTTGACTTAGATGTTGCAGAGAATCCGTTATGGTATATAGTCTTGACGGGGGTAGATAACTATCTCCTCCGACCGCAGTGGTCTTCAACAGCACCTTCAAATACACTACTTACAGGTGCCAATTCTCCCCACTGTTTCACCAGTGGGACACCCGGATTTACGGGGATACCACTAGAGCATTAGGCCACTTAGACACTCCGCATTGAGAATCAGTGTGGGGATGCTCATGCTCCACGCCAAGTTGGGTCTCCCCACGATTAGAGCTCAGGGATAGGAGCTCCATTCTTCTCCAACTGCCGCATGTCCTCGGAGAGGGGCCCCGCATTCCGGGATGATCAATACCTTACAGATGGAATAGATTACCCGGGCTCCAGCAACGCAGTGCTTTAGAGTCCTTGGGGCGCGTTTTCCTCGGGAGCAATGCCGATGTCACGAGGAGTTGGTTCCGACGTCTCAGCTGCGGGCTTTCTTGATGGCCCGGAGAGGATGCGACTCCAAGTGTGAGTGTGCATGTTCTGGACCTTTAAGACTTGAGTGTCTCGTGCCGTGGCCTGTTATAAGCAGAGACAGTGTCCCGCCAGACCTGGCCGAGATACCATACTCGCTCACTTTGAGTTTCACCCCTTTTGATCATGGCACACATATTCGCCATCGCGCCCACCGTCAAGGGCTACACCAACGGCCGCCTGACAAAACCAGGCGAGGCAACCACGTTCCCGCAAACCCCGGTCTTCAGTGGCATCAACAAGCCATCGCGCTTCGAAGGCGATGTTTTCGACCTCGAGGTCACAGGGACCATCCCCAAGGAGATAAATGCGACATTCTACCGCATCCAACCGGACCAGCGGTTCCCGCCCCTCTTCGAGGACGACGTGCACTTCAACGGCGACGGCTCAGTGACGGCCATCCGGATCGCCAACGGCCATGCAGACTTCAAGCAGCGGTACGTGCAGACGGACCGGTACAAGGCTGAGACGGCGGCGCGGCGGAGCCTGTTTGGGCGGTACAGGAACCCGTTTACGGATAACGAGAGCGTCAAGGGCGTCATCCGCACGGCGAGCAACACCAACATCACCTTCTGGCGGGGGATGCTGCTCGCGACCAAGGAAGACGGCCCGCCATTTGCTATGGACCCTGTGACGCTCGAGACTCTGGGCCGGTACGATTTTGAGGGCCAGATCAAGGCGCCAACATTCACCGCGCACCCCAAATTTGACCCTGACACCGGCGAGATGATTTGCTTTGCGTACGAAGCGGGAGGAAACGGAAATGATGGTTCTCTTGATATTATCGTGTGGACGATCGATGCGGATGGGAAGAAAAGTGAGGAAGCGCACTACAAGGCGCCCTTTGCCGGGATGATTCACGATTGCGGCCTCAGCCAGAATTTTGTGGTGTTGCCGTTAACTCCTCTCAAGGTCAACATGGACCGGACGAGAGCGGGCGGTAACAAATTTGCATGTAAGTTGTCCTTCCACGGTTTTCCGTCTGACACGTTTTGGAATATTCCAGAATGTGTCACTTCAGGGTCCGTAGCAGGTGATTAACAGGTAGCAGGGGACCCGTACGAGGACCAGTGGTATGGTCTTGTGCCTAGGCGAAATGGAAAGCTCGAAGACGCCATTTGGTTTAGGGGAGATAATGCGTTCCAGGGTCACGTGGCTGGCTGCTACGAGAACGAAGACGGCCACGTCGTGGTGGATCTGACCGTCGCCGACGGAAACGTAAGCATGTGGTCACCATGTGGCCACCCCCCCGGGGGGGCCAACCGCCTAGATAGCTAACTTTGAATGCTTTCAGGTGTTCTTTTGGTGGCCTCCTGATGAGAATGTCACACCCACACAGCCAGGAAAGGTGTCCAAACGGGACCAGCTCAACAGTCAGACGACGCGCTGGATCCTCGACCCAAAGGCGAAGACCAGCACCCGCATCACGCCCGCCTTCGTGTGGAATATCAACGGCGAGTTCAGCCGAATCGACGATCGCTGGGTTACGAAGAAATACCGCCATTTTTGGCAAGCCAAAATCGACCCGTCGAAGCCGTACGACTTTGAGAAATGCGGCCCGCCGGCAGGAGGCCTGTTCAACTCCCTTGGCCATTATACCTGGGACCCGGACAACGAGCTCGCGAGCGGCAAGGAGGACACGTACTTCTTCGGCCCGACGTCCACGGTCCAGGAGCCGAGCTTCATCCCCAAGAGTGAAGACGCCGCCGAGGGCGAGGGGTACCTGATCGCGCTGGTGAACCGGCTCGACGAGCTGAGGAACGACGTGGCTATTTTCGACGCGCAGAATCTGGCCCAGGGCCCGCTGGCCGTGATTCACCTGCCGCTGAAGCTGAAGCTGGGCCTGCATGGCAACTTTGTCGACCACCGGGATATCGAGGCGTGGCAGAGGAGGAGGGAGGCTGGCGGCGACGTTGGGCCCGTCAAGATCGCTACTGAGCCGCTGCCGTGGCAGAAGGAGCTTGCGAATGGTGCTGTGAATGGGCAGAATGGTGCTAATGGCTCGCATTGAACGGATTCTGCTGTGTGTGTACATAGCGTTTGCGCCCACCAATATCTGAGGCTCGGGTCACAGGTCTTCAAGCCAATGACTTTCAAGACCTGGGACTTTGGTACTTATGTCTCCGATTATTTCTTTCCAGGCCAGTGCTTGGACCTTTCTAGCCTTCTCACTTGTGACGTTGACTCTTGCCTTCCTAACGTTTAACTTCATTAGCACTGCGGACTTTTTCCAAGGGCAGGAAATCTAAACCCACTTTAGATATTGTTCATGGGTTAACCATGCGATCGAGAATTGCCCCTAGCGCTAAGGTTAGTCGGAACACACTGCATCACCTCAACCATTGTAAAAGAGACCTCTGTTGCTTACATGTTCTTCTTTGGGTCGAAGGGCGGCCTTGACATAATGCCGGGCACCATGGTCAGGAGTCTTCCCACTAAAGGTCAGGTACACCCAGACCAGAGGTTTCATAAACCACCCCTCATCCTCCACGTGGCGTGCAATGTCAGTTTTCACCATGCCAGGGCACACGCTGTTGACAATGACCTGCGGCCTGCTTTTATCAGTACCTGGTGGCTTCGGCCACACTGTATTTTTTAAATCAACTGTTCATTGGTCTGACTGCTGTCTGCTTAGCTTTCCGACTATTCTTCCCTAAGCTCGTGCATAAAGTTACGTATAACTTAGTATATCTCTTTATTATCCTCTTCCAAAGAAATATTATAATCTTTCTTTCTACCTTTATTTTTTAACTCCTTTTTAATCCTTTTAAAGGCTATTATATTACTAATAATAAAATAATAAATTTAATAAAATATAATAAAATTATATTCCTTTATATTATTAATTTTATTATAAATATTATTTTTATATTTCTTTAAAAGTTTTATAATATTTTTATAAAAGATATCTAGGTATTTTAAAATAAAGTAGTTTTTTATTTTAATTTTTATTAAAGTTAGTTTTAAGATTAAATATTAACTATAGTAATAACTTATTTAACGAGGATCTTCTTAAAAGCTTATTTTTATAATTTCTTTAGAAATCTCTTTAGGGAGATATATATTAATATAGGTAGAAAAAGATTAAGTTTTTAATTAAGATTATATTTATAGGATTTATAATATATATAATTATTAAATATAATGGGTATTAAGGGTAAGGTAAATAAAGTGCTATTAATAGGTATTAGTTACTATTAAAATTAATTCTTAGCTTTTTTAAAGAACCTTTAAGGGGCCTTTAATCCTTTTTTATTCTTTAAGCCCTTAATAGCTAATTACTAAGCTTTAAGTATTATAATTATATCTTTTCTAAGGAGCTAAATCTTTATAATATTAATTATTAATCATCTGCCTTATTAGCTAGGCTTTTAAGTTAATATAATAATAATATATCGCTATTTTATGGTATATAAGCTAACTTAGCGCTTATTTTAAGAATTATTACTATATACCTTTTATCTTTAATTTCTTTCTTTTTAATAATAATTATTTCTATTTATAATTAATTATTATACTTTTTTATTATAATTATTATTTTTTATTATATTTTTAAATTTGTTTTATTATTATTTTATATTTAAGATATTTTTATTAATTTAACCTTATTTTTTTAATTTTAAATTATTATAAAGCTTTAAGGATTTTAAATTAAGGTTATATAATAAAAGCAATTTATATTATAAGTTTTTTATTATAATTTTAAATAATAATTATTAATTAGGTTAATTAGGTAGCTAAGGCTTTGCTTAGGCTTAATAAATAACCTTTTTTATAAAAATAGCTATTTAAAGCTTTATTATTAATTATATAATAGCTTATATAGCTAAATATATCCCTTTTAATTTTATAAAATATAATAAGTTATATTTCTCCTTTTATATTTAATATTTTAATAAGAAACTTTTTAATATAAATATATTTTTAATAAAATTATAATATATTAGCTTATATTATTTAAATAACTATTAAGTATTACTTTAATTAAATTTAAATCTTAATAATTTTATATTAAATACTTTAAATTAATAAAATTTACTTCTTAAATTTTTTATAATTATTTTTAATAATAATTATATTAATTATAATATTTAATTTACCCCTTTATTTATTAATACCTTTATTTTTATAAATTTATCTTTTCTTTATATATAGATTATTAATACTTTAAATAATAATATAAATATATTATATAGCCTTTATTTACGCCTTATTTTAATTTTATTAATACTTTATTTATTTATAAATATTATTATTATTTAAGCCTTTTTTATAAAATTCTTTAATAATCCTTATATTTTAACTTTATCTTATATAAAGAGGGATATTAATAAAAATATTTAATTATTAAAAAAGATAGGTCCTTTAAAAGTATTTTAATTCCTTTATAAAATATTTATTCCTTTCCTTAATTATAAATATATAAATATTCCTTTTAAGGCTTATATTTACCTTTTATTAGCTTTATAAAAAGATTTTAATTAAATTTAATTCTTATTTTTAGCTTTTAATTAAAATATCTTAATACTTAAAATTTAAATAATAATTTAGAAATAAATAATTATTTTTTAAGCGCCTTATAAATATTATCTTTAGAAGTTTCTTAAGAATTATAAAAGTAAGATATTTATATTATAATTATTTATTCCTTATATTATTAATAATATAAATACTTTATAATATAATTAATATAATAAAAAGTATTATTCTCCCTATATTATAATATATTTTATTTTTAAAAGTTATATAATTAAAGCTAATTATTAATAAAATAATTTATTAATTATAAAAAGTATTATTAATATTTACCTTATCTATATTATTTTATAAGGGCTTATTAAGAATATTAACTTTATAATATCCTTTTATTAATAAAAATACTTAAATGCTTTTTAAGCTTAGCTAATAATTTTAATTATAACTTTTTTATTTAATAATTTTAGTAATATATTAATATTTAAAAAGATAATAAATAATTTAAAATATAAAATAAAAAGTTTTAAAAAATAATATATTTTAATTTTTAATATAAATACTTTTAATATATTTTTAATTTTATTTATTAACTTTTTAAATAAAATTTAATAATTATAAAGGCTTTAATTTTTTACTTATAAGCCTTAATAAATATATATATCTTTAAGCTTATAAACTTTTTAAGGAAATTTAATTATATAAAGGACCTTTAAGCTAATATCTTATAAAATTTAATAAATTCCTAATATAATATATTATATATATCTTTAATAAATTAAAACTTCTTATTTTAATATAAAGTAATTTAAAGCTTTTTAAAAAAAGTTAAAAATATAATTATAAAGGTATATAAAGATTAGCTTAAAGGCTATATTTTGCTTTTATAAAAAATAATTTATAAAATAAGAATAGCTTTATTATAATAATTATTTAATAAGAATATATATTAATAGAATAATATAAAATAATACTTTAAATATTAATTAATACCCCTTTATATTAATCTTTTAAATAAATAAATTTTAAATAGCTTAAGTTATTTATCTTTTTTATAAAGCTTATATTATTTTTTTATTAATATTTTTTAATTTTTTAAGATAATAATTATATTACTTTTTATCTTTTAATTTTTATTTAAATTAATTTAAATATATTATTATAAAGCTAACTTTTTATAAATTATAAATATATCGCCTTAATTAATTTAAAGGTAATTTATTTAATTATCTTATTATATTAAAGTAATATTATTTATTATATTAAAGTTTTATAAATAGCCTTTTTTTATTTAAACCTTTAATATAACTTTATCCTTTAATCTTAATACTTTAAAATTTAATTATCTTATTATTTTAATTCTTTAAATTTAAATTATTAAGCTATTTTAATTATTTAATATAAGATTATCTTATTATTTTAGCTTTTTAGCTTTAAGTTATTAAGTTATTTTAGCTTTTTAAATTTATCTTATTAAGTTATCCTAGCCTTTTAACCTTATTTTATTTAATTATTTTAATTTTTTAGCTTTATCTTATTAATTTATTTTAGCTTTTTATTTTTACTTCTTTAATTATTTTAACTTTTTAACCTTATTTTATTTAAATATCTTAGCCCTTTATTTTTACTTTAAGGCCTTATTTTAATTATTTTATATTTATCTTTATTATTATTTATATTTCCTTCTTTAGATTTTTTAATAAAAATTTATTATTTATTTAATAAATATATTATTCTTTATTATTTAAGAATTATATTTAATAAGCTACTTTTTTTATTTTATTAAATAATAAATTATCTTATTTATTTTTTTATAACTTTAAATTACCTTTAATTCTTATTTTACCTTCTTATTCTTTAAATTAAAAATATCTTAATTATAAATTAATAAATCCTTTAATTCCTTAAATCTTTAAAGTTTTAATAAGTTAATATAAAAGGTATTATAAATTTAAAAATACTTCTTTAAAAGTATTAAATAATATATTTATTTTTCTTTATAAATAATTATTTAAAAAAGGCTTATTTACTTTAAAGCTAACTTTTTATTTTTTAATATTAAATATTTTGTAAATAATATAACTTATTGCCTTATTTAAAATTATATAAATATATATTATATATTATATACCCTTATTTAAGCTTTTATAACTTCTTTTTAATTATTTTTAAAGATCTTTTATAATATTTTTAATTTATTATATCTTTTAATTATTATTAATACCTTTTTTTATAAGATATTATTTATAATAAGCTATTAATTTAATAATATTTAAAATAATAATTTATAATTATATAATATAAAGAATAAAGTTATTTTAATTATAGCGTTTTTAGTTAAATTATATATAAAATATATTATTTTTAATAATTATAATTAGTTTTATAAGTTATTAATAATAAATGCTTATAGGTATTACTTTAGTATTTAATTTATTTATTTTATTTACTTATTATTTATTAAGTAATATATAATAATATATTTATTTTTAATTCTATTAAATTAATATAAATAATATTAAAATTTATTAATAAAGATTATACCTTAATTAATTATAATTCCTTATAATAATATAAACTTATATTTTATTTCTTAATAAAATAAAGCTATTAATTTAATAATATTTATTATTATATTTATTAAAAAAAAGAAGCTTATTTTTATATAATAGTTTATTATTACTAAAATTAAATTAACTTTTTTAAGCTTTATTAAAATTAATAATAAGCTTATAATAAAGTTTATAATAAATTTATTTATTTTTTAAATAAAAATTAAAAGTAAAGTAAGCTCTTTATATAAATAATAATATAGAATAAAGTTATATTAATATATTATATAAGAGTATATATATTTTATTATAAAAGCCTTTAAGCTTAATTAAATAAAATACTTTTTAATTAAGTTTTATATTTTTATTTAACTTTAATATTTATTTAAAGAAATATTATAATTAATTTAAAGGATTTTCTATTTTAAAGCTTTTTATTTTAATATTAATAAATAGCTTTTATAATATAAAAATCCTTTATATATTTTATATTTATCCCCTATTAATTTAATATTATATTAATTAAAGAAAGTTATCCTTTAAATAATATCCTATATCTTTTAATTAATTTCTTAAGCTTTATATATTAACTTTATTAATAAAAAATAAAACCTAAAATATATTATATTAATGCTTATAATATATATTTAAACTTAAACTTTAATAATAAATTACTTTTATATAAGGCTTATAAAGTTAAGCTAGCTTATTATTAAGGGTTTTTTATTAAGATTTCTTAATATTATTATATTTTATATTATAATAATATCTTTAAGCTTTAATTAATTTTTAAAGGTAATTTATAAATTATTTCTTTTAACTATAATTATCTTTAATTTTAATATTAAGACTTAATTAAGGTTTATTAAAGTTTTATCTCCTATATAATTTAATTACTTTAAAGGGATATTAGCTAAATTACTTTTTCCTAAGTAATATTTAATAATAAAATTAAATCCTATTAAATATATAAGCTATTAAATTTATTTCTATATTAACTCCTTTTATTTTATAAAGCCTTATAAATTATTATAATCTATTAAAACTATAATTAATTTATAAGCGCCTTTTAAGTATTACTTTTAATAATAAAAACTTTTTATAATAATGCTTAGCTTTTTATTATAAATTATTTAATTTACTTTAATATTTATAAATTTTTAAAATCTAAATATTATTAAATACTAAATTAATTTCCCCTTAAACTTATAATATTAAAAAATAATAACGGCTTTAACTTAATTTAATATATTATTCTTAATTTATATTAAAAGCATTAAGTTATAATATTAAAATAAAAGGATCTTTTAAAATTAATTATATAAGTAATTAAATGCTTTTTGAGCTTTTTTTATCTTTAATATATAAAGGTTAAATCCCCTTAGCTTTTAACCTTATTATATTCCTTTTAATAAATTATTTAATAATTATATAATCCTTAAATAGCTTTTAATAAACCTTTAATAAAAATTATAAAATCTAAAAAATACTTATATATTTTAAAAGGTTTATAAAGCTAGCTATTTTTAAATAATTTTAATCTTATTAGGGTTTATTTATATACCCTTTTAATTAATTATAAAATTAAGGAATTCTATTTACCTTTAAAAAAAGGCATACTTTTTCTTATTTTTATATAACTTAATAATTAATAATTACTTAATAATAATTTATAAATATTATATATATTCTTCTTTAATTTTTAAAAAGATTAAGATATTATTTAAATAAATAATTATATATATATTAATATAATCTCCTAGAATTTCTATAATATAAGATTAAAAAGTTACTAAGGCATTAATTAGCTTAAAGGGTATTACCTTAAATTTAAAATACTTATAGCATATATAAAAAATAATCTTTTATTTATTACCTTCTTATATATAGATTTAATAATATATATTTATTAAATTAATCTTTAAAAAATATTATATATTTAATAATTAATTTAAAATCTTTAATATTAAAGGTAAGAAGTAATAGTTCTTTATTATAATTTTATTAAAGGTATAATAATTAATATATAACTATAAGGTTTTATTTTTCTTTAAGGTAAATAAAATAAAGATATTTAATAAGCTTTTACTAAGGATAATTTACCTTAAAGATAAGGCTTTTTTAAGCTATTTTTATAAAATACTTAACTTCTTTTTAAAAAATAGTTTTAAGGGTAGAAATAATAATAAAGTCTTAAAAAAAAGATTAATTATATAATCTACTATCCTTTTAAAAGAAAAACTTTTTATTTTTATAATAATAAAGAAAGATTTTAAATTATATAGCTAAAGATATATTTTAAGTTATTCTTTTAAAATCTTTTTATTTTTTATTATCCTTTATAATTCTTATATAATGCTTTTTTATTTATAACTTAAGGAAATAAGTTTTTTTAAAATAATTAAGGAATAATAATATATAAAATATTATAAATTCCTAAGGAAAGCTTTTAAATATTATTTCTTAAGCTTATATTTATTTTATTTTAATTATTAGCTATAAGGGAAGAATTTTAAGCTTATTTAAAATATATTTAAAATTAGTACCTTAAGTAATAAGATAGATTTATATTATTTTTAATTAATAATTAAATAATTATAAGTTTCTTTCCTTTAATTTTTATAATAATCTTTTATTAATAAAAAGATATAAAATATATTATATATTAAGACTTTAATATATTATATATTAATAATTTAAATTTCCTTTTTTATAAATAGCTTAAATTTATATTTTTAAATTAATAAATAGCTTATAAGGTTTATTTAAGCCTAAGTATTTAAATTAATTTTCACTCTTTATATATCCTTTTTTAAAAATACTTCTTTTAAAATTATAAATATTTTACTTACTTTTAATTCTTCTTCTTCCTTTAAATATAATTATCCTAAATAACTTTCTTCTTTAATTTCTTAATCTTAAAATAAGAAGGTATTTTAACCTCTTTTATTTTAACCTTAGCCTTAGCCTTTATTATTTTAATTTTATATTAATTTTATTTAAGCTTTTTTATTAAGGGGTATTAGGTAATTATTTAAATAATAATAAGTGCTTTTATAATAAAAATATATAATAAATTTCTTATATTTATTTAATAAATTTAATTTTAAGGGGTTTATAAAGCTATTTAAGCCTTTAATATTTTAAGATATTTAATTATAATTAATTCCTTTATAGCCTTTATTATAGCTTCCTTAACCTTTAAAACCTTAATTACCTAATTCCCTTATATTTAGCTTTTAATTAACTTTAATATTATAAGGTGTCTTATTTAAAGTCTTTAAGGTTTTTATCTTCTTTAGCTTTATTTCCTTATATTTTTACTTTTAAATATTCTTAAATATATTAATTTAAATTACTTAGGCTAATTTAATTATATTATTTTTAATTTAAGGTATATTTATAATATAATAAAAATAGATTTTTATTTAAAGTTAATTAATAAGTTTAAATAAAAATAAATTAATTCTTTTAAAGTTACTTTATAATTTCTACTTTAATTTTAATATCTTAAGGTATTAATAAAAAGATTATAAGTTTTTTTTTATTTTTTATTATATTTTATTTAAAATAATTTAAATAATTCTTATAATATTATAAGGGTTTTATTTAAAATCTTTTATAAATTTCTTAAAAAAAGCTTAAATATAATAATTAAAGAGGGTTTATCCTTCTTATAATAAAAATTTTATATAAATATCTTATTTATTTTAATATTCTTTATTAATATAATTTAATATATATATAATTTTTATTTTATTATTATATAATATTTATAATTAAGAAATTTAAGTTTATTTAATATTTATTAATTAATTATTATATTATTAAAGAAAGCAGCTTATAAGGAGAATAATAATATTAATTAATTTAAGGTTTTTTAAGGATTTCTTTTATAACTATTAGCTTAAAAAAAGGATAATAAGTTATTTTTATAATTATTAATTTTTATTTTTTAAATAAATAGCTTATTTAATTTAAAGACTTATATTATCCTTTTAAATAATTCTTAAATTACTTTTATTATTATCTTAAGTTTATCTTAATTAGCTTTAATTATTCCTTAATAATATTATAAGTAGTATTTTAAAAAAGAATTAGAATTATAATATATATAATTATTAAATATAATAAGTATTAAGAATAAGGTAAATAAAGTATTATTAATAAATATTAATTATTATTAAGATTGATTTTTAGCCCTTTTAAAGAACCTTTAAGGGGCCTTTAATCCTCTTTTATCCCTTAAGCCCTTAGCAGCTAGCCGCTAAGCTTTAGGTATTATAGGATTATTATATTTTATAAAATTATTTTAATTTTTATTATATAATTATTTATTTAACTTTTTAATTTATAGCGCTATTAAAAGTAATTCTTATTAGCTTTATTTATATAGCTATTATAAAGCTATTATTATTTACTTAGCTATAAGTTATAATTATATTTAAAACCTATTATTATTAGCATTATGTTTTTCTTTTTTTAATGCTAGGTGTTTAAGTGTTTATTATTATATGAAGGGATTGATGTATATTGCTTAAGAGGCATATGTATATAGATTAAAACGAGACCACTTATCAGTACCTGGCGTGACTGCAGGATACACGAGCACGAATCCGATCGCTCCTTACTCGCCATCTGGCCCCAGCGCTCGTTTGGAGATCTCCTCGATTGCGTACATGACCAGGAGCTTGCTGTTGGCGTAGTTGGGCTCCGCGATCTTCCATGCTGGTGGCCAGTACTTCTCGTCACTGAGACGGCCCAAGATCCCTTCCTTCTCTGGCCATTCTTTCCAGTGTGTTATATCGGGATACAGGTGATCTCTCGAAGTGACAAAGACGATGTGGGCCGGTGAGTCTCGGTTTGCGCGCTCGGACTTCATCATGTCCAGGAGCAGCATTCCAAGCAGGGTCGTGCTCAGTGTGTTGACTTGGATTGTCATTTCCCTGCGGAGTGTCAAATTGCACGCTCTATGAAACGAGACTTTCAAAGGACGAGAAAGACCTCAGAAACTTACCAGCCCTCGGGACTGCGAACAAAACGAGAAGGCAGCATCCCCGCGTTGAGCACGGCAATGTCGATTCCACCCTGCCCTCCACGAGTCTTCTTGAGCTCGGCTACAAAGGCAACGCAAGAAGAGTACCGCGCCATGTCGAGCTCCATGACGCGTACATTCGCCTCTGGCGCAGCCCTATGGATGGCTATTCTGGCGCTCTCGCCTCGGGATTTCGCACGGCAGGTGATGATCACGTCGGCGCCCAGCTGGGCAAAATGCAGCGCCGCCGCCAGGCCCAGGCCTGTTGTCGCCCCGATGACAAGGGCCGTCTGTCCTTTGAAAGTGCCTGCCGGGGGCAGAGGCTCTGGGATGAAGCGGCCTTTGATGCGCTGGAAGGGAAGGTCGAGAAGCATCGTGTTCAATGTTCGCGGTTGGTGTTTGCTCAAATGTGTGGACGTCGTGTCAAGACGACGAAGTGTGCAAAGTGGCACCAGCTACAGGAATCGGGACAGCTTTGCTTTAAGTGAATTGTGGGCACTGGAAGAAGAGGTCTGGACCAACCCGGTATGCGGCAAGGATTGGTTGCGTGTTGGTGGCGGTACGAGATGCGCAGCGCATGTAATCTAACTACCAACAGCCAACAGGTCAGCAAATGCTCCGAGAAGGATTCCTGTGAATCCTTGTTCGAGCATAACCAATCTTGGCGATCCGGACTCACTGATTTGATGCCATTGCCAAGGTCCGTCTCGGACACATGGGCGAATGAGTATCCGACGGGTCGCGGTGATTCTTTCGAGCCGCCCCGGACACTTGAAATCTCTGAAGGTAAAGGCGGGCCAGACAATCCAGTTAGCAGGATATGATAATGTCAATTCATTTGGGATACGGAGGTTTCAGTGGAGGTCATCAATATGAGCAGGCTGGTAGTACAACCACTGCATCACTCAAACGATCCCAAGTGGGTTGGCTTCCATGATTGCTTCCGTATCCGGTCTCCTCGAATGTCTAAAGCACTAAGCGAAATACAGCAAAACCAAAACTCTCCCATTCGCCACAATCTGGTCACACATCACCCAGGACTCGGCCCTCCAAAGGTGATGCACCTGCCAATCAAGCCAATGGATCGAAAAAGTCCTCCGCCCAACCACTTTGTCCAGCCAAGGGGCTTGTCCTACCCCCGACGAAAACGTGGTCGAAGAAAACATCGGTCACCGCCTCCTCAAGCAACTTCTCATACTCACCAAAGTTCTTGACATAATTTTCCTCCTCGCGCGGCTTGTCCATCCACGCGTAAGGAGAAGGCACGTCGCTCAGATCCACACCAGGAATGTCGTTCTCCCTCTTCTTGTCCTCCCAGAACTTCCGGAACACATCCCGGTTGTAGGTCTTGTACCCAATTCCGGGGATATACCACTCGTTAATTACCCTCGACTCCTCTACAAACAGGTTTAAGACCTTGACGTGCTCCGCTCGGATGGGCTCACCGAAGACATGGACCAGGACCTGCGTGCCGGGGGTGCCGGACTGCTGGATGTTGGCCGCCTGCGTCGGCAGGGTGCGCGGGGCGGGGAGGCCGAGCAGGTCGGTGAAGTGCTCGCGGAGGCACGCGTGCAGGTCACCGAGCTCGTTGTTCCTGACGAGGTTGTGGTCGGGCTCGTCGATCAAGTTGTCCCAGAGATCGAACGAGGACTTGGCGTGGCGGCAGAGCCAGGGGAGGCCGAGCAGGAAGGCCATGATGGAGGGGATCTGCCTCGGTGACTCGAGGGCATACTTGTTCGGGACGCGCACTTCTTCGTAGATGGCCGCGTCGCTTTCGCAGTCCCGGCCTGGGTGGAAGCGGTGCCGGTCGCCGTGGCAGTTGACCTTGAGGCCAGGAAGGGACTGGTGGGGGTAGCGGGGGATGTTGACGACGCATGGGTGGTCGAGGTCTCCATAAATAATTCCTTCGATAACATGCCAGACATCTTCCATCTCAACGTCTTCCAAGCGGACCGTCATGCCGAGGCCGTCGGCTGGAATGACCGGCTCCAGCTTGCCTGCGACGACGAGAAGGGGCCCCCAGTATGTGTGCAAGTGGCCCGGGGGTCCGAGGTTCAGCACGCTCTTGTTAACGGACGAGGCGTGCTCACCCCTACTCTCCTGGCAGAGAGCTAGGCTTGTGAGCCAGCGCTGTGGCACGCGGGCCGTCACGTAGTTGATGTACGTCACTGGCGTCAGCTCGGTCAAGCCGTCGGTCGGCAGATTGGCGTATAGGTGTGAGAGGGCTACAGCCATGCGATCCTCCCTCATCAGAACCCACATCCACTCAGGCTTCTTCTTATCCTCTGGAAAGAGTATAGCCCGGATATGGAGAGGGGAAGGGCGTTTGTCGCTCGTGTAACGGTCGAAGGCACTGCAGAAGATTTTGTGGGTGGGTCGGTCAACCTTTTGGCACTCGGCTGAGCAGTAACGTGTGCCGCGGCAGCCCGTGCATATCAGATGTCCCGGTTGCGGGCAAACAGTGCATAGCATGTTGCTTGTTGGCTCACGGGAGAGCATTTCGTCGCATACATTCTGCCAGACTCTGATCCTGGCTGCTTTGAAAGGTGTCTTGCCTGGGGTGTATGGCGCGTCCTGCGTGTTTTTGAAGATATCCATGGCGTGACTTGGGGCAGAATATCGTGGTTGTGAGTATGGTTGGGCCAGAGACGATGAACTGAGACCTCAACAGTTACAAATCGCACAGAAATGTCAAGGAGGAGGAAAGGCACCATATCTATAGAGTTCTTTCCAGAGTCCTGCCTAAGGTCGCTACTGGACTCAGGCACTGAGGAGTCAACTGAGTCAACAAGTCAGCTTGAAATTCTTCAAAGAAACTCAAACGGCAGTTGAGAGCTATCAACTGCAGCACACATCTCGCAACAAAATCTACATGCGCCACAGGCTTATCGTGAGCATGCCACTTACGAAAGGGGCTCTAACTATGCACCAGCCAGTCACCGACCCCTGTCTGTGTCAGTCAGCTCATGGCACACAAAGGAGCTGCAGTATTTCAGACCGCCACACCCATGATAGGGTGTTCGTCTAAAGCGGCCATTGACGACACGCCGCCTACGCAAGTTAGAAGAGGTTCGAAGCCGTTTATCCGCCCGAGTTTTGATTCTAGTGACAGCTTTTGATTAAGTGGTATGCCTAGCCGCACTGTAGACCTTGTGCAAACTCCTGTTGACCTGAACTACACGTTGTGGCAAATTGGTTTCTTTATCCTCCCAAAGTCCAATCCTGATCCAGCAAATTTCCCTCAATAGCTCAGAACACTGTTGTTGCATCCATTCTAGGTGCGGTGTCGGGATGACCTGTGGCAGGAGAGCAACCGTGCCCGTGGAGCCGGAGTTTCCACAGACTTTCCAACTCTGGTTCCTGCTGAGGCTCATGGATCAGCCTCGGTCTGTGATAGTCGGGACCGCAACTCTCATACTCTACCATCCTCCGCCGCTGCTATTGCCCCAGCCTGACTGAGCCAGGGCCTGCCAGCCTCTGGCATCGTAACTGTGATGCGGGTCGCTGAGGGGCTTGAAATCTGCTGCCTGTCCTCTGAGACCGTTCTTGTTGACAGGAGTGGCATCAAACGGAGGGCCAGATGGTGTGTTTTCCTTCTTTACTGCTGTGGCCTGGGGTGTGAGCTTAAAAACGCGTAGTTTCTTCCAGGAAAGACGATGGCACCAACCTTGGGTCTTCATTCTAGGCTCAGCAGCGGTTCCATTCGTAGCTTCAAGGGTGGCCATGGTCTTCTTGAAGCAGTCCGTAAGCTGCCCGGGGCTCACACCGTTCAAGTTGGCAAATCTGAGAGTATGTTCCACCACATCGTTGATGTCGAAGTTGTCCATGGCGGTGTCAATCGCCGCGTCGAGACTATCTTCATCGACGATGAGGTCAATGAGGAAGTCCTCGAGGTTGGCGTCGCGAGTACGACCGTTGGCGTGCATAGCCGCGTCGAGTGTTGTCTGCACGATCTCGCTGCTAGTCATATGATCGCTGCGGAGCGCGTTCTCGATGACGTGCTTGACAACATCCTGGGTGCTGGACTTGGTGTGCATCGCGCCGCTGATGACCGGCTCGACGGTGGCCAGGGTGTCGAGGCGCTTCCGCATGGCGCTCACCTCATTCTGCTGGTTCTCGAGCTCCGCAGCCTTTGCTGCGAGTGCTTGCTTCTGGGCTTCGAGCTCCTTTGTGAGCTTTTCGATTGTCTCGACCGTGGATTGCTGCTTTTGGAGCTCGTGCTGCTTTGCATCGAGCTCCTGCTTGAGTTTCGCAAAGTGAGATGACATCTTCGGGACGCGATTGCGAAAGTTTTCCAGGAAACGAGAAACTATGGGGGCGAGGACGAGGTCAGGTAGTGACGCTCCGTGGTGAGTCAAGAGGCAAGGTCAAGGCTGGGGGAAGAGGGCAGGTGCAGTGTTGATGGATTAGGCAACCTCAGTGGGTCAGGTCGAAGGTTGGCTGAGGCTGGGGTTTTCGGTCAGGCAAGCCTTCTAGGCACTAATGGGCTAAAACAACCTTTCCAAATCCATCCCACGTATTGCAGCTGGCTCACTGATGGCGGAAGGTAATGGAAGGTCTCGGTGCGTGCCTTCTCAGGGACTATCAACCAAGGCAGGAAGGAGACGAAGGGTTGATTGGATTTGGAACATTTGAAACACAATGAACCAAGGCAAGTCGCAGACTCAATCGTTGGTGAGTTTTTGTTTTTGACCTGAGAGTCTCCGTATCGACTTTCCGTACACGAAGTGTGGGAATGTGCTTTCTTCGTAAGGTCAAAGGCACGTTGTCGCGTGGTCGTAAAGACCCAGTCTAAGACTGAAGAAATGTTGACTGATTTTCCAGGTAGCTCCATACAAGTGTGCCCAGGATTACTCACATCTACGGCAGAGATGAATCATACTCAGCGAGCTATGAACCGACTTGTTCTGCAATCAACACTTCCCGACAACCCAGCGCGCAGCGATCCACGAAAAACGTGATCTGTACCAAGAAAGGAACTGTCCCGACCCGCAAAGAACGTATCATGATCAGGCACACCTGTAGCTTGCTCATCCAGTCCCAGCATCCGTCTTGTACACCCCACGCCCGTTCCAGCCAAAGTCCGAGATCCGATGACAATGAACTCCAGTGTCTCCCCCACAGGACGACTGTCGAAATACCACCTCTACACCGCCCCCCTAATCACTGAACCTTGTCACGGCGATCGTCACGGCGGTACTTGAGCTTGGCCTTCTTGCTGGCTGGCTCCTGTGACTGATCGTCGTCGGAATAAGTTGCAGTGGGCTTATTAGCGGACTGAGCCTTGGCGCGGGCCCTGTCGGCCAGGACCTCCTTAACGGCCTTATCCGCCGCAAAGTATTCTCCGGGCCACTGAGCGACCATCATAAACGGGTCTCCGAGGGCTCGCATGCCCGGGCCGCCGCTGTCGATCGACTCCAGAGCAGCCTTGACCATGGCATCTACGACTGAGGAGTCGACATCGTCTTTACTGCTGACGTCCTTCTTGCTTGGTCGGGGCTTCGGCATCTCTTGGGGCTTCTGGGACTTCTCGGTCTTGGGGCTCTCGGACTGTGTCTGTTTGGCACTCTGAGACCCAGGAGATTGGAATCGGGCAATCTTGCTTGGGCCTGTGTTGAATTGCGTTAGTATTGGATCGAAGAGAAACTAAAGTCACGATGGCGGGGGAATACGAAAGAAACGTGACCACCCGTTATGGGTGCTGGAAGGATAGGAGGGGCAATGTATGGATGTAATGATAGGGATGCTATCAAGGAGATAGCATGGGGTCAGATGTGCCGTAGGGGTTGACCGTACCAGCAGCGTTGGCAGCAATGCTCTGGCGCACCTCGGTGACCTCACCAAGCTTAATCTCCTTGGAGAAGGCCTTGATGATACTCTTGATGTCCCGGTAGTCCATGCCCATCCCCATGGCACAGCCCAGCACCGACAGCACCGACGTCCTCACCATGGACGGGTGGCCCCTTACGGCAGACACGAAAGCCTCCTTCACGACGACGGGGGCCTCGATGCCCCTCTCTATGGCGGTGCTGACGGCAGGGGGGATTATGTCGGCGGCGAAGATGTGGTTGGAGTTCCGCGATGCTTGGAGCGCCGCCTGGACGACGTCACTAGTGTTGAGGTCGCAGGCCCGCACGGTCTCGAGCGCCGCCTTGATGACGCCCTCGGCGTCCAGCTGGCTCGCCTGGACGGCAGCCTGGATGATCATCTTTACAAGGCCCTTGCGGCCGAGGTACTTTCTCATGCTGATTAGGGCGAGCTTGACGACCTCCTCGGCGGCGATGTTGCCGTTCGCGAAGGGGTCGGAGCTGGTGGTGCCCTCGACGGCCATCTCGAGCAGATCGGTCGGTGCGATGGTGGTGGTGGGTTCGTTTGACAGAGCATCCTCGATCGCGTCGCGAATGCCACTGCGGGCGGACTGGAGCTTCTGGAGCGACTCCTTCAGGTCCTGGAGCTCTGCCTCGCGGGCCGCGGTGTCGGCCTTGCGGGCGCGGAGGACATCCTCGCGGCGGCGGATCTTCTTCTCCAGCAGCTCTGTCGGCGTGGACATCTTCTTGGTTTTGAGTGGATCGACAAATATTCAAATATGATGGGTGCGGACTGTGACGGTTGCGGTCGGGAAGCCTCTTCTGACGAGCTTGTCAATTTAATGTTGTTGCCTCGTCTGCCGCTGGGATGGGACGCACTCACTGGGAGACTGAACCTCAAAGTCCGAATGCTCTGCAACAAGTCATGTAGCGTGTGACCCAGGATTGAGGCAATGTTTTCAGCGAGAGCTACGAGTGTCCGAGAGGGAGAGAGAGGTCCTGCGTGGCCAAGGTGGTTCGGCCTGGTGCTTAGACACAGGGGGCTAGATTCAGGTGAATGCTGGCCAAAGGGTGAAGCATAGCCTGTATTAAAATCCTTCCACCGTAGGTCAGGGTGGTCTATATCCTGATGGTGGGATGTTGGAGGCATCGGCCTTGATTCACGAACGTCCCGTTGGTCCTCACTGATGGCTCGTAAATGGCGGATCCAGCTATGTGAAGGGAAACGGTAGCTCCCTGATCACTTCACACCTTGTTGTTCGATGGTGTGGGCAGCGCTCACCATTCAATTCACACAGACATACTCGGATGTCCAGTGAATGCAAAGAGGGTCGAGGATCCCATACTCAGATCGCCCTATGAAGCACTCAGTCAGGTCGGTCCTAGTTTGAGTGTTCCTGTCTCGCAACTCGAAGCATAAACTGGCAGGAGCAGTTAAGGCAGGCACAATGCAATGCGTGAGTGTCATTGCTGATTTATTCGTCCTACGTGGCTCCACCAATTGGTGATGTACACATATGTCTGCTTCGAACACATCCTTCCCAGAAGAACAGTGATAATCTAGTAGAATGAGGAAGACTTTGGACGGAGTCCACCACATCGAGTCAAGCCGATCGCTACCATGGTAGAGTAACTTTTTAATCTTGCAGATGTCGTGAAGCCATTCAAGCTCTTCAGCCCGGTTTGACAACTTCTCTAATCATGTGGCTGTGTGTCAGTCGTGAACGAACATGCATGAGTCTCGGTAGACTAGAAAGGGCGATCTGGTCGATGGGGGTATAGACTGTGGGCGACCTCCTGTGGGATGGTCTCCTGTGGGATAGTCTCCTGTGGGATAGTCTCCTGTGACATAACCTCCTTGGGCAACATCCGTCTCGTATACAACAATCTGTTACCTCCTCAGGAGGGACCTCCTATGGGATGTGCAGAAGCTCGGACTGGTTGGCTCAGAGCTAGTGACTCTGCTTTCGTCGGATGCCCCCGTGGGCCGAGTCAGCCATGCTGGCCCCAGGTCGAACGGTCTTGAGACTCGGCTGTGGTGCTTGAAGTCGTCGTCATATCTGCTGCAGCCCAATGTAATGCAGGGGAGATGGGGAATGGTAGCCTCCCTTGCTTCGTTTGAACATCCGTGGGGCCATGCGGTGGGCTCGATGTTGGCGTTGGAGACCCCGTGGGTGACGCTGACATTTGAAGCTGCCAGTGACCTGCTCATTGTGTACTCAGCGAGGTCCTCCGGCAGTCGTTATAAGGTCGACGAACGTTCAGAAGTAAAGTACAGCCAAGCTCCAACCGTACTGGCTTCCAACCGCAAGAAAGGAACAAAGACATGCCTGAGTAATTCCCGATTTGCGTACTTGCTTCTGTTGGACGGATGTGCAAGATGTGATCATGTCCAGCATATCAAGCCAGCGACGGATGACATGAAGCAAGCCCAAGCGCCTGAAATGTGTAGCTAGGGACCTTTGAATCATGGCAACCGCAAGACTGCCCTCATATAATTCCCGTGCCTGGATTGTTTGCTCTGGAGCGAAAGCAGACAAAGGCTCAGGCAGAGGCTCCAGATCTTCAAGCTCTTCTCGCAGATGCGAGGCAGGGTTAAGCGCCTCCTGCTTTATTTTCGGCGGCAGAAAGGCGTCCACGTCTATTCTCTATGCTTGTGCTCACATCATCCCATCACCTGGAAAGTGTCCCTTGCCCGCACCGAGTCCCAAATCTAGCCTTGGAGCTTGCTTCCCCGGCTTACCTACCTACCTAGGTAGGTACCTAGGTACCTAGGTAGGTAGTCCTTCTGCATGGAGCTCCTTCCCGCTTTGGCTACCTCCCCCTTCCAACCCTCTGCTGCCTTCTACGACTTTTCAGTCACCACGCTTTCTTCACTTCAATCAACGTTTGATAATAGAGTTCTCTTCCTTGAATTCCCCATGGGACTCCGGCCATTCTTTGTACACAAGCCTCGAACACTACCATTTCCGTGCTCGCGCGTCTCCCGTTGCGTTGCACGCCTCCAGCCAATCTCGGCCATTTCCCACGTGGGGCCACGTCCACATCCAACCAGTCCGCTCTTGAAGCTTTTTCAAGGTAAGGTTCGTTCCTCGCCAGTGCATTTTGTAATCTTTGCTCGATCTCGGCCAAACTAATGGCGATGAGCTTCGGCGCTAATCATTGGTTTCTTTAGGCTTCAACATCTTCGCCTCGATCAGAACCATAGAAACCTGTGCATCATCCCAGACTCAAGATGTCAACAGCTGCGGACCCAAAGGGCCCTCCTGAGAGGTCCTCGGAGCCTCTTTGGCACCTCGTCCAATTTAAGATGATCCAAGCATTCAATGAGGCTCCTGCGGACAAAAAGCTCAAATTCAAATGCTGGCCTGTCTTCTCCCGCCGCGAGGACGATCGGTATTGCAATTGGATCGTGGTTGTCGTCACCGATGGACATGGAATTCCTGTCGACGCAACGAACAACTGCCGAATCCAGATCGATGACAGTGCGTGGTGGGAGGCGATACGTATTCCCAATCCATCAGGGACCATTCTAGTTGAGGGCCATGGACAGTGCGGTTTCTTCACTTACCAAGTCAAAGTCCCTCTGAATCAGGGCACCCACGAGCAGCCGCTTTTCACGCCGCTGGAAATGGCTGGCGGCGTGAATGGAGGAGCACCGACACCTGTTTTCAGCCAGGCTAGGATGCGTTGGGCACGTCTTCATCTGTCTGTGAAATCAACACCTCAGCTCATGGACCAGATCCAGTACAAGAGCGTGGTCGATGAATGCTGGAAGTTCGACAACCTCGACCACTATCATGACATCCAACGGTGGGGAACAGTTGAGGAATTCGAATTTGAAGCTGCGGCAATCCGCAAATTCAATTGCCAAAGTGTTTACCGATGCTGGCTGATCCTGTGCCACCCTAGCGATGACGAGCTTCAACGACGCAGGTCACACCACCCACGCGACACGACGCGTCAACAGTGCATTGTCATTGTTGCTTCAGCAGACCCTCATGAGGGCTTCCCAAAAGTCGGAGACGCGTGTGATCTCGGATTCGCCGTCAAGATCCCAGCTCTTGACAAGATGAAGCGCACATCCAAGAACAATCAAAGTCTCAAACGAGAGGGAGTTAACTATTTCAAAGGTGTGCGCCTTGACAACCCTCATGACCAGTTCAGTTTGGACGGATTGAAGTGGAGTTATTACTCTACTTTCAAGGTCTGGGTGAACCGGAATTCTGCTCGGGACTACACCAAGTCTCCCTTGGCGAAGTTCAAAAGCCAGCTTGACCCAAGTGCTTTGGCCGCAAACGAGCCCAAGCCCCGAATCACGCTTGATGAGAAGTCTTCTTTCGAAGCACACGTGTGGATGGACATCTCCGAGACCACGATGAGCGTTGAACTGAATGCCTTGGAGACAGCAGTGGGAGCACCTCTTGAAAGTCGTATTGGTGAAGCCTTTTCCTACATCAGGACTTTCAAGAACGCAGGTCTAAACCGAAACTTCAATCTCCTTCGAGCTTTCCCGCACATGCAAAATCCCGATGGTCCCAATAGCCAGCTACCAGAGAACCTAAAAGCATTGTTCCAGAGTCTCGACGACGACCAAAGACATGCTTACAACACCATCCTCTCTGATCTTCCCTGCCGGGTCGGCACTTTTCCCGGTGGCCCAGGTGCTGGGAAGACACAAATGATGCTCACAATTTCTGCGTTGGCCCTGTCGAAGGACATGCCTCTTGGCGGAGTGGGTCATGTTACGAATGGAGAGACAGAGTGGATCTGTGGCCCCATCCTACTCATCTTGGAAGCGAATCGTCCAGCCAATTTTGCTGCGAGTCGTGTGGTAGAGCATTTTGAGAGGCTCGGCCGGGCTGATTTGCATATCTTGCGAGCCTACAACTACAATTACGAGGGTTTGCGGAGCACTCGCAGATACCTCAAGGCCGTCGATGATGACGAGGAGTCGCCCGATTTCAATTTCGATGAATGCTTCCCCACGCATCGCGCAGATCACATCCCGCCGCGAGTTCGCAAGAACGACAGGAGCGACTGTCTTGCCCCAACCCTGCGGGAGGCTGCACAGCAATACCTGGCAGAACATCCCAAAGACCTCCCATTGCTGTCTAAACTGGTTAACTCGGGCCCAGACGATATTGATTTGGATGACGACCACGAAGATTCACCGCAACAGAGGGAATGGGAGGCTCTGTTCTCAGCAGTCCTGGCACGGGCTGATTGTGTAGTTACGACACCAATTGGTGCTGCCAAGCTCGCGCAACACTTCCATCCACGGCTGGTCATTTTCGACGAGGCGGCTCGCGCGAGGGAACTGTCCACTCTCGTTGCTATCGCACACTTTCCATCTGCGGAAGCCTGGCTCTTCACAGGCACGGTCGAGATGACAAAACCCTACGTTGCCTCATATGGAAACCCGAATTTGTGGAACCCGTGCACCGAGCAGCTGAAAACCTCCATGATAGAGCGATGTTTTCATGCGTTACCGGACATGCACCGGCTGTCGTTGAATCACCAGGCTTATGGAAACTTACACATTCTGTCTTCGGACTTGTTCTGGGGCGGTCAGATTCAATCGGCACTACCGAGCAGCGAGCGATTCCCGCAGTCTACCATACATCTGCTCGAGTACTGCCGCAACCTGGCCTCCGACCCTAGTCTGTCGATTCCTCGGCTGCTGGTGCATGTGAAACGCCCCAGATCAAGGCAGGTGCTTCCAAAGAGCTCAAACAAGAATCACATCAACTGGGTGGTCCAGCGTGTGATCCGGGATCTGGTTCAGGATCGGCACTTCCGCACAACAGACGGCAAGGAAGTGGGCAGCATCATCGTCACAACGCCGTATAAAGCCCAGTTTACAGACTACCGCAAAGAAATCAATGGTCTGATGCGGGAACTGGACACAGAACACCGCCTCAACCGCGGTCATGGCGAAAGGCTGCATCGGGAGGTCCTGGTCGAATCTAGGACTGCAGATACTGTGCAAGGCCACTCCGCTGACGTCGTCGTCTACGACCTTGTTAACTCAGAAGTCACTTCTCACGTTGCAGACCAGAACCGCATGTGCGTGGCGCTGACACGTGCCAAGCAAGCCGAGATCATCGTTATGGAGAGCAGCATGCTAGGAAGGGAAGGACCGTTGTATGCGAGACGACGTCCCGGTTTTGGTGGATCATACATCGATTTGCTCTACGACCACTGCAAGTCCAACGGCCAGGTCATCACCGTAGACCTGGAGGAGGACATTCACGTCGAGAAGAGCTACACTCTGCAGCAGGGTGGCGCCAGACCTGGGCGCGATGGGTCCGCAGTGCCTCGACAGCTTGCAGCTTTACCTCCGCCTCTCGAGCTGCCGCAGGACGACGCACAGGTAGATGCTCCTCGTGCTGTTCCCGCATCTGAGTCGCAAACTCCAGAACCCACGCACGAGGAAGAGGACGGACGCATGTTCCAAAGCAGCGAGCACTTCAGTTTTGAGATGGTAAGGAAGGCGATGGAGCTTGGCCTTACCTTGTCTGCGGACATGCGCAAAGAGGAGTAGAGGTATGACACAGAGCGGTGGCTTGGACAGGGCATGGGTGTCAGGCGCTCACCCCTGCGGGATGGAATGGGTGAATGCTACTTTGTACGAGGTTTGCAAGCCCCGTGGTAGAGGCTGATGACGTGGTTAGCAGCATGAATGGGCAGGATGGACCACGATGCACTTGTGTTCTGAGAGTCATGGACTTGGTCATCAGACTTGACTGTTGGGGGAACTCGCTAGATAAGTTCGCCGTAGCTGGGCGCTGGCTTGAAAACAAACCGTGTGTATTAGCTGTATCTGCTTTGGCTCTCCTTATGTGACGGGCGTTTCCCCACTCTGCGTCTTTGGTAGGACTGCAGCACAACCTATGGCGAGAAGCTTCTTACACTTTTTACTTACCTTCTGCTCCTCCTTAACCACTTCTCCCCGAGCCACTTCTCTGTCTTCGTCACATCAACGACCCACTGAAACAAGAGGCTTGTCCTCGCCAATTGCAGGTGGGCGGTCCACTGAGGAGTGTTTTCCATCACTCAGTCGCTTAATGGAACTCCGGACAAACGACTCCCTCATCTGATGTCTTCGACCCCTTTGTGTCTTGGTCAAAACTGGCATATTTTCGGTGCCATCTCCGTTTTTCCAAACGCCTGCAAACTGCCCATCATCACTTATTGCGCTAACTAGGGGCACTATCCTTTCCTTTCTTCTATCTTGGCCCGCGGACAGTTTCGGGGTTTAATATTTTTCTGCCGCACTGGTTACCGACCTTGGCTCTACCCGACCCACCAACCACGACAGTCTCGCCACGGAGCAAGCAAACAGTCGGTCACTTTGACCAGTCTACTATACAGCCACCGAAAGCAGCATTTTAAGCCTCGTTCTCCTGATTACTCTACAAGATTTGGAGTCTTGTCTGTCAGCCTTCCGTTTGGAGTTTGGACTCTTTGATTTCGTTTGCGATCTGGACAACGCACACATCGACATTCTAGTTAGGCTGTCTTTGGCAACCTGGTTACGCTTGCATCTCTTCAATCCCATCATAACACTTTCCACGCCTCTGTGTCTCAGAAAGCCCAGCTGTTGCCTTTCATACTCAGCTCTTCGCGAGCCACTACCAAGCCAGCATTTTCTCGAGGTGATTTCAGAAATTCTCTCTCGCAGTTGAATTGATATCTTAAATCTGGTACTGCTCGACAGCACTTTTCACATCTGTTTCGGGCTTCCAGCCTCGACTCGTCAAGATGGTATGTGTGCAACCTTCCAGGATTGCTCTGATTGCTAACCAGTGCGCAGTCAAGGTGGTTCGTCGACGTTGACGATGAGCACTGGGAGGCGGATGATTGGGACTCTGACGTTTCCATTGACGACATTCCGGCGGTTCAGCCCAATGCTCCCGTGTACCTTTTTCACAATTCAAGCAGTTTTGCGAACAGACACGGTAATGGTACCCGCGCCGAGTTTGTTTTGGAGAAGGCTGCGATCAAGAGCTTCAACAAAAAACTGCGGGTCTTCTACGCTTGGCCCATCATCGTCCTCGGTAGCGATGGCATCAACAACAACTGGCTTTTCTTTGTCCAGACTGGAGCCGATGACTCAATGCTACCCAAAGAGGGCGACAACTGCATCATGAAGATTCCATGGGGTGAAATCAGATACCAAAAGGAGAACAAGGACGGCAAGAAGTTTCATGGAGAGACCAGGTTCATTTCGAAGCAAGCCTGTCGAGTGGAAAATCCATGTTCTCGGTGGAGAATCAAGGACGATTATTGGGAACGGGCGATGGCATTCGAAGTTGCCATTCCATCCAATCGTCCCGTTCCCTTCAAGGCAATCATCAGTCCAGAAGATGCGGAAAAAGGTTTCTCTAGAATTCCTCGACCGAAAAGCTCTGAACTTCATGTCGCCTTCGAGCTCCGAGTGTCTTACTCCACCAGTGGTGCGGAGCTCAACGCTCTGGACAGATTCAAGGAGGCTCTTTGGACTTCCCCATCAAAATTGACACCAGAAATGGCATATCGAAGGCCATCATTCAGATTCCTACTCAAGTTCCAGCCGCAAAGCTATTCATCCCTGTTCCAAGTATTCCCTCACTTGGCAGATCCCTTTCGAAGACCCGAGAGGGTCCCCAAAGAACTCATGAAGATGCTTGGAGCAATGAACCCTCAGCAGAAAGCAGCATACAAGGAGGGGCTCTCTAAGATCCCGGATAGAGTTTGCTTCGTGGCCGGTGGACCTGGCGCAGGGTGAGTCACTTTTATCTTTGAGAGCGGATATTCGCACCGGTCAATACGGATAGTACATCATCAGCATAAAACCAACGCCCACACCCAATTCGCCTAATTACTCAATTCACACACCCAATTTGCGTACCCAATACCCAATACCCGTACACCAAACACCATACACCCATACACCCATACACCCAACACTTATACACCCAAGATACATACCCAATGCCTACACACCCAGTTTATATACAGGTGTAGGTGTAGTGAAGGTGGGCTATAAGTACTGGTATACTATCCGTTTTAACCGGTGCTAATATCCGCTCTCTTGTCTTTATATGTACATGCATTGATTGAGCCGCAGTAAAACGCACTGGAATATATGTCTCATAGCTACGCTTCAGAGTAAGCATGAGATGGTCCGCGCAGATGATCCGACACCTTGCGTCTCCCGGAACCAAGTCCTCTACCTCGTTGATATCAACCGCAGCGCAACCGACGTCGCCAACAAGCTGGTGGCGACATTCAAGAAGTTAGGGCTCAAGCGCAATGTCATCCGCATGTACTGCTGGAGCGATGAAATGAACTCGGCTTCTGAGAACCTACTTGATACGCAAAAGCAGGAGCTCTACCACCGCATCACACGGAAGGGCCAGGGCGAGGACCAGCAAGACAAAGATGGACCACTGTCCAAGTATGACAAGGAGAAAGATGAAAGCAACAAGACGCGAGTTCGAAGATTCACTCCACCATTTGTGACGTCTGGATGCCGTTCAAAATCGCATTACAAGGACGAAAAGGACAGCCGCAGGGCTCCAACCCTCGAAGAGGCGGTCGCGGCGTTCTATGAGGAGCACAAGGACACGACGTACGCCGAGCTCCAAGACCTTTCAACCGTCAATAGTAGGGGTTTGGAAGATCTGAGAAACCATCTGGTCGAGAGAGTCTACAAGGACTTCCTCAAAGTCGTCGATGTCATCATCACGACACCTGTCACGGCTAGCAAGTTTGCGCCTTCGCTCAGAGTGTTTGACCCTAAACTAGTCATATTCGATGAGGCACCGCATGCGCGAGAACTCTCGATTATGATACCGATCGCGAACTTCAGCCCCGAAGCATGGATCTTCACGGGAGACCATCGCCAGGTAAGTTGATATGAGTCGCACCAAGCCGCTGTTCCGGCTAAGTCCCGGTCTCGTAGCTGTGATGCGGTCTTGCGAAGATGCAAAAGTAATCACAAGAATTGGTGTAGTTGCTAACACTATGTCTCAGACCAAGCCGTACGTCGGGTCTTACGGATCCCATCGCAACGTCAACAAACACGCCTTGCAGCTTAGAACGTCAACAATGGAGCGGGCTTTCAAGGCCAATCCGAAAATGCCACAACTCCTCATCAATCACCGTGCCAGAGGCAATTTACATGAGCCTGCGTCGAGTATGTTCTACGGCGGCAAGATGATACCGGCAATCGAAGAAGGAAGTCCTAGCGCCATCCCACTCAGCACCGAGCATCTCCGGAAGGAGTACATCATGCCCATGAAAGGGGGCAAGGGCCAGCAGGTCTCACGCCTCCTGACGGTTCTACACGACGCTGAGTTTGACCGCGAGGAAAGCAGGGTCCAGGGCAGCCTGTTCAACCAAGCTCACCAGGACTGGGTTGAGAGACTGGTCTCGAGGCTGATCAAGGACACCCTCTTCGTGCAGACGAACGGCAAGGGTCGCGGAACCATTTTAATCATCTCCCCATACAAGAGGGCAGTCATCGAGTACAGGAGGATGATTAATGACCTAAAGCGAACCCCCTCAGGCCTGCAAGGCTGCATCGTAGAAGCTAGGACAACTGATACCGCACAAGGCCACGAGGCGGACGTGGTGATTCTCGACTTCGTCAGTGATTGGTAAGAGCAGGGTCTATTGGTTGTTGATTTTTGATAATTGCGAACGCTGACAATCCTTTGATATCAGGATCACAAAGCACCTAGAGGACCCGAACCGCCTCTGCGTCGCATTGTCGCGGGCGAGACAGGCCGAGTTCATCCTCATGCATAAGGACATGGAGGACAAGCTCGAAGACCTCGATAAATATGCCAAGAGTCCCCTGGCATACATGTTGAGGCATTGCAAGCGTTCTGGCGAGTTCGTGCGGCGTATCCAGAAACAGGTCTTTCCAGTCTAGCATTGAGGGCTGGGTGGTTGCAAGGAGCCACAACGTCATGCACTGGGCCGCTGCCCGTATGGCGAAGTTGTTTCATGCCATGGTTTCCGGGGGTTGGTTTGGAGCTCCATAAGGACCACGTATGTTAATTCCATGGGTCTTTTTTTTTTTTTTGGGGAGTATTCTGGTCCTTGGTGTTGTTTGTGGTGACGGTGAAATTGCCATGTTCGGACCGCGGATGGTCATCGTAACGCATTCAATTTTGTACGGTAACTGGGTAGAGTGCTCGTGGCTGTCGTTCTTGTGCTCAGTGCAACGAGAGTCATGCGCAGTACACCAAGGTCTAGAAGACTGTTCTCACCCATCCCTGTAATTATACTTGTCAAACATTGGGCGCATGAGAAAGTGGTCCGTGGGGAACTCTATACACAGAAGAGTCGACTGGAGCTCCTTGTCTGCGGTGGGATGGGACTGACTCTGTGTAAGGAGCATACGATGGTACTTCGCTGCCCCGACGCAAAGCTATGCAGAGACTTGGTCGGAGCCCAGAGATAGTGACCTTGAGTCTGTGATGGGAAATTACTTTTTTAAAGTCCATGGCTGATCCTTCCAGGCGAACATCAGCCATGTCGAGGGAGCCCTGGCCCGTTTGAATGCAAAATTTGCCTCTCAAGTCGGGCAGTCGAGGGCACTGCAGCGACGGCAGCGACTCCTCGGGCTCAACAGGGCTGACGGTGAGAAGCCTTGAGGTACCCAGGCAAGCTGAAGCACAAGGCGACGGCAGTGCTCAGTTGGTCCGTATCATTGGGTCAAGTGATGCGAAATCAAGCCGAAGTCTCTGAATTCCACAGGTCATGGGTATATAATAACATGTTAAGACAACCCCTTCGTGCTCAAACACAAAGGACCCTGCGCCAAAGCTCACCCTGAGGACGTCATGTCTCGTAGAACATTATCATTATAGAAACCGAGCAAGGACCGCCAGTCCTTCACCTTCCACATCGCCCGAAGGCAGCCAACCCGGCTTTTGGGTCACAAATTTGACCAGGCTTGTAGATCTGTTGTTTAATCGTGATGATCTCGGCCGGCGGCTGTGAGCTCGACGTCGGTGCGTGGCCAGAAGCGGCTGAGGTCGCCCATTGGCAGACTAATCGGGACTCTCATCTCCGCAGCCATGATGATAAAACAGGCGTACCAGCCCAGGAGGGCCACTACGAATATCAATGCACCGCCAGCCTGTTCTCAACCAGTCAGGTACCGATCTTTCCTTGCGCCGTACACGTTGGGCCTGGCGACTCACCTTTTGCAGCTTCAACGCATCATCAAACTGGCCCTGGCTGACCTTCCAGTACGCCCCGGACAGCACAAACGCCGCAACCGTGACCAGGCCAAAGATGCTCGCAAAGACGACGTTGATCTTGAGTGTGAAGAAGAAGAACGTCAGGAGCGCAAAGCCCCACACGATCAGGTACAGTGCGATGCCGGCGTTGAAGGCCGGGGCTGCGGTGCCAGTCGGGTCGCCGTCGGAGGCGTAGGGGGCGCCGAGCTGGAGGGTGGGCAGCTGGAGGACGCCGAAGGAGAGCCAGAAGACGTCGAAGAGGGCCATGACCATCATGGGGAAGAAGTTGCCCATGACCCACTCGAATATCATTGCGAAGGTCAGGAGGACGGGGCCGGTGAAGAAGAATATCCCGCTGTGCGAAGGGTGTAAGTAAGTACGTGGCAGGGGATCATGATGGCAGGTTTGGTTGTTCTTGGGGCGGAAGACTTACGCGACGGGCGTCAGGCCGGAAGCTCCTCCCCAGCCCATGAGTACCATGGCGAACGTGGACGCGGATATTCCGAAGCTGTGTTGTTGCTCTTGGTATCAGCTAAGACTCCTCCAAGCAGGTCTGGGCTTGTTCCACCGGGCGTGTGCTCACCCTACAAATCCAAGGGCGGTGGGATTCGCAAATCTCCTGTTGTAGTCGCCGACATGGGGAGTTTTTGGCGCGAAGTACAGCTTTTCGAAAAGCTCGGGGGATATTGTAACACCGGTCTGGGTCCTCGTTATGTGCTCCCCTTTTTCTATATCCTCCACCAGCCCATTCCTGTCGTGCGTCGTCGCCATGTTGAGCTTCGAAGGTTGTGAGGCTGATTGTAACTTTTCGACTCGCTTCTGTCAAAGTGGAAGCACTTGGCGGTTGTGCTCCTCATGAACGCAACATCAATGGCCAATGCTCAGACGGAAATCGGGTTGTATTAATACAAACCTTGGGTGGCACTGGCGGGGTAAGCGCTCGCAGAGGACAATCCAGATCGGATCCTATTAATTTGCCCTCGACCCGAAGCTTCCACACACCCAACACACCGCGGCGGGAGCTCGGGGGCGCCCAATCCCATCTAGCTTTCTGCCGAGATGTCGAGCTCCGCTAGATACAAACCCAATCTGACGCGCGGACACCTTATTCGACGGGCCACACTGCCCTGGGCGGACAAGCTCCCGTGCATTTGAGCCAAATGGGGGTTAAAATCTGGCACTCCACACCACCGGATAGGCTCGTGCTGAGGAAGGACTTACAAAGCAGGACACCTGCATGCATGCTTGACAAGCAGTAACTTCTACCTTGAGTCGTGACAGGACCGTTGGGCACGCTGTCAGAACTAGTTGGCTCCGTGGCACGTGGTGCGCGCCACGCTCCTGTTCGCGACGACGGGGAATGGGGAATGAACCGTGGTTCGTTGTGCGGGGAAGAGGCTTGTCCGGCGGGCATGTTCACACCTATATTACTCAAACTGTTAATGAGGGCTCTTTTCAGCCGGCCCATAGCCGCAATCGGGGAGCTGCGGAGCAGATCAACTTGTGTTACTTCGATCTGCGCGAGTGGTATGTGGAATAAGCCAAGGAGCGGGCCATCGGATGGGATGCGAGGCAAGCCACTCGGTGATGCGGTACCCATTTGAGCCCGACTGTTGACATATCACGTCTCGAGCAGTTGCTGGCTAGTCGGAATTGAGAAATGGCGGTTGCTCTCAGTCAGGACTGGCCCTCAATGCGAGGCTGCAAGCACTGAGTCTCGTGTTGGAATGAAAGATACTGCAACACAGCCTCAGCACCTGAGAAGTCTGCACCAAATCACAATTGTTAGGTATGAGACTGAGGACAAAGAGCCAGCCTTCTGGATTGATTCACTAACAGGGAGATGCGTACCTGGCTTTGCAGTCTAGGTGCTCAATGTTTGGTGGAAGAAAAATTGAGGTCTAGGGGAAGAGTAGGTTTGGCAGTGGGAAGGAAGATTTATGACAGCACTCATTGCATCTCTAAGTGTCTGCTACACTCTGTGTCTTTGTGGGCTGGGACGACGAAAAGTGCCTGGCTTGGGCGAGGCTGCAAGGCAGACATGACGAGGCTCTTGGGCCCACTTCCAACGTCCTGCATTGCTCTTATGGCAGCCTTTGTAGACAGAACCCATTGTCCTTAAATAAAAGGCCAAAAGTAAAGTGGTGGCAAACTTTCTCAGAAGACAGGCAAAACTAGTCGGTGTATGCTTGAGCCATCTGGGCACGCCATTTGTAGAGACTGGGCTTCGGTGTCTACACTTATGGAACTGAGACACAAACATCAATACAGAAAGCTGCTGGGCTGCTCGGGGAAACTTGCATCTTTGTCACTGCGGCACGTCTCTTCAGCAGCCAACGTCTCAACCCACCACGTACGTCTTGTTGACTTTCCTGCGCGCTGCTGTCTAGGCAGAAACCGCCAACCTTCATTACATATCCCTTACTCGTGTCCCGCAATTTCCAGCATCGGATCATGACAATGGCACTGCCGAAAACCGACTCTCCAGGTTCGAAAGACCACACGACCCAAGGTACAGACACGGGTCAAATCGACAAGATGCCAACAGCCAACGCCGTCATGGACGAGCCAGAGGAGGACCCTGTTGTTCGGCATGCAGCCGCGACCATCGACCAGTATCTGAAGGACAACGCGCCCGTCTACCGAGATCTCGAAGAGCTTCGCGCAAAGGTAAGCCACTTCGGGGCGAGAGCGGTTATGGTCGCGTACTGTCAAGCAATGGGACGCGTTTCTGACGATTATCTACCTACTTCAGGGATGGAAAAGCCTAGAGGGCGACGAATTCTTCGAGAAGCAGAGACGTCGAGCCGATGAGAACAGCGAGCAGACCGTCCGGCGCCTCAACAACCTGATGGAAGACATTGCGAAGGAGATGCAGTGCTTCACGCGAGCCTTCACCATCCAGTCTGACAAGAAGCCCCAGCGCGTCCTGGACCTGTGCATGGCACCAGGAACCTACCTCGCCAAAGCCCTAGAGCGCAACCCCACCGCCCATGCCGTGGCCTTCACCCTTCCCCCGTCTCAGGGCGGCCTCGTCCCCATAGTCAGCGAGAGCGAGACTGTCAAGATCCACCTCCTCGACCTCACCATGCTCGCCGCCGACATGGGCGTCAAGCCAGACGAGATCCCCGCGTCACATCCCGACGCCGCCAGCTTCTTCCACTCCAAGCACCTCGAGGACGGCCGCAACTTCGACCTCGTCCTCTGCGACGGCGCCATCCGCCGCACCCACGAGCGGGCCGAGTACCGCTTCCACCACCGCGAGGCCCGCCGCCTCCTCCTGACGCAGCTCGCCCTGGGGCTCGAGCACCTGCGCCCCGGAGGCACCATGATCGTCCTGCTGCACAAGCTCGAGGGGATCAACACCATCCGCCTGATCCGCGGCCTCAAGAAGTTCGCGACCGTCGTGCTGTTCAAGCCCAAGAGCGGCCACGCCAAGCGCTCGTCCTTCTACATGATCGCGTCGGCGATCCGGTCCGCGGACGAGGAGGCGGCCCAGGCTGTGTGGGAGTGGAAGCGGGAGTGGAAGGTCGCCACGCTGGGTACTGACGAGGAGTGGCGGGAGGAATACTCCGTTGCTGCTGGCTTTGGAGAGCTGGGCATCGAGGGGGTCCTGGAGGAGTTTGGACCCACGCTGGTGAAGCTTGGTCAGAAGCTTTGGAGGACTCAGGCTGATGCTCTGAAGGAGGCTTCGTTTATGAAGATGTGATCTCCGGTCGGAACCTCCCTGATTGGTAAGGAAGTCGTTCGTGCTGTGATGTGGCGCTTGGGGAAGCGGCCGAGGAAGATGTGAAAAGTGTACGATCTTCAGGACGTTGGCGGATGGCATGGAAACGCAAAGGCCGTGGTGGCTTCCCAAAGCCTGACGAGCGCTAGCTGTGGCACAGCCGTCTACAGCCCGCCATTGTCACCAACAGGCGGCCTCAGAGTCATAAGTGTGTCTTTGCACTCCGAGCAGGATTTTGGCGTGCCATGCAATAGAGTAAAGCTGAGAGGTCCTGTCGAGTTGATCTGTCCATGGCTGAAAGTGTTTGCCCCTCCGCGTCGGTTGAGACCACATAATGTGGTTCTTCGAGTACTTTGATATCCATGACTCGATATGATGAATAGGGCTGGGAAATGAATACAGGGACGTACTTTGCATCATTCTTCAACCGGATTCTCGGCAATGAAAGTTACAATGTGCAGGGAGTCGTTATGCTTTCAGCGATTGCGCGGAGCCCTCTAGAGAAAGTCCCGGAATATCAATATGGTATTCCTCATCAAGCTGCTGTGTGCATATTCCAAGGGAACGGATACTCGCACCTGCTAAAACGGATAGTACACTCGTACATCACTCGCATCACAGCTACAGCCCATTAGAGCATATCGCCCAAGCCTAGTCACACACACGGCCAACATCCACACACCCACACACCCAACACCTAATTTAGATAAATACTAGGTATATAAGAATTAGGTGTATGGGTGTTGGCTTTATGGGTGCATGGGTATTGGGTGTATGGGTACTGGGTGTATGGGTACTGGGTGTATGGGTATTGGGTGTATAGGTATTGGGTCATGGGTATTAGGTGTATGGGTGTTGGGTGTGATACTTTGTTTGGTTTGTGAAATAGGGCTGGTAATATTTATGGGTGTAGCGTCCGTTTTTACGGGTGCGAATATCCGTTCTCTATTCCATTTTGCTGAAGCCACGCTAGACAGCCTCGCCGGAGAAAATATCTATCCCATCACCGCTTCGTAGGAAGATACTGAGTATATTTGCCGTCCAAAGTCCTAGTCCATGACCACCAGAGCTGTGCATATTACAGGCCCGGACGTAACAAAATTACTGTACATGAATCGTGTCCAAAATGGACCGCCTGATGACAATGCAATCCTTGTCACATCAGATGCCACAGAAAATTGGCGTCCGGATCCGACCAGAGAAGCGGGCATTCTAGATCCGTTGGCCAATTTGCCAGTCTTATGAGCTGGACTACCGAATGACCTATTTGTGAGAGAAACAAGATCAGGTTCCAAACGGGGAAAGATATGGCCACGAAGAATAAAAAACACAAGATGCTGTCGAGTGCCCAGCTAAGAGGGCCCAATAGAATAAGAACCAACATCCGCAATAAAACCCACCACCATCTAACGACTCTCCATTTCCCAGGAAACGCATTGACCGATACAACTAGCAATAGAATAGCCGAAGAGATCAGAGTCATTGTGAAGAAGATTATTTGATTCAGGGAGGCGATGATTTCAAAAACCAATCGACCAGTGGAGGAGCATTCATCGCAGAAAGCGCTCTTGTAGTCGAATATGCCCGTCATTCCGACAAGTCCCCCAGAGAAGAAAAGTTGCATCAACTGCATTATCGGCTTTCGGACCTCCCATGGTTGCAGCCAATATGCGCCAAAGGTTGTCGGGACATTGAAAAAGATTCTGATAGACTCTCGCAGCCACTTCCGTCGTGGATCTTTGCTTGGGTCCGAGTCCACTAGTGTAGGCACTCCCCAGTGGTAAAGCAGGGTGGCGTCCAAATAAGTGAGATGGTTGTTGTGGGATTTCAAATTGGCTCGCTGTGCTGGATGCCAAAGCAGATGTACCACTGTCAACAAGGATATGAGGAGGGCTGCGATGGCGAGCTCCAAAACGCGCCAGTCGCCAATAGTTGTAGCATCGTGTTGGTATCTGCGGGCGAAGATGATGCAAGAACCGATACATTGGGCGCTAAGGGTGAGGACCACTATCACCCTTCCTATGATTTTGACCTTGGACTCTTCATCACTGCCGTGTAGTCTTGGCTGCGAATCATGCTGATCGATTGCCCCGAAGAGGATAAAAGGGGCCCGTTTTAGGGATGACCGTAACAACGTTGAGTCCTGCAGTTTCTTGAATCGAACCCAAACGAAAGCGCTAAAGATGGCGAGGATTGCCATCACGTGCTGGACTATTATAGAGCCAGGGAAAATGAAGAATACAGTCATCTTTTTACAGATAACCTTCGTAGGCTCTCCGCGCATGCTGAGAAGATGGCAATAGGCGGTGATGGTTGTGAAATGAACGACTGCTAGTTTGAGCGATAATTCCGCCGCGCTTCTGCGGTCCTCAAGGGGGCAAAGTTCCTCTTCCATGATGAGCTTGATGGTGGAGGATAGGAGGGTATGAACTGTGGGAGAACCTGGGCGGGCAGGTTGTCGTCTTTATATCTTCTTTTCAGGCGCAGCTTGCATTAGTCTGCATTAGCAATGCAGTCCAGGGCCATTGCATGCATGTTGGCAGTGCGGCGGTCCAAGGTGCGGGGCGCAGCCGAGGGCGACGATCTTTTCAAACCGCGCGCAACCTTTCTACTCCCCCCTGGACTAAGGTATGTGTATCTATGCCTTTTTTTCTGATTTCAATCTACCAGAAGTTGTTTCTAGTCGTCAAAGTTTCGGGATCTTGACAAACAATTGCATCCTCTGCCTTCTGCTGATCACGACGCTTGCATACTCTTATACTATAGTAATAAAAGTCTTGGGGGGTAAGTTAAAGGGAATTGAAATCGGTATATCTACCCAATTCCCGGAGCTCCCTGGTTCTGGACGTTTCCCCATAGTCTTCAGTGTTTTCAAGCGTCGAACCAGATGCAGAATATCTCTCCTCGAGGCCGACGGCATGGTCCAGGAGAAATCGAACCATCCAGCCATCCAACTTGTGGGACTCGGTAGAGAGAAGGCAAGTCCTTTGAAACATCATGAGTCTGCCAATCTAATACAGTGTCAGTTATCACCGCCACACACACAGCAAAGGACACAGCTCATCTCGTCTTACCACTGCCGTCGTGGCCGGCCAGGGCTGCTGGAGCTCCACCAGGGCCTCGAAGTTGGCATTCAGATTGCGCCGTGCGTCGCGGATCTCCCCCGCGTCCCCTAAAAGCAAGGTATGCAGCATGACAGCCGAGGACACAGTGATCATGTGGCTGAACCCGGGGTAGCTGACCAGGCAACTGTCAAGCTGGCGCGAGAGGTGGAGGATGCCACCAAAGGACGAGGCGTGGTGCTTGCAGCGGTCGATATATGGGCAGTCCCCGCGGCCGACGGGTGACGAGGAGGGGACGCCGTCCACCCACCTCTCGAGGAAACTGAAGTACAGCAGGATGGAGTAGTAGTGGAATGTCAGGTGCAGGGCCACGAACAGGCCGCCCAGCCCGTCCTGCTGATGGCGGTGCAAATTTGGCACCGTCATCTGGGTTTCGAATGGGAGGGAGTCGAGCCACTCCTGAAACTGCTGCTCGACGCGCCTCACGGTTGCGTGCAGCTCCTCCGGTGCCACGAGGGTCCTCTCCGCGGCGCGCCTGTTGAGCTCCATCACTGGGCCGGACAGCTGCACCAGCGTCACCATCCGGGCCCAGAGCCCAAGTCTCCGCGGGGTGGTCCCGAGACCCGTCTGGTCCGGCGCGAGGGAGGCGAAGTCGAGCTCGTCCATGGGCAGCTCGCACGCGGCGCGGAATTCGTCAGACTTGCACGGCAGCCCGAGCCCCGAGAACAAGCTATGACTAGACAGGTGGAGCGTCCAGCAGACCAATCTCGCCGTCTCTCTGACGATGATGGGGCGGGCATCGTCATTGGCGACCGACTCGAGCTTCGTCATCTCGGCCATGCTCATTCCCATGCCTTCAATATGTTTTCCGGTAAGTAGGGATCAAGCAGGTCTCGGAGAGTTTGGGAGGGGAGGCTCCTTACGGATAAAGATTGCTTCCGACGAGATGTGACAGTCGCCGGCGCTCAGCATGGAAACCAGAATGCACGCCTGGATGTTTTCCAGGCAGATGTTCTCCATGTCCGCCTGGAGCAGACGCTTGGCTTCCAGAGCCAGGTGACGTCCCCATCCTCGATGTTCGAGATGTGGCGAGAATTTAGATCCTATGGCAGACATGGCGTACAGGAGCGCCCTGGGCACCGAGTTGTTGCGCAGCTCCCGCCTCAGCGTTGGGGGGTGGAAGATGCTGTGAGCTTGACCGTGGATTTTGGTCAAGTAGATCTCGACTAAGCCCATAATTTCCCCCTGAGATATACGGACCACGACATCTCTTGATGTGTCATTGTGACCTGGAGAACTTCTGCGTCTCGGTTCTGTCCTACGCGTGTTGTGCCGGATTTTACGGCGCTGAGTGTCAGTGGAGCCACACGTCAGATTTCTTTGGCGGCATGGTGCGCAAGTTTGCGCTGAGCCTTCCCGGATACATCTTCGCTTGGCAATCCGACATTGCGGGCATGCTGTCGACGGTTTCATTTTCCAATTCCCGGCTTACTGCGTCGACGTGGGTCTGGGACAGGGCGAAGTCAAGTGAAGAACGGGTTTGTCGAGGCGTGCGGCCAGGCTTATAAATGCAGGGCGAACTCCGGGGGTCGTTCCCGGGAATGAAAGCTTCCGATTGGCTCTTGTTTCCCGTGAATGCCGGTGAACTGCAGTGGGTCCGGGATTGGATACCACTGATTCGTTGGCGCCAGCATATGCCAAAGTCCGGAAGTCGTTGTGGGTCACTTTCTCTTACAAGATGAATCGCCAGTTGTGACCGTAGGCTTGAGATAAATACCATGTCTGCGTCTCTTTCTTCAATGATAATAAAATGGCATTCAAAAAGCAAAGAAGAAAATCCTACTCTGTACAACTTTCTTTCCAAGCCGCAGTGCCTATCACTTTTCCTACTCGCAACCCAGCTCCTCCTTCGTCATGTCCAGCCTTCTCGAACCAGTTATTGTCGGTGGAAAGCTGTCGCTGAGAAACCGTGTTGTCATGGGGTCTATGACTCGAAACCGATGCGTCGATGACTTCAAGCCCGGTCCGGCCCAGGTCAGACACTATGCCGACAGGGCACGGGACGGCGTAGGACTCATCGTAAACGAGGGTACTTTCGTCGACTGGACTGGTTGTGACTGGGACAAGAGCCCCTTCATGATTAATGACGACCACGCTAGGGCTTGGCGATTGGTTACGGATGCCGTTCACCGTGAGGGCAAAGAAACCAAGATTTTCTTCCAGGTCAGCTATTTCCCCACCCGAATTCCCATTCTCAAATGTATTGGGAAGTATTTCCAGAGGGTTTTAAGAGATGTGTAGGAGGACGTGTGTCTTCACTGATCAGGCACCCATCCAAAGGTTCACAAGGCAACTCCCAAAACACTCAAGACACAAATTTGGCTGACAAAGAGGTCTAATAGGCGTGGCATGCAGGTAACAGCAGACCCCGAGCAATTCAAAAAGTTTGACCATGCACATTTGCTTACTTTATTTGCACAGGCCGTTGTCAGCATGACCAGATGCCCATAATGCAGGAGAAAGGGGGCATTGTCGAGGCGCCGTCTGCCATCAAAGCTAACGCCGGGAAGTATCGTCAACTACCTGGGGAACCGGTACAGTCGAATTTCTTTTGAAGCAGCTACGCAGGCGAACCCAGATGATAGGCTGATTCTGTCGTCCTTAGGAGCACACGGACAACATCAAGGTCATCGAGAATCCGCGTGATGTGATTGCAAAGTACAAAAAGTCTTTCATGTTGGCTCGGGATGCCGGCTTCGACGGCGTGGAGCTGTTGGCCCAAGGGTAATACCGTTACTGGCTCTCTCACTTTTTGTGTCTCGCTCACAGCTGACAAGGTTCCCTGACTAGTGGATATCTTCCTCAGCAGTTTTTATCCTCGTGAGTCACGAGAAGTGGACAATCATATTGTTGAGCCGTTCGGGAACTGATACACGAAACAGGAGGTCGAACAAGCGTACAGACGCCTACGGTGGCTCTGTCGAGAATCGATGCCGCTTCATTTTGGAACTGGTTGATGCCATTGCCGAGATATTCGACGGTCCCGAATTTGTTTGCGTCAAGATCAACCCCACCGATCTCTTCAATGACTCCCTGGTGTGCTTCGACGAGATGAAACAAGTCTATACGTACCTGATCACCGAGCTTGTCAGCCGCAAGGTCGGCATCATCAACATTAGCCGGCGCGGGGCCGTCACCAAGACCGAAACGGGAGAGTTCTTCGGGAAGGTGCAACTGCCCCAGGGCCATCTGCCCTCGGGCTACGATCCCGTCCTCGACTTCGGGAGACTGGTCAAGTTCCCCGGCAGCCCCACGCTGCTCATGGCCAACCATGACTACACGGTCGAAGAGGCTGCCGAGCTGGTCGAGCAGCAGAAGCTCGACCTGATCACGTTTGGCCGACCCTTCATTTACAACCCGGTACGTGTTTGAAAACTCATAAATCCCAGGCAACCATAGTATCTGAGACTTGTGATTTAGGACTTGATTACCCGTATCAAGCACGGCATCCCTTTCGCCAGCAACGATCGTGGCTCTTCTGTCTTCTACGGGCCGTACGACACAGTCGACGAGAATTATAATGATTGGCCTGCTGCTGCGATCCAACCGGGCGCATGAGATCGCATCAGCCACATACAAAATTCACAGTTTTGAGATATGGGATCTGGCACGATGTAATGTGGAGTTATCATGAGATGACGCCCAAATACTCTGTCTAGAACTTTATATTGCCTTTCAGGTCACTCTTTCCCATTCTAGTTCCGACCCTTGGTGACTGGAACCCGATTTTGAGCTGCGCAGGGGCACGAACAGTTCCTTGGCTGGAGAGGAAAAGTACCCTGCTCATCATGCCCCCCAAAGTGAAATCCGACCTGAATACCAATTTATATTCTTACCCTGCATTCAGTACCTTGCACCTAACAGCTAGTGCTGGAACTGCTCGCAAAGAGCCGCGCCATCGTGCTGTTCCTCCCCCTCGAACCCACCAAGCACAAAGCCGGCAACCCTTTTGTAGGTATCAGTGGACCTCTCCACGGCCTGAGTGGTGAAGTTCGCAACGAAAGCTCGTCCGCCCCCTAAATCGTAGCGGATATGATAGCCAGACGGGGCTGGGAGTCCAGGCGTCGGCGGGTAGGCGCTGTTGTCCCCCCACGGCCGGACGACGACGGACTGATTCTGGCAGCTCTGGAAGACAGCTTCGCCGTCCACGTGGCCAATCCAGGACGAGAGGTGCTCATTGCCCTCCGTGTCCAGGGCGCTGGACCAGACGATGGTGTAGTTGTGGATGTGGCCGTGACCACGGTACCAAGTTTGTACTGAATCCTTTAGCGGCTTGCTCCCCCAAGTCTGGTCGTGGTAGCCGGATCCATCGAAGGCAAAGACCTCTCCGTGGATCGTGAGTTCTACCGATGCGTTGGCGTATGGTATCGCGTTGGACCAATAAATGTCGGGGATGACCTCCTGCGTCACTCCTGGCGTGTCGAGGTTACAGGGATAACGGGGAGGCGGCCTCTGGGACCAGTCAGCACACAAGCCAGGGGAACTCCTCGTTGGGCTTCGGTCGATTTAAACGTACTGGTGTCAGCCAAACTGCGCCGTAGATCTCGATGTCATTGCCGTAGAATCCAAGTGTAAGCGGTGTCTCGGGCTTATCGAAGGGGCCACCTGCGAAGTAGTAGACGCTGTCATTGTTTCCATACCAAGCAGAAGAGATGCCGCGGGGACCCAGCGAGTCAAATGTCGCGCCCTCAGTGGCGGCTGCAGACTTGAGAAACGAGGTCCCGTTGTCGAATGTGCCAGACACTTGGACGAGAAGCGGGCCGCCGGGGTATGGGATGTCAAGGCTGGATTCTCCGAAGTTGTAAAAGACGACGCTGAGGGAACTGTTTCTCCCGACGACACTAAAGTGCCACCTGGCCGTATCATTTAGCAACGCCACCGAGTCAAATCGCTCCAAGGGCTGGCCCTACCAGTCAAAAGTGCTGTCGTTCACACCAGGAGTCATCTTTGGGTCGTCAAGTCCGCTGTCGACGGACAAGATCTCGGCGTTCGATGTGCCATTGGTGACCTGGAATGGCAACACAAAGTGTTTGGCGTCTGCGATTGCTGGTGGTGGACTGGCACCGGCCAGGCCGGTAGCGATCAGCACGAAAGCAAGCATGAGGAAAGTCTTCATGGCCGTTTGGCGGCCTGTCGATTTTCAGAAGTGAGGACGAGGTGAGTAGTCACTGAGGAAATAGTTTCGAGGCTGATCGTGGGGGTTATGACCTGAACAAAGCGAATCAGTGTGGCTTCAGACACTAGGTGGGGGGGGGGGAGGAAAGGGAAAACGGGAGATACAGAGACAGGCCAAAGGAAGAAGGAGAAGCCAAGTGGCCTACAGTCTGCACTACAAACATTGCTTACAGGTGTGGGACTCGAAGCAGAATGATCCAATGGACCGTACTACTTCGAAGACTCGGATGGGAAAGGTTTGTGACGGGTCGTGCAACCGGCTCAGCCAATTTCCAACTTTCGTATTCCTCACTTGTCTCAGACTTGCTCGACAGCCGGCTCAGGATTCAGCATTCCGTCCGTAACTCACTTTTGGCCACCGTCATGATCGATGTACATCTGTCTTGTCTAGTCTGCTAGAAAATGTCTGGCTAAGCATTGATGCAAATATGAAATACGTCCTGTCCCAGTCCATGAGCTGGCCTGCTCCAATCTGACCATCTCATAGCTGAGTCAAGTTCCAACACACCACGCAAGCAATTGCAAAAAGTCTCACTTCTGTCTCTGTAAATTTCTTGGTGCCGCGCGGTGAATCTTGCTCCTGTCTTGTCTGGGTACGTCCACACCATTTGACGGGTCCTCCACTACCCTTCGATCTACGACCCAAAATGCTCAAAATTGGACCTTTGCAATCTCCTTGTCGATGTTTTGCCAGACCACGGGCGGCAACTTCGCCGTCACCCAGTAATTGCCCCCACAGTCCTTGCCCAACACGTTGTACACATTCCGCAGCATGGGCGGGTCCTGCTTGGTGCTGATGGCGTGGAAGTAGACCGGCTTCCCAGGAACGGGGGCAACGTCGCTCTTCGGGCCCGGCTTGACAACGGCAGGCGCAAAGTCGACGGCGTCGAAGAACTTGGCCTTGGACCAGTTGCTGCAGGTCAGCATGACGCTCGTGGGCAGGATCGGCATGACGTGGCCGCCGCCGAGCTCGCGGGCGAAGCGTATCGCGCCCCTGACCTGGCCCTCGGTGGTCTGGCTCGCGAGCGACTGCCGGTACCGCAGGGCAAGCTGGCCCAGCGGCAGGGAGCGCGCCTCGTCGGCGGTCAGCTGGGTCTGCGCCGAGCGGGCGAGGTTGGTCACGTAGGCGGCGGAGGGGTCGAAGACGTCCGGGAGGCGGCTGCGCAGCTCGTAGACGTTGCTGAAGGCGACGGGGCGGCTCGAGGGCCCCGACGCGCGGAAGGTTATCTGGGTCAGCCAGGCCGTCAGGATGTCGCCGTCGCTGACGAACGGCGTTGCTGGTGCGACTGTCCCGTTGCTCGCGGTTGTGCCCTGTCCGTTGGAGTTCGTCGTTGACAGGTCATCTGCTGCTTGCTTCCTTAAGACCACCATGGCCTGTGCTGGCAGAAAGACCACCTTCAGCTCGTGCTCGGGGACCCAGAACTTATCCCAGATGAAGTGTGCGACAAAGTTCACCATGCTGAGGCCGCTAAGATTCTTGTCCTTGAGTGCATACGGCTCCTCCTTCTCATGCATCGGGCCGGTTCCCACAGTCGCCATGGGATCCTCGCGCGTGCCCATGAGAGGAGCAACTTCGTCCTCCTTCCCGGCGAGAACCTTGCACCAGTTCTTAATCAGCGCCAGTCTGCCCAGGCCATCCGTCATGGTGTGCGGCCAGTTGAGCGATACCAACGTGGCATCTAGAAAAATCACGACGTGCAGGCCGAGCTGAGGAGTATCGCTGTTCAAGTAATCATCAATGCTGGCAGGTGTCGTGTCCGCGGATCCAATGAACTCCCGGAATCGCTCAGGGCTGCCATGAACGTGGATGTCGCTCGTCGCATTAGGCATCTGTGAGGCGAGTGGATGCTCGGCGAATGAGACACCAAAGCTCTCCTTGCTGAACCGCACCGCAGGCCTGTCTGGTGTAAACTCCGAGGGAACGTGAATCTCGAGCTTGCCGTTGGGCTAGAACATGTTAGTGAAGCTTGTTCAGAGAGCACTGGGTAAATATTTACCCCTTTTCTAATTCTTCCTCCGAGCTTTCGCCAGTCGCCAATCTCCAGCAGGCGTGCCAGCCCATCGTGGAGCTTGTCGGCGTCAAGAACGTCATTGAAGCGCAGGGTCCACGCGAGTATGATGGATTGGTTGATCGCGTTGTCATCAAAATGGTGCATGGGCAGCACCTCGTCGGTGGGCACGCGCTGGGGTTCGACCCGCGTCGGGCCCCAGCCGAGCATTGTCTTGACACCGTCAATGAGCCCCATGGTTGATGATGCGGTATGTCTAGACGTCGAGGGACGAAAAGGTCACACCAAGCACGCGTCAAAGGACAAAGGAAAAAGGGATACACAAGTACCTGCGGCTAGGCGGCCGAAAAGCCACCATTCATCCTTGGCGTCTTACATGTGCATGGGTAGCTCCCCTATCTGTCCTAGTACTTCCCCCTCCACGTAGGATTCGGATTAAAGTGGTCCATGTCAGATTTGACACTTGAAAGCTCTGACAGATAAGCTAAAAGGCACAACTGAGACAACGCCTGGTTGCGAATCTCCAATGTTGATTGGGCAGCTTGTTTCTTACCAAAGGAGCCAGTATTAGAATCCGTCCAAAAGCTAGCGTCCGAAGCTTGGCTTAGCTGGTAAACTTGATGTCAGTATCTCTGTACAACTCACAGGGATCCCCACTGTTTCCCTGTCGATACGACCCTTACCTTTTCAGGACAAGGTAACTCTGCCATACAAAACAGCTGCACAGCTTACAAATTACTAACAATTGTGGAGAACCTCTGCTGTCCTCTATGATGTGTTTCCTGTCATAATTCTTGTAGGGAAAGATCTATTGACAAACTAGCCAATTACAAACTGTGCGACATGGAAGCATTTGGGGTCATTGCGAATTGTACACGGAAGCGGGTGGACACATAGCAGAGTGTGTCCCCGCCTGCAGCTGTCCGACCTTTCCCCTCTCTAATCATCTGTCATATCTGACCGGCCACGGCACTTACCCTAGACTTTATCTGGTTTGGATTGTTCAAGCCTTGGCATTTCTTAATGTTTTTGTGTAAAAATAGCTCTGGGTTTTGCTCTTTTTAGATAGAGGCGGGTTCTTGTCAGGAGAGGGATCAGAGACAAAAAGCTGGCTTGAAATGCGTCTATTCAAGTTATGTGGGCGATGTCTCTCCAAGCAAATGGGGGGCACTCAGAGGGGCTTTGGGCGCTATAGAAGAAGGCGCCCAGAAGTCGGACCGCTGATGTAGGCAGACCCGCATCGCAGCGATACAACCATACACCTCTTATAGGGCGTGATCACGCTTGCAAAACGCCGTTGGGAAAACCCAGAGTTGTAAATGTAACGTTTGGGATGCCTGCGGAGGTGAATCAGTTGAAAGATTGCCTGAACAATGCACTTGTCGGGCGTCGGGCGGATTTAAGCGCCGGCAAGAGTCAGTGAGTGGTCAAGGGCCAAGAATGCCTCATTTTCTTCCGTGCTACACTCGAGTTGGAGATCGACCCTGGGTGCCGGGCACGCCTGGATTGACCTGGCGCTAAGCGTGTCTGACTCGAGGGGTGTCACTGACTTCGGTGGGTCAAATTTAACTTTATTAGTCACCCGCCCAGATTTCCGGAAACCAGAGTCCGGAAACCGGAAACCGGAAAATGCGCCAAACATTTTTAGATGCACACAAGGATTCCATGAAGCCCGACATGGCTTTGAGGGGCGTCAAGCTCACTAATGCTATCGGTTCAACGGCTGGCAGAGCGGCGGACATTCTGGCGGTCCCCGTAGCGATGAGGCTCATGGCTGCCATGCCCCGTGAATCCATCTAAGAATCGTTTATAGATGATGTAGACAACTTCAGAAATAAATATCAAGTGATGTATTCGCCAATTTTTTAATCTTGAAGTCAAGAGTTCTACCCTTGCTGTCGCCCACTATGTCTCCCATCACTGTTGATCGTCTTGAGTTTGCATGGCCGTGGCTCTTGCTCTGCGGTCTTGCTCTAGCTGTCGTCTACCGGCGCTCCTCATCTTCAGGTATACCAGGAGCGCCGCTTGTTGGATTTGATGTGAAGGATCCCAAGGAACGCAAGAGCCAATACACCATCAATGCCACAGGCATTATTAAAAAAGGATACGATCGGGTAAGTGACGGCAAGTACCCGTACGTGGATGGAACTAACGAGCGAGTATCAGTTCAAAAATCAAATCTTTGGCGTCGACACTGCAGATGGTATGTCCTGCTACTATTTCTGAATGTGGACCTCGGGAAGCAATTTGTCTTGAGTTCTGATTAACACAGTCCCAGGCGTTAAGTTTGTCTTGCCTCTAAAGTACGTTGAGGAGATATCGAAAGAGTCCCGCCTCAGCTTTTCAGAGTCATTGAATCATGTGGGCCATCAATTATGTTAAGCCCCGTAACTTTGGTGGTTGACTTGCTGATAATCATAAGGACTTGTTGACCGAGTACACATTGATGGGTGGTTTCAAAGATCTTACCTTGTCCGTCTTCAAGCGTGATATTACGCCAAACTTAGGTGAGTGATCTGGTTGTGATGATGCCTATCCTGTCACTAACCAGGTTCCTTTCTGTCCCAGGCAAGTTCATTCCTACCTGGATTGAACTTATTGAAGGCCATTTGCCAAACTCGCTACCAAACTCTCAAGGTAAATCGCCACCAGCCATTGTAATTTCCCCCAAATATGCCGTGTAGGTACACTGACCACGCTTAGAATGGACGCCGGTCAACGTCTACCCAAAGGTGCTACGCCAGCTTGGCATACTCACAGCTAGAGTCATGGTAGATGCCGACACCCCGCACAATGAGAACTGGCAGTTTTTGTCTACCGAATATCTCGACTCCGGGATGTCGTACGCGCATGATCTGAAACAATGGCCGGCTCTTATGAGGCCACTCGTCTATCGGTTCATGCCGCAGTATACCGAAGTCCAAAGACAGTTCAAAAATGGGAGAAGGGTTATTGTTAACGCGATCAATATGTTTGATGAGCGAGAAAGTAACGAAACTGCTGAACCTGAGCCCAAGACTGTTCTATACCATCTTTCGCGGAAGGTCAAAGGCACATCTGCTTCAGTCATCGAAATGCACCTCAAGGAACAGATGAACCTGGCCAGTGGAGCAATTCATACAACGTCCGCGGTCCTCACACAGACGATTTTCGAACTTGCTGCACGACCAAGTTACATACCAGAGCTCAGGAAAGAAATCATGAAGATCCAGACCAGGTTTGGTCAATTGACAAAAGCTGCTCTTTGGGAAATGCATAAGATGGACAGTTTTGTCAGGGAGGTCCACCGCCTGCATTCACCGAATCTTAGTTGGTTGATCCTCCTACTTAGGAACAGAGAAGAAATGACTAACAGTCTTTAGCAACTCTGCAGAAACTTGCAACTGAGGATGTCAAACTCAAAGACGGCACTTTTATCCCCAAAGGCACCAAACTTGAGGTTCCTACGTTCGCTATTCACCGTGACAGTACCGTCTACGAGAATGGTGCCGATTTTGACGGCTTTAGATTCTACAAAATGCGGCAGGACGAGAAGGACAGCGGCGGGAGACATCACTACGTCAGCGTTCGCAAGGACATGCTGGCATGGGGTTACGGCACAACAGCCTGTCCCGGACGTTTCATGGCTGACATTGAGATCAAACTAATTCTGTCTTTCTTTCTAATGAACTATGAAATCAAGAATTTGGAGGGCCAACCCAGACACAAGCACGTTCACTTTGAGAACCAGGTATGTTTTCTCTATTATGCAATGTGCTGGACGTTTGTACTTCAGTAAGCGCTTTTCCATAACTGACTTATGATCTAGGTATTTCCAGATCCAGTGAATCCGGTGTTGATGAGGAAAATTCAGAGAGTGGAAATTGGCTGTGATGGACAAGTTGCAACGGAGCCAAATCTTTCGTCATAAGAATTTGCGCAAGGCAGAATTATGAGTTGTGTGAGCTAGAGAAAGATCAAAATATCTTAGCTCGGTTATCAAGCACCGTGGATCGCCATAAGCAAGGGTTGAGTAGTCTATTAGAGGTTGCTATTCTGTCCAAGTTCTTTCTGAGTTGAAGGCGAACAAAATGGAATCAGTTTAGTATTCATAATGCTGCACAACTATGTTGACAAATCCCTGCCTTGGAATGTTGGCCTGAGGTTTGGCATCGTGCTATGACAGGGTTATCGGCATGGTGTACATTATGTGGGACTGTTTTCTTCGAATGCTTGATCTAGTTCGATGGCACGGGCACTCGGCCAGTTATCTCCCCGCCCTTCGGTGATCGGGTAGCGCTCGGCAGTCCGAACCATTAAAGATCGGCACAGTTCTCCTGAACACTTGTCCGAAGCCTTGCGAAACCGTCATTGCTGCCCGGATTATTTGCTGCCACAGTGTCAATTCCGACCAATTGCGCTGAATATCGTCATCATAACATCTTTTCCCACGAACACTGCGCTTTCAGGACCTCACGACACATAGAAAGATTTCAGCACTTCAGCGGCGAGGGCGACAATGAGCGACGACGAAGGACCAGTCAGCGGTGCCGCACCGAGAAACCGTGCAGTAGGTGACCCGAATACTTTAAAGTTATGCGCTGCAGGCTGACAAACGTTACAGTGCGACTTCTGCTTTCTAAAGAAGGTTGCTCGAACCGCTGTCATATTTAGATAAAGATCACCTGCTAAAACACCACGAACTAGATCAAGTGTGATAGAGAAGATCCTTGTGCCAATTGCTTAGCAGCACCTGCAGACTGCTTACGCAAAAGACCCAGGCGAAGAATCAAGCACTCGGCACACGATAGGTGAGGTTCTAAGGTCCCGCGGGGTTATAATAATTTTTTAAACAATTTCAATTATAGATACCGTTCTGACACCTTGCACCTACGGAGCGATGGGTCTCCCTCCTCGTCATCCACTCTGAGAAATCATCCACTTCCGACGCGGAAAACGGCCCGAAACCCAACGACGGCTCTGCAGAGCGACTCTCGTAACACCGGGGCGAATCAACAACCAAATGGTTTAGTCATGGGGGAAGAGCCGGAGCTGGCAACTACACCAGCAACGAAAAACGGAGGAGATTCTGTTTTCTCGGTGGCGACTGAGCCCGACCCAGCTGCCAGCCAGGCTCACAGCCACATTAGATTCGAGTTGGAGTCTCGTGTCTGGATGGATACACGGAGACGTGACGTCTTGAAAAGGGCCCTGGCTTTCGCGATGCAAGCGTCTGAGGCTCGACAACCAGCAGTCATTACAGCTGAAGACGACTCGGACGAGGCGTTCAACTCTTTCAGCGAAACGTGTTATCCATCAGCTGAAACGCTTTACCTACTACTCAAGAGTAAGCCTCCCTCTTTCAAGTTAGTCAGGTGAACTTTGCTAAGACGACATGCTCAAGTGCGTAAAACGAGTTTTAGTCAGTCATTCACTTCGACTATGGGTCTCGTTATCTCGGACCAAACATTGCAACAAGAGGGTCTTGACTTGATCGAGAATAAGGTAGTGGGTGCATCCCGGCTTCAGTACATTGTAAATGTCAATTTCTCTGTCTGGATGCTCCTGGGAGGCTCTGATCCAGAAAGCGTGGGCTCAGGCATGCGTAAACATCTCCTAAAGAAGCGACTTCAATACGAAAACAACACACGGAATGCCTTGCATCGCATTGGAATCCTTGACACACCCAGTGTGTCACTTTTTCAAGCCTTGCTTTCAGGTGTAAGTCGAATATGCCTGAGCTTTGTTCGTCGAGGAAAATGCTAACTTGGTTAGGCCAAGTTTATGCTGTTATCAGGTAAGCTAGAGAAGTGCTGGCAGCTCTGTACTTCAGCATCTAGAGTGTGCATGGCTCTTGGCGGACCGCGTCGGATCTGCTCTCAGGTCACAGATGACCATATCTTGCGAGAGATTCGACACGCACTTTGCATTTGTTTCCTATTCGACAGAGCCTTGGCCATGAGCATGAACCGAACTTCTTCACTCCCCGAACTTGATATGAAACCCGAAGAGCTGTCACCGCCTGACGCGTCTCGGCCCTGCTACAACTTGATTGTTCAGGTTTTTCTACACATAGCTGAAGTCCAGGGCAACATCATTCAAGTGAACATAGAGTCCAGGGATATCGCGGTTCAACGCCTGCAGGGTAGAATGTGGAAGATCGGAGACTCAATGACACAAGTGCGTGGCCCTCCTGTGCGCGACTTTTGGGATTTTTATGCTAACACAGATGCAGTTCTCACACGTGACCGACAAGTGCTTTCAAGGCGAGTTGATGGTTCTAGACTTTGTTTACAACTCAGTTATGACGTCCATTCTCAAGCTCCACCCAAATGTCATGGAGGAAAGCAGCCTGTATCAGCAGCTGCTAAGCTATGCTAGAAGATCTCTTACGTCTCTCTTAAATCTGATGAACCATGCAAGCAAACTGGTCGAGTTCAATGCATTTCGGGATGCTATTTCGTGGTAAGCCGTTTTCCTCTTGAATGATCGTAGAACTACGGCGCTGACAACCTCAGGGTGACCCTCTTGTATCCTCTTTATCCCTTCTTCGTGCTGTTCACTCACGCCGTCACCTTTTCGAGCACACAAGACTATCAGATGATATTGAAGGTGACCCAGAACCTGCGGAGCTTTGCCGGACAAAATCCGGCTCTCATGGGTGTCCAAAACCTTTTGGAGGGAATCGTCAGCATATGTCAAAAGAGCTATGCCACTCGAGATATCTCGAGAGCAGACGTTCAAGCGCCGCGAGAACGGACTGGCCAAAGCTCAACAAGCACGGCTTCGCTTTCGCCAGTTGGGGAAGAGGAGGCCAGCCTGTCGATGTCTAGGGATCCGTTTTCCCATGACGCACCGTTCGACGATTTACAACCTAGTAATATGTTTCTGACTCTTGAAGAGAGTCAATTACTAGCCGAACTATTTAGCACGCAGCCATCTATAGGATGGATGGAGAGTAATTAGTCCCTGAAATACTATTTCAATTAAGATTTTAGCACAATACAAGAGCTTAAAGTTAATACTTAAAAATCGACTCACGACTACCAAACTCATCTCCTAGCATGCATCCAGGCAGCAGATATCATCAGTCGGCCAGTATTGCGCACAGACAGTAACTGTGGAGAATAGTATGTATGTACTAAGGAGGGACGTCTGCGGCTTTTCATGCGAGTCGAGTGAGTTGTCTTGATCGGCCGATTCCCTAGTCCGAAAGCCGAATTCCGAATCAAAGGGGAAATGATATGCACTTAGCCCTTGTAGCATGTCCAGAGCCGTGCGTTCACCACTGCTTTTGGCCCAGCTTTTTGCTGCCATCGAGCCGCAACTTTTCTGGAACGTGCTTTCCGGCTGGGAATCCGAGGCTTCTGAGACCTCGATGGAGACCAAGAGAGAATCCCCTAACGTCTGCCCCAATCAACTACATCCCCTCTAAAAATACAAACATTAGACCTCCTCAAGAAGATCTTCATTCCACGTCTATTTAAACAGTTCTGCTTTCACTTGTAGCGAAAACCAGAAGACCTCCGCAATCTTATATCCACAACTCTTTGACACGAATATCAGCACTTTTGTATCGTCTAAGCTTTTCTCTTCAGCTTGAACATTCATATCTTTCAGTTGTCTAAATGTCGATATTCTCATTTCTCACAGTTGGGCAAAGTCTATGTGTGGTCTTGCTTTCTTTCCTTGTTTGGAAGTTGACACGAGCACTCTTTCTGCCGCTGCGTTCTGTCCCAGGCCCTTTGATTGCGCGGTTCAGCCGTCTCTGGCTTCTTCTGCAACTTTGGAAAGGAGACTTTCATCACACAAGTGCTGCTCTGCATCGTAAATACGGTAAGCTGATCATACAAAAATTTAAAACACTCAAAAACATATCTTCTAGGCTCTAAAGAAGAATTCGCGATGTCCCTGAAAACCGTCGCTGACATTCACTCACAGGACCCGCTGTCCGAATTGCACCCAATGAATACGTCATTGATTCCCCCGAGGCGGTGAAAATCATCTATGGACACAAGGCAACTTTCAAGAAGAGCGATTTCTACGTTGCAGCCAGTAACCCCGAGTCGCATGTGCCGGATCTGTTTTCAGATCGGAATCCAAATACACACGCACAGCTGCGAAGGAAAATTGCCAGTCTGTATTCGATGTCGAATCTGATGAAGATCGATTCCTGGATGCATGAATGCGGAGATATTCTCATACAACGCTTCGAAGAGATCTCGAGGTACGATCCTTCCCTTGCAGGTAATTAATTGGTATCCAAGTTGACGAGCAACGAATGATAGCGCTGGCCTGCCAGTAAACCTACAGCATTGGATGTCTTGCTACGCAACAGACGTCATCGGAGCCATAACTGTAAGATTCTCCCTATGGCGACAGTGCGGCTGGAGGATTGATGTTGACACGTATGTGTAGATCTCAAAGCGATTCGGCTACCTCGACTCCGGCAAAGACAACCTTGGGATCATGGCCGCCCTGCACGATGCGACGCTGTACCTGACGCATGTTGGAGTCTATCCCGAGATGCACTTGCCTCTCAACACTCTCATGAAGTGCTTCAACAGAAGTGGAATCAATGAGTTCTTCAAAATGGCCGCAGAGCAGGTCCAGGCTGCGAAAGAAGGGAGGATACCAAAACTTGAGGGCTTCTTGACACGCATGCTCCAGATGCATGAAGAAAATGAGTCTAACATGTCGTTCTTGGATATGTTGCTGGTCTGCGTCATCAACCTCGGGGCGGGGAGCGACAATACAAGCATAGGGCTGACAGGGACTATGTGGGGACTCATCAATACTCCACAGGCGATGGCGAAGGTATTTCATCTTCCGATCAGTCACTCATGCTCAAGTTGCGTTGGCACTGACATGGGATTTCTTTAGCTCCGAGCAGAAATCAACGAAAGGACTGCTGCCGGCGATCTCTCCGACTCAAAACCGATACCTTATCAAGTTGCCCGGACTATGCCGTACCTGCAAGCTGTAGTCAAGGAGGGCTTGAGATTGGAAGGCTCACCAGGCACATCATTGCCCAGAGTAGTGCCTGAATCTGGTGCTGAGATTGCTGGATACTTCTTCCCTGAAGGCGTGAGTAATGTTATCAGTACTTGAGTTCCCGAATTAAGCTAACCTCCTTTCTTTTAAGACTACTGTTGGTGTAAATGCATACGTCCTACACCGAGACAAGGAAATCTTTGGTGACGATGCGGAAGAGTTCAATCCGGACAGATGGCTTGGCGACAAAGGAGCAGCCTCTCGGATGGATCAGCATTTACTTACAGTAAGTACCCTTAGGGATGTTAGTATGCTTTATTAACACTTGATAGTTCGGTCAGGGCTCTCGGACATGTATCGGAAAGCATGTCGCTTTCATTGAGCTCTCTACGATTATTCCGGATCTGGTGCGGAAATTCAACTTCGAGCTCGCCGATCCACATGAAGAGCGAAGGAGGAGGAACATAATCTTTATCAAGCACCAGAATTTAAATGTTAGGATCAAAAAGCGAAGTGTTAGCTAAGCTATAATAATAGGAAGAGAACCTCATTCACAACTCAATATTAAATATTAATTAATGTCCCACCCCATGTAGAAACCTAATTATTGCTCCAATATCTAATGCATCCCATACCAGGAACTCATTGACTAGCATCTTGGGGGCATGCCTCGAGCGCACGAGGTCTTGCTGTATCTACGATTCAAAGTCTTCGAACCGTTTATATGAGAGTGATATCACCTGGCGTCTTATTGCCACCAATCGCTTCCCCTTTCATGAATCCAGGCATGAAAGCCTCTCCAACGACCTCATACTCCTCTGTGCCTCCAGATCTTCTGAGTATCACAGGGATACTGCATCCAATCAGCACAGCGACAGAATCATCCTTCGTTGCTTGCCTATGTGCCATTCCGAGGTGTCCCTGAGCCGCCCATTGTGGCGCATGTGTCTGCAAAGACCGTTTTTAGTACTGAGATAGGTCGAAGTGCGTGCCGTCAGGGATACACTGACCTGGAGACGGGGATGCATCAAGATATCCAAACTGGCTACGAGAATTGTTATGACGAGGAACTTGGAAATCAACTCCCGAGCCTCGTCTGCGATCGAAGCTCGTATAACCACTATTTTCAGGTCGCAGGGTCAAATCTGGAGTGTGGCACCGGAGCTAGAGCCCTACAAGGAAGTGCAGAATAGTAATTCTGCCAAGTGGGCCCAAGACCTTCTGCTGCTTACTGCATCACCGCCGCAGCCAGGTGTGCCCAGCTGAAGGATTGGGACCCCCTCCCCAAGCGAACAGAAAAATTTGCAAGCCCCATTCGGAGATTGCAGATTCCGCCTGGAATAGAATCAAGGCATGTCATCTCACTCGGGGGTAGGGGTAGGAGTGTGGGGGTGATGTAATTCCACTTCTGCTCAGGTGGGTGGGAGGTACACTGTTTTGACCAGGAAAGGTAAATAGCTATATAGTTGCCCACTCCTTAGGTATACAGCATATTCATGTAATTTCGAAACCAATCTATGAAAGCCTTTATCGCTCTGACGATCCTGTATTCCGACCTTGTTGCACGACATGTCTTACCTGTGGATTTCCCTCCTTATCGCGAAGGTAGCCCTTGGGCAGAACGACTACATCTGTAAGGGTGGGCACACAGGTAAAGACCTTGCCCAGTCCACTACATGACATTATCTGACTGCATGATCCTCAGCTGTCTTAGCTGGAGACAGGCTACTTATCGACGGTGGCCTGGTCGTGTACAGCCCTAGATATCCTTCATACGGTAGGCCTTCTGCTGACAACCTAGAAGACAAATACACGCTATGCTCCATACGATACTAATGGTATCTGCTATCTATTACAGATAACAGCACGTGGATTATAGACCTTTCCAAAAGTTGGACCAATGCCTCTGTTCAGCCAGCGTCGGTCTACCGATCTCGCGAACAACCGCGATTTAGGTTGGGGAGTTTATGGTACGACCCTACGACGGAATCCGTATACTCCTTTGGCGGTGAATTGAACAGAGATGGTGGAATAGTGAAATCCTCAGAACCTACCGCGCCTCTAGAGGATTCTATCTGGCAATTCACGTTCACCGCGGATCATACCTCCGGTGAGTGGTCCGAGGCTCTAGGTCCGCGAGGGACGAAGGGTCCATTTCCCAGCGACATCTCAGGGTCAATATCTGGAGCCACTGCAAGCGATGGCAGACAGGCGTACTACATTGGGGCCCGAACATCTAATTTTAGCACAAACAAGGCGGGCAACACAATACTACACAGCCTTCCTGGACTGATAACTTTCGACTTCGCCACTGCGACTCTGGAAAACTCGACGAACGATGGTTCTTATTTCGCTTCGAAGCTTGGAGAGATTTCAACAGAGAACACCGTGTCGTTGGCAAAAGCTGGTTTGATGACCCATGCCCCATCCTTTGGCACTGAAGGGATCTTTGCGACTGTAGGCGGGTTCGAGGTTGATGACGACGGCCAAACGGAGCAATGGGCCAACAACGTCACGATTTATGATCCCTCTACGCAGCTTTGGCATTATCAACGAGCCACTGGAAACATACCGGAAATGCGCCGGGACCGTGCCTATTGCGCTTTTGGTGCCCACGACTCAAGTCGTTCGACTTACGACATGTACGTTTGACTCATTTTGAAAAAAACGCTGTTCACCACTGGCTAACAATTTCGGTGCCAAGCTTTCTATTTGGCAACTTTGCAAGTGATAATGATAATACCTTTTACGTTCTATCACTTCCATCCTTCAAGTGGCACGCCACAGGCCTCATCTCAAGCCCTGGGCGAACCGAGATGACTTGTACGTCCACCAAGAATCGCCAAGCAATTATCGTCGGGGGCACGAGCACCGACCCAGCAAGCTATCCTGACCCCCAAAATTGGGAGGCGCAAGATCCATGGACGAAAGGCATCCACGTATTCGACATGACTGCGCTGAATTTTGTAGACACCTACGATGCCGATGCTCCTCCATACGAGGCATCGACCTTGGTCCAAGATTCTTACAATTCAAGGTTCCCAGCCCTATTTCCCAGGAAATTGGAGTACCCGTACTGATTTCACTTTCAGTCAACGCTTTCCAGTCTGGGATGATCCGGCACTGGAATCAATCTTTAACACGCCAGCTCATGATGGTTCTTCGCACCTCAGTGCTGGGGCCATATCAGGGATTGTCGTTGGAGCAGTAGTGGCAGCCACACTTCTCTGGGCTTTCATTGCTTGGCGAGTTTTGAGACGGAGGAGACGGAGGAGACTTGCAACCACTAGCGCTCAAACGTTGTCCCAACAAGCTCTACAGCCAGCTTGCCCGAGGACTCACATTCAAGAGCCCAACTCGGAGAACCCGCTGGAAGCCCCTCCAGCCTATGCCAAGGAGACGTCCGGTCACGCTGAACAATATGAGATGACGAACTGCCCCGGGGGGTCGGAGAGGTCACACAACAAGAACTCCTCGGAGCTCAGGATGCAGGCGACATCCGAATGCTACACCTCACCCGAGCAAGAATGTCGTCAGGAATGGGGACATCAGACCGAAATGCCGTATCAGGCTACAGGCCAAAGTCATTGGTCTTCTGGACTGATGCTAAGCCCCGAGACAACAGGCAGGCAGAGTTTGAATCAAGCATGAACACCAATCCCTGCTGAATAAAGGGGTATGTTCAGGGTTTTGGGTGGTAGATGAGGGGCCAGCTGAGCAAATGTTACGATTGTTTCGAATAGCAAGCGAAACAACTTGTATTCACACTGTACTTGTTCTCCAAGTCACAACTTCTTCCACTTCGTCTATCCATCATAGGACATACAATTAAATCATGTCGTTTGATCTCACGCATCTACGGGTTTTCCTCCCCAGTTTTGCTTGAGAAGCTGGAACTTGCTCTTGTCATAGCCGTCCTTCTCACTCACACCTGTACACATCCATCGATGAGCTTGGCAAGTTGGAGAAGGGCTCCGACAAAGACCAGCGCTGTTCACGAAGTTCCATAGACACGGGGCAATAGTCGTCGCCACAGTTGCATCCCACCCATTTGGCGAGATTTCTCAGTCTAGCTCGCCGCTCGCGATCTTCGCGGGAGATTTCAAGTGAGGTCTAGGCCACTTTGGTCCAAACACGCAGATGGACCATGTAAATCAAAGCAAGCGTCATACTGTGATCTAGGCGTGATGATTGTGCGTGTTTGACCAGTTCATTCCGACTCTCAACAAACATAGCCTGTGCGTCCCCCAGGGGAAAATAATCTTTCAGTTGGCTCTCTGTCATATACGCAGGTCAGTGAACGAGCCTCCTGGAAGGCTATTTCCCTCTTCCAAAGGATTGGTGATACTTACGGTCCACATGTCCTTCTGCATCAGCGCAGTCTGCGTATATATCCCCATAGATCGCTATGCCACTCACAGTCATCTGCTCCCATATATGCTTCGTCCTGTCGAGATAGAAATGTCCTGCGTCGTAGAATTCTCTTGCGTCATAGATATTTCTCGCGACCCCAATGCTGTCGAACAGGTAAGTCTTCCGAATCCTGTGTGCCACCCCACTGGTTTCCACTGGCGCCGGCAGTCTTCGAATAAACTCTCGGGCGAATGCTGCGGCAGCACCTAGAGCATGTGCGTCCCATTGGCTCTTCGGCTGAGTACCAGCGTAGTGTGATATTCCCCTGATAACCAAAGCCCTGCAATCCTGTGGAAGCCTGGCAACTTGCGTGTCCAAGCAAAGTGTTTCAGGATATGCTGAGGCAAGATCATCCGGACACAGTAGTGCTGAGGGGCTTGTGCTGCATATTATCTGGCCTCGGTGGAAAACCGGCACGAGACCATCTTGGGGAATCCCCCTACTGCGCCGGCTCACAAGTTCCTCCTCCGCACAAGAGCAAGGAAGGGAGTTCAACTGGCTTTCTGCACAAACGATGCCAGTCTTGTGGAATTTGTCAGCATGAGGATGCGGCCGCTGAAACCTCTTCCCACGGTCGAGTCTCCTCATTGTACAGCTGAGATCCGACTTTCTACCTCGAATTGCTTGAACAAAAGCTTTGACACTTTCCAAAACCTCTCTTGGAGCCTCTGGTAGACGATGGGAAGACGAAGGCGGAAAGGAATTTCCTCGGGGTGATGTGGATGTGGGTGGATGGCAATGCACAAGGGCTGGATGGGGAGGTCTCGGTGCCCCGACAACAACATCCCCCAGGTGAATGTCCCTCTCAGGATCAATTGCTCGGATTGGCCGTGGTATGCTTCCACCAGTGCCTAAGGAAAGAAATAGCGCCAATCCTGGGAATGAATTTTTCAACGCCGTCACGGTTTCTTGGATGGCCATGGAGCCATTTTCTCCTGGCTGCACTGACGCAATGACAATGTTGTGGCACGAGTCTCCGTCAATGACTCCGATTGCACCGAATTTACAAGGGTAGGGCACCAGTTTTGTGGGTTCAGATGCTCATCATCCATCATGCACATAGTGGCCATCATCGCTGGACTTGGAGAGGTACAGAGCAAAGCGATAGCTTAGTCCCCCGGAATGAGGCGTTTCTTGATGTCGATAGAGGATTGCGCATGAACAAACTCTGAGCGGGATGGCAGGGGTTGAGTAGGGGTTGATTGAAGTGTGTTGGCTTCGCGCGAATTTCCTGAGGGGATGTTAGACAGACCAGTTGCAGCATTTATACATACGAAAGGCACTCTTTTCAAGGAGGGCAGTACTTATAACATACCTCCAAAGAAGTTGACGACGAAAGCCTTGACTGTGCACGCCGCAGCCATCGCAGCATATGGCTGCCAGGCGTCGTTCTTGTGTGAATCGGCATAGTCAGCCACACCCCTGATGATGACAACGTCCCGAGGAATGTGACTTCCAGCCGCATGCCAGATACCGCGACTTTCCATATCAATAGCTATTATTTCTCTCTCTTTCAGCAACGTACGGGCATGATTAGCCGATCTCATAACGACATCTTGACTCCCAAAGATCCCAAAATGAACCGGAAGCGGTCCTCGTTCCTTTGGCGGGCCACGCTTGAGCCACCCGATAGGAAGGTAGGTGCATCCTGTTTCTTCGCAAGACAGTGTCGATGATTGAGCACAGCTCAATCCTTCTTCCTGACTACAAGACTTGCAAGCCGCTGGATTCTGGTGCATGTGCGGACGTTCCTGCTTGTAAAGTCGATCTTGGTGTACGCGGCCATCTGGTGGACTTGCTTTCAGGCTTTGAAAGGAGCCGACACCGAAGAATCCAGAGCTGATCCTGGCTCGTACTTCACGGAGGTTTTCATCGGCATCCCGACGGAGTTGAATGAGGTCATCACCTAGTTTCAAGATGTTAATCTGTCTTTGAAGGCGTGGATTCCCCCCGAGCTTTTGATTGACCATTGGTTGGACTAATTCTTTGCCTTGGACACTTTCGAAATATCGACCAACATCCGTACTGATGACAACATCACCCAGATACACCGGCTGCTTCTGGTCATCGTCGCAACCAGTTCCGACACAAATGCCGGCCGAGATGATGTAGGCGTCCGGCTTCAGGTCCGACACCACCTGTGATGTATCGGTGGTAGTGGAGACCATGCTTTTTTGGAGCAGTGGCAAGATGGCAACATTGATATCTTTGAAGGTACCAGCGAAGAGATAGACGTGTTTGACAATTGTTTTCTTCTTATATCGTTTGTCGAGCGTGGCCAAGACAGCGTCTACCTCCAGATCCTTTGCACATATAATGAGGACCTGGACCTGGCCTATATCAAGGCGCCCTTCGAGTTGCTGAAAATGATCAAAATTGCTCCCGTGATGTTGAGGAGATACATGTCTCTCGGTTGGTTCAAAACGAGCCTCAGTACTGCATGAGGGCAGGGAGGATATGTGGACTGACTCGTGTCCTGCCGCATACGGCGTCAGCGGTGACTGGTCATGCAAGATATGTCTCGAGGACTCCTGCATGGTGCTTGACGTTGTTTCTATGGCAGGAGTCGCGATTTCGACAGCAGGCAGAGATGATAAAGACAAGGATTTGATGTGACTCCCAACATGTTCGACCAAAAGCTCGTATAGATCGTCTACCTCGTGGCTTTCCACTAAAGGCCGGAGGTTCTCGGGAATTTGCTCACAAAGGGGGCAAGTGTGGAGCTGGCGCAATGCAACTTGTTTCTTCCGCGATGATAAGGCGTCAAGTTGAGCTTTCGTAGGTTTGACCCGAGAAGACCCAAATATAGGGTGCAAATCCAGGTTTTCCATATGTTTTCTCCAGTCCTTTTCGGCCTCGAACTGTTCGGGGGGATCGTGGCCAAGATCGCAGAACCAAATCACAGTATTGACTGTCCGAAGCCAATCTCTTGAATGTGTTTGCTCCATGTGTGATTTCCAGTCGCGGAGTCGTGTAAAGCATACAAGGGAATCAGCACATTGAGGGAACAGACAATTGTAGGGCTTAAGATCCTCATCCACATGGCGTGTCCAGTACGCATTTCCCTCATCTTGCAAAGCTTCACTGTCTAGGGACTTGAGGCAGTAAGGGCACTGAACATGTGTTTCTCCACGCTGGGCTTTCGGAGGCGGGGGGTACTCAATTGGGTCTGATGTTGTGGTAGAGATACTGCCGAAGGCTGGTGTGGGAGCAGGCCGAGAAGCTTTCGTTGCGCCGCTTGTGATATTGTCATTATCAGCCCACTTCCGTCCGGCGGAATGGCTCACTGTTAGGCTTGGTGGTGGCTGTGAACTTTGGCTCCTTGAAGAAGAGACGATCTGAGATGCTCGCCTGACAGTAAGTCTTTTCGCGTGATTGTTGGCCTGAAGCAACATCCTGCGTCGAATTGCAAGAGTGTCGCCTAGTTGCTGGCATAGTCCTTTGCGGGCAGCAGGAAACTGTTGCTGTACGAGAGATACAGCGTGCCTGCGAAATACAACATCATCATCCGCGAAGAAGTTTGCAACGTTGTATTCCAGTCGCCTAGTAGGGTCTTTCTTTATGGCTGCTGCTAGAAAATGCAAACGGTCTAATGCTGAGTCGATAGCGCGTGTTGCATTGTCCCATCTTGTCAAGAATTGACCCTGTTGGTCTGCAGCCATGTCTGATGTCTCAAAACGAGATTCTGACTGGAGTGACGCGTTGTTTTCAACTGTAGAACAAGAATTGTGTGAGCGATATATTGTGGAATACCAAATGATGAAAAGTTCAGAGCTTACGGCGTGAAAGATTTCGCAGAACCATTTCCAACAGTTCAATCACCATGGAGGAAATATTCTATAAGCCCGACAGCCTCGAATCTAGCGAGTGTTTCATTAATGAAAGCGCTCCAGTCTCATCTATCCAGAGAGACAAGCTGTTCCTTAAGCCAAGGAAGTCACGACGAGACTCATGTTTACTGGAGTTATAATATTCATCGCTGGTGCTAAGAGGACGTGTAAGGATAGATTCGTCATATTCTGTCGCAATTCGATGGAAACGAGTGAGACATGAGTGGGTAATGTCAAATATCGCAGTTTCGGCACCATCATCCCAAGTCTGAGCTTGTGACATGGTATATGGCTGTCCGGTGACAATCAGGTAGTGAATGTTTCTTAGAGCTGTCGTATGGGGTGATGGTCAAGCAATGTGTCCAGTTCTTAGGAAGTAAGCAAGTATCTCAAATTCCAAAAACCTCAACCCGGGTGGCAATATTCGCTCGATCTTGCCAAGTCAGCTCGTGGCGTCGCCAAGGCCAACACATGCCAGAATGTGCGTCATGCGAAAACAATAGTTCACCACCACTTGCATCCGGCTCGGAGCAAGGCGATTCACCGGTGATGAAAAGGGATTGGAGTGTTACACAATCTTCATGAGTATGATCACACAGTACGATATTTTGGATGTGAACACATACACTGTGTTCCGCTCCGCCTCATGTGGCTACGGGTTGATTTATCTGTCCATAACGCCTCCCAACGCTCATTCCTTTTTTCAAACTCTCTTGCCACAGAAGACTCCAACCAACATTTCGAACTAGGTACTTCCGCGCCAGGATCCCCTGGGCGCTGCACCTATGCACCATGCTAGACGTAGATCAAATTCGCAAGGGTTGGAGCTTGCTCCGGGCGCCCCACCCGCTTTTCTCTCTTGCTGAGAGCCTTCCGACTGTTGAGGATGCAGAGAAGGGTGAATATGACGAAGTTCCCATGGACTACATTCACAACTTGAAGAATGATATCACGCTGCTTCGCACTGACTTTAAAATCAACATCATCAAACAGGACCAAATTGATATTGATCAACTGGAAAAAGACGAAAATCTGCTTCAAAGGTTGCAGACGGCTTTGCAGACTCTCTTCGGGGAATTGGAGAATCTGATTGATGCACAGATAGAGGAAGGCCAGGAGACTGAGGTGTGTGAAAGTCCTGTTTTATATTACATATAGGACCGACAACTGACATATTGTTCGAGCTAGTTCACGGGTAGCATGCTTTCGTCCTTCCCTAGACTCGTTGCTTTGCACAGACTTCTCCAGAGTCCATGCGCTGCTGAGTTGCACGACACTTTGGACGGCTCAGTCTCGACAGGCGCAGAATCGCCTTGCGGTAGACAGCCATATCCACCGTCCATGACAAGGGCAGCGAGCTACATTCGTTTTCCTCAGGAACCCCAACAAATCTACTCTTATCAAAGGAGCATCATCAGCTTTGGGTCGACTCTTCAACATTTGGGAAAGTCGATGCCATCATGTTCAACAGCAGTCCAAGCGACGGAGTGCACGTCAAAAGACGTGGCGGTTATTCAAGACGCCCACGACTTCGCCTTGGCCTGTACTTCGCTCTTCGCGCAGATGGTGGATCGGACTAAATGTGATACCCCACACCAGGCCAAGCTTCACCTCTCTGGATTTCCTAAAGACCAGGTGACGATGAATATTGGAACCTGTCAGGATGCAGAATGGCAATCAGTACAATTTGCGAAGTAAGTTCAGTTCAGCTCCCACGTTGAACCCACGTTCTACCGTTGAAAAGTATTTGACGCCGTTTCCTATCTATAGGTCATTCAACGGGTCCGCAGAGGAAGCCATTCCTTTCGACTACATGTGCTCGCCGATTCCGCCTTCTTACCAGGCACCCGAAAATGAGACGCTGCGTATTGCTTTTGACGCACAGAGCATGTGGATTTATCCAGTTAAGAATAGAACCACACGTGAGCCAAATAATCGCTTCCGTTATGACCAGTACGTGTCATTGGATAGCCTCATCAATCAACAGATCCAGTTTACTCCAAAATATCGCAAACTGATAGGAGCCTTGTTGGCCGGTTCCTTCTTCCGGCTCGGCGACAGTCCTTGGATTGAGCAACACCTGGAACGGGACAAAATCTTCGTTCCCCTTCCAGATGATAAGCGGATCCGCCAGTGGTTTCCACGAATCGACTGTACTTTGGCTACAAGGGCGGCTGCCATATCTCAAAGCGAACAAATCGCGGCTCTGGGTGTTCTGATTCTAGAGCTTGAGGCTAATTGCAAAGCCGAATGGATCGAGGCAGACAAGGATTTGGAAACACGATCCCATTCAAATACCATACGATTGGCCCGAATATTGACGGACTGGCAAGATCTAGTGACTGACAACTACCGCGCCGTGGCGAGAGCTTGCCTTGATTTCAAGAGCCTTGTCGACGACCTCGACCATCAAGACATCAATCCAGATATCAAGCACCTCGCCGTCACCTTCAAATTTATTTTCGAGCCTCTCTGGCGTAACGCGGTGAAAAGCTTTAGTGCGTTGCGCTTTGTGTTCCAAGGACTATTCGACTCTGAACGCTGGATTGGATTAACCAAGAGGATCACACCGACGACGACTGCGAAACGTGTTCTTTTTGACGATGATGAAGGCTCACACACCGCTGAACAGCAGTAGGTTCTTCCAATGTATCAAAAGTTGCAACCGAGCCAGCCGTGTGTGAGAATCGCAACTGACAGCAGTTAGAGCTTCCGCTAAGCGTTTCATTGGATACCTCGAACCCTTCTGTAACAGAATTGGAGCATTAAGGGGCCTGGAAGAAAACATCAGATTGACTAACCAGCCAGAGAAAGTCCGAATCGCCGTCTTGGACTCTGGAGTAGACTACGAAGATACAATGGTGTGGTCTGCCATCAAACAAGGACGCATCAATGGTAGCAAGAGTCGGAATTTTGTGGGCCAATTCCCGGACGATTGGCGAAGTGATACTCATGGGCACGGTACACATATTACGCGACTCCTTTTGAAGACAGCACCAGCAGCAGAAGTCTATGTCGGAAAGATCTGCACAGGAAAGTTGATCAACGGCGAATTTACGCCCGGAATCGTAAAGGTGAGGTCAAACAATCCCAGTGCCAAGAACCGAATAGACCTCGAGTCTCTAGGTATCGATCCTTGGATTTCTTAATTTTACTTCTTCTGGGAGAAATGCTAAACGACACATATGTACAGGCAATAAATTGGGCCGTTGAATGTGACGTGGACATCATCTCTATGTCATTCGGCTTCGACGAAGAAGACGAGAAAATTGATGATGCCGTGGATGGCGCCCTGCTTGCTGGTAAACTTATCTTTGCCGCGGCCTCAAACAACGGAGCGCTCTCCAAGCGAGCCAGACCAGCACGCTATGACGGGGTCATTTGCATCCATGCCTCCGATGGCATGGGGAACAAAGGCAGTATGAACCCGACACCGGTCTTGAAGCGGGACAATTTCTCTACTCTTGGGGTAGCGGTGCCTTCTAGATGGAAATCTAAAGAAGTGTGGAAAAGTGGAACTTCCTTTGCAACTCCTATTGCTGCAGGACTTGCGGCGAACGTTCTGGAGTTCACAAATTACAAGTGCTTGAATCTAGGACGTAGAAAGGCCAAGCTTTTACGTCAACAAAGTGGAATGCAGGCAATCTTTCGGGCAATGACAGAGGTCAGAGACCACTACGACTTCATACATCCTAAGCATCTCTGGGGGGACTGGGGCGTATCGGGTAATGCCAAAGCAGAGCAAGACGCTGTGAGGACAATTGAGAAAATAATGCAGGAAATGTGAGGAGCGGTGGAAATCCCATGTCAATTTTTCATTGAGCCGTATCGACCTGGAACTTATCACTGTGATGCCAATCTACCTCGGTATCCATTGGCAGAAGGCCCATTTCAAGGAGATGATGGTATCTTGATTGGAAGCTCATGACTTTTCCCATTGATTAATGTGTTGACTGGGTCACATACCTAGGTATTCGAAAACGTATGCGTTGCAATGGGTGTGGTAGATTCGCAGGAGGGACGGTTGAAGCAAATGCCGGCCTTCGCCGTCTGGCTCTCGGCTATGGAATAAGGTCACGTGATTGGCCACAGGGGCCATGGCACATGGACGTGTGTGACAGGCACCGTGCTTTCAAGCGGACGAATGGACACGAAAACAAATGTCCCCTGCATTGCGTTCGATTACTAAGACTCAAGAGGGGTATACCTTTCTCTCCTCATCTTGGCATTTGTTCTGATCTTGAATGTTATCAATCTCTGGACAAGCTAAGATCCGTCCTACCAGCGAAGCATCATTGGTATCTCAACCTTCCCATCGAATTACCAACCTGGCAGTCAAACTATCCACGAGATGAATATCGGACCCAACGCCAAGAATAAGTTTACGCAGCAACGCCCGACGTACTTAGTGGCGCCCAATTTTACGACCCGTCCTTTCCCGAACGGCCCTCTCGAACTCGGCACGCTTGTGGAGGACCTCAAGGATTACTACCCCATTAATCAAGGGCCCGATAATCGAGTTCCAATTCCAACTGGACAGCGATATTCTGATGCTAAGGAACACATTCTTACAAAATCAAAGACGTCCAGCAGGGGCGAGGCTGGCCTTTTCGCCTCCATTCTCGACCGCAGTATTGGGGGCGATATAAGCCTCAAAGGACAGAAAGGTGACGAGGATATTTATAACATCAGGAAATTGGAAACAGTTTACTTCTATCCACAAAGGAGCTATATTAAGAGTTGCCTACAACTACCGGATGTCCAGGAATTCCTGGACATGTGCAGGTACCAAGAGCCTGTGTACTTGATTACCGGGCTCAAGCTCGCCTGGGGAGCGACTATCTCAACAGAACAGGGACGCCGAATCGAAGGATCGGTGAAACAGGAAGTAAAAGTTCCAGGTGGCCTGATTGATGTCTCTCTCGCTTCGAATGCTGGGCTGAGCTCGGAGTCAGATTTCTCGTCTACATTTGGCAAACCGGCGAACTTCGTGCTGGGAATTCAAGTTCAGAAGATCTACCACAAGAGAAAGCTGTTTAGTGGACAGCGCCTTCTTGAGACCAAACGTGTGGTCAACAACGCAGTGCTAATGGATGACGAGGATGTGGAAAGTGAGCGAGATTCCGATTTCGATTTCGTCATCGCAAGTCTAGATGATGCGGACATAGACGGTCTGGTCTCATGGGATGGGCAGGTCTCTGATCAGGATTCACGAGACGAAGATCGGCCTTTCCCATCTAGAAGCCTATGACGCTACAGCTCAATCAGACTCATTTCCATGTTTTCCCAGTATCTTATCACCACTGGTCCTTTCAATGGTAGAAGAAGGGGTGGGCAAGGTTCCGGGTCTGCTTGAGTGATCCTTCAGACTGTTGCGAGGGGAACTTTTGCGCTCGGCGCCCGATATCCGGAGTTCCGGGAATCGCGACACAGGCGCCTTGACACGCGGCCGGATGTATGGACTCCTGCAGTTGAGCAGATATAGTATGACCGCAGTCTGCATGAGCACAAATTGTGGCTCAGATACTGCCTTGAGATCCTCGGCCGGAAAAGAATACGAAGAAACCAATTTCCGATGTTATGAAGTAGAAAAGGTTCGATAGCGGGCTCTCATCTTGGGACTCGGAAGACCACAGCAGCGCCAGTCAATTACAACTGCAGCTGGTGCCTGGACAGAATGAGCACACTTGAACCTATGTCACAGACTATGTGGTCCATACTACAAACATTCTATATATAAGACTATAAACAAGGAAAGAAAGAAAGAGAGAAGGGATGAATGGATCCAAGGAGTCCCACAGGCATCGCGAGATTCGAAAGGTGTTTCTGTAGGGACGGACCCTAGGCTTGGCGTCAACCTCCTTGGACAGCGAAGCCGGAGCGGTTTGCTGATGAGCCAGGAAAATTATATTGACCGGCTGCAGCCACTCGGCTAGCGTTCGGCAAGAATGTGACCATATTTTCCCCTTTTTGTGACCGTATTCACTGGCCATCGTCTCACCTTGTACTGCAAGCCACCCTGAAATTGACCCCTAAGCTGCGTAGATCTCGGAGGAGCCTTGTTGGCTTTTTGCGACTTGATTAGGCAGATGTGCAGGATTCCTCGTATATGCATGGAGATCTGCATGATGGGTGAGACAGAATCATCTATGTTTTATGCAGGCTGTATGGCTTCGGATGTGGGTGCGACCAGAAGGGGAAGGTCAAAAATATTTATCAGTGCCCAGCGTTTCCCATTGGCATCTTGTGACCGGTTGGCGGTACCAAGCTTTGGGTGAATCCGAGGGAATTCCTGTGCACTGTGTAACACAGAAATAGATAATGAATCACGCTTCCATGCCATCTAATGTGCCACGGCTTTTATCGGGCTTTTTACAGATGTGTTGGTTCGCAATATGCCTTGCGCGACGGCACACATATAGCTTCCATTAATTTATAGTTGTCCTCACTACGTCCCCGTGGAAATGCATACGTATCGTAAAGTTTCTCTATTTATTCCCAGATACCACTCACATAGTGGGGGATTTTTCAATCGTGGACGGTCATGGACTGGCCTTCAACTCATCTGAGCTGGCTGGCAACCCTTGGACCTTTTTGCCAGAGTATCTCAGCGTCCGAAAGGATGCCTCAATCGCGAAGTTATGGAGGATACAAATGATACTATCAGTAGCGTTGGTCAGTTCAGCACGAATACCGGTCGGTGTTATGGTAACTTTGGGGCCAGTTTTGTAACCACACCCAGTCACCAGCACCTTATTGAAGCCAAGCAACTGCAAACGAGTGACAAAGAATACCATTAAATCACTCTCAAACTCAGTGACTCCTGTCTCGCAACTACCAAGCAGACAAAATCGTTCATCGTGAGAGCTCCTGCTGGCGTCAACACCACAATGTCGGATTTGATGTCTGATGCCATGAGTGGAAACGAAATGGAGGGTTCTTTCTGAACAGTTGAAAGGATGGTAAATAGTGTCCTTGGGTTCTTCTATACAACGGTCTGGGCCGTCCGAGACGAAGTGTGAAAGATCCAGATGCTCCAGATGCCACCTGACCGGAAACCGAGGTCCAACTACGGCTATATGCATTACTTGGCGAGGAATTCAATAGAGTCTCGACGTCTTACTGGAGATAATGGGGTCAATTGTCCGCCATTATGATGGTTTTCCCAAAGCCAGGCCTGGCAGAAAGTCGGCACGCGTGTGCAAGCCCATCCACTCGCGGCTTCAATTCATGGAAAACATACTCCCCAGCCTGCGGTCTCGCTCTGATCCCAATCAGCAGCGCCTCTTGAATGAGATACAACTGGCGTTTCATTCTGTTCCCCAATACGACTCCAAGATATCAGTTGAAATCACGCAGTCGGACAGCACTGCCATGAGAACTGTGGCATTCGTGACGCTCAGCGCCCTTCCAGCAACGTTCGTGTCGTCGATATTCTCAGACGCAAGTTCCGGGTTCATCTCGGACAAGTTTTGGATGTTCTGGGCTATCACCAGCACTATTGGCATCTCTGTCTTTTGTACCTATTTTCGTATTTTACCGTCTCTTGGTCTGACAGGGAGGGTGCCCAGTTAGTATGCATGTGGTCTAGGGGGTGGTATCAGGACAACATGATTATGCAGCCTCGAGCTTAAATCAAAGTGCATTCGGTCAGTCTCACAGAGACCAACATTCGCGAAGAGAACGGATATTTGCACCCGCAAAAGCGGAGGGTACACCTGTACCTGGGCAGCACTAGATTAATTCACACACCAACTAGCTCGCCCAATTTGCACGCCTAACTCTCTCTTCCCGAAAGCCTAGGCTACAAGCGAAATAAAATCTCCAGCTCGTGCTGCCTGTCGAGGAAGTCAAGTAAAAGAATTAAGTCTGCATTCAGCAAGGTTCCTGATATCACAATAGACGGCATCACACAAAGAACAGTCGAGCCATCAATGAGGAGTGATATATAAACGTTTTTAGTGAGTAAGATTCCCCTTGTATGTAAACTGCAGTCTTGTACTAACGATTTTCACAAGCCCAAGGACCTAGGCATGGTCAATAAGCGAGGGCCCAGCGTCAATCGGGTAAGTGAAAATGTTGTTGGGCCCATCAGCCATGAGCCCATCAGCACCAGGGCGCATCTGGGAGGCTGGCAACCAAAGCTTCTTGTCGGCCGTGACCCACATAAGATCGGTCCAGATCAGAGCATCATCCTGGACGAGAATGGTGGTGCGGCCCTCAGGTGTGACTTTCCAGATGGCCAGCAAGTTTGTGTCCGAGACATAGATATTACCATCCCCGTCAATTGTGCTGCCGCCGGTGCTGGGCGTCAGAGCGAAAGGGGTAGCATAGTCCCCAAGAGAGGCAGCCAAGGTTGCATTGGTCAAGGACGCATCGACATATGCTGTCTCGATGCGGTAGAGACCACCGTTGCACGGCTGGTAATATAGGTAGACTCCGTCCGGAGAGACCTCCATCTGGTCCAATCCAACAGACAGGCCGCCAGACCCGCCGTAGCCAGGCACAAGGGTGCCGTTGTACATCATCGGGAACCAGGCCATGGCGGAATTATCACCGGCCAGCACGCGGACGCCGTCGCCGGTCGTCAGGTTCAGCACGAGCATGGCCCCCGCGGTGTCGCTCAGATAAGCGACATCGCCGCTGGGCCCGAAGCGGACATCGTCGATGCCGCCGTTGGAGCCCCGGATGTCCTCGAGGTAGTAGATCTTGTCGACCTCGTCGGTCGTCAGGTTCACGCCCACCAGCTTGGTCGACTTGTTGACGCCCGATGAGCCGCCGTCGACGAGCCAGTAGCGCCCGTCGGGCCCGATGCGGGCGCCGTCGATGCTCACGAAGGTGGTTGCCGGGTCGGAGTCTGGGTCGCTGGCGTTGTAGCTGTTCCACTCGGCATTGGGGTAGAGCACGGTCGTGTTGTCTGAGAGGAGCTCGACGGTGATGAGCGGGAGGGTGGTCGAGTATCGCTGGGACAGAAACTTGCGGCCATCGGACGAGATGAACATCCCCTGTGTGGGTAGGTCCACTGAGTATGCGAGCTCGAGGCCCTCTGCCAGAGCAGCAGCCAAGGGAGCCAAGGCGGTGCCGAGGAAAATGGTCAACATAGATGCTTTCATCTTTAAGGTTTTGATTTGCCGTGGTGATTGCATTCTGCCTCACAGCACATTTACTGCGCCGTCCGCTATTATATATCTCCGTGGTCTCATACACAGGTCATACTATCAAGGCCATACGAGATGCCTAGTCATTGCTCTTCGGCGCAATTAGACCCATACTAAAAATTCACCGGAAGAAGGTGACGCAAGCCCAAGACTGCGATCTTTTGCACCCCTTTATTTTAATCAATCCAGGTGACAAAAACGACCTAGACAGTCCGATTGTTCCTGAAGATGTGGTACCTGAGGTGGAGACATGGATGTCATGAGCAGCCGGAGGACGATCTCGTACTCGGCGCCGAACCGAGCCGGGGCTAACTCCGAGCAGCTTAGGAATCAAAACACGATTGTATTTATTGGCATCGTGACTAGACAGTATACTTAGACTCGGCTGAACTAGTAGCTCCGAAAATATATGAAGTGACGGATCATTGCTTTTCCAGCTTTTCGAGGAATGGCATTACCACCTGCTCTGCAATCTCGATGCTGTTCTTCTCCATGAACATGAGATGTCCATTCCCTCGAAGGCCTCTTTCCTCCAGCCTCACAAATTCCACGTCCACACCTGCCTGCTCCAGGTAACTCGCGACGCAGCCGGAAAATACAGCATGAAAGCTCGCCTCCCCGACCATTTGTAGTACTGGTACCTTGGCCAGATTAGGAAGCCTCCTGGCCGGCTCAGCCTGCAAGATACAAGGAGCCAGGTTGGGCCCAGCAGGCGGGATAGTCTCCCTCGTCAAAGCATCCGGATTGTTATCCGGCAGCGGCGGGTCATACACCAGCGGTAGGACAGTGAGCCCGTACGTCAACGGTGGCCACGCCGTCGCATACCCCGGCGCATAGGGCGGTCCTGTCCAGGTCTCGAAGGGGTTCGCGCCGGGCTCGATGGCCACCAAGCCCGCGAGGAGGTCAGGCCTCTCGTTGGCTAGTTGCCACCCGAACGGGCCGGCCTGCGAGTGCGTGATGAGGATGTGGGGCGTGCCGATGCGGTCCGCCAGCGCCACGTACGAGTTGTTGGTTAGCCGTGCGGTGATGGTGCCGTTCGTCTGGAGCTGCACCTGTGAGGCGAAGAAGGCGTCGAAGGCTGGGTCGCCTGGGAGCCCTGTGCCTGGCCATTGGGTGTGTACGGCGGCTTGCGGATAAGGCAAGGGAGAGACTTTCTCTGGGGCTGTGAAGATGGAGGACGTTGCTGTTGTGGAGAAAACGTTGAGCTCGCCGCTCCCGGGTGTGCAGATGGAGCGCCCGCGTTCGGGCTGGTCGGTGAGGTAGACCACGTAGCCCTGGCGGAGGAAGTAGGATGCCCATCCCTCGCGGCCGTCTGGGGTGTTTAACCAGTTCTGGCTCGTCGTCAGCCGCCCAAGCCTGACGAGGATGAAGAGATGCAGGACTTTATGAGTAGTCTTACGGTAGCGGTTTGCCCAGAGCCGTGAATGAACACCAGAGGGTGCTCATGGAGGATGGTCGGTGGAGTGAGACGCTCAACGTACATCTGACCCACCATATACTGGTCCTGCTGCGTCCCGGGCTGCAATGAGCTGTTTAGCATGTCAGGCTGGACAATTGACTGGGCGTAATGCTCACGAATGAGGAATTAACATATTGTCCGCCTACGTAAAAGAACGTTCGCTCTGCGAATGCCTCAGTGTTTCGGCCAGCCATAGGGCTCTGACCATAGGGCATGACCGCAGAGAAAAAACTGGGTAAGAGGCCGAACGTGAGAAAATTGGGTAGTAGGGAAGCCATTGTGATGTTCGAGATGCTTCCCGACTTCATATTTTGAATCAAGACTTCAATTCACAAAACGATGATTGATTCCCAGGACACAGTGAGTGAGAGGAGAGGCTAGCAGGAGCAGTTTCCTGAAGTTGAAAATGGGTCACGTTATGGACGCGAAGGCGATGTCCAGACCGATTAGCGCGTGCTTACCGCCGCGGAATTGTGCTAGTGTAAGCATTCTTGGCACGGATACAGGGGGTCGAAGACATAGTAAGCGCTTGTGTACAGCACAGTTCGCTGATGAGGAGACGCATCAAAAGGCTTGCAATCGAGATGTTACTAGGACAGTGCCATGATCGGCAGCTGGGTCGAAGGTCTATCGAGCACGAGCTCGCGACTCATAGAGGTTGCATTGACAAGGACGAGCAATTGGGGAACAGCTGGGCAAATGACATGGTGTCCGAACAACTCCGCAACACGACGAGGACAACCTTACTTGAGCAAAGGAGAGACTAGTGGAAACACATGACGAGAACACGGTCAGAAGCACCCGGACAACTTTAGAATGCGATGTAAACTCAGATCTCTATGATCAGCTGGGAATCACCTGAATGTTGTTCGGGTACAGTACCCGGGTAGAATTTTACGAAGACTTGCTTTTCCGACCCCTTTTCTATGCTTCCATGTCTTCAAAAAGCCGCATCCCTCTCTGGGTTCTTCCGTTTTCCACAAAACAACAGATGACTTAGAGACCTGCTGCAGCAGAGGGAGGGTGAATAGATTAGATTAGATAAGCGCACGCGCCACCCGCCTGCTGCCAAAGGGCGCCGTAGGCGCCTCTGCAGCTGCAGCTAGATTCTTCTTCTACACAACTCTCGAATACTAATACAATTTGCATTCTTTGCACCCTCCGTACGCTTTACCAAGACCCTATTAAACGGACTTTCCCGAGGCGTCAAGAGAATCACTCATAATGCATCCCACGTTCCGTCTTCGACACGTTCGGAGTTGGGTGGTCAACATGACCCCGAAAAGGCTTGACAGCCTGCCCTACTCCAAGATCAAGGCTATTCGTCACAGATTTGGCCAGAAGCTGTTGGCTTCCCGCACGGCACCTGTTGGGCCAGACGCCCTTCCTCCGGCAACCTTCTTCGCTTGTCGACCGACTCCAAGCTATGTGGTCAGTCCGCTGCTAGCGGATCGGCTCCCCGAGTCCATCCTGTCCTCGCTGTCGTCAAACCTCAGGGCCTACGAGGAAGTTCCTGATGAAGAGCAAGAATTTGAGGGCAGTTCGGATTGGTTCCATGTCGAAGAGCGCGACTGCACCCCGGAGGTCTTCGTGGATGAGGATCTGCAGGGGAGCGGTGATGTGATTAGTTATTATGGGTGGGGGCAATCACACATCGTCGGCATTCTCGACATGAGCAGAACTGAGTTTACTCGTTCTCATTATCCTGCTGCTCTGCAGAGTCACTTGGCTTCGTTGATGCCAACACTATTCAAATTGGAACACGGGGGGTGGCAGCCACTTCACTCGCGGACGACACTGGCTCCTGGACGCTCTGCAGAACCGAACAAGGGCTTCGAAAGATCATCCACATCAATTCTCGTGTTGATCCGGTCCAAGAGATCGCAACGGTTTCGATCACCGTGAATCAATCAGTGCCTATTCAGGGTGTGGATCCAGACAGAACGTGCCCGCACATCCGGATTGCAGCCCTGCAAGCGGCCACTGGAGCTAGGACTGAAACTGATTCATACACGAGCTTGTTGGCACGGAAGGGCGAGCCAGCCTCAAAGCAGGCGGGATGTAACGCCTTCGTTTCATACGATTCACATTGCGCTATCATGGCTCTTTCGGCCATGCAACAAGTTATGGGGGTGGGGTCCCAAAGGTTTGTGGACCATGCACTCGCTCTCGGTGAGAGCGACCCGGATCTCGTACCCTACGAGAGAGCGGACGGGAGTTACGACAGAGTTTTGCCTGTCACAGACACATTCTCATAACTGTAAACAGCAAGACTCTCAACCTGCACGACTGTGTTCTTCCACCAAGAAAGATCACCAGCGAAGTGTCTGTCAACTGAAGAGTTGTTCTGTGCCTGTCCAATCTGTGATGTCAGCCGTATTAAATCACCTCCCAGTGCTTACCATTGGAGTTTCTCGTGAGCTGCTGTGATGTGGAGGTCAACTTTCTTTCAAGTAGAGGAAGCATGCTTGGTCCCCCATGACTCTGAAGCCGTCAGCATCAACGACCAAGACATCGCAATATACCACTACAATCTGCGAATTGTATGAGATATTTCTCTTGAACTCGGAGGAAGATTTGAAGAAATATGAGTGGTAGAAAATAGGAGTGCATTTGCGGAAGGAATCACGGTCTCTGTCAAAATATGGTGACAAGACTTCATCCTCCCCTTCATCCTTTGGTACTTCAATACCGATGGAGATGTTCTTATAGTAGATCGTATTATCCGTGTAAACTTTTCAGCAGATCTTCCTAGTAGCATTGTCCCACCAGGGGTTGTCCTTCTGGAGGTTATTCTTCTGGTGGTCTTCCTATTGTAGGTCATAAACTCGGTATAATGACTTAGAGGAAAAACAGATGATAGAAGACGGCCATACCCGAGCGCCGTGACAAGGCTGTGAAGGCTTGCACCAGGAAGAGTAAAGATGACCAGGTCGTAGACAAGGTCCTCCATGGGCCGCATTAAACGCGTTTGAGAAAACCATTGGGCCTTTTCAAGCCAGAGAGATCTTCGATTCTGTCCTACTTACGACATCGCTATCCGAGGACTAGCCAACCGAGCTGCCGCCTCTGGCCAAGGAAACACTCAAATTGACTCTCCCATGAACGTTTCCATGCCTTTCACCAACAAATCCCTCTTCATACCGGCCGACTTGTCCACCTGATCAAGGTTGAGGCGGATAGTACTCAACTTCATCATCATCATCGTCATCATCTCTCTTCTTCTTCTTCTTTCCTCCTGCAGGCGTCCTATCCAAATATCAGCAAACCCCTGAGGCAGGAAACCGCGAAGCATTCCTCTTGCTTACCCTTTTATGATGGCCTTAGCCCCGTAGAGCTCCTTGTACTCGTCCTCACTGAGCTGTTTCAGCATCCTGTCGCTCTTCGGCACCCTGTCCTTGTGGTCTCCTGCCGCGCGCGCATTGTGCTGAACAAAAGCGCAGTGGTTGCAGACCTTCATCTCTTCGATTCTGAACCCGTTGGTGTTTTTATCTTTGGCGCTTCGCACAAACCCATGAAGGGGCATCACGTTGTGGCATCGGCTGCATTCTTTTCTGGCTGACGGCAGGTCTGATATTGGAAGCTGAGAGGACTCAGGCTCAGGAGGGTGAAATTGGGAGGCAGACGGCCGTGAAGGGCTCCCCTCTGGTGTCTCTCGACCGGGCTTCAGGGGTGTAGCCATGTCCAATGGCTCGTGTTCTACAGAATCCTGGGACGTAGTACAGTGGTTTGGGGGAACTGGCAATGAATTCAGGCCGAGACTTTGTTGCAAAACTTTCGTGCAGACTGAAACGCAGACGGTGAGATGGAATGCGCCTTTCGCAATGCTTTGATCAGTGTGAGGGCAGGATCCCACGGCAACTTGAAGTCTGCGTAGACCGACTTTTATATCTCAAGTCCGATAGACATCCAGGTGCCCAGGTACCTGGCTGGGTAGGCTTGAATGGGGGGGGGGGATTGAGTGTTTCCTGTACACAGGGGAAAGTCAGTGAAAGCTTGCGGAAAACACCAAACTGATATCATGAAAACAGATATTCGCACAGAAAGAAACGGACAGTACACAGGTACATTACATGCCTAATATCCTTATACCCAACACACCCACGCTCAACACCCATACCCAACACACCCACAACTAGCACACCTACACTTAACACACCCACACTCAACACACCCATACTCAATACACCCACACCCAATACACCCATACCCAACACACCCATACCCAATACACCCATACCCAACACACCCAACACCCATACATAGCACACCTATGCTTAACACACCCATACTCACCACACCCATACCCAATACACCCACACTCACCACACCCACACTTAACATACCCACAGCTAATATACCTACACTTAATATACCCACTCTTAATATACCCATATTTAACATACCCATACTCAATATATCCATAACTAGCATACCGGCGTGGGTGTGATGATGTAATTAGCTGTGGGAATGTTATACACTACAAAACGGAACACCAAGCCACGGCAGCCCAGATCACATACTGACTCGCGTCTCCCGTCATTCATCAAACATCAAAGTCAGTTACCCCCCCCCCCCCATCTATCAAGCCTTCTCAACTAGCTAGGCAGGCAGTCACACAACCAACGGGATGAGCAAGTTCGACCGACGCCGTCCTGCCTGCAGTCTCGTGACGTCAAAAGTGTTTCCCCTACACTCTGGTCTGTCCAGTCCCAAAAGCCTGCTCGATTGAACAGTCATCGCAAACAATCTCTTTAATCATCACATCACAGTCCGTACCGTCTGTTATCATATCACAAGCACCACGATACTTCTTCATGATACGCCAACCAGCCATGACAGATTTTGACCAGGAAACCCATTTCCCTCGGCCGGCCTTCCCTCGCGGAGCTGCATATCGATCCTTCTACCTGGGGGAGATCTGTATGCTGACCCCAAGGCCCGAAGTGGCAAACCTCCTTCTTAATCTAGATGTGGGAATCAGACCGGGCGACTTCCGGCTCTACTGGGACATACGCCCGTCGGAAAACCCCAGAGGCCTCCACCGCGGTGACTGCTAGGTCGAGTTTCGCGAGCGGGAGCTTGCGGTGCTGGCCTGGGAGAGGCTGGACGGCATGGAAATGTGGGGGCGCATGCTGGATGTTCATCGCTTGGTATGTGAACCGCTCGTCGAAACTGAAAGGCCTTCAATGTGGACGGCGTCTAATGATACCTAGGGGCACCGGTTCAGTCAACACGCTCTGCAGCCATCCCGCGCCGAGCTGGAGGCTGCAAGACAACCGCGACCACCCACCGCTCCGCCGCCCCAAACCTCGTTCCCGCCGGCCTATGCCACTGTTTACGGCATTATGCTGCACCCTACAGGACAACCGCAATTCACCAGCTTTGTCACTCCTCTGCCCCAAGACTTATTACCGCCGGCCTATCCAACCTACGCTCCTGGGGCGCCGATGACGAGTATCCTTCCTCAGGGTTACACACGACGCGCTGCAAGACAACCACAACCAGCCAGCTTTGTCGATCCTCCGCCCCATGACCTGTCCCCGACGGCCCTCTCATTCCACCCTCCTGGGGCGCCAACGATGAGATTACCTTTTCATCGCGACATAATACGCGCTGCAGGACATCCACAACCAGCCAGATTTACCACTCCGCGGCCCCAAGCCTTGTCTGCCCGGGCGCCGGCCTTTGCCCCATCCCATGCTCCTGGGCCGCCGACGACGAGTGGTCCTTCTCAGGGCGACACATCGGGCCACCAGGAACGACAGAGACATATAGAGGAGCCATATCCAGATGCCACGAGGCTGACCGGGTCACAAAGCATCGACCAAACCCCCGGACGATCCCACCGGCGACGCACACGAGGGCTCCAGCAACGCCGACAATACCACGCTTCCAGCCCAGACCGCGAAGGACATCCACAAAGAGCCTAATGTTCCCGAGACCTAGGACTAGGCTGGGGCGAACACTTGCCCGTTTGAGGTCACACCATGGCGGCAAACCATCGAACCTTCCGAAGTCCAGGCGCTGAGCTGGCAGGTCCCCGACCGAGATGAGGGAAGGAAAAGAACGGGATTGAGTCGCTGTGGGTTGTGTTGGCCAAGGCATCTAGCGAATAGACTGACGAGGAGCTTCGTGAGAAAGAGAGAAGCTGCGTTTGCCTGGGAATGTCAGGCTGTGACCTTTTCATAATTAATTTCAGCGTCTATGGAGGAATGGGAGAGGGGGTTTCGGTAGCGGCACCGCACTCGTTTTCTCTTTTTGCTTCATCTATAGATATTATTTTCTATAGTATGAGCGTCGTTGAATCAAAGCTCTTCCAGTCGTACATCCTGGGACATCTTCCCGATAACATCCCCAAAAGATTCACACACCCAATTCACACACCCATCACACACCCATCACACACCTATGCCTAACACACCTATGCCCAACACACCTACACACAACAAACCTATGTCCAACACACCTATGTCCAACACACCTATGTCCAACACACCTATGTCCAACACACCTGGGCACCTACATCCAACACACCTATGCCCAACACACCTGGGCACCTACATCCAACACACCTATGCCCAACACACCTATGCCCAACACACCTACGCCCAACACACCTACCTGTAGACACCCAACACACCTACGCCCAGCACACCTACACCTCATGGCGGACAAACAGTTTACAATTGCCGATCATCGTCCGAGTGGGCCAATGAATTAGGCCTTTCCGTCACGTACTCTCTTGGTCACATGTCTACTCGAGCTGTGCTATATGGATGCTGTGAGAAGGCCCGGCAAAAGTTTGTCGACCGCCTTGAACATGGCCATTTCGCTGCCTACCACCCTCTCCTCCCCCCTACAATATTCGCCGAGTACGAACGTGAGCGCCACTTTGCCTTGGTACGGCCATTGGCCGAGCAGCTGGTGTGCCGTGTTGAGGCCCTTGATATTGCTGACCACTAGCCGGCCGATCCTGACAACCTGTCAGCCGCACCACATGCGGAAGAATATCAGCCCCGTTTCCACACCATAGGGTTAAATCGGACTGGCAAGAACCGCGTCTAGGAATGGAACAAAGTCGGCGGAGAAGATGCGCTGACCAACCGAGAGATATCTCAGTCTAGTGTAGACATAGCTGAAGCGACCCGACGAGACGGCGAGAGGGTCAGAACTATCGCCATTCTGACAATGATCTTTCTGCCAGCTACATTCGTTGCTGTGAGTATTTCCAACAATTACATATTTATCAGAGGACAAGTTCAGCTTGACGATGAAAACATCTAGACTTGTCTTCTCTATGACCTTCTTCAACTGGACACCAGGAGAAGGCGAAATGCTGCTACCACCTTACATCTGGATATACGTGGTCGGCACTGCAATATTCACATGCCTGACATTGGGCTCCTGGTATTATTACGGCCAATACAGGCAGCATCACCGCGGGGAGAGTACAAGTACAAGTAATAATGCCATTGAAAACGACTCAAGTCATGATGCTGATGAGAAGGAGGCCGTTGAATGCGTCCAAGAAGTTGAGAATTGCGGAAGCAGGACAGGGTAGGTTTTTGTCTTGCTAAAAGAGTGATAAGATCTGAATCGCGCGGGTGTGACCGGGGATGTTTGTGAGGGTGCAGTTGCCCCGACTCAATTCGTGACTTCTCATTACCCGCTGTCAGAATGGACAGATTCCTGTGCATTCAGAAACTGCCTCAGATTTTTATATGGAGTTTCCAATGTGCTGTGGATCACACGCGACAAGATCTTGCCGGGGGGTCGTTGATCCGGGAGTGAAAAGTCCGTACATGGGTTTAGCGTGCACTCGCAATTGAGTCTTCAATCGCATGCAACGCAGTGTTTTGAGTGCAATTGGATGCCAATCGTGAATTAGCATCCCGCTCCGCACAGCCTAGCGGCTGGCATATGCCAGGTGCTAAGAGCTTCACGATGTGTCTAATTATGGGCTTCTTGGCGGCGGCAGTTCGCTTGGGATAACCGAGGTGTCATGCAGCTCTTAGAGCTCCCGCGAGTTCCACGATGCTTCTGGAAGCTTTTGGGCGGCCCCCCGGTCGCGGCCGCCCATCAAGGTTTTGAAGGGTCCGTGTGGGTACTAGAGCGGGCTCGCGCCCACGTAGGGATGACGCTGCTCACGTCACCCAGTGGCTCTGGCCCCAGTGTGTTTTCCCATCCGGGGAAAGGGGAGGAAGAGGCTGGTTCGGAATCAGCGTGAGAGCAGCAACACGACCTACCGGCGTGAGCGATGGCGTGCCTAAAGCACCTGAACAGGACCACGTGAGGGACTGGTTGGGTGACTTTGTTGGGCGCAGGCTCAGGTCAATACGAAGAATAATAAAATAGATGTTGTGACGGGGAATAGGGGTTTAAATTGCCGTGCCCGCCAAGAGGGCGTGTCCGTCGGTATCTGATCCCCGGGTGCTGAGGCCCGACCCCTTTGATTCACGCTTTTTTCCTTTTGGGGGGTGGAAGGGGGACCGTGGCCTCTTTGCCTGCCTGCCTGCTTGCGTGTGGGAGGGCGGAAGACGGTGAAAGAGGGCTGGGCTGGGTGCGTAACAGAGTAAGCTTGAAAACCGGGGAAATGACTCGAATGGAACAAGCTCTGGCAGAGCTTTTTCTGGGCGAGGCCAGATGGCAAAGTGCAAAAGAGCAAAAAGCTGGATGGATTGGACCAGACGGTAGGACGGCAGGGAGCCGGAACCTCGAGGGCCAGAGCTGTTGTTTGAGAGACCCTGAGGCCTGAAGTCTGGATGGATCCAGTCTGGAGGTCTGGAGGTCTGAGGCTCGAGCCCCTGTCCCTCCCACCCTCCTTCTTCTTCTTCCTCTTCCCGCCCAAGCCTGCCCAGCCTGCCAGCCTGCCCCTTTTACGGTAAGGTACGTACCTCGTACCTTAGTCCACCCATCCACCCACACACCACATACACACACACCTAAGACACAGCCCAGAACAGCTCTCTCTCAGCTGTGGTGTTACCTCTGGTGCTACAATAGGCGGATGGCATCCGGGCAGCCGGACTTCGGCCACCCTGCAGGGACCTTCTTGGTCGTCTGGCCCTACCCCCTTGGCTCGCCTGTCAGGGCCACTATGCTCCGTTAAAAGCAGCCCCCACGTCGATCATTAATTAATCATGACCTAGCACGACGCCACGCGAAAACGTTTTTAAGAAAGAAGCTCGAGCTTGTCTTGCTGCATATCTACCCGTGCCTATCTACGTACGTGTCCCGGACCCGACCTGACGTTGCTGGTTTGTTCTCTTCCATCCATCAATCATCATCAGCAGCAGCAGCAGCGACAGCGCAGAACAAAGCGAAATTTTGACTTCTTTGACGCCTCCACCCGTGACGAGCATCCCCACCGGCTCGATCTCACCTTCTCGCCTCATCTTCTCACCCGTTACCTACTGATCACCGCGTGACATCAACAGCCCGGTGAAGAAAATGTCAATGAACCGCCTAGCCAGAGCTGGCCTCCGGGCCCATAATAAAAACTTGATCCAGACCAGCAGCAGCAGCAGAGCTGTCGCCCTGGGCTCCAGCGGTGTGCACTGCTCAGCGCCCGCGATCCCGAGTATTTACAGACCCAATGCCTCCCGGACAACCCAGAGCCTGCTGTCCTCCAGCCGGTTATCCTCCCACAAGTCCTTCTCCACCAACTCATCATCACAAGCCTCCGCTGCAACCGCCACCATGGCCTCCAAAGCTGCACCCGAGCCGCTCAGGCTGAGCAACAAGAACCTCGCCCAGATCTCGGGATACGGCGATGGCGAGGGCCACCAGGCGTCGGTCATCCCGACCTACAGCCGTGAGGGCCTGAAGGAGGGCATCGTGCACATTGGCGTCGGTGGCTTCCACCGCGCCCACTTGGCCGTGTACATCGACAACCTGCTGGGCGCCAACGCGGGCGACGCCCGCGAGTGGGCCATCTGCGGCGTCGGGCTGAAGCCCTTCGACGCGGGCATGCGCGACGCCCTGGTTCCCCAGGACGGCCTCTACACAACCATCGAGCGCTCGGCGAGCGGCAGCAGGGCGCGCGTCATTGGCAGTATCAACTCCTTCCTGTACGCCCCCGACAACGTGGACGCCGTCATTGCCAAGATGGCGCACCCCGACACCAAGATCGTGTCCATGACCATCACCGAGAGCGGCTACTACTACAACGAGAACACGCACGAGCTGCAGGCCCAGGAGCCCGACATCGTCGAGGACCTGCGCAGCGACCTCTCCGCGCCCAAGACCACCTACGGCTACCTGTTCGCCGCGCTCGCCCGCCGCAAGGAGGCCGGCCTGAAGCCCTTCACCGTGCTGTCGTGCGACAACATGCAGAAGAACGGCACCATCACGAAAAACATGCTGATCTCGTTCGCGCGGCTGCGCGACCCGGCCGTGGCCGACTGGATTGCCGAGCACGGCGGGTTCCCCAACAGCATGGTCGACCGCATCACGCCCCGCACCGCCGAGGCCGACAAGGTCGACCTTGCGTCGCAGTTCGGCATCCAGGACGAGTGGCCGGTCGTGACGGAGCCCTTCATGCAGTGGGTGGTCGAGGACACATTCGCCATTGGCCGCCCTGCCTTCGACACGGTGGGCGTGCAGGTGGTCAAGAGCGTGCACGAGGTCGAGAAGTTCGAGTGCCACAAGCTGCGGCTGCTCAACGCGAGCCACACGGCCATGTCGTACATCGCCTTCCTCTCCGGCTTCGAGTACGTGCACAACGTGATCGAGCACCCCCTCTTCAACAAGTTCCTCTACAACATGATGCACGAGGAGGTCCGCCCCCTGCTGCCCGAGATCCCGGGCGTCAACATCGACGACTACATCAAGCAGCTGATGCACCGCTTCTCCAACCCGACCATCATGGACCAGATCACCCGGCTCACCCTCAACGGCTCCGGCAAGCTCCCGCAGTTCATCATGCCCTCCATCGCCGAGCAGATCTGGGACAGCCGCGAGCACAACTTCCGCCGCCTCACCCTCGCCGTCGCCTCGTGGTTCCGCTACCTCGACGGCGTCGACGAGCAGGGCCGGCCCTACAGCATCGACGACCCCATGGCCGACAAGCTCAAGGCCCTCGCCAAGCAGGGCGGCACCGACCCGGCCCCCTTGCTCGGAATCAAGAACCTCTTCGGTGACGACCTGAGGGGCGACAAGCTCTTCGTCGAGGAGCTCGGCCGCGCCCTCAAGAGCCTGCACGAGGAGGGCGCCATGGCCACGCTGGCCAAGTACGTCGACTAAAGCTACCTACGCTGATTCTGGCGGTGATCAGGCCTGGATCGGTTCGATGATTAGCGGTCTGGCCGCCGCTGCCCACCCTTGTTGGTCCCCAGCACCCGCGGTCGGCTCGCCCGCCCCGAGAGCTCACTTTTTCGCCACCTGGCCCGCTGGGTACCATGTCTCGAAAGCGAAGGTTAGGGGTAAATCCCCGCTGGGCGTGCTGGGGATTTTGGTCCGGGGAAACGAGTGGTCATTTTACGGGGGGTGGTGGGCACGGTCGCGCATACGTATCCGTTCCGTATCCACCAGGACCCCTGACGCCCCTACCATTCCCCCCCGAGCAGGCCGCGGGGACAGCGAGCCGACAGGGGCAGGTCGGATTCCCCCGTACTCGGGGGGTAAGTGACTATTCGAATGACTATATTGAGTGGTTGGAGACATACAATGTTGTAATCCATAAAAAAAGAGAGAAGAGTCAGTCTCCGGAAGAGATGGGCAGGATAGACGAGAATGCATGGTGTTCAGGGGGTTACGTCATAGCTGCACAGATAAGGGTTATCTTGAGATGATAGATGGGATAGAGCTTCTGCTTTGCTGGGAACTGTTTCGGGCGTTCTCTTTTTTGACTACATTCAATCCGCAGTAGAAGAATAGAAGACATGATAGAAAGATGGTTTTGAAAAGTGCCTTAATATTCGCTATATTGGACATGCGGCTGTTCGTTCGCTGTTGTGGTGCAGATGGAAGGATGCATCAAACCTGCGCGATGCAACCACCACCAGCAGTTGCGACGGCCCGCTAACTTGGCTGCATCCCGAGGTCACCCTCGCCCGCGTGGGGGCGTTCTGTTATGCGACGCTGCTTCCCCGGCCTGCAGCCGCTCACCGTGTTTCTGCATGTGCATGACCGACCGCCCACGGGAGCCGATGACTTCACCGCGGCTTACCGTGAGGTGTTTCTTTTCGGGGGTGTGAAACCGACGGCGAGCAACACCTCGACCACAAACCCTGAAGACGGTCTGACGTGTTTGTTGTCCTACGTGCTGTCATCGATGAGGCTTATGGCCTGGATTCTTTTGGCGGGGTATCCCCGGAACTCAGGGCAGGCAGGAGCGCTTCTACCCTGGGGTGTTCGGTGATAGGCCACCTACCATCAGTTTCATCCTGCTTCATGGCCGACTTGGTCATGTGGTCTAGGACTTCAGTAACGATGCCAGGCCTCACTCACCATTGGTCATTGATATCAGCTCGTGTCAACCCACGACAAGACTGTGCTATTCAAGTCGGAGCCGTCCTTTCTACGCAAAAGGTATCTGTCTCGGGAAAATCGTGTTGCTCATCCACATGAGAACAGGGGGAACCATCATGAAGCTTTTTAAACCATCGAGCAATGGGATGGACTCACAATTCTCCTCCAACGATGACGTTAGTCAAGTCGTCTATGTAGGAAGGCGCTATCCACTGACTGCAAGGGACATCGGATCGCTTGCTTCAGATTGGGAGACGATGGAATTCATTCGAATCTACACTTCCTCAATCTTGGACAAATTCAATTGACTTCATCACTTACGTTCCGCTGCTCTTCTGCCATGCTATAAAACTTAAACGATAGTGCTAGAATTCGCAGATAATTGAAATTTCAATTTTCCTGTCCTGTTGCATATAGCGCATGCTTGTGGCACGGTAGCCTTGGTGTCTCGGACCAGCAGACGATTCAATCCCGAATGATTACCATAGGTTGCTAGATCGTACACCAGGAATAGTCCATACGAGATATGATGAGTTAACTAGGGAGCCTATATGGCCTGTGACCTGCTCAGTGCCTGTAGCCCCATGATCAGAATCTTGCCCGGCGCGTTGTCTAACTACTAGTAGCCCCTGCTAGAGGTATGATGGTCAAAGTAAGGTGCGACCGGAACTCGAGGACTCTTACTAGCTTATCGAATATTGTGCACATTTGCGAAGTTGGAAATAAGAGACTGTTCTTGACTTGTTCCGGCGCCTAAACGCCAAATCCAGAAATCTTCCTTCTCCTCAACACAACTTGAACAGCAAATACCGTCATTGTACACCCATCAACCGTAACATCTTCCCAAATACCCAGTCTCCTCCAGACTACCCCACAGAACTATCAAAAACACTTCTAGAACAAGACTCGAAGATGCAGCTCTTTCCCACTCTTGCCGCTGCCCTAGCGGCCTCTACGACGTAAGCACAGCCACCAAGCCATACCATTCCCTCCAGACTCATAACCTTATAATCCCCCCCGGATCATCAACTTGAGTGGACATACCACACACGTAATCCATATTAACACGCCCAAACCCACAGTGTCTCCGCTTCCGCCACAGCACCGGCCACGACCTGCGCCACCCCGACGGCCACAGTCACCGAGGTCGTGCCGCTGTTCTGCCGCCGCTACGCCTGCCCGAAACCCAGCAGGGTCTGCCGCCACGGCGAGCCCACGCAGCCCGAGGCCCGGCCGCCGGTTGTGCTCGGCACGGTCACCCCGGAGCCGGGCGCATGTACCGCTGTCGCTGAGGCGCTTGACAACCCGGGCTGCAACCTGTGCCCGACCTGCCTCGCTGCTGTGGCTGAGCCTACTCACGCTGTGGCTGAGCCTACTCACACCGCGGCTCTGGCCACCTCGACATTTACTGCTTGAGTTTGATTGATCTGGGCTGTGTGATGCCGAATCGGATGGGGTGTCCTGCAGTTTACTGCCCGGAAAAGTCCAAGGTTGATATGGAGGCAATGTCGATCAATTCTTTGTCCCTGTTGAGACGGAAAGGGCTGAGTTGGAAGTTGGGATGACCACATGTGGATTGCAAAGAGGGCTTCCACTGGAAAAAGGAGTTCATGGACTTGCTCTGCCTTAATCATACCAGTTCAACAGCTGGTGCTTGTGAGAGAAGGGTGAGTCCCTGTCTTTGTTCACACAGCCAGACCTGAAATGAGACTCACAGAGATTTAGCAATCACGGATTTGTCTGTGTCAGGGGTGATTATGGCTCATGGTGTTCCTGAGTCTCCCCGAGGTCCGCTTAGATAGCCTCTGATAAAAAGCTAACAGTGATTCTGAGTTGAACCAAGCCTGCGTTCTCTTCCTTTCCTGAGACAACTAATCATCAGCTGTGAAGGGAAGGCCAACGAGAGGAATGTGCGTCTTCCTCTTGACCTCCTACATGTCTCCCATGCCTCCGTTCTCACCATTCCAATTCTTCAGCAATGTGCCTGAACATTACTCCCTGTCGGTCTAGCTCCCCGTGTAAAGGAAGCACCAGGACCACGTCCTGTACCCTTCGAAATGTCCTAAGAGCATTGTGCACTGCTCTGGTTTATATTTGTATCTTAATAATGGTTGTCTAGACCTCGATGGTGACTCTGATAGCCCGGTGCTTGATCAATAGAGTGTGATAAACTGGATGGTCACTTTAAATAGGATGAACTGTTGTGATTCAAAGACGAGTGTGACTTGTAGGGCAGGTTCGTTATGGCTGTTCCAAATTACCCGGGCAAATTCAGGGAGCTACTGGCAGTCTGGCAGTGGAATCGGGCAGGCTGGAAAGCTGGTAGACATCGTGGCCTCGGCACCCGAGTGGGACCAACCCTCGCCTCCTTCCTGACACGTCGGGGCAAGCAGGCTCGGTCCAAGCACCTTCCTTCTGCTTCGCCGGCACAAAAGGCAGCTTCCACTGCCAAAGCAGGCAGCCACCTGGGATCACCCTTCGGAAAAAAGCACTCGAGCCGAGGATCTCGATCCACACCCACGTGTCTTGACAAACACCCTCCAAAGACCACCAGCCTGGTTCGGCTTCCCTAACCACCAGTATTATGGATGACGAGCCCATTCTTGATTGTATCGTCGTTGCAGATCGCACTGACCGGTCCTCGACAATGGCCTCCAGGAATGAGCAGCCTTCAGCGTCTCCGAGGCCTGACGCTGGCAAGGTTGGTGATGCGGCTCGTGGCGTCCCGGAGCAGCGCCAGACCAAAACGACCTCTTCCTCCGGCAGCACAACTGCAATCCCCCCATCGGGGCACGTGTCTGTACGTTACATCCGTTTCCTCATCCCAGACAAGTCTGGGCTTTTTGTCCGCTACTCACAGACCACACTTCCTTTCCTATGAGCTGGCTTCTGGAACACGTTCGGGTGGCGTCGCCGTATGTCAAGGACAAAGCGGTAACCTCATGCTGAGTACGCGCTCCTGGTTCGAGCCTGCATACTCTGACACAGTGATGGACCAAATCTCTTTCTTTGAAGACCCTGTTGCACGTGAGTGGCAGCATCTAGCCAGTCACAGCTGCTTAGCCTCCATCTCTTCGTCATCCCAGTCCTTCCACTGTTTCTTCAGCAAACAAATTTCCACACCCTCATCATGTTTATTGGGCGGAGAGGCAGGCCACCAGCTGATAGACCTGTACAGGAGAAGAAGACTGCCGTGTCAGGCGCTCCTAAGAAGGGGCTATCAGCAGCTACAAGAGCTGGCCCTGGGGCGAAGCGGCCTCCAGCATTCCCAAGCATACGTCCTCCAGCGCGCCGATCACCGTCCTCCAGCTCTGTCCACGAACTGTCTCATAAACGAAATCACGAGGCGGCCTTCCCGTCAGACGGCAGTCGAGATCGTGGTCAACAGCCGGTTCAGAACAATAGAGATCGGTCCAAAGCAGACGAGAGTCCTGAACAATCAGAATCTCGGCACAATTCCGCTAGATTTGAGGTCATTTCTATCAGTAGTGACAACGATGAAGACCCTGACTCTGACGACGAGCCTCTGGTTGCAGCTTTCCAGCGCAGAGCGACCAGTGGCACGCCAAATCTCTCAAGACACCAGCAGAAGAAGCAGACACCATCGAACATCCCTTCTCGATCATCATCTACCGCACCCAACGCTCATATCCGAGCGAACACATCTCAAAGGTCCCATGCAGAGCCGCAGCCATCTATAGCACAGGAAGGCCGACACGATGGCCATGTCTCCCGGCCTAGCTCAGAATACCGTGCAGGTACTGGAATTAGTGAAGGCAGTCAAAGCATTCAGGGATCGAAGCGTCTCCGTACAGACTTCCCATCAACTTACGACTGTTTCATTAAGGGACTTGACAGTAGCAGATTTCCAAGCATCTCTGGTGTCGTCGAAGGTTCAAAGAAAGCCCATGCTTCTGCAGACGATCTTGGAAAGGACAGAGTCTCTGCAACCACCACACGCTCAGAGGACGAGATGGAAGCAATCAGGGCCAAGCTTAAACAGCAGGCAACCGAGAATCAGGCTCTTGCTAAGCAGCTGAGAGAGTCTCGGGCTCTCTCCAAGGGAACGAATCAGAGCAAGCTGGCGAAAGAGAGGGAATTGTCGGCGCTCAGGGAAGAGCTGGGAGCTCGAGACCAACAGATCAAACTCCTCACGTCGGAGAAGGTTAACCTCAGTGAAACCATCACCCAACTGCGCGACGAGGCCTCTCAAGAGAAGGAAGATGCAAGCCAGTCCCTGATTACAAGTCAGAATCGGGTGGATGAGCTGCAGAAGCTGTTGGACGACCAGGTGACAAGCAATCGGAACCTGGAGGCCACCGTAACGGATCTTCAGCGGAAGCAAGAGTCCAGCAAAGATACCGCAGCCGAGATCACCAAACTGCATGCAGCCAACAAAAAGCTTGGGGAGAATAACACGCAGTTAGAGGGGGAGAACTCAAAGATGAAGGAAGAGGTCAAAGAGGCGCAGGACCAGAACAGCCAGATGAAGGAAGAGAAGGACCAGATGATAACGCAGAACGACGAGCTCCAGTCGCGCCTCAAAGAGCTTGAGAACGAGCTCCAACAAAAGTCCGCCGAGCATGCCCTCGCTGTTGATGCTGAAAAGCGAAAGATTGAAGAGCTTCAGGGGCAAGTGAGCTCCCAGCGGGATGAGATCCGAGAGTACGAGAAACGAGTTGCCAACCTACACGAGGAGGTGGACTGGTACGAGGGCAACCGCGAGAGGATGAAGAAGGAGTGGGACGAACGAGTTGCCATGGAGATGAAGTGGCACGATGACTTGCAAGCTATCATCAACGACCCCATGTCTTTCGCCGAGAAGAGGCGGGCGACCCTCGCAGCTGCGGACCGTATCCAGCAAGCGGCCCAACCAGATGCACAGCGAGATGCGCCCCAGCAACGACCCGCTCAGCAACAACCTGCTCAGAGACAACCTGCTCAGCAGCAACGGCCTGATCAGCAGCAACGATCTGCTCAACAGCAACCTCCCCAGCAACAACCTGCTCAGCAACAACTTGTTGAGCAACGTGCTGCGCAACGTGCTCAGCAACAGCTACAGTCTGCTCGGCAACAGCCTGCTCGGCAACAGTCTGCTCAGCAACAACCTCCCCAGCAACAAGCTGCTCAGCAACAACTTGTTGAGCAACAGTCTGTTCAGCAACGTGCTGCGCAACGTGCTCAGCAACAACAACTTGCTCAGCTACTGTCTGCTCGGCAACAGCCTGCTTGGCAACAACCTGCTCAGCAACAGTCTGCGCACCAACAACGTGTTCAGCAACACCTTGCTCAGCTACAGTCTGCGCAACGACAGTCGGCCCCGAGACGACCTGATGAGCGAGGTGAGTCTCGAGGAGAGTCGAGCAGTGGTGGTGGTAGCAGAGCCCCCCGGTGAGAGGGAGACGTCGATAGCTCCATGGACGTTCCGATTTGTGGCACAGCAGAAACGGTGGGTATTCCGAGCGAGAAGACGGTTTGCTGATCAAGAAGTAACGGGAATTGGAGGGCAGGTTGAACAATAATGGTCGATGCTGCATTGCCGATCGGATTCTTCCTGCCTAGGTCAAGATGTGGTAGATAATTCTACAAGAATTTTGTACAAAGACCCTGATCAGTGAGGTGTAACTAGTGGTGTGAAAGGGGCTCAATTACATGAGTAAAGCAATGTTGCTTGGGGTCGCCGACTGTATGTAGATTGGCGTCCTCCATAAGGGCCACCGGCAAATTCAAGTTCTTGTGAATCATTCTTTTGGAGGCGGCGCTTTCCATAGGATACGCCAGCATTCTTGGTATAGACAATGCAGGGAGATATACGCCGTCAGAGTAACTTCGGAATTCAACGTTCACATCAGTGCTGGCAGCCAGTTGGCACGTCGGTAAGGTGTGTACTCCCTCTACGACTACTAGTAGTGATCGCATGACGTTGAATTTGGTTTTAACTCTCATGTCATTGACATAATAGTAGCCTATGACCTAATATGTACATTTGATAGAAATTGATACACTTTCCTCCTCTCTTCAACACAAACAGCATACACACCCATCACCATATCATCCACCGTGGTTAGAAGATGGTACAATTGTCCAAGTCCCGCTGGAACGCCTCCGACGACTGGACATAGAGCGGCAGGTAGGTCCGCGTGGAGAAGGTCTCGTCGATGTAGTACGCCACGTCATCCGCCGAGTAGGCGTCGCCGAGGTACGCGAGGATGTCGGGCTGGATGTAGTCGATGAAGATGAGGTCCACCGTGTCCGGCGAGGTTCCGTTTCCCGGGAACCCGCCCACCGCCTGGAAGAAGTGCGGGTAGTCGTAGTCCGGGATGGCGGAGTGCGCCGTGTCGTCGCCGTCGGTGCCGAAGGCGTCGGTCGTGGTGTAGCCTTGGGTGGTGGCGACGGTGGTCTGGCGCCGCGTGTGGCCTGCGTGTTGGTGTGCGTAGTCTTGCACTCCTCTGTTGGCTAGGGGTGAGAGGAAGGGGTCTACGCAGGTATCTCTCGGCGCGAGAGGCGCGGTAATGCCTGTGGACGAGCGCTTCCAGACGTCACCATTTTTGTTAATGCTGTGTCCGTGGTCAACATTTGCTTTCGTAGCCACGTGTCGCTGCCCCTTAGCCGCGAGGGATGTCACAACGGCAAGTCATGATCGGGACACAAATACTTACTAGTCCAAGGCCCCACTGGCGACAGAGTAGGGCACATCAGGGATATAGACGAAGATGTCGTTGAACGGAGACACGATGAAGGCATCGTCGTATAGGAACGGCCCCTTGTGCAGATCGAACCGGACGGAGCCCGTGTTGATGATGCTCACCCGCGCATTGTCCGCTCGCGACTCGTTCACAACCACGGCGCTCATGGCCTCAGAGAGCAGGGTGTAGATGCTCCCGGAGCTGTTGAACTCGGCACAAGACTGGCACCACAGCTGGGGCGAGCAGCCGAGATACGTGCTGAGGTTAAGCTGCTGCCGTATGTCCGTGATGAGATTCGTCGTGTTCAGGCCGAGCGGCGTGTCAAAGGCCGCATCATCCGTGGTGTAGTTAACCTGCGACCCGGAGGCGTGGTACTCGAACGTGAGGCGGTTCCAGTCGAGGTACCGGCGCGAGTAGGTCCAGGGGGTGGTGGACGTGTTCGTCGCCTTCTTGGAGGGGTTCGGCACGCCCGCCGGCGCAGAGGTGCCGGTGAAGCCGCTGTTGTTGGCGCTGAAGCCGCTCATGGAGAGCCAACCCAGGGTCTCGCAGTACCGCCCGGACTCGAGGGCCGTGGCGGAGTCATCGTAGACCTGGAAGTCTCGGATGTGGCTGTGGCCGCCGAAGATCTGGATAGGGGTGGATGGGTAGGTTTTGCGGATGGCATCTTGGACGTAGCCGAACGTGCCGGTCGAGGTCTGCTTGGCGGCGGTGTTGTGGCCGATGAGCAAGAATAAGTCGACGGGTCCGGGAGGAGTTGCAACCAGGTCGGTGAACCAGGTTTCGTTCACCATGGTAGAAGCGGGAATCACCTTGGTCACGTTGGTGTTTCCCTTGAAGTCGAAGAGGATGCCAAATGCCAAGATTCTGAGGCCATTCTCGGTGGTGAAATACCGGTATTGGTTGCCAAGGTACTGATAGTCATTTGTGGTGGTGTTCAAGATCTGGACGTTGGAGGTGAGGTATCTGTCGCCCCAGGCCTTGGAGAACTCGTTGTAGTCTTGGTATGCGATATCTGCGTAGTAGAGCTCGTGATTTCCGATGGTCAAGAGGTCATAGTCGAGCTTCTCGAAGACAACGTTGGACAGTTCACCGTCTACAGCAGTAGCATCACTCAAGCCGGCACCGTCGTGAAGATCGCCTTGTTCAGTGTTAGCAGTGAGCACCTGCAGTCTCGCCGTCACTTATTGCAGACATACCAGTGTCCACAAGGAGAAGGTCAACGCCAAGCTCCTTGGCCTTGGCTCTCATACGGGCAGTGAACGAGACGACATCACCCCAGTCTGCGCCGTAGTTGGTCTCAGTAAGGTGGCCCTCCAACCAGCCATGAGTGTCCGTCTGGGTCTCTTGTCAGCACTGCTACCTCAGCTGCCCATCAAGGCCCTCAATAGACAGCCCAAACTTACCGTATGCAAGAAGTTGAGTTGGCCCCATTCAAGCGGCCCGCGGGTCGGTCCGTACGTCGCATTGTGGGCATCAGGCTGCATGCGTTTCGCATGACGGACATGCTCAACCTTGTTGATGGGGCCAAAGCAGCTGCCGCACGCTTGGCAGCCGGCGACGAAGCCCGCGATGGCTGCAAGGATGATGTGGTGTCTCATCTTGGCACTGGGCTCTCTGTCACACTTCCACGGGTTCTCTGACACACACTGTCCGCGACCAAGAGAATGAAAGAGCGAACACTGCGTGCAAAGCCAAGAAGCCAAGAGATGCAAGAACCGAGTGTGAGCGAATATTTTGAGAACCCAACTCGCGCGGCGCGGAGAAATATGACCGCCTGGAGCCGAGTCGAGCACACCCGGCACACCGGCGCACGCCGGCTTATCTGTGGGGTCATAGACTTGTCGCTAGGCACACCGTTCGACGTTACATCGAACGGGAGACCAGGGGGTAATGCGGAAGGACGTAGCAGTAGCACCAATGATCCCTACCACCAGAAAGATTAACCAGCCTACACACGTGGGCTCATTTGCTGATGAGCCAGGCTGACCGCGCCCCGAAGACCGTTGTCAACGACGCGTCGTCAGTGCCCACGTGGCTGCTGATTGGTGACCCGTGCCTTTTTGCCAAAATTCGTGTTAAGCTTAATCATGCAAAGTGTTTAAGCTCATTTAACAAAAAGGTTTGCTGGAAGTAACTTTCAGAATTGAAATAAATAGCGAAACTGTTGTCCGGTTTAGATTCTGGTGAGAGAAAGTGTCGTGGTTGAAGCGCAGCACACAATCTTCAAGTTTGTAGCAATCCCGCTTGGGAAAGGAGCCTACTTAAAATTTGCGTGGTCAATGACCGATGAGAATATTGTTGGTTGTTACTGTTTGCGTTGCTTCGAAGGGATGGGCTGCAAAAACGAGCAGTGAAAAGGCATTCATCTGCCCGGACTCACTACAGAGAGCCATGGCCGGTTAAGCAAGAATCAACAGTACGTGAAGACACATTCATATTCCCAGCAGAAGAGCATCCATTCGCTGTACATCACAGCACACTTGATAACCATTGAAAGGAACGTAACCCATCCCTCAATCTAAGGAGCGTCATTAGTGCAAAGGGGGGGGGGGGCAGGGCTTTCCCCGGATATCACTCGTATACGGCGGGGCTCAGGAACTGGTACAACCGATAGCCTCGTTACACAGATGCTCTAGCAAGAGGGGGCAGGCAGCAAGCTATAGTGCACAACATGCATTCGAAGGCTTACAAGACTGTAGCTGAACAGCAACGCACATAGGAGCAGAGACAGGTGGTGCTCAGAAGACCCTTGCGAAGTTCGACAGCGGCTAATTGCGAGAAATGGCGCAAGACGAGATACAGATGCAAGGCTGCTTTCTGACTGGCCACATAAAGATCCAGCCACGCTCTTGGCGCAGTGAGGGTTCCGAGAGGAGTTACAAGCATGACCTCAAAGCCTCCACACGACGCCTCGCGCTTTTATCTGGTGGTTCAAGATTAATCATTAGGTTACATGCCATCGTCTCGGACGAAAACGTGGACCGGCCGAATGCTTATGCGTTTGGCGAGCTCTTTCACCCAGAAGACTTCCTCGTCTAGCTCACCGTCCCTAAATGGCCATGGGAGATTTGCGCGAGGTTTTCGACTGCCCAGGCATGATGCTTCGTGGTAGCAGCCGGCCAGGGAGCTTAGAAATGATGCTCTGACGTGTGGCCAAAGATTGCCAACGGTGGCTCTGAAGACATTATAGTTTTGTTCCAGCTCGCTAGGCAACTCCAGAGCCACACCTGCATCCATGACCTGGGATACCTCGTCTTGCAGCATACGTTCGATTCCACGCACAGCCTCTTCGTCTCTCAGATCGACGATTCTGACGTGGTCCTCAGCGAATAGACGACGCACAAAGTTCGGAGGGTAGCTTCGGTCTACCTTCGTCACCATACTCATGGCGAAGTCGACAGTGCGTAGGTTGTAAGCAGGATCGCCTGTCGAAGGAGTGTATTCAGGGTAGGGCACCAGTTGATGCACCCAAGTGCTGAAGCGTTTGTACGTTACGCCGTCGTCGTCATCAGTGCAACCCTCCCAGGAATGGTACCACAGCGAGCAATCCTCAATGACGATGTGCTCCACCGTCTGAACCATGAGGTGGTTGGTTCGATGGCGCTCGAGAGGCTCGAACTTGCGCGCATTGATCAGCAAGGCGTCCTTGTAGGGTGTAAACCACGTCCAAAGTTTCGATTGCGCATATTCCAGTCGCCACAATTGACTTGGGCCCTCCAAGTGAGTCGATCTTCCGGTAAGAGCGGTGATGTTCTTCCGTGACATGACAACACGTCGAGACTCCCGACAGACTTGGGCGACAGCCGGGACGGACAGTGCTGACGGAACACCCTGCTTCTGAGTGACGCCCTCGAATCCAAGGAGCCGACTCGGTACCGCGAGCTCCCATATCATCTCCCTGACTTCCAACGGGAGGCGTTTGAATTGAGGCATCCGCGAGCGTTGCGGGGAGTTATTGGATTGTTCGAGACACAATGACAGGTCGCGCCGCAGGTGCTCGAGCTCACGTTGCTGGTCGTCATTCTGCTTCCGCAATGAGGCGATCTCTCCGAGCAGAGTGGCAAACATCTGCTGCACAGTAGCCTGGCCGTTGTCGGGGGTAGTGGCCTGCTCCATATTGGTGAGTGGTAACTAGACCTTGTACTAGTATTCAGAGAATGTGGAAGGGTGACGTACATGCATCAGAGAAGGGGACGACATCCTGTGTTTTGGGGAGGGGAAACCGTTGAGGGGGGCCAGTTTTATATGTGGGCAGAATGGCTGGGCACTTCCTAAAAGGTCGAACGGTGTAACCCTGTGCATATCTATGCAGAAAGCCGAAGCAATTTGACAAGTCCCAGGAAAAGTGGTTCCCGTTCTCAACAGTACATACCTAGGTATGTATCAACAGGTGAGGACAGCACAGCAATCAAAGTGGCTTCACCCCCAACAGCCTCATGCACGGACTTTCCTCAGCCGCACCCATAATTCCGGCTTCGTCATCGAGTGGAATATCTTCATAGACTTCAGCCTGCCGTCCAGCCCCCACACATCATTCTTGGCCTCATACTCTCCCCTGTCCAGCTTCAAGTCGAAGTGAAATAGAAGATTCGCCGAGATGAGCCGCATCTCCATATATGCCAGGTTCCTGCCGATGCAGACCCTTGGGCCGGTTCCAAAGGGCAGGGAAGCGTTCAGCCGATCATGCGAGAACTCGTTCTCCTCTCCGAGCCAGCGCTCTGGCCGGAACTCATAAGGATTGTGGAAGTTCAGAGGAGAGTGTGTTGACACCCAGGGCGGGACGGCGACAGTCATGCCCGCAGGGACGTAATAGCCGTCGATTTTTGCTCCTCCTCGAGGGACTATGCGTTGTTGACTCGCTGGCGAGGGTGGGAAAAGACGGAGGGCCTCGTGGATAGTGGCTTCGAGATACCGGAGGTCCTTTACTTTCTCCCACCTAACGTCTTCTTCTGTTGCTAAGGCGCCTCTGATCTCGTTTATCAGACGGCTGTACACTTCTGGATGCGTGCACACAAAGTACGTCCAGCCGGTAAGGGCAGTTGCAGTCGTGTCCGTCCCGGCACTGATAAAAAGTGCCATGTTCAGGATAATTTCCGTCTGGGAAAGGGATTTCTTTGACTCATTGTTGATGAGGATGTGGTACATGAAGTCGGTGTGATCTCTGTCGGGGTCTGCGAGACGGCGGAGTGTTTTCTCGCGCGAGTTTCTCAAGTGTGTCTTTGCCCAGTCAGCCGCCTTTGGGGGGACGAAGAGCTTGAGCATTATTGATTCAAGCCATGTCCCGACACCGGAGAGTCGTCGTATTCCTTGGGTCCATGTCTACTACACGTTAGATACCAGGGGGGTGGCCTCAAAAGGATATTCCTTGCGAAAATAGGAGGTGTCGAACGGGGAAGATGTACATACCGCTGCAACAAAGACATTGATAACAGAGGTGGACCACTCTGTGGCGGATGCCTGTTCTAGGCATCCAAATGGTTCGGCAAAGCAAAGATCTCCCATAACATCGAAAGCAAGATATGTGTCTATAGATCTCATCAGTTAAGATCGCAGGTAAGGTCAAAGTGAAATCGTCGCCTACACCAGCTCGACAGATCTGCGGGTTGCTTCTCGTCTGCCATTTTCCCAAGCACGGCAATAAACTTTTCAACCTGGATCTTCATGAGACTTTCGAATTGTCGCAATGCGCTGTTCGTGAACAAATAACCCAATGCCCTCCGTTGGCGGGCATGCTCTGCATTCAGAGCCAGACTCACGCCAGTCTGTCCGTCTACGCCCCCAACAGCTCCGAGGAAAATCGGGCTCTTCTCCATGTTGAGGCCGCCCTTCTGTCGGCATGTCAGCGTCCTTTCAACAGCTTGGGGCACGGTGATGGACCTACACGAAGGCCATAAATTTCTTCCCGGGCCTCTGGGCGGACGAAGCTGAGCTCATTGGGAGACACCCGTACTACCGGGCCATACTTGTCATGCAGTGACCGGTAATACAGGTGCTGGTTACCCGTGACCAGTGCCAGGGCGGCTGGCAGCTCTGATACGCTGTTGGCCCATGGGCCTGGTACTGCATGGAGTGGATGCCATAGGCATCGTTGCAGGGTTTGAAAAACAAGTCTCGCGAAGAGCTGACAGAGGTTGGAGGTCAGCAGGTGCTCTGGGCCTGACTGGATTTATTGACTTACGAGGATTGCAAGTGTTGTGACTATTGAAGTCACGGAGAAAAGATTGTATATCATGACTTGGATGGAGTCAATTGCATGCTTCGGACGCGTGTCTTCTTAGAAGCATGGGAGGATCTTCTACTTTCGACTTGTGTTTTCCTCGGTACGACGTGGAATGTGATAAGCTTTCCTGGATCTAGTTAGAGTTGGGAATAAAGCTTGGAGCAAGCGATTAGCTTTGTAAGCTGGGACTGGATCTCACCGTAGAAATCTTTATCCTATCTGCGTAAATATTTGGCCTTGAGAAATAACGCAAAATTGCCGTTGCTCGCTCTTTTCTCGTGGGTTGAGGAGCGTTCTGCTACACGCAGTTTTACGCTACGGTTAAATACGGCGTAGGATACCCGTAATAATGGTCCCAAATATGCTCAAAACATGCTCAAAGTACCGCAAGTCACTTGCCAGTCTAGCGACATGTTGCAGACACCCCATGAATCGTGCGGGGTACAAGTGTCCCATGCGTTTTGACCTTGACCTAGCTCTTAACCAAGAACCCACTAATTGGGCCCGCCATGCTCACACATATGTAGGACGGAACGGACTGGTACCTGCGCAATGTCTGTGGTTGGTGACTGTCTCTGGGAGGTCAGTCAATATTGAGATTTCCAAACAAACCTCCGGAACAACCATGGCCGACACCGAGGAACTAGCGAAGGGTTACACTTCCGTCAATAATACCCAATTTGACGCTGGGCTGTTCCTCCTCAACAGACTCGGAGTCACTCCCGGCCTGCACGTCCTCGACGTCGGCTGCGGCCCGGGCAACATCACAGCCCACATCGCCGAGATCGTCGGCGACAAAGGGAACGTGGTCGGCATTGATCCCAGCCAAGAGCGCATCACCCTCGCGCAAGACATCAAAACACCCAACCTATCATTCCACGTCGGCAGGGCCGAGGACCTGTCCCAGTTCGCTTCTGGCAGCTTTGATATTGTATATGTCAATTCTACCTTCCACTGGGTGGAGGACCAGCCCGCCGCAGTCAAGGAGTTCTCCCGCGTGCTCAAGTCCGGAGGGCGCCTGGGGATATCAGGGGGTTCCGGAGACTTCGTCGCCGCGCACGAGAGGATCAAGGCCGACGTGCTGTCAAGGGAGCCGTACCGGAACTACCCAGAGCAGAGCGGTCCGAAATTTATCAAGCGACGGGATCTTGAGAATCTCCTTGACGATTCTCAATTTTCCAAGAGAGACTTTGTCATCAACAAGATCGTCAAGTCAGCCAAGAATGGGGAGGCGATGATCGAGTGGTTGGACACGAGCTCGTCCGGCAAGACGTACGGCGGCATCCCGCTGGACCTGCGGCCGAAGGCGCGGGAGGAAATGAAGGTGGAATGGGACAAGATCACCACCGAGGACGGGATTCACATGGATATGGAGCTGTTGGTGACTGTGGCTACCAAGGACTGAGTGCTGTGGGCACTCTTGGAAATAACTAGAACTAGATTTCAGAAAATATCTGGCTCAGTGCTGGTCTGTTCTTTTTGCATTTTAATCGTTCCAGTGGTTCAGTGGCATTTAATTGGTCTTGAGAATGGCAAGTTTTGCACCGAATCGGTCTTGCTGACCTGGGGATAGCCGTTGACTGATACTCGATCCATTGGACAGGGTTGTTCACCAAGGTGGCAGCGTCCAATGATCTCCGTGACAATAAAGGATGACCTATGATCCCGGGGCTCAATCTGAAAGAATGAATAAGACCTCACATCCGCCACGGCGTTCCACCTCTGTACGGAGTCGGTATTGCGTGTGCGGGACAATGCAAGGCGCAATGAGGCGATTTTGAGCAGTTATTGAGCACAAAATGGTCGCGCAATACCACCCAGGTGGACCTCACAGTGGTAATAATTCCCACGGGTTCTCGAGAGGGTTTCCATGAGAAAGTCAATATCGCGGCGGCAATATCGGTGTGAGACCAGAGAGATTAATCTGCTCACACCCCCCTCCCCCATGCAGGCGCATGGATACCTGCATCTTCTCCCCCACAATAGCTGTGTTAATCTGCTCAAGCTACCTGCCCCAATGAAACATTGCCCGAGAACAGACACACCCGAACAGCTCCTTTCACACGCTAGTCCGAGGCGGTTTCTTGGACACACAGACCTCGACCCTTTCGTACCCTGGTTACTGTTTTCGGTCGCGAGAAGGTTCATTTCGTTGCAGCACACTCTCAGCTGTGGTTGAGGTCAGCTGGGCTCTCACTATCCAAACACGCACGTCGTGTATTTTCACCATGCCGCAACAGCCGATATCATTTCAGGCCTCGTCGAAAAATACGCCAAACCACTCGTATGTGGCCCAGCCGGAGACTGAACCACAACAGCTGGAGGCTGGCAACAGCTCGGAGCTTGACGAGAAGGATAGAGGATCTGGTACCAACACTCCTTCGGCTTTATTGCCTTCCAAGGATGAAGCCGCGGACGAGACGGCGCACCCTGGGCCGGGCTCTGAGTTTGTCGTGTGGTGGAATGAGCCAGCAGACCAAGACCCAGAGAATCCAATGAGCTGGTCGTCGAGGAGAAAATGGTTCAATATCATCACCATCTCCGTAATTAGCTTTTTAGTGTAAGTGAACGGCTCGACCCAACCAGTACATAATCTTCAGACGCATCTAACATGACCAGGCCCCTCATATCCTCCATGCTCTCACCAGCCGTGCAGCTGGTGATGCAAGAGTTCAACACCAGCTCGACGACCTTCGCGACCTTTGTCGTGTCCATCTTCGTGCTGGGGTTCGCCTGCGGCCCGCTCATCCTCGCGCCGCTGAGCGAGCTCTACGGCCGCGTGCTCATTTACAACATCACGAATGTGCTGTTCCTGTGCTTCACCGTCGGCTGCGCCCTGTCGAGGGACCAGTCGATGCTCCTGGCCTTCCGCTTCCTGTCGGGCTTCGCGGGCGTGGCTACCATCACGATAGGCTCGGGCACCATCGCGGATCTCATGCCACGCGAGAAGAGAGGTAAGGCTGTGTCAATCTGGTCTGTTGGTACCATCCTTGGGCCGATGGTTGGCCCCATTATTGGTGGGTATGTGACCGAGGTCCTTGGCTGGAGGTGGATGTTTTGGGTCATTTCGATTGTGGTGAGTAGTCAGAAGACGGCTCTATGGAGAAGGAGAACAGACATTGTTAACTGTTGTTCAGGTCGGTGTGGTCAGCATCTTCGCCTTTGCGGTCCTGAAGGAAACATACCCCGTCGTGTTATTAGAGAGGAAGGCAGCCAGGCTCAGAAAGGAGACAGGAAATCCACTCTACCGGTCAAAACTGGCGCCCGACATCACCCCGAGGGAGCTCTTCAAACGGAGCATCATGCGGCCCTCCAAGATGCTCCTCTGCTGCCCCATCGTCACGGTCATGTGCACCTATGTCGCCGTCCTCTATGGGATCTTGTATCTGCTCTTTGCCACATATTCCTTTGTCTTCAAGGAAGTCTACGGGTACTCGACATTTGCCGCGGGCCTGGTCTTTCTCGCAGGCGGCATCGGGACACTGTCTGGCCTTTTGTACATCGCAAAGTTCAGCGACAGGAACCTGAAAAAACGCGCTGCCGCCGGGAAGACGGTCACGCCCGAGGACCGCCTTCCTCTGATCATCACGCTGCCCGGAGCTTTAACATTTCCGATGGGTCTGTTTCTATACGGATGGACCGTCGAGTATCAAGCCCACTGGATCGTTCCTCAGATCGGGACGGCGATCACGGGGTTTGGATCTATCCTCATCTTTGTCGGCATCCAGACATACCTCATCGATGCATTTGAGGGATACGCAGCCAGCGTCGTTGGCGCCAATGCTGTTCTGAGAGGCACTGCTGGAGCGCTTCTCCCACTGAGTGGGCTGCAATTGTACGAGGCCCTTGGATGGGGTTGGGGGAACAGCTTGTTGGGATTCCTCACGCTGGCATTTGCCCCTGTGCCTTTGGTCATTGGCTTTTATGGGGCCAGATTCCGAAATTCACGGATCAACCAAATCCAGCTGTGAGAATTCTGGTCTCACCTTGGAATATGTAAATATTAGGAGAAGAGTGTATCACATAGGAGAATTTACATTGCATAAGTTTACGACAGAACATAATTGTCAATGACTGTTACCAAAGGAGTACGCTTTTTATTGCCCAATGCTTCAACGCTGCTGCTATGATTCATACACCATACAACAAACAATATTTACAACCGAACCTCATTTTGCGGGATTACCCACGGGCTGAACCTCTCAATGAGCTCGCCCCGCGGGACATCCTCCAGGTGAAGTTTCCGCAGGTTCCGGCCCAACCTCATGTACTTGATGCCCGTGGCCATCTCGACGAGAATGATAACAGCCGTGATGGGGGACGCATCTATCCCGAGCTTCTCAGCGAGCGCGTGCCACGCCACCAGCAGGTCAGGGACGTCCTCGGAGAAGTTCCGGTTGTCGACATCAGCGGGGGCCTTGAGCTTGTTGTGCGGCGGCGAGTTCTGCGCGAGGTCGACGAGGTCGGTGAAGCCCTGACCGTAGCACTCGTTGGAGACCTCGATGGTGCTCTTGAGGCGCAGCCCGAACTTGGCACCGACCTCGATGCGCACGCGGTCCACGGCGATCATGGCGTTCGCGACGGAGCGCGTGAGCCCGTCGCGGTAGATGAGGAACTCGCCGGCGGTGCTCTCGATGCGCCCCACATTCATGAGCATCATGAGCGGGTGGAAGACGCCGTTGATGTTGGAGAGGCTGACCTCGACGACGCTGCTGCACCACCTCAGCTCCATGGGGAAGATGCCCTGGATGCCCGCGTAGAACTCGGGCCCCAGGTTGTTGCGCAGCGCCGCGATGGAGACGAGGCCCTTGCGGCCCATCACGCGCAGGGCGCCGTCTTCCATCCGGCATGAGTAGGGTGATATGTTTGTCTCGAGTATGTTTTCCACCTCGATCTCGGCACCGGCCACGAGGGAGAAGAGGTTGCCCGGGATGGCGATGATGGTGTGCAGCCGCAGGTCGAACCCCTTGAGCTCCTCGAGGAGTGTCTCTTGCCCGGTGGATGGGACCGTCAGGATCAGGACTCTTGAGAAGGCAACGACCTTGCTTATGTCTGTCGTGATTTGCACGTTCGTCGAGCCCTTCATCACACCAGTCACCCTTAGACATCCCTTTTCCCTCACGCTGTCGGCATGCCGTGTGTGATCCGGATGCGAGTACAGCAGGACGCTCTTCCCGTGACTTTGGAGATCGGCGGCGAGGGCGAATCCAGCTGGCCCTGCGCCGAGGATCGACACAGGAAGCTGCATGTCCATTTGGCTGTGCTGCGGTTGGTTGTGTTGGTTGTGTTGATGTAACGATATGATATGCGAGAGTGTGTGCGACAAGGGGGACGTTATGGGCGACTATGAACTGATTTCTCGGACGACTGCTTATCGCTGTGCGTTTGGGCGCGCAAATATATGTCGAGTCTGAGTAGGAAAGCTCCTCAGGGTCTGATACTCCAGACTTCGATAATACCGGGCCAAGGTGAACCCCAGAATTGTGCTCAGAAACAAGGGGAGGTCCACGAGACGGGCATTGCAACACCCACACCCCCGAAGTTATAGACCTACCCCTGAGCAAGTTTCCGTAGTTTTGATCACCCCCTCAGCAATCAACCCCCGCTCCTCCGCCCAAAAACTGAAAAATACCAATTCCCTCGGTCTCCCGTACTGTACGTACCACTGGCAGTAAATCTGGGCCGAGCGCGCCCCACCGGTGACCCTCCTGCATGCGAGCTGGGCTTTGGGACTCCAGTCCGACTGTCACTTGGGGGAACGGTCGCCAAGTTTCTCACGGGGTGGTCTCGTTTTTAATCTGTACACATATGCAGTATACATTCAGTCCCTTCATACAGTAGTAAGCGCCTAAACAGCCGCACAGACAGGTCTAGCAAGAACCGCTTCTGGCGAGGCCATAGACTAGAACTGTCGACACAAGTAGCCCAAAACTAATAGCCGGGCAATCAGTTATAGGGCGGAGACCAAAACAGTCCCGACGCAATCCCTATTGTCTAACAAACATGCTCTGAACCCAGGAGTCGAGCTCCTGAGGCCAAGGAAGATCCTGCCGGATGTAGCATGCCAGGTCTCATTGGGGCACAAGGTGAAACCAAACAGCTGGGTCCGCTGCATGGGGATCGGCTTTTGACTTTGCCTGCAGAGGTGGTTACAGCACATGCAAGGTTCGTCTGATTCAGCCTGCCATTGCTTGTTCCTATTTCATTGGGCATCCAAATCTCGCAGACTCTTCTCGAAGATTTGCTTCCAGAACTTAAACTCTCAGAATCTACAGTAGACGTGTCATGGGCCTCATAGACAAATTATTTTGATTCGTAGAATAGAACAATTATTTAATCCCAGATCCAAACATGGGCACAATCTAGAGAGTTACCACGCGTAGGCCTCCTCAACAATATCCACGTGTGACCCACTCTTTACACACTTGACGACCTCCTTCGCGGCCTCGTCTGCCATGGCACCAGGACCACAGACCAGGACGGTCGTGTGGTGCCCAGGTTCCACGGAGGATCTTATCACACTCCCAATGTCCATCCTCCCCATTGTCGGTGGTGCTTCTGCTGTCGTTCTTAGGCTTTCCGCGTCCTGTGTTGGGACCTCCTTCGGACTTGTGGGCGTATCCCCGGTGCACCAGAATGAAAACTCGACCCCCTCAACACCCATGAGGAAATTCCTCTTGACGTGATCGAGGAGTGCCATTTCTCGAACAGACCACGCGAGGATGAACCGCCTCGTTTGCCTCATGACACCTCTGCTCTTCCCTCCTGTCGCTTCACCCGTTCGTGGGTTCGCGCTCGCGAACTCCTGGACAAATCCAAGGGCATTTGTGATCCCGATGCCACCTACAAGGCACAAGACCGTATCCGTAGCAAGAAGCGGCTGGAGGGTTGATGTGTGGCCCGCATAGGGGCCCTCGGTGTAGACGCTCATCTCCATGATGCCGGGCGAGCAGGACGAGAGACGCCGCTGCAGCTCGGCGGTCGCCCCGGAGTGGACGCGGACGAGGAAGCGGACGGCCACACAGTCCTGGACCTCGGGCTCGTGGTGAGCGACTGTCTTGACGTCGGAGGTCTCCTTCACGTCGCTCCCGTTGAGGCTGGGACGGGCTGACACGATGGGCAGCGTCTGTCCTTTCCTCCTCCAGCCCGCCACGCTGAACGGGTGGTTCTCCCAGAGCTTCTCCAGCCCGGGGAAGTAGAGGAAGCAGTGCTGTCCCGGCCCGAAGTTCCAGCCGACCCTCGGGAAGATGGTGACCTGGATGATGTTGCTGTTCGGGATTGCCTCGACGACTGCCTTTGAGTCGCCCAGGCGGTTGAGGTACACAATTCGGGCTACCCTTGCGACTCGCTCGGCGGCCCAGAAAGCGAAGGCGATGTATAGCCAGACCTGGTAGCCCCAGTCGTATCCATAGTGGGGGATGATGTGGTACCAGCATCCAGCCAGGGTAATGACGATGAGGATGATGTGGAGTATCAGGAAGGTTTCGTAGAGCATGATGCGCAGCGGCAGGAATGCGAAGCCTGTTGCCAGGCTCATCGCTATAGTTGCAATGATTCCCCAGTACTTTAAAGAGAGGCTTGTTAGTTTTCCGTCGAATGAGATCTCATGCAAGGACTAGAAACACGAAAACTTACAAAGAACGGTTCCGCCGCTTTCTCCGCATACGCTGACGCCCCTTCATACCCCGGCTGCCAGTATGCCATAGTGTACACAATGGAATGCACAATGGCCTGCAGTGTGGCGATCCTCGCAGCCCAACGATGCAACGTGAGGAACGTGGTCTGGCTCCATCCGGTGAAAGGGATCAGAGGGTTGTTCCGGCCCGCAAACAATATGGCGATGCTAATGTTGACGAAGCTGAGGGTCCCCGTCCGGTTGCCGACATACTCGCAGAGTTCGAAGCCCTTGGACAACCAGTAGACGTTCGGCTGGAAGCTTTTGAAGTCGACCGCGGAGAAGACGATGTTGAGGATGACATAGATGGCGATGAAGATGCTGAGTGTCCTTCCTGGGAGGTAGCCTGCCCGCCCTGGGAGTGGTTCCAGGCGCCGAGACCCAAACAGGGCAGGCATGAAGACGGCTGATCGGAGTTTTGTCACGATGCCGGAGTTTTGGAGTCGTTTCTGGAGCCCGGGAGAGAGGGTTGTGATCTGGGTCATGGTGCCGCAGACCAGGATGATGCCGATGACAACAAGATAGATGATCAACCTGAAAGGTTGCTTGTGAGCATCATACTTGCACATTATGTGGAAGATTACACTCGTGTAGAACTTACGAATATCTCGTGTGGAGGTATTCAGACCTCGCGAACTCGTGCAGGGTCCCGTGGGTAGAATAGTATAGGTCGCGGTTCACCAGGCTGGTGACATTGAGCCACATGGCGTCAGCCTCGAGCTCAACGGTAGGAGCCGTGGCGGGCAGGCTGTCCTGGAAAGTCGGCGTCGACGCCCCAGCGACTGCCTGGTTGCTGAAGCACTGGGCCTGTTTCTCGGCGGGATATCCATCGGCATTGCAGTTCTGCTGGATGCAGTACGCCATCGTCTGGAGCCACGGGGTGTTGGAGGCGTAGCACTCGTCGCTGGTCATACCCATGGGCATGTCTGATTCCATATCCCTTTTCTTCATTCCCATGTCCATACCGGCCATGTCATCGCTGGACATGAACGTCGTGCAGTTCAGGAAGAGGGTGGAGAGCGAGTCGTGACATGCCTGGCAGCAGAGGTCCTGGTACAGGGAGATGCCGAAGCCCACGACGCCATCTTTGGCTGCCTCAGCATGGTGGATGAGGCTGAAGAGTGACCAGACAACGAGAATGGCGGAGGTGAGACCCATCATGGGCGTTGGGTCGCGGATGATCGATGCGCAGATTGGGAGACGGGTGAGATGCTGAGTTCAGGAAGAGGAATCATGTGTGAGATGCTACCGGAGCAGAACTCGGTGATCTTCGAACTTTCTGCTACCGTAGCATCGGAGTCAGAATCTGCAGGGCAAGGCAGAGCAGAGGCAGGGGCGAGCGATGTGGAAGTGGAATCCTCAGGAAAAAGAGGCCGGGTAAGAGACCTTAGTGTTGAGCGATCATCCACAAGTTAAGGTCGGGTGGTGCCAAGTTGGCCCAGGTGAGTGGGTAGGTGCTACCTTCTGTGCTCCCGGCTCCCGGGCTTCTTGTTTATCACACGAGCAAGTAATAACCGTCGATACAAGTCCGCCGTCCCACATTAGGACGCGGCCCGCTGAAGCTACGCACTTAATTACCCCACTGGCGAACAAGCTCCCGCGGGTCGAGGCTGGGACCCCCATCTCCGGGAGAATCCAAGTGGCTTCTTAAACGTGCTCATGATCTGATGCGGAAGCACCCAAGGAACCAACACGGCCTTGGGTGGACGAGATTGTGCACTCCTCCCGGCCATCAGGGTAACAAACGTTACGTCCAGACCGCTCTGTCTCAAAGTAGCCACGCGGGCAATCCCAGTAGCTCGCCACAGAACTTCTCACAGTACCTGTCGGAGCAGGAAAAGGTAACTTTCCCTCGAAACTCTACGAAGGAGGGCATGGGTCGTGACCTTGGAGCTACCCCTGCCGGTACGAGCTCCGGGTTGAAACATTGTCCAGGGCCCTGTCAAGTAATAAATACGTTGCTTTCCCCGCCCCAATAATACGCCTCTCAGACACAGAGTCAGTGTTTCGAGTCCCGCCACAACGGTACCCAAAAGCAAAAGGCACGAGAAGGAGAGGTCAGATAGTTTGAGCAAGTTTTCCCTCACCGGCACGGGGCCACGGATGCGGCTAAGGCAGGGTCAACGGCGAGGACCTGCTTACGAAGTATCCCACGGTGGCGGCGGGCCAATCACGGCTCAGTTAATGTGCTCAAAGTGGGTGCCGTCCGACAGGAGGGAGGCGCGCATTATATCGCACCTGGTTGGCTCAGCTATAGCCCTGCTGCAGGGTCTCGGGACGGTGCGTCGTCCTACGCAGCACTTTTGGGGGCCGGCCGACTTGCGGCCGTGCGTATTCTTAGCTGGTGAATGTGCACCTCCACGGATCCTACCACCAGGTCTTGCCCGCATTCCAAGGACCCAGCGCTCCTTGGAGACGGCTGACAAAGGGTCTACATTTACTGGGCGGGGCACAAATGAAACATAGGATGAAATCAAGTAGGTCCAAAATTCGTGGAGATTTTCAAAGTCTGCAGTCGAGTCTCTTCTCCTATTTTTAGAAAAAGCTTAGCTGTAAAGATCTCCAACAACCTCTCGGGAGATATATCGTAACTTTTTGCTTTTTTGCATCCATCCATGGCTCTATGTCGCTCCGCCATGCTGTGATGAAAGACTTATCAAACCAGACAGAGCTTTTCCTGTGAAGTCAGCATCACCACAACCTTGGAAGCGGAAACATCCCATATCCAAAAAGCTCGAGCTTACTTACGGCTTGCTGATCTCAGATGCCGACATCTCTTCATCTAGAACTAGTATGGGGTGGTCTAAAATGACTAGAAGCAAGACACAAAGAAGAACTTCACGATTCTGCCAACGCTATGGAGACAGCACGAATTTTACTTTATTCGAGCGTACAGCAGGGCTACCTGCCCCTAGAGTATTCTGTCTCATTGCCTTCAGCTGAGACCGCCCGACTCTCACGAGCTTTGTGGCAACTTTCAAGGTATTTTATGGCCCTCCTACTCACCGATACTGAAATTAATACGAACCTTGAAAGGATCCCCGGGGCACACTGCAAAGTCTCCTTGGGCGAACCCCCTGGCCGCTGGTGCTCGGGGCAGACGTCGGCCATTGCTGTGGCGTGTGCAAAACACCAGGGTAGGCCACGGTGGCGGCGGCTGCAGGTGAAAAGAAGAAGACGTCTACACTGCTTTACCATGGCCAGCATGCCGGTGTGTGGGGATGACGACGCATTCATGCTCTCATTGCAGTAATCGACTCCGCATGCAGGCATTGCCGAAAGAAGGTGAGGTGGCATACTGAGGAAGTGCCAGGGCGCCCTTCTTATGATGATACTTGCGGTAGTCGCAGATTCCACGTCTGGGTCGGCTCCAGGGGATCTTGGGCATGCTGACAGCAGACAGTGAGTGTGGCAATACAAGACAGGCAGGCAAGCGCTCTGCACCGTCTCGAGGACCTGGGTGCTCTCTTCAGGCACTCGAAAACCACGCAGTGAGCCTTGAATGCTTGGTCAGGCGTTCATCTGGCGGCTACTGGCGAGGAGACTGAGGCCACGAGATTCCCCAGACCAAACAAAGGGGCTCCCCTTCCAGCACTGTCAGTGCTGGAAAAAGCTATTGTTAGGTCGCTGCTTCAAGCAAAAAGCCTGTTGCTTTCGGTAGAGGCTGTATCATCCCGGATTCTAACGCCACTGATATCTCTCTATGGCTGATAAACGTCTTGCTTGCCTGAGAAGCAAGTCAGTCAGAAGAAACGGACATGAGCTCGAGAGACACATCATTCACAAGGCTGGAGGATCTGTCACTTCCGGCTATAATCATTGAGCGATGCTTGGAGCCCAAGATACGCGCTCCCGACGGCAGATGTGCTTCGCAGGGATTTGTACAGTTTCCGTGTGTGTATCACAGTCATCAACTGTTTTCGGTACAATTTCCCCCTTGAATGACGTCTGTCATGGGCTGCCTAATAGCTGGCCAGAATGGCATCTCTACTTTTTGGAAAGTGTATTTGGGGAGTCAGAGAGACTACTGGATCGTGAGATAAGAGATGTGTGTACGATCGATACATTGTGAACATTGGAAAAATGGAGCTTGAGGTGACACAGAGATGTGCGGCATGTGGGTGAGTTTAAGGCTGCACTTTCTTGCAATGTCGAACATTTTCATCCCAACTCAACTCCGTAATTCTTTCCAGGCTTTGACTGCATTTGCTCATAAGCTGGCAGGGCTTTGGCAATTATTTCTCAGGTGCAGTCGTTACGGTGACAACACCGAATTGCTTCGACCCAACCCCACCAACCTCCAGGTCTGCACTCCTGCACCTTCATGCAACAACAACACTGACCTGCAACTGCAACACCATCGCGTCAACAAACATTTGACACCTTCCACTTGACCATCAAGCCAAACCCAACTCACCTTTCTCATCATCATCCACAATGACTTCCGCCAAAAAGCCCAAGGCGACCCCCAACCCCAGCCCCTGCGGCCTCAGCGCGCGGGAGGTTGAGATCGCGGCCCTCGCGTGGAAGTGCCTCGACACGGACATCAATGACATCAAGGCAAGCGACGGAAACACCCCATCCACCCCCAAATCACAGCACACACACATGCACACACAAGAACGCGTCTCATCCATCGAGCGAGGCGAAGATTATGGCAACGCGCCTCGCAAGAGAAACAAAGTCACTGACAACAGCCTTGCGCCTCAACCCAAACAGGTCAACAACCAGAAGCTAGCCAAGCTCACAAACATCCCCCTGGCCGACTCGGCCGGCCGCGCGTGGCGTGCGGTCAGAGCCAAGATCATCGCCGCGACGGTGGCCTCCGACAGCGCCGGCCCCAGCACCCCTGCCACTCCTGCCGCCCCTGCCACCCCCGACGGCGGTGCCTCTGCGGCTGACCCTGCCTCCCCGTCCCTTGTTGCGTCCAAGAACAAAAAGGCTGCTTCTGCTGCTGGTGGCAAGGTCGCCGGCCGCAAGCGGACCATGAAGGAGGCTGACGGCGACGACGGTGGTGATGGTGACAAGGACGAGGCTGAGGGAGGCGAGAGGCCCAAGAAGGCTGCGAAGCGTGTCAAGGCCTCCCGCACTGTCACGACCAAGGAGGAGCCCACTGCGGGTGCTGGTGATATGGAGCCTGGTGAGGTCTGAGTGAATGATGTGGGTGAGGCGGGGCTGATGATTTCTGACGGGGCTCTTTCGTGCCATGCCGTGTGGGACAGCTTTGGAGAATCCGTTGCAGGAATACCTATGGAGCCTTGATCCAGGCTTTCAGTGGAAATGGGGGAGAAAGATATTCATGTGGCTAGTGGACTTTCCATGGCAGTTTGTTTATGAGCATGGACAATGCGAGTGTCCCTTTGCTTTATGGGAGATGGTTTGAGGGGATTCTGAGACTGACTCCCTTGAACATCACACAATGCCATCCGAACCTTGAGACGGAACAGGTAGATGTGATCAGAAAGTGACTTAATGGAAACAGACATGACATCTGGGGAGACAATACCTAAGTATGAAGGTACCACATGAACGCGTGTGAAGGTAGCCAGGGCCCAGTAAATCCTTTGCGTGCGGTGCAGAAACGCGACATCTGTCACTATGATTGCGCATGGAGACCCGTACTTAAGTAAGAGCTACACGACTTCGAGCCAGTTGGACGAAGATGAGGTCTCAGTCCATGCCCTGATCTCTGCTGCCCTGATTTTAACAGTCAAGTCTCCTTCAAAACGGAGTCTCTCACCTACTACAGTACCGACCATTTGCCCCTAACAGAAGTCCAACAGGCGTTTCCTGACAATCTGTCTGCAGCTTTAAGTTTGATCCCACCCTGAATTGGCAATGCCCATAATCGTGGCATGTGCTCACTCAGTATTAACGCCTTCGAATGGATAGGTTTCGGGGGGGGGCGGGTAATTATCATTTACCACTGTATGACGGGATTGGATGCATATTGCTTAAGAAGCACACGTGAGCAGATTAAAAACGAGACCACCTTTTTGTTATTATCATTCTTTCTTCAAATAAAATTTGATTGCTTTTCTTCTGGATTCTTCTGTGTCATTTTATGGCTTCCCAAAAAGTCCAGTAGAATGAAAAGAAGCTTAGAACAGCACTACCAGTGTCCTTAACTCCACTTCTCGCATTACGCTGGAAACTGCAAGAACTCCATTAGAGGTCCGGGTATTCTTTCGGTGACGAGGGCGGTCTTCAACACTCTTCATCACTCTCACTGTCATATGACAAGAGTTGCTCGAATGGGTGCCGCCCCGTGTAACGAATTCGCCATCGCTCGCGAGGCTCACGCGTCTCTTTACTCATATGCGCTGTGACTTCTTCAATACCTTCTTTGGCTAGAAAATCAAAGAACATATCAGCTGGTGAAGACGTGTATCGGAACGGGTCTCGCCCGTCGTGCGGCGGGTCAAGGGACGGGGTGTTTGGACCACAGCAGTCGCAGTAAAAGTCGATTTGGACCATGTCTGCCGACCGAACCAGACATGTGACGCCGAGTTGTTCTATTCTCAGCACAACCAAAGACAAGTCGCAACGGGCCCCGCCATGTTCTGCCCCGGAGCAATAATCTGGACGAGAACGGTCTTCAGGTGGAGTTTTGATGGAGTAGGTACGCATGATCCGATGTTTTGCGGCAGTTTTGCTTGGGGGATCGGTAGAGTGAGCAGCACAGAACCAACCCAAAGGAAGAGACTTCTCGGGGGTCTCTGGAGATTCGTTCTCGGTATGGTGACATGAGGTAAACGCCAGGCCTGCGTATGCGCACCAGCCGAGCCTTGTTTGCAGGCTAGGAACGTCATGTTCGTAGTTGCGGACATGTGTTGTCACCATATTCCACGCTCTTTGTAACAGTTGTCGAGAGCTTACTAGTGCATCATACTCTCTGCTGGAGTAAAGGACACCCAGAAATGCCTGGATCGAACTGGAATAAGCAGCCTCGGAGACCTGAGAGGCCGTCTCGGCTTGGGCCCTTCGCACGCTCGATTCCATGTCGAGCTCCCGGTGTTTGCGAGGAGGGGGTAGCCTTTCGAAGAGATTCTCCAAAGCCGTCTTTTCGAAAAGAGCCTCCAAATCCACCATATCGTTTTTTATGCTGGTATTTGACTCTCCATCTGAGATCATGAATATTATGTCCCACCACACGTCGACCAGACTTTTTTGCTGAGAGACTTCGAGAGCGCGGGATTCGAAACCAGAGTCAAGCCGGCTCGCCAATCCTAGCAGGCCATAGATCTTATCTTGGTCCCTTGTAGCTTGGCAGAACGACGTCTTCTCTATCAATTTGAGGATCTTGATGGTTTCTCCATTCTGGATGCTGGTCCTGAGGTCCACGAGCGCTTTCATACGCTTCATTCTGCGATCACGATCGGAAGAAGAATCGAACCGGACAGATCTCATCATCGCGATCTCCATCTTGCGCAGAAGGTCTCCGAAATTGACAGAGGTATCGCCGGATGCCACGATGCAAAATTCTGCACAGGCTACCTCCTGCAGTATCCAGACTCGCTCCCAGTAAGGCTCTCGGAAGGCTAGTTGATCACAAGCTTTGTGTATCTGTAGAGACTCAGATGAACTCCACGGGTGTTGAAATGCGCATCCTGTGTCAATTCCCTCCGAGATCTCAACTATAAACCTAAGGGCCTCCATTGATTCCCCGTGGTCTCCCAGCCAAGAAATCACGTACGCAGCCTGCGCATAAATATCGCCCATCCGTGAGATCTGCTCATTCTTCTCGCTGTGGTGGACCTGATCAATGCAGAGAAAGTCGGTCCAAAGCCACGTGCGCTCCGTGTCCTTCTTCGTCCGGCTGTGGCTCAGGAATTCCCAAAGGCTCCGATGGACTCTGTATACCAGGCCATTGATGTAGATGGTTTGCGTAGGTGTAGGGTCACCCCATACATACGACAATGCGACATAGTCCGGGTAAGTTCGGGTGTCGGTTTCGTAGTGTTGGAGAGTACAGGATATGTCGCCACGGAAGAGTTCGGCGTGAATCTGGACCAGGCGAATACAGGTGTTGGAATCAAGCTCTGCGTGGCGAAACTCTGGTAGGGGCCCTGCCCAAGCGTTCTCCTCCATGGTAGCCAGCCCAATCTTGAAGAACAAAAGTGAATAGGGCCAGGTAACCGTCATTCAGGACAGATGATGCTGACAGCTGCGGGCACCTGGGCACTCACGCGCCCGTTCAGACTAGGCAACTGTGAGGGGCATAGGGGCTGTGTTTGTGTTACCTAGGCCGGCAGTGCCCTTATCGATAAGCTTCGGCTAGCCGGACGAGCCAACTGTTTTTCGGCGAGAGCTTCGTTTTAGCTAGGCAACATTTAGTGAAAGTCAACATATTTCCTTAGTTAAATTACGGCTGTGATCCATATACATGTAGTGCACAGTAACAAACTATGTGACAGGAATAGTGAGTTGCACATAGTGCATGGAATCTATATGGAGTCCATACAACCTGAATTTACCTCAGGAAATCCTTGCTTCTAGATCTCTTAACGTCCCATCAAAGTCACTTGATAAATTATAACAGCACGACATAGGCTGAGCAGTATAAATCAAGAAGGCTACATATGTACGTAGCTAGGTAGCTAGAGACTAACCTAAGCTGAAGAAGCCTTGCTATCACCATCACAAGACTAGCGTTTTGTTAAATGATCAAGAGGTTACTTGAAGCCTAGTAATAAAATTGTGTCCAATACCCAAAATATTTTCCATATGAGAAGACATTAAAACAAATGAGTTACACTCTAGGATAAGGTATTATTTCTCCGGGAGGAGGATTTTGCACTAAGGGCATAAGTATATTTTCTAAGTTTAATCTATATTTCTTATCTAGGATAAGGAATCTATCTATTAAAAGGGTATATAAACTACCCTATAAAATACCCCCTTTTAATTATAATTAAAACCTTAAGAATATTTTTAAAAATCCTTAGCTTAAAATCAATTTAATTATAATTAAAATATATTATTCTTAATCTTAAATAAGGAATCGCTAATAATATATAGTAATTAAAGAGTAATATATTTATTATATTAAAAAAAGATTTATTATAATATAATAATTAGCTTTAATATATATTTATTAATTAATTAAATTATATTTTAAGATAAATATTAATATAAATAAATATAATATTATATACTTAAATCTTATTAATAAGTTAAAGAAATATAATTATATATATAAGTTTATTATATAAATTATAAGGTTTTAATATTAATTTATATAATATAAAGCTAATTTATATTTTTAAAGAATTATCTTCTTTATTTTATTTCCTTATCTTAATTCCCTTTTTAATTAACTTTTATTTAATTATCTTTATTACTTATATTTAATATATTAATTTATAATATAATATATATAATATTTATTATTAATATATAATTATTTAAATATAAATAAATATAAATTTATATTAATAGCTTTATTAAAATTATATATAAGCTAAATAATATAAAAGCTTATTTATAATTAAGTATTTAAAGTAAAAGGTTTTAAATATATTAACTTAATTTTAATATTATAAATTATAAAATAAGTATTTATAATATTATTAAATTAATAAATAATTAAAAAGGATTATTAAGCTATTAAAATAAGTTTTTAAGTAATTAATAATTACCTTTAATTTATATAAATATAAGTAATCTTATATTTTAGTTATCCTTAAAAATATAATTAAAAGTATATAAATAAATTAATATATTAAGTTTAAGGGGAATATATAATAATAATATAAAAATATTTTTAAAGTATAATAATAATAGGGTTAAAGTATTAATAATAATAATTAATAATTCTTTTTTTAAGGCTTAGATTTATTAATTATATTAATATTATTATAATAATATTTTTAAATATTTATATTTAAAGGTTTATTAATATATATTTCTTTCTTAAATTACTTTTTATTTATAAAATAAAAGGTTTTATATTAAAAATATTAAGTTAATTAATATTATTATTTCTTTATTTAATAATAATTATAATTCCTTTAATTAAAGTTCTTTTTATTTTTAAAGTTAATTATAAATCTTTTAAACTTATTATATTTTTTTTATTTAAGAGATTCTTAAGTAGTATTAAATTAATATCTTATTATATCCTTTTAAATTAATTTATTTATTTATAGCTTTCTTTATTTATCCTTAAATAAAATTAATTATATTAATTATTTAATCTTTATTTATTATTTATTTAATTATTATAAAAATAATTAACTTAAGATATTTATTAATTTTTTTTTAATTATTATATTTAAAGTAAATATATTTTAAAATCACCTTATCCCAGCTTATTATATAAATATATATTTATTATAATATTTACTTATAAATAATTAAGTTAATAATTTATCTTATATAAAATTAAATATTAATTACTATTAAAATTAATATTTATAATATCTCTTTTATTAAATTATTAATAATATTTAATTTATATAATATAATATCTTTTAAGATTTATTATATAATTAATTTATTAATTATTTTATCTTAATATAAATCTACCTTACCTTATATTAATTAATAATAATCCAGAATATTAATATTAATAAATACCCTTATTTTATTAATAAATCTTATTAATATTTATATATATCTTAATTAGCTATATAAGCGTAGGGTATTTATTTTTTAAATAATTTTATTAATATATATGTATTTATTCTTAAAATTATTTTAAATAATTATTTCTTAATCTTAGCTTCTTAAATATTAATCTAAGTTTAGCTATTATTTTACTTTTAATAAAATTACTTATTTATAAGTATAGTTACTTATTTATTATATTATAAAAGCTTAATTATTAATTATATAGCTTAAGTTATTAATAAAATATTAAGTTAATACCTTTATTAAAAAGGTATTTTTTATACTTATTTATATTTTAATTATTAAATTACTTTAATTATTAATAATTAAGATTAATTTATCTTTTAAAAGATATTTTATTCTTTAATTAATAATTATTTATTATATTAATTTATATAAGTATAAGTTTACTTAAATTAATATATTTAATAATATAATATAAAGAGAGTATAATAAAATTAGTTATATTGCTTATAATCCTTTATTTTATTATAAGTTAATTATATATTAAATTAATTATATTAATAATTAAACTTTAAATATAATTATATTCAAAAGTATTAAGATATAAATATATATAATTTAGTTTATGCCCTTAAGTATCTGCTTAATTATAAATATATATTAAGCGTATATATATTTATTTAATAAATTTACTTATACTTCCTTGTTTCTTAAATTATATATAAAGTAATATAATATTAATTATTTATTTTATATTATATTTATTAATATTTACTTTAATAGGTTAAATAAGCCTATATATAAAAGTTATTTCCTAAAGTATTAATTAATTTATAATTATATAGTTTATATTTAATTAAAAGTAATAATATATTATAATATTAATCCCCTTATTATTTTATATTAATATTTAAGTATATTTTTATTTATATTACTTAATTATTTAATTTACCTTATTAATATTTAAAGGTATAATATATATTAAATAATAGGGTTTTAAGTTTAAAATAATTATTATAAAATTTATATATTAATATTATTTATTTTATATATTTATTATTAAAAAGTTCTTATATTAATAACTTTATCTTAAAATTATTCTTATATATTAATTTTAATTAATAGTTTTATTAATCATTTTTAGGTTTACTTTCCTTAATATTAATGCGTTTATTAAATAATCTAGCCTTATAGTTAATTAAATAAAGTATTTACCTACCTTAATAATTCTTATTTTTAGATATCTCTTTATTATAAATATATTTTATTTATATATTGCTTAATTTTTATAATTTAATCTTTATTTATCCTTAAAGCTTTTATATTAATAAATATATTTCTTTTATATTATATTTTCCTTTAATAGCTTTTATTCTAGCTATTATTATATGCTAGCTAGATTATTTATTTTAATTTTATTTCTTTAAAACTTTAAATTAAGCGTTAAGTATTAAGTATTATATTTAACTTATTTAAATAATATATCTTAAACCTTAGTATCTTATATTTTAAATTATACCTTAATATTTTTAATATATTTTAAATTTAATTAGCTTTAAAAAATAAAGTAATATTACTTTAATATATTAAATTTATATCTTAATTTATTTATTTAATATAAATATAAAAAATAATAATAAAAATTATCCCTTTTTATTCCTTAATAATTAAGTAGCTATATAAAATCTTATTTCTTATAATTATATTTTATATAATATATATAGTATATAATGTTTATTTAAAGATATTATTAATAATAATTATATATTATAAAAAGAATGCTTTTAAAAAATAAAGTATTATTTATTCCTTTAAATTAGCCTTAGTTTAATATTTTAATAAGATTTCTCCTTAATTCGCTATTATTATATTTATTCTTTTATTTAATTATTTAAATCTAAGTATTTTCTTTAGGAAATAAAGGATATAAATAGTATATATTATATATATAGGTTTTATTATTAATTATATTAGTTATATAGTTATAAGAATATATAATATTATTCTATAAGTTTATATAATATATATTTTATTATATATTAATAAATTTAAGATTAATATATTTATTTATTATATAAGTAAAGTTAATAAAATATAAATAATTATTAAATTTCTAAGCTAACTTAATAATTCTTATTTTTAAAAAGCTTAATATTATTAACTTTATTTATTTTTTATTTATTTCTTATATAGCTTTTATTAATTATATATCCTTTGCTTTCCCTTTAAATAATATATAGTTAAAAGTTAATATCCTTACTTTTTTTTATTTAAAGTTTATTAATTTTCTTTATTTTAAGTAGCTAATTTAATTAATTTAGTTTTATATTTATAAATTTTATTAAATTAATTTTATATAACTTAAGATTAGCTATATAAACCTTCTTATTTATTATTTTTAATTCTAAGTTAATAATAAAGTAGGTAATATATAATATTTATATAATTATTTTTTATAAATTTATTTATTTTAATTTAAATATTTTTACTTTCTCTTTTTTATTTAATTAAGGTTATTATTTTATATAATAATTCCTTAATTATAAATTTTATTTCTTTAAGATCCTTTTTTATATTAATTGCTTTACTTTTAATAAATAATTAGTATTTAAAATATAATTTATTATAATTTATATTAATTATTTATAATGCTTTTCCCTACCCTCTCTCTTTATCTTTATTATTATAACCTTTAATTATTCCTTATTTAACTTTCTTTTATAAATAGCTATTATTACTTCTTAGCTTTATTATTCTTTTATTTTTATTATATTTACCTTTAATATTAAGCTTAATTTTAATAGCTATTTTAATATAATCTTTATAAATAAATACTTAATGCTTTTAATAAATTTAAAGTTATATATATTATAATCTTAAGTATAATATTAAATTATTAATTTAAATATTTATAATTATATTTCTAAGCTTACTTTTTTAAGCTTTATTTTATTATTTTAATTATTATTTCTACTTTTTTTATTAATGCTAAGTAATATATTAAGTTAAATAAAACTTATATTCCTTATTTTTAAAAGAAGCGCCTTATTTTTTTAAATTAAAAGTACCTTATATTATTAAAATAAATTTATTAAGAAAAGTTAAAAATAGCTATATTTTAAATTTAATTATACTTTATAACTTTTATTATTAGCTTTAAGGTTAAAATAATTAAGATAAATCTTAATATATAATTTATTTTAATATAAATAATAAAGCTTCCTTTATATTCTAATAAATATATTTTTTTAAAGTAATTAATATTTATTAAATCTTATAGCTTTAAAGATATAATAAAGATAAAGTTTATTTTAAAAGGAATTTTTATATTAATTATAATATATATTTAGTAATTTATAATATAGGTTTTAATATTTATATTTTTAGTTAGCTATTATATTTTGCTTTAAAGTTAATATAAAGTTAAAGGCGTAATATAATAATTATAAATATTATATATTTATTATAAAGCGTTTAGTATTTTATTTTTTAAGATATATAATATATATAGCCCTTATCTTTTATAATATTAAAGCATTTTATATTTAACTTAATATTTAATAGTTTATGTTATAATTAGCTTTTTTATATATAAGGCTTTATTCTTAAAAGCTTTTACTTTGCTAATTAGAAATTAAATTACTGCCTTATATTACCTTAACGTTATATATTTTTTATTTAGCTTAATTTTTTATTTTAGTATTAATAAGCTTATTATTAAATATAGCAATAAGTTGCCTTCCTTTAATCTTAGAGTAAAGATAGCTAATAGTGTTATTTCTTACCTCTCTTTATATTAAAATAATACCTTTACTAATATTTTATTTATAGATTTTATTAGTAATCTTGTTAATTTAAAAGACTTATTTATAATTTAAATTACTTTTAAAAAGTTTAATTAATAAATCACCTAGATATTAAATATATTTAATATATTTAATTATAAGGTTATTTTCTTAATTAAGTTACCCTTGATTTTTAAGATAGAAATTATATTTAAATAATTTATATAAATTAAAGTTAAGTATTAAAAGGGGAAGATAAATCGCTATAACTTAAAAAGGGCTTTTATTATTTTAAAAGTTTCTTGCTTATTAATTAAATATTATATTTTTATATCTTTTAATTTAAATAAAATATATATTATTATTTTTATTATTTTTATTTATAAATTTAATATTTATATTTTTAAAGGCATACTTAATATTTAAAATAAAATTACTCTTATTATTATATTTAAAGTATTAAATATTAAGTAAAATTATAATGATTTATTTAATAATTTATTAATATTATTTTAAATTTTATAATAAATCTCTTAGAATATTATTATGTGTTTTTTTATTTATTTAAAAGGCTTATTTTATTATTTTCTTTACTTTAAGATATAATTAATTAAGGTTATTTTATTTACTTAAATTTATATAGTGATTTTAAGGATTAATATTTTAGTTACTTATTTAAGAATTAGTTTTTTTAAATAAGAAAGTAAGTAAAAAAACTTTTTTAATTATTTTTATATTTTAAGATAATTCTCTTTTTATATTTATTAAATAAAGTAATTTTAATATTTTAATAATAATTATAGTATATTAATTATTAATTTAAATTTAAATATTATAATATAATTTATAAATAGAATAATTTTTAAGAGTAATAAGTTTATTTTATTAAATAAAGTTTAAGGAAAATAATAATAATAAAAGAAATTAAATATATCTTTAAATATTTTTATAAATATAACGTAGTTATTTATAAAGAGGTTAAATAATATCCTTTATTTTAAGTAATAATTAATTAAAAAGGAAAAGGCTAGTTTTTTAAATTCTTTAATTATAAGCTATTCTTTATATATAATATTTCTTAATATATAATAAGAATATAATAACCTTACTATCTTTTAAGGTATTTAATTTATAAAGAATTAATTATTTAATATTATAAAAATAATCTTATATTTATCTCCTAGAAAAACCTTAATCTTATAATACTTATAAGTAGTATTACTTTAATAAAATATTAAATATTAAGCTTATAAGATATCTTTAAAGATATAATTTTATTAATATATTAGCTATTAAAGTAATATAATAATATTATTTATTAAATAGTAATTAATAATTATTTAAAAGATATTCTTTTTTAGCGGAAAGTAAATATATATTACCTACTTACTTATATTTAGCTAAACCTAACTTACTTTTCTTAATTTATTATAAAATCATTATATAAATACCCTTATATCTTTAATATAACTTAGTTATTATAAGTAATATAGAATTATATTAAATATTAAATTAATATTATAAATAATTAAATTTATAAGCTAAATATCTTTTAAATAAAAAATAAAATAATTATATTATATATAAGTAAGCCGTTTTATTTATTACTTCTTTTTATTATTATTAGCTACTCCTTCTTCTTAAATATTAATAATTTTAAATTACTTATTAATAATATCTTAAGGCTTTTAACTTAATTTTCTTTATTTAAGCCTTTTATTTATATTTATATTAAATTAATATCTTTATATTATTAATTAATAAGGTATATCCTTATTATTTATTTAAAAGAAAATAGCTAAAAGTATTTATTATTTTATTAAATTAAAATAATATTAATTACTCCTTATTATATTAAAAATAAATAATATTATATATATATATATTTATATTATAAAGCTTCCTTATTATTAATTATTATATTAAAGGCTTATTTTAATCTATTAACTTTATTAATAATAAAGATAATTATACCTTTATTATCCTTAATATTTATATATTTAATTTTAAAAATTATTATTATATCTTTATTTCTATTTATTATTATCTTATTTTTAAGGGTAATTATTAATACCTTATATACTTTATTATCTTATAATCCTCCTTATATTATATATTATATATATAATATTTAATTAATAATTATTAAATTATTTTTAATTAAAAGAGTTTTCTTAATTATATTAATATATTTATATTCTTTTTTTATTATATTTAAGAATATAATATTAATATTAAAAAATTAAATAATTTTAATAATATTAATCTTTTTTAACTTAATTATATTTAAGATTTTTTTAAAAATAAAGCCTTTTATTTATTTTTTAATATATCTTTAATTATAAAAATAAGGTTACTTTTAAGATATTTTAAGATATTTAATAATTCTATTTAATTAACTAAGCTTAAGAATATTTTATTTTTATTATTATTTATTTTATTATTTTCCTTCTTTATTAACTTTATTAAATATTTATTATTTAATTTATTTTTATTTTAAAATAAAGAATTGCCTTCACTTAATATTATTAATATTCTGCTTATTTCTTATATTTATAGCTAAATTATTATAATATAATTACTTTAACTTTATAATATAAATATATTAGCTTTATATTTATAAGTTATATAATTTTAAATTAGCTATAAATATCTTAAAAATAAATTATAGATTTAATTTTATTTAATAATATATACTTATATTATAATTATAATACCTTTTATAATTATTAAAATTATAATATAATGCTTAATTAATAAGGATAAATTATTTATTATTTTTAAATATATAAACCTTTTAATCTTATATTTTTTTAAATTAAGGCAGTTTATTAATATAAGATTAATTAACTCCTTTAAAAAGTTATTATTAATAAAAATTCTTTTAACTTTAATTCCTTTTATTATATTAATTATATAAGTTAAATATATTATTTTAATATTTAGCAAAGTTATATTTTAAAATATAATTCATTTAATTATTATAAGAATTATTTTTATAACTACTAAATATATATAGCGCTTTAATAATATCTTTTTAATATAATACTTTTATTAACTTTAATTCGCTAAACTTAATTTATAATATATTTATAATTTAATTTAAAGGTTATAATCTATTAATTATTTTATTATTATAATAATATTTATTATTTATAATTAATTATAAATATTAAATCTTCTTTATTTATTTTTTTTAAATAATTATATTAAAATAATATTTTTCTTTTTACTTTTAATATTTAATACTTCTTTAAGTTAATCTTTTAAATATAAAATTACCTTTTAACCTTTTTTACCTTTTTTATTACCTTTATATTTAAGATAAAGTAAATTAAAAGCCCTTTTTATTATAGCTTATTTATAAAAAATAATTAAAGGCTAAACCTTTATTATATAATTATTATTATCTCCCCCTTTTTTAATTTACATTTACTTTATTATATTAATTAATATTAAAATTATAGGTTTACTTTAATTATTAAGGTTCTTTTTTTAATTATCTTATAAGAATTTTTTTAAGAAAAAGGGCTTTATATATAATATAAAAACTATTATTAATAAAATCTCCTTATAATTTATTATTATTATTATATTATATAATTATATTATTTTTAAATAAACCTTTAAATACTTAAGTATCTTTATACCTTATTATATATTCTCCTAAATCTCTTTATAAATATTCTATAATTTAAAGTTATATAAGTATATATTTACTTTATATCCCTTATTTTTATAATTAAAATATATTTAATTAGTTATATAATTATTACCTTAATTTTAGCTAAATTTATTATATATATTATAAGCTTTACTTAAGGTATTTTTACCTTTTTATCCTTAATTTATATTTTTTTAATATTATTATATTTCTTAAGCTTAAAGTAATTAATATATATTTAAATTAATATTATATATAGGATTTTAAATAAATATTATTATTTTTTATTATCTTATTTAATTATTTTATCTTATTAATATTATATAACTTATAATATTTTTTAAAAATATAATTATTAAAAAAGTAGGGGTTTTAGCTAATTATATATATTAAGCAAAGCCTTTAAGCTTAATTACTTTAATAAATAAATCCTTAATTATAAATATAATTTAAAATATTAACTCTTTTATTAATATTATTTTTTAAATTTTTAGCTTATCATTATCTTCCTTATTTATTTTTAAATATTATATATAGCTTAAGATATAATCTTTAATATCTTTAAAATTATATTTATTTAATAATATTTTATCTTTATTTATTTTACTTAAATTAAAAAGCTAATTTAATATCTATTTTTAAATATAAAAATTAATATTATAATTCTAATAATCCTTTAAAATTACTATATATATATATAGTTAATATATTAATTCCTTTAACTATTTATTAATATATTAATATAAAAGGTTTATAACCTTAACTATATATTCTTAAATAATCTCTTTATTATAATATTTAAAGTTAAATATTTAACTATTAACTCTTTAATTAATATTAATTTTATAAAGCTTAAATTATTTCTTAAATAATAGCTTTATTTTATTTTATTTTTAATTTTTTAAAAATAACTAAAGATATTATTTAATCTTAATATTTTCTTATAAACCTTATTAAAATATAACTTATATTTTTCTTTTTTATATTTATTTATTAATAAATTATAATTTTATTTTATAAATCTTAATATCCTTAATATATTTTAATAAATCTTTTTTTAATTAATTTAAAAATATATTATTAAATATTATCTAACTTATTATTTTAAATAAAGATTTTAAATAATAACTTTTAAAAATAGAAATAATAAATAAAAATAACTTAAAAATATTCTTATACCGCTAAATTAAAAATATAATATTTTAAGAGAAAAATAAAGAAAATAAATTTATTATATTATTTATATAATATTTAAAGTTAATCTATTTAATTATACTTTCTTTTATAATTAACTTAAATTCTTTTTTAATATTTATCTTTATTTTTATTTTAATATTAATTTTAAAATTAAACTTCTTTTTAAAAAACTAAATCTTTTAATAAAATATTATTTTTATTTTAGCTATCTTTTAATAACTTTATATTTTAATAAATATATAAATAACTTTAATTTATTAATCTTTAATTTAAAAAGGTACTTTTTATAAAAATAAATAAAGGGCTTAATCTCTTAATAATAAAATTATATATTTTAAAATAAATATTAATATAATTAATATTAGCTTTTATAATTTAAGAAAAATAAAGTTTTATTTTAAAATAATATAATTAAATATATTAACTAAATTTTTCTAAGAGAATTAATAATATATAAAAGTAAATAATAAATTTAATATCTTAATATTATAATTGCTTATTTAAGATAAAGTAATAATAATTTATATTATTAATTTTAAAAGCTAAGGTAAATAATATATAATTTTAATAAATAAATCTTCTTAATTAATATACTTTTATATAATTTAATTTTAATTTTAATTATTATAAAATAAATAAATTATACTTTAAGATAAAATATTATTTCTCTAAGAGAAAGATTTTATATTAAGGGTGTGGGTATATTTTCTAAGTTTAATTTATATTCCTCATCCGGGATAGGGAGTTTATCTACTAGGAGGGCGCACAGACCACCCTACAACATACTATGCTCAGTAAGGTTCCTTTTGGAGATTAAGTCTAGCTTAACTACCTAGGTAGTGCCACACTGAACTAACACTAGGCACAACTAGGGGAATTGGGTGGATTCTATTTGGAACAACAAATATTTGGCTAGGCTCATGGCGAAGATGAAATTGGGAGAAATGAGGAATTTCTTCCCATATAATCAAGTCTATGGGAATGTGCCGGACTTACTGTCCCTTTAACTTCCTGTGACAACATCAAAAGCCAAACGGAGAGATTTCGCAATCAGAGATTGCCCGCCAACACAACATAACCCGAGAGTTCATTCTTCCTCACAGCTGTTCCTCACCCCAAACAAGCAAGGAGCAAAAGCCATTTCGGAAAACAACCCGAACAATACAGCCCCACACAAACCCAACAAATAAATCGCCACATACGACGTCAGAAAGATGTCGAGACTACCGAAAAGACAGCCCCTGGGCAGTATCTCAACATCCGCCCCACGACAGGCACCCAGGCCCCTCGTCCCTACCCCGGACCCGAACCCCTCCAGCTGGGTCCGGCACCTCGAGGAAAACACCGGCTCCAAGGGCGAGCAGGTGCAACGTCTCTACCCGGGAATCAAGCCGCCCCACGGAGCGAGCCCGGAGAATGACCCCTACAACCACCTCGAGACATTCCGCATCCACTGCGGCGGCAGCAGGCACGTGGCCACCCTGCACAGCGCCGTGGTGCTGCATCAGAGCCAGTGGCTGAGAGACCAGGTAGCGAGGCGGAGCGGCCCCGAGGTGCTGGTCCGCACGCCCGCCTACATCAGGTGGTGGCAGGTTGCGTGGATGCTGGAGTACATGTACACGGGCAGAGTCCCAGGTTTCTTTATTCTGGCCGGCGAGGAGATGCCGGCGAGATACCCCGGGAGGCAGCCGCGGTCGATCACCTGGGGGCTGCTCGAGCTGTGGGATGCGGCTGACTTCTTCGGCCTGGAAGGACTGAAGAAGCGGGCCGAGGCAGCATTCATGGAATATTTGACCAGGGGAATCCGGCGATCCATCTCGATTCACCGCGGGGCCCTCACTCCTGAAACCGCAGACAGCGCAGTTGAACCTTTGGCCCGGCCGGAGAATCGCCTTGCGTACGAGTTTGACCAGGCTGCGTGGAGAACATTTGGATATCGGATCTGGTATTCTGACATTGACTATATCAACAGGTTCATTACAGATGACGGGTATCCCTATCCCGGCCTGATTGCTCAAGATGAGCATGCCCTTCTGACATGGGAGAGCACCATGTTTGACAAGGCAGGCGCACCTGATAACGACGACTCTGTCCTGGACGAGTTAGCAATGTTTGGCCGAACGCCCCAATCTTCCTTCGACTTCAGGCCTATAATGCTCAACATGTGCATGCATTTTGCACAATTAGGCCTGTTTGAGCTGGTGTGGTTTACGGAAATTGTATCAGCTGACTGGTGCCCGGTGGGATTGAGGCTTGCGCTGGCCGACAGGATGAGTGATCCGGACGCGAGGTGGCCGCGTGATGAGTACCCAATAGCGCCTTTCTCCTTCGAGAGGGTGAATCCATGGCGTTTGATTGCGTCGAATGCGAGGCCGGTGCCTCTGCGGAATGGTCAACAGGACGGAATGGATTTTTTCCAGGATTGGTGAAGTCAAGATATCCGTTCGATGGAATGAACCTGATGAGTTCGCGGGTTTTGGGCCTCCAGGTTTGTGTTTAGGCGAACGGACTGAGGATATAACATTCTGGTGATGATGTGCGGATACAAGCTTGGAAATTGACTCCGTGGGAACGAGAATCCACTGGAAGGCAGCACGGGTGTATGGCAATGAGTGCAAAATAGTTTGGAAGTTTGGACACCTGGGCAGTTCAACGCCTGGGAAGGAAGAAGGAAATGATTCCATGTCGCTTGGATATCTGTCAGACTGCATGGCGGAAGACGACTGTGGTGTCCTGTGGTGTCCTGTGGTGCACACAATATTGGCAATCGACGGCATGTAAGCTGAAATATAGACTGCGAGTGAAATGGGGATAGAGTCACTGTCTCATAGACTATCTAGAGATTTCAATGAATAGAATGTACCGGTGTGAAATAAGACCTCTTTTGATGCTAAACCAGTTCTTCTAACCTGTGACCTCGCTTGAGCATCTGGTGCGGCCTCTTTGGTGGCCGCTCGGCCACACGCACATTGCCTCCGATGTGAGGCAGGTCGGGCCGAGCCAGGGCGGCGACACTTGCCCCCCACGCAGTCGAACCGAGTCAACTGTACGAGTATTTAAGTTTGAGGCTGCTTCATGAACAAGTATACCGACAGCGTGGAAGGTTGACACGGACGCAGCCCTACGCAGCTTGAGTCGCGGCTGGTGCGTGCCCGCTCCCAAGCTGAGTCGGCATCTGGGGAGATAGACTTCGTGATCGTGGAGGGCTGTTCAGGGGCAGGAGGGAGGCTTATGTCATGCTCGATGCTGCGTGCATTCCTCGTGGTCTTGCCTAGTCTAGTTGAGAGCGTGTTTTCCGGAATTGGGTCCCCTTGTTCCCGGTGGAGGTGTCGAGGTCGTCGACGGGGGTCCACGTTAGGGCTCAAATGCAACTGTGTTGGTGATAAAAGTGCATCTGCCCCTGAGGTGTGTGGCAGTGAGGAACACGTGGGGACATTGGACGGCAGTGATTGACAGCGGCGCCGAACCTGACAGGCGAGTGGGATGGATGGACGGGTTTGGAGGTGGCATTCGGACGGATTTAGAGTTGCAGTGGTTGGGTTGGGCTGGCAGACAGGCAGATTGGGTGGGAGCCACTTCCATCCCGATTTGGCTTGGCAGCTTCTCCAGCTTGTTTCTCCAGACCTCCGGACCCCGACAAAAATGGAAGAAAGGTGGAATGCAGTGGAAGCTTGTGACGGGGGTGTCCGTTACGTCAGAGCCGCCTGCTGGCCCGAGCGACGGAGCGAGCTTCTGACTGCCCCTCGCCCGCCCTTTCCTTTAATTTTCTTGGCAGGGTTGCTATTAGCTGACCGAGCAGAGGGGGAAAAGGGGAAGAGCGGATGCGGTTGAGCTTCTCCCGTTTCCTCTCTTGCCCCGTTGCTTGCAGATACCGTGGTTGGAGTGTGTGTGACAGCCTCATCTCCCTGCTTTGCTCTGCGTGTCCGAGTCTCCCTCCTCCTCTTCCTCGTTCGCACAGGATCGACTATCTCACATCTCCAGTATTCCATTGTGTACAAGTAGGATTGCCCACCTGCCTGTTCCTGACCAACCTGGTACGTCATTGGCCCACCTTGTGCGACGAGTTGCTGTTCCTGGCACTGCTTCTACTGTGCGACTGTGGCTTTTTTGCATCTGCTGCTTTTCCTGTGTTTCGTCCTGTACTGTGCTGTATTGCAGTGAATTATATCATTGTATCGTTGTATCGCACTGTACATACTGCATATCCTCTCTTGCGTGCATTTTGCATCCTGCCAGGCCTGCATCGGCGCCTGCCCCTCGCCTCGCCCTCGCCTCGCCAATAGAACCGGCTCGTTGGGAATCACCCCCGCCATTACTCGCTGCTGCGCTCACCTGTATGTCATCGCGATTGGCATCCACCCAACTCCATCCGCCCAGCCTCAATCCCGGGATAGGACAGGCCACCCTACACGGTACGCTGCCACGCTGCGTAGTCTACCGCCAGACTGCCGGCTGCATGGTACTACGCCTGCTGGCCTGACTGCAAGCAAGCTCCTGGGCAGCCAACATCCTATCCGCTCTATTGCTCGCTGCTGGGATTTTCATAACTACCTAGTGTTGCTGCATTGCATAGCGTGACCATCGTTTTGGATTCGGATTCGTCCATACTGGCCCTACCGCCGTTGTCTTTCTCTCGTCGACTCGGACCTGCATTGACTAGACATCGTCTCTCAAGACGCCTCGGCGTCCTCCACCGCCTCTTCGTCGTGCCTCCTCCCTCCAGGCCTACAAGTCAAGCAAAGGCCGTGCATAAACAAGACCGTCCGCTTTTCAGGGGCATACTGAAGCAACACGCTGTCAGGTGTGCCATCCAGCCAGCCGATTTGCCGTTGGTCAAGCATTCAAGAGGTGCAGAGCCCACACGAGCACGGGTACAGGCACAGCAACTGTGGGCTTCGACAGGGGCCAGGGGATACAAGCAGGATCGACGAGTCTGACAAGGAGCAAAACGTCCTCTCAGCCAGTCCAGGTCCAGCCCCACGGGCACATCATACTACCGTCCAACACCCCACCACGGCCTGGAACAGTCTCTACATAGACGCGAGACTGCAGCCGAAGGACTCCCACCTCCTTCCAAGGCCTTCGATCCCTCGGCTATACCCTCCTCGACCTGCCCATTATTCTGCAGCTTCTCGTTCCGGCTGCTGCTGCTCCTCCTCCGGGTCTCGCGACTATTCAGACACCTGATAAGCTCCACGGCCGACTCAGCTTCACTTTTTGCCGACTCGACACCTACTGTGCCCGTCTCACTACTCCCTATTGTTTATAGCTTGCGCTCGGTTGCTTCACTTATTGCTCTGTTTGCTGTTCTGCGTCACATGACTTGGTGGAATTAGTGGCATTAATTCACTTGCTGGCTCTTGTCGAAATTGGTCCCAATTAACACGAGGTCACAATGGCAGACCAAAGAGGTCCGGGGAAAGGAGACGGCGCGGCCGATACGGGGCGCACCGTCAAATTCTCCACTCTACCAACGAGGCCCGACGACTCAAGAACCCCATCCTCCCACAGGCCAGCCGTCGACCGAGCTGTCACCCATTCCGACCTCCTTGCTCACCACCAAGAAGCAAACGTCAACATTCCAGTCACCCCGGGAATCGACCTTGAGACCTACGACTCCGGCACCAGCGCCGACTCCACCGAATCCGCTGGCAGCAACTATTTTTCCTCCAGACCTGTTCTAGCTCCCGGGGCGGTTGTCTCCCCCAACGCCATCGACGACACCATGGCGGCCCAGCCCTCGGACCCCATGTCCGGCCACGATATTCTCCGCCGCATGAGCAAAGCCAGTCGCGGCAGGCGGCAGACTCTGAGCGAGATCAAGTCCGCCTTCCCTGCCCTGTCGCTCAGCGGCAACGTCATATCTGCCACCTTCAATATGCCGCACTCGTTGCGCTATCGCAAAGGAAACGACTGGGTGAGTGCGCCACAACAACGGCTCCGGCACAGTCTCGCCGCGCTTGAGAAAAAATGCCATCCATGCTAATTTTTCTCCTTGCAGGAACTGAAAACCCGTCGTGGTCAATCCGCCCTTTTCGATGCTTTTGCGCACCTTTCGTCCAACGATTCCTCATGGAACCACACCTGCGTCGCGTGGACAGGCGAGATCGAAGCACCATCCGATATCCCTTCTCCTCCCGACACCCCTCCCATGACCACCACGAACCTCCCAAGTCTGAACAAGCTCTCCGCCCCGGTCCCCGTCGATGTCGGCGCCGAGAAGTCGGTGCCCGCTCCTCCCTCAAAAGATGGGCTGTGGATCCCCAAGGAAGACATGGAGCGGCTCGAGTACCAGCTGTCACATGACAAGAAGATCAAGACCGTGCCTCTGTGGCTCGCAGACGACACGGATGGGCAAGAGGACGGCATTCTGCTTAAGGATCAGTCAAGATGGAGGCGCTACGCAGAGCATGATCTCTACACGCTCTTCCACTACAAGACCCAGATGCCGTCAGACGGGCGGAAGGAACGCATCCACTGGGCCGACTACTACCGCATGAACCAGAAGTTCGCCAACAAGATCCTCGAGCTGTACAAGCCCGGCGACGTCGTGGTCATCCACGACTACTACCTCATGCTCCTGCCTAGCATGCTGAGGCAGCGGGTGCCGCACATGTACATCAGCTTCTTCCTGCACTGCCCTTTCCCATCCAGCGAGTTCCTGCGCTGCCTGCCAAGACGCAAGGACATCTTGGAGGGCATGCTCGGCTCGAACCTGGTTGGCTTCCAGAGCTACAGCTACAGCCGGCACTTCAGCTCCTGCTGTACGCGGATATTGTCATATCCCTCGGATACTGGCGGCGTCGAGACATATGGCTCCCGGGTTGAGGTTGGAGTCTTCCCGATCGGTATCGATGCTACCAAGGTGCAATCCCTGGCGTTTGCCCCTGAGGTCAACGACAAGGTCAAGGCGCTCAAGAAGATGTATGCGGGGAAGAAGATAATCGTTGGCCGGGACCGGCTGGACAGCGTTAGGGGCGTGGCGCAGAAGCTAATGGCTTTCGAGCGGTTCCTCGAGCTGTACCCCGATTGGCACGAGAAGGTGGTGCTTATTCAGGTCACCAGCCCGACCTCGATCGAGGAGAACGCCGAAGGAGACGAGAACAAGATTGCCAGCCGGGTGAACGAATTGGTCAGCAGCATCTCTGGCACATATGGTCACCTCGGGTATGAGCCTGTGCAGCACTTCCCCCAGTACCTGAGCCAGGACGAATACTTTGCGCTGCTGCGAGCTGCGGACATCGGATTGATAACCTCGGTTCGAGATGGCATGAACACGACCTCGTTGGAGTACATTGTCGCCCAGCGCGAGAACAACGGACCCCTGATCCTGTCAGAGTTCAGTGGTACCGCGGGCAGCCTCAAGGATGCAATTCACATCAACCCTTGGGACCTTTCCGGTGTCGCTGACGAGATCAACAACGCACTCACGATGAGCGACGAAAAGCGACAAGCCATGCAGAAATCTCTGTACCAACACGTCACTACCAAGAACGTGCAGAGCTGGATAGGCGCGTTCCTGGACAGACTGGTCGATGTCCTCGGCAGCTCCAAGAACACCGTCTCTACCCCGCTTCTCGACCGGGCCCTGATGCTACAGTCATACAGGGATGCCGGGAAGCGCCTCTTCATGTTCGACTACGACGGCACACTCACCCCCATTGTGAAAGAGCCATCCGCCGCCATCCCCAGTCTCCGTGTTATCAACACACTGAGGACACTGGCCTCGGATCACCGCAACGCCGTCTGGATCATTTCGGGAAGAGATCAGGCCTTCTTGACCCAGCACCTGGGACACATTGAAGAGCTTGGCTTCAGCGCCGAGCATGGAAGTTTCATGCGGCACCCTGGCTCCAAGGAATGGGAGAACCTGGCTGAGACGTTCGACATGGGCTGGCAGTCCGAGGTGATGGATGTGTTCCAGACATATACTGACAAGTGCCCTGGTGAGTCCATGCCCATCTACTCTCGCGCCGAGAACCGGACCGAAACTAACGAAACCCTGATAGGCTCCTTTATCGAACGCAAGCGCTGCGCACTTACCTGGCACTACCGGCTCGCGGACCCCGAACAAGGCCCGCACATGGCGCACGAGTGCCAAAAGGAGCTCGAGGCGACAGTCGCGCGCAGGTGGGACGTGGACGTGATGCCAGGCAAGGCCAACATCGAGGTCCGCCCTACATTTATCAACAAGGGCGAGATCTCCAAGCGCCTCGTGCTGCAGTACAACAACGACATGAGCCACGTCCCCGGCAGCGCCGTCTCAGCTGACAAGCCCGGCAGTGACAAGGTCGAATTCGTGCTGTGCCTGGGTGATGACTTCACGGACGAGGACATGTTCCGCGCCCTCAACGGCCTCAGTGCGCCGCCCACGGACAAGGGCGAGGAGGCCAAGGTCAAGGCGGAGAACGTGTACACCGTGACCGTCGGTGCGAGCACAAAGGTCACCCTGGCCCGATGGCACCTGCTTGAGCCCGAGGATGTCGTCGACTGTGTTGCCCTACTTGCCGGGGTCGGAGCACACGGTGCAGGCGCAGAGGGCGGCACGCTGAGCATGGGAGAGGTCAACCTGGCGGCGCTGAGTACCGTCGAGGGACACGTTCCTAACATTGAGTAGACGACAATCGCTCGTGTCACCCAAAGAGAAGATGCATGGGACTATGTATTGGGGTTTTGAGGAGTTCTACAGGCGGCAAAGTTTGGGCATTGGTGTGTGGATTACGGCATCAAGCGTGGAAGAACACGGACGGCACTTTTGTTGGTGAACAGCATGGGCAAGCTTTTGTGTCTTTTTTTCGGCTTCCTACTTCCTTCAGTCTTGCTGAGTTTTGTTATTGAGGATAACTATGGTTAGAGTTTATTCGTACGAACCGGCCGAGGGAGCAAGCCATGCCATAGAGATAGAAAGACAGCAGGATAGAGAGAAACAAACAGAGTTATAATTATCAAGACTTGATCTTGTGTCACTTTTCCTGTCGTCCCCCTCATCCTGACTGACTCGTCCTCCTTGACGTATCCTTGATCCGTGGTACCAAAGGTGACTGGTCGGCGATGGGTCCACGTCTCAAAGCTTTTGCGCAGCGCCGTGCTCCACCTCGCCGCCCTTGAGCAGGCCATCGATGTACTCGGTGATGGCCAGCACCTTCTCCTCCTGGAACCGCCGCCCGATCACCTGCACGTTGACTGGGAGGCCGTGGTAAAGGTCTGGGTCGTCTGTGGAGCAGATTGGATAAGTCAGCGCCACCTTATCTTGCGGGGAGAACCATCGCCAGTCCACTGCTCAATGCGAGACAAGAGCAGATCTTGGGTGGGGCAGACTTACAGGCCTGGTGAACCTTCTCATTGGCCGTGACGTACTCCTCCCTGATCCCCTCGGGGACCTCGAGCGGGCGGACGACGTCGATGTCCTTGTCGGTCGTGATGACGGGGAGCACCGCGGCGGACTGGTCGTTGAGGACGACGGGGAGGGGATAGCCTAAGACAGAATACCATGTGAGTTGTCGAAGTCCAACAACCCAACCAACCAACCAGGCAAGTCCCCAATAGTGGCCGGGTATTATCACTCACCAATATACCTAATCTTTCCGATCCGCGCCGCGCTGTACGGCGCAATAGGCGTGATAATCACGTCCATGGGCCGCCCCGTGGTGTTTTCGGGGTGTCCCGCCGTCTCCCCCCACCGCCGGAGATACGCCTCCCTGTACTTCCTAACCCGCACGTTGAGGTTCTGCACCTCGCCCGTCCCCAGCGGCGCGGCCTCGGGCTTGTCCGGGTCGAAGGCGGGCGGCATCAGGCGGTCGACCGGCTCGCCCGACGCGCGGAACTGGGCGTGCGCAAAGGTGAGGTCCGCGTAGGCCGCGCTGCTCCAGAGGTCGATGGCCTCCTCGGTGGGGCCGTGGGAGAAGGGGATCACGACGTGGCCCGCGTCCCGCAGGGCCTTGGCCACCGTCTCGACGGCGCGGAGGACGGGCGGCTGGGGCGTGACGAGGCCGTCCGTGGGCGCGAGGCCGATGACGAGCTGCTGCTTCTCCCCGGTGGCGCGCCTCGTGGCCTCGTACACGTCCTCGCGCCAGGGGATCTCTGCGACGAGCGGGTCGCGCAGCCACGGCTCGTCTGCGAGGACGGCCTTCACGAGGGTGCGCAGGGCGGTCACGTCCCCGACTGCCATGGGCCCCACTGCGAAGCGCACGTCGGTCAGGGCCTCGAGGCCGCCGACGACGCTGGCTATGCCCGCGTAGGGGAGGCGGCCTGTGGAGGGGCGGAGGCCGTAGGCGCCTACTCCTGATGCTGGCCAGCGGATTGAGCCGCCTGTGGTGCTGGGTGGTTAGCTAACAGAACATCCAAGAGGGAGTTGTTTCGGAGAGAAAATTGGGGAGAGGGTGATTGTGAAGGAGGACAGCTCTTGGCGACATGTTTGTCGGGGGAAATTTAGCCTTTCGAGGGAAGAGATAGCTTCACGAATATGGCAGTTGCCCCTCCTCTCTGGATAGAATCGAACAGTAGCGGAAAGAGCATACCAATGTCAGTCCCTAACCCAAGCACACTACCACGCAGCGCCAGCAGCGCCGCCTCACCCCCCGACGACCCTCCCGCGGAGAGAGCATCGCGCCGCAGCGGATTCACAACATACCCACTCACAGCCCCGAACGTCTCGCCGGCAAAGGAAGCCTGCGGGACGGCCGTCTTAGCGTGGAACACGGCGCCCTGACGACGAAGGCCCGCCGCGATGACCGCATCCTGGGTGGCGGGCGAGGCATTTGCCCAGCTAGTGAAGCCGAGGGCCGTCCCTGCGCCCGCGACGTCGACCGAGTCCTTGAGGCTGATGGGGAGGCCGTGCAGGGCCCCCACGGGTTTTTTATGGGCGGCGAAGTGGGCATCAAGCTTGCGTGCGTCGGCGAGGGCGGACTCGAAGAGGATCTCGGTAAGACACGATGTCAGCTGGTGGGCGAGTGCCGCGCGGTGGCTGAAGGCCTCTGCGACGCTGAGGGCGGTCCACTGGCCCGTGGTAGTCTTTTCGAGGATCCCTGGGGCGGCCGTCTCGGTGATTTGGATCTCGGACGGGGTGAGGAATTGGTGGAGGAAGGGGCCTGTTAGGTCGGCGGGGGCGTTGTCGATGGTGGACTGGGGGATGCGCCATCCCTTGGGGATTGCTGCGAGGATGGCTTCTCTTTTCTGTTGGGCGAGGGTCCGCCAGTCTGTTGTTGTTGTTGCCATCTTGGTGTTTATTTTCGGCTGTCGTTGTGGTGTTTGAATGTTTCAATGTTCTAGAGTCCTGAGACTGCTGTTTCCCACAGCTTGTGACAAGTGCTGACGGCCATGTCGTAGTTCCAAGGTCGTCATCTTATATACCTCGGCGACCGTCTCAAATGGTCAAGCGACAGTAGGGCGTGGGAATGCATTTGAGATGGACCGATATGTCATCCTTCCCCTCATGCTGCAGCTTGATGCAAGGGTGTTTACTGCTCTGGCAGGGGCCAAGTCCTTTCCCGTGGTGTTTTCTTATCATGTCCAACAATGCTTGGAAACGGACTAACCCCCAAAAAGAGACGCCGCTGCTTACACACGCCTGCGTCTCAGGCCACCCGTTCTGGCCGTTGGAGTTATCCCGCGCCGCCTGTCTCTCCTGCCTGGGCGGACCCTCCCACTTATCCCCGCCCGGAACACCGCATTAGGTGCTTACATATGATAGAAATGGTGTACTCGCCTATTAGACAGGGTCAATTAATCCCCCGACAGCCAAGACAGCGCGTCATACCTTACCTAAGCCAGCTTTCGCAATTCCAACACAAGTTATTCCAGGAGCCGCAACGTCTGATTCGAACTGAAGGATTGTTTAACAACAAGAATGATTGCCTCGAGTTTGTCTCACCAACCCGAAACAAGTCAACTGCCCCGGCACAGGTGCTGGGATATTCTCGAGTTCCTCGTAGTACGAATTGGGTATTGTTTGGTCTCACCAGCCCAATGAATCAGTTTCTGGAAGATGTGAGGCTCTTGCGGACAATTACGGTGCAGTATCAATCTTGACTTCGTGAATAATTGGGAACTTGTCCTTCATGAAGCGATCTGTAGGAAAAACCGAGAAATCAGGTTGCTTCCATTTCACGCATCTCACTTAACGTCGTTAAATTCGCAGCCAACTCCCGGGCTGCCATTTCTCCCTGCGCCTTTCATGCCAGAGGTGATCAGACCAACCTGGACATTAACGTTAGACTCAGGGTTAACGATTCCATTTGTATGATTCATCTTATTATATTTTGAGAAGCTTGTTGACTCTCACGTCTATAGTTTGGTGCCCATCCAAGCGAGATGTGACTGTCCCAGACCCACTCTGGATATCATGTTATTTACATCGGCCTATCCCTCGCAACACTTGTACGTGGCAAATTCTTATCTGCCTGCGCCGTCTGGACTGTAACTTCGGACTTTCCTCCAGCTGTAGCCTCGTCGATGCTGGCCTCTTCGGTGTTGGCCTCCTCCACTGGCTGTTTGGCACCCGCTTCCACAGGGACATGGTCCCGCATGACAATGTAAGTAGGGTAGATGGCGAGCACTATAGTACGATTAGCAGACGTGTTGATCTAAAAAAAAATTAGGCGGACTTACCGAGCAACACAGTATTAACAATCAAGGGCACACGGCCGCCGTGCCAGTTCTGGGTGTTCAGACCGAACGCGACGGCTTGCGAAAAACTCTCCTGGCCCCTGAGGATCCCCGAGAAGCGGCTCAGCTCCGAGATGTTGTCCGTCTTGGTCGCCAGCAGGTAGTAGAGCCAGTTCTGCAGCGCCTGGCGCGCAAAGTCCCACAGCAGGAGGACGAAGAAGCCCTCGACGAAGCCGGCGTCGGCCCAGTCGAAAGCGGGCGGGTTGGCCGTGTACTTCTCCTGGATAACCCAGCCATAGACCCACGCGACGATGTGCAGCGCAACAATGTAATAGAACCCGACCGTGATGCGCTTCTTGACCGGGAAACCCTTGTAGTCGAGCAGCGTGCTGATGAGCTGCGACGACAGCAGGGTGCCGAAGTTGCTCACAAACCCGATGAGGGCGCGCGCCCGCACGCCAAAGTAGTACGTCTGGAAGTTGCCCGAGTACTGGTTGAAGTAGGCGGCCCAGAAGACGGGCAGCAGCAGGAGGATGTCCCTCCTCTTGCTGGCCTGCCACAGCGCGCGGAACTCGGCCTTGAACGACTTCTCCCCACGGATGATGACCCTGCTGCCGTCGGCGCGCTGCACCTTCTCCGGCGGGGAGAGGAAGTAGGCCAGCGGCACGGCCAGGCACTGCAGCGCGATGAAGATGATGTACACCTGGTGGCCGACCTTTCCCTTCTTCTTGGCCGCCGCGTTGTTGTTGAGCGCCAGGACGATGGCGCCGCCCAGGAGGGGCCCGCCGGTGCGGAACCACAGCCAGATGTTCATGTACCTGCCCCGTTTTCCCGGTTCCGGGTAGCCCAGCGCGATGGCGCCCTCGCTTGCCCAGAACAGGCCGGCGGAGATGCCGCAGGCTACGGCGCCGACGAGGACGAACCACTCGTTTCCGTACCTGTTGTTGGTGTACAGGCCGGCGGAGTAGACTGGATATCCGACGGCACCGAGGAGGAGAGTCCAGGAGAGGCCGATGCGGTTGGCGATGGGACCGCCGATCAGGCAGAGGATTCCCATCAGGCCGAAGACCAGAGCATTTGCTGCGTTCACCAGATAGGGGGACTGGGCACCTCCAGCACCCTGTTCATTATCTCGTTAGCTAAGTTCATGTACGATATAAAAGAGTTCCGGATATAGTAAACACATACGAGAGCACTCATGGCGTTCCATAGGCCAGGGGCCATGAAGCCAACTCCCCCAATAATGAAAGCATTGAAGAGCGTGGTGTGATACCAGGTGCGACCTGTCACCCTGACAGAGCCAGAGGCACGCTCGACGTCCGCCATCTTGACAGGCAGGGGTGGGCGTAGGATTGTCTGGGCGTGGAAAAGACAGAGCAATGGAAACCACCAAGCACTATCTATACAATCGCCATCCAGACTTAAGCATTAAGTATTTACATATAACGGCAACCGCGAGAATGTAACCAAGGAAATTTTCTGTGCACGCACGACGTTGCATTACCTCCGAATCGCTCATTTCCACGCACGATGGCGAAATCGCCCAAGTGGGTACCTCCCGCAGTCGCTTCTCTCTTGGCAGGAACATGTTAGCCACCACGAGCGAATGGCTGCGCGGGAAAGGCGATAGGAAGGCCAGATAGGGCAATTCGCTTAGGTTTTACTATGTGCTAGGTATCCCGTAGAAGCATTTCTTGACACATCTGGTGGGGGCAACTCCAAACCATTTAAACCACTTACAGTTGTTGGCACCGGGACTTCGAAGCACGTCTTTTTGGTGGCGAGAGGCCGGCCAGACCTCGGTTGCTGACTTGACCTGCGATATCGAGTTTGGGATGCTGTTGATCTCGTACTAATTATCGGTGAAGATGGGCTGACCGGATCGCGGTGTGCGACTGTGAGACTGGCCGGAAATGAGCTTCCAGCACATACTAAGCTGGAGGTGGTAACAGCATTGCGCAGGCAATTTTCGCTTGGAACAAAGCAAACAAAAGTGTTGCCTGGCCACACCACAAGCTCTCCAGCGCCACACATTTTCTCGCGCTTGTGAGACATTGCCACTTGTATATTTATTGTGAGGCGTGCATTTACGTCCGGGAAGAACTCCTCGAGATCATGTACAGAGACACCTATCAACCCGCGATGGGTCGGTGATGATCCGTATTATGTCTTCCTACCAAACACTCTATCTAAGTATCTATGTAGGCTAGATAATGGCTGGCTAGACAACTGCAAAATTCTCCGAGGCTCTGATGAACACAGAACCAATCAGCACGATGAATCACACTTCCCACTCACGATGACTGCTTCAAGCACTTCGGTCAGTAAGCGCCGTTTGCCAAACACGATCGAGGACCCAAAGCTCCTCAGAGCCCACCTGTCCCACCAGATCATGTGGGTAGTCCTTCATGAACCTCGCAGCGGAAATCCTACTGAAGAAGGCATCACAGACAGCGGGATTTGTGAGAGCCAGCTGTCCCTTGGCCACCAGCCACCTGTCACTTCACGCCTCCAGAAACCTGCACACCGTAAATCCTCCCCACGCCGCCACACGGGTGTTGCAGATGTGATGAACCAGCCTCCTCTTGATCCGCGGGGCCTCAGCCGTGGCGAAGGCCAGAGCCTCGCAGAGGACCCGGATCTCGTTCTCGATCATCTCGCGCCTCTCGGGGTCAGGATGAGCCGGCGGAGGTGCCGGCGTGGGATACGGGGCCAGGCCAGTGCCTGGGTCCTCCTGTTGCGGCTGGTCAGGCTGCTGCGTGGACGGCGGCCGCCGGCTGGAGAAATCCCCCTTGTGGAGCTGGCAGGGGCCGCACATGCGGTCCAGGTGGGTGGGGCCCGGCTCGCACAGGTGGAAGACGCTGATCGGCCGCACGCAGCGGACGGCGCAGGCCCGGCGCTCTCGGACGGAGTGGCCGCAGGGGTCGTAGACGACGGTGGTGGCCTCGCAGGCGTTGTCAGGTTGGGGATTGCTCTCAGGCTCCGGGTTGAACTTGAGGAACTCGCGGGACGCCTTGAGTCGTCTGCCCATGGCGTCTTGGGCTTCGTGAGCAATGTCGTGTATGCCAAAGAAGTCCGCGGTTTTCCAGATCTCGATGATCTCGGTGGGAGTGGAGCAAAGGCGCTGTGTTTCTAACCAAACCCCGTGTCAGCATACTCGGGCGCATTGTTTGTCGTTGGGGTTCAGAATAAATTCCAGATTTTAACAAGTTCAATTGTGATTTCCAGATATAACGTAAATGGGAACTCACCTCCAAGGTAGATAAACTCAAGGATCATCTGAATCATTCCAGGGTCTGTGTCTTGGATTGTGACGACTCCAGTCATGGCTTCCTGCAAAGATGTGTCACGCTTGTCACTGAAGGTTCAACGCCGTGCTTTTGCATGGACTGAGCCTCACCTTGAAGCCTCCCTGAAGGGCAACACGGAACCAGTTGCTTCGTCTGCATAGGACGGCCTTATGGGTGGCCCATTTGACGCCCCCACAGATGATTGTGCAGTCGGACATGTAGCCGGAGTCGAGAAGGCTGGAAAGAGGTTGTTAGCCAATTATGGATGAGTTCATTTCATACTCATCAAATATACAATTTCGCCCATGTGTGGACTCGGTCAACCGGCCTTGTCCTGACCAGTTCACCGCCTGGGGGGTCGCTTCGGGGAGTATCAGATTGCCGAGGCTGCTGCGGTGGAGAGTATGGGTGATACACCATGATGCTGATGTGAGAAGATACACTGGACAGATTGCGAAGACTCTGCGATATTGAAGTCAGAGCGTTGCGTTACGTCAGATGAATCGAATGTCCCTGAAAGTAGGTCCCGAAGTTGCCGAGCAACAATGAGGCATGTGTCAACCTGCGGCTGCGGAACGGTTGTTTTGGTGCCTTTGGTGTTCAATGGTGGCAGTGTGTAGAGTCCTGGGGCTCGTGGTTAGACCCCTCAGGCTTTCAAAATGAGTCAAAGATGTCAACACGGTGGCTTGGAGTGCCATGTCTCTGGGTTAACAGTCACCTGTCAACAGCTGGAGCTAGCTGAATCAACTACCTATATGGCATACGTTTGTCACTAATGGTCTACATAGTCCTACTTGTGTGCTCCCCTGAGGCACCTAGGTGCCTACCTATATAAAGGACAACACGCTTAGGCATTTCGAAATTCTTTCAAATGTCCCTGTCAGATGAGCGTCCGGAGCTCTGCCTCCCCCTTCCGGGAAAAAGGAGGAGAAGAGATAGAAACAAGGAATACGAGTCTGAAAAAGGCGTCAGGAGAGTCTTCCCATCTTACGAAATTATGTACTCTTGCTGCCTGGTCCATCGGTACTCTTCAGGCCTTTTACAATGCATTCAGCTTTATTAGCAACTGGTGATACTCCATGTGTGGCATGACAACAAAATTCAATAGGGCAGAAATTCCCTGATTAAATATTTCCCCTAGTAGTCACAAACCGAAACCCTTCTTTTCTACCACTACTGCACGCAGAACCGCGGAGCCGAAGTGGGCACCTGGGACGAGCCTCCGCTCTCGAAGCCAGGTGGGTTGAGTTCTAAATCTGTACCACCTCGCATTCACTTATTTCTCACGTGTACATGATGTGTAACGCTGCCTGCTCAACGATGCAAGATATGAAACGCTGACGAGAAGACCAGTTGTGATCTGCAGGAGCTGGATGAGTCGGCTTTCCCAGGTATTAGCTCAAAGACTAGTTATGTAAAAAGTCCCGTACGTTGCATCCCCGGAGTATTCCTCGACTAGATTGGACAATGCTACCCATCCAGCGGCACTTTCATGTACCTGGTGTGACCCGCATGGATGTGTAAGCTCATGTTGTGTACTAAGGCTCTGAGGGAGGAGAGGTGAGTGTCTCACCGCCACACGGTTCGGGCCAGCAGTCGCTGGGCGGCACAACGGCGTGAAATGCTACCACGGCCACCATTAACCAGGCGGACTGTCCTAGCTTCGGTTAGACTCGAATCTTGGTAGGAAAGGAGGGGGAGCCGGGCTGGATCCAACTGGACAGAGCCGACGCAGTCACACCTCCCACCTTGGGATGTTGGAGGGGCGGAACGGAAAGTTCGTCCGGGTTGACTAGAGTATGAGTATCATCGGGCACGTGGGATCGGCCCAGGGGCCAGCCCTGTTATGGTGGGGAAAGAAGAAACGCTCGGCTTTGTCGTTAAGTGCCCTGGGCGGAAGAAGTTCCGCGCCCGCCGCCGCCGTGGAGCTTGTCCCGAGGGTGTGGGCCGTGGGCCGAAGGGGGACGATCATCAGGAGATGTAGCCACCGATGATGGATCAGGTCAGGACAGATGCTGCTGTTGACACAATGTTTTAACACAGTACGATACCAGGAGGTCGGAAGAAGGATCTGAAGAATTTTCTAGACGAGACCGTTGGCAATGGAGGATGGCTCGAAAAAGCAAGCACGGTCACCCATCCGCCGTTCGGCAGTACGGGATCATCATGCTAAGCACTTGATTAGCACGAACCTAGAATGAGTTGGTTCAAGGTCAGCCTCATAGGGCTAGACATTGAGAAACTCGTTATTATTTTCTGTCTGTCTCAAGGCTCAACTTCTAGATAGAAAGGTTTTGAGTACCGTTTGACCATCGCCAGAGGTGTTCCGTACCTGATCCCTAACCCTCTTCTGAATGAAAGATGCCCCTCCCCCCACCTCACCCAGACGAATGACTCCTGGAGCTTCCCTTAATCGGCTGGCCGCATGCGCCTGGGCATGGGGTCAATTGGCTAAATGCTTGAATCGGTCGACCAATTGCGTATTATACCCACCTCTCACGATCAAAGCACATCAATTGAAGCCGAACTCGGCCGTCTGGTCACGATGGCGTCTCGTGAGGTGACGACGGCTCGGTCTTGCCTCGCGCCTTTGAGAACTTCTTTCTCCGGGTGACTGGGTCCACCCGCGCCGTAAGCAGATTTTTGCCGCTGCTACCCGCCAGAGCCTCCACGATAACAAGAAGACGTCCGTCTCCCGGCCCAGTCACACTCGCTCCGAAACTAACTAACGGTCTTTGCGCAGTGTCCAGCGATTTGTCCGTACACTTCATTCACTCACTCACACACTCGACACGAGTCATTCTTTCTACCATGGGATCCGCCAGCAATTACTCCGTCTTTGACGCCGCCGAGTACGTCGAGCCTGACGGAATCTTCGACGTCCTGCGGCGGTACGCAGCAGATCCATCCCCCGAGAAAGTCAACGTCTCGGCCGGCGCATACCGCGATGGCGAGGGCAAGCCGTGGTTCCTGCCCTCGGTGCAGATGGCCAAGAAGAAGATCGCCGGCTCAGACCACGAGTACTCGCCCATGATGGGCTTCAGGCCGTTCAGGGACGCCTGCTACGAGCTGCTGCTGCACGGCACGAGCGCCCTGGCAGAAGGACGGGTGAGTCACCAACCCCCCAGACGGACCCAAACGAGTGCACACGGACACGGGGCGCTGAATTCCCACCCATAGGTCGCCGGCGTGCAGTCCCTCTCCGGGACGGGCGCCCTCCTCCTGGCCGGCATGGCCCTGCGCAAGGCAAACGCGGGCATCAAGACCGTCTACCTGACCACGCCCACCTGGCCCAACCACGAGCTTCTCTTCGAGACTATGGGCTTCGCCGTCAGGTGGCTGCCCTACTACAACACCAAGACCCGCGCCTTCGACCAGGACGCCTTCGTCGCGGGCCTCCACGCCGCCGAGCCCGGGTCGGCCGTCATCTTCCACGCCTGCGCCCACAACCCAACAGGGTGCGACCCCTCGCGCGACGGCTGGCGCGCCATCGCCGACGCCGTGCGCGCCCGCTCCATCTTCCCGGTGTTCGACTCGGCCTACCTGGGCTTCAACTCGGGCAGCGTCGACGAGGACGCCTGGCCCATCCGGTACTTTGTCGACGAGCTGCGCCTCGAGGCCGCCGTGTGCACCTCCTTCTCCAAGAACATGGGCCTGTACGGCGAGCGCGTCGGCACCGTCACCTTTGTCTCCGCGTCCCGCGAGGCCGCCGCCACCGTCCAGAGCATCCTCGAGAACGCGCAGCGCGCCACCATCAGCACGCCGCCCCTGTACGGCGCCCGCATCGCCGAGGCGGTGCTGACCACCCCGGAGATCAGGGCGCAGTGGGCGCAGGATTTGGTCACTATGAGCGGGCGGATCCTGGCCATGCGCAGGAGGCTGTTTGAGGAGCTCGTCAAGCTCGGGGCGCCGGGCGACTGGAGCCATGTCGTCAAGCAGTCGGGCATGTTTGGCTTCCTGGGGTTGACGCCGGCGCAGGTTGCTCACCTCGAGAGTGAGTCTCACCCACGTTACTTCTTCACTACTCTACCATCCCTTTTCCCCCCTTTCATCGTCTGCTGTTGATAAAGGGCTAACCAATTTTCTTAGCGGCACACCACGTCTACATGGCCAACACCTCGCGCATATCGATAGCCGGGCTGAACGACGGCAACGTCGAGTACTTTGCGAGGGCGCTGGACGCCACCGTGCGGGCCGTTGCATAGCAGATTGATATCTCGTAGGCGCCCTCAGTATTTGCATGATCACTGGCGTTGGAAAATGGCATTTGCTTCATGATAGTTGTATATACTTCATCTCTGTAGATAAATGACAAAGCGAGCAATCAGCACTCACTAGGAATTGTAATTGGGTGACTCTCAGTGGTGGCTAAGTGTTACCACGGTTCAGTCATCTAGTTTCCCCTCTTTTTTTGTCATGCTGGAATTATCCACGCCTTGTTTGGAGACTGCTTCGACCCATGGGCTCATTCTGAGGCGCCACCTGAGCGCTAGAGACACTGAAGGCATATGATGTCAAAGGCTGAGGAGTGTGGTCACGGTGTTTGGAGCGTTTGGTCAAGCTCCCGATGACGCTCATGCCAGCATGATCTTATTACATCAACTTGCCCGGTGTAAAGGTTACGGTGAGAAACAGCTTGATTGTTACGTGCCGTAGCTGACAATGGCTTAACCCTGAACAGTGTGTTCCGGCCATTTAGAAACGGCTGCAACTTGTTTCTGGTGACTGTGACGCCCCTCCTTGTGCAGCTTTGGCAGAGACCGTGGTGGAGACTGCTTTCTCATAGTGAATCGGTCCAGCCTTGGAAACTCCTGTCAGATTTTCTTCACTCATCTTTGGTAACCCAGTCCTCCACTCCAGGTGGTGCTCCTCCTCAGGTGGTTTCAGCTTTTGCACAACAGCCTGGCCCCTGCTGCCGTATGTTCCTTCACACGTCTCCCTCTTTCCGAGGAAAGCACCATCAGAAGGAGAAGTGACGCAGGCAAAGTCCAGATTCCTCAACACCGTCACTCAGAACCTACCTTCAAGTCTTTCACCATCTTGTACCGCCTTTGTTTCTGCTGTCGCATCAGACATATCAGCATCGCCATACAACACCTGCTTTTCTTGCTGTCGTACCAATCACTCAACGTTGACAGGCCAGCCCGCCGTTTTGTCTTTCACTTCAGTTCTCCCTGTTCCCAAGCGACAGTTTTGCTCAATATCTGCCCAGGTGAACAGCAGCAGACAGCCAGCCATCATGGGATCGAGGTATGCCATCATGACCCAATGCGCCGGTGCACATCAGCGATACTCACAACTCATAACTCACCCCCAGCAGTCCGACCAGTAGTCCAACCGCCGACGGTCGCACAGGCGACAACAGCGATGACCAGAAGGCCCAGCCCCTTTCCGCAATCGCCCAGCAGGCCTACGACCGCTACGGCGTCCTCGACCCCATCAAGCTCGACCTCATGATCCGGGGCATCTTCATCACGCGCGAGGACGCCGCCGCCCTGCCACACCGGATCACCACCGACGGCTGTGCCGAGATCAAGACTGGAGGGAGTCATTACCAGCGGCCCTGCATGTCCCAGAACGCGCCGCGCCTGGCCACCGTAACCCCTCCGAAGGCTCGAGCGACCCAGGCGACTCGCGCGCCCTCGGTGGTTTCTTCGGCCGCCCGCACCGATATCAGCGCGATTCCTAGCGACCATGAGAAGTGGACGGAGAGCGAGATCAAGCTGCTTATCAAGCTGCGGTCGGAGAGGATCGGGTTTCGGGACATTGCGGTAAGGCTTGACCCATCTGCTGCAGTATCCTCTGTCCCTGCATCCTGAACAATCATTCCGTCCTTGAATCTGCACGGGGGAGGCGCAACACAAAAGAGATTGAGAAGGTCTGACAGGGTGGTGCGTGGATACTTACAACGTCTCAGCGGGACTACTACCCCAGAAAGAACCAGAAGGCCGTGCAGGAGAAGTTCTACAAGGCGGTCAAGGACATGAGGGAGCCCCGCTGGAAGCAGCTGTACGATGACCTGCGCGCCCAGCACGACGGCATCATACCCCTCTGCGCCATCAATGTCGAGAGGCCCATCGAGATCCTGGATGACGACACTGTCGTGGCTCCCACCGAGAATTCAAGCGAGACCCTCAGCGAGACTACCATCGCGGATGAGAACAGTGTCAAGAGTATCCAGTGCACCTTTGGAAGCATCCTGGACGGCATGGAGAACACTATCGAGGAAACCAAGAACACACTCTAGAAGATTGGTGTCCTCGGGTATGGCACGGCTGGAGTCATGGCAATTTAAGACGATCAGTAGGCTCTACATTTGTGAGCTCAGCCTGATCATGATGGCGAGATGAACCTGGAATTGATCGCTTAATCTCTACCGGCTGTCCTGGATATTTCTGGCACGCCAGGCATGAATGTTCTACTGCAAAGGGCTAGGGTGGTGTACCTTCTGTTGGCTCCTGATCACCAGGATCCACGCACATGTTTGGGAGGTGAGAAAGGAGGAAAGCAAGGCATGATGAGGAACTACTTCAGTGTGTAGGACAGTATTAATTCTTCAGTCGTGGACCGTGGTGAAATGGCAGAATTGGTCTCGTACCACTGATGAAGTACGGGAGCAGCTAATTCAGAAGCATGCGAAATGCGCCAAGCAAGACTCTCGAAAATCTCAGCTTGCACATATGATACCTCCGTGTTCTGATACTTGACGGTCTAAGTTTTTTATTCCAGTATGCCCTCGGACTTTGCGACCAGATAATTGTCACATTGAGATCATCTAGACCGTCAACTCAAGCAGAACATCTGCTCAGGTAGGAAATCAGAACAACTTGAAGCCTCCAGGCACGCCTTTCTGAAATACCCCATCAGGATCATACTTCCTGCTGACCTCTTGCAAAAAGGTCTTATTCTTGTCTCCATATGAACCGATAGGGTCCTGGAAGTCCCATGCATAATTCATATACTTGAAAGGCACAGCCGTCCCCCTCGACGCCGCGTCCCGGTCAATCGTCTCAATGACCTTCCGGAACGTCCCAACAATCTCCTCATCGTCCGATTTGTCCTTCCACCACGTCAGAGCTAAGATAGACACGAGCGGGCCGTCCGCAGCATCCAGCCCAAGCACATTCCCGCCCAACTCCGCGCTCTTCCGCAGCAGCGAGGCGGAGTACGGCTGCAGCGTAAGTGAACACGTGATGCCCTCGCACCCCTTCAGCGGCTCGATCGCAGCAAGGTACGCCTCAGCAGCCGCGTTCAGCGTGGCCGCGTCGGCCTTGACAGTCGTGTTCATGTACGCGCACCGCACGCCGTCCGCGGACTGCGCGGCCTGCTCGCCCGCCGCGTCCCTCAGCGTCAGGGAGCGCATCGAGTTGAGCTGCTCCACCTGCGGGCTGACCTTGACGAACGGGTCCAGCACCGCGGGGGGCTTCTCGCCTTCGCCCGTGTGGTACACCGAATTCATGCACAGCGTCCCGCCCAGCTGCATGTAGGATGCGCTGTACCCGATGCTGAGCATGAGGTGCGTCTCGGCGCTCGCGTCAGGCCTGTTCAGCTCGCCCACGAGGGCGTCCACCTGGCCCGGGAAGCTGGGCGGGAATTACAGCACCGCGCCGCCCCAGAAGGGGCCCTGCGGGAAGGTCCGCAGGTCGAAGCGCGTGACCACCCCGAAGTTGTTGCCGCCGCCGCGCAGGGCGCGCCACAGGTCTGCGTTCTCGGAGGGGTTGGCGTTGACGATTTTGCCTGAGGCGAGGACCACCTCGAAGTTGGTCACGTTGTCGCAGATGAAGCCCTCGCGTGACGAGAAGATGGAGAGCCCGCCTGCGAGAGCCAGGCCGCCGATGCCGCCCAGACCGGAGCGACTTCCTGTTACGCCTAATCCGCGTTCCTGGACTTTGTCGTAGACGTTGGCCCACCGCTCGCCGGCTGCGATGGCTACGGAGCCTTCCTTGACCTCCACCCCTGTCAAGTGGCGCAGATCGACCGTCACGCCGCCTTGGACGTTGGCGCAGCCAGGAAGAGGCTGCTGGCCAGCACCTCGGACTATGACACTCCGGGTCAGTCCTGAAGATAGAGGGGGCAAAGGTTTAAGCGAGGGCACGGGAACAGCTTACCTGCGAATTTTGCTGGGCCATTGAGGGCAAAGCTCTTGATGGTGGTGATGAACTTGGCAACCTCGTCGGCGGTCTTGGGGAGGAAAATAGCTGCAGGCGCTATCTCGCTCTCCAGGGACGATAGGTACGACGAGTTCAGCTTTGCATACTCATCTGTCCCGGGGAGGGCCAGCTGCTCGACTGGGAACAACTCCTTAAGAGCGTCCACCGCAGGAGAGGACATGGTCGCAATCAATAGCTCGCAGGTTCGTGGTGAACGGTGCAGAGAGGAACTGATGATGAGTAGAGAGAGACACAGGTCGACAGATCAATTTTCTGTGTTGTCTGGAACGGAATTTATCGTGACCTCATGCTGCACAAAAGGCTGCACCATGCGGATGTTGGTTCTTTGCCGTGTGGTATTCAACACCTAAACTAGTGCAAACCAGCCACCAACGTCCACAACTCTCAGACCAACGGGTGAATGAACACGCATCGTGATAGGTGTGATCTGGGTCGGCCCCATTACCAAGATGGAGTGTTGGTGATGGATACTATAGTGCTGAAAAGGAACTACCTAGGTACTAGTAAAATATGCCCAAGTACGTACCTTGTATGAATTAAATAATCCGAGTCCCTTCTGAGCATAAAGCACCGACATGGACAGCTGGCGCCATGAGTTTATCAAGTTTACCACTTGTTGCTTGCAGCCTACAACTAAACCACGATCAAATGTTGGCCTACGCAGAGGTTGAGAGCAGGTCAAACACTTTCATATGACCCCTTGCGGCTGTAAGTCTTCATGCCATAGGAATAGAATGATGCAAGATGAGTACAGACAGTTACCAGAGCTATATGAGACTGGGTGGTGACGCTTTCGCGCATTATCTTCAATTTCCTTGCCATTTCTCTGGAGGAGGAGGGCTGAGATACCTCAACTTGATGAGAATACGGGAAGTGCAAATGAGAGACCATAGACTGGTCTTGTGATGCGTGACAGTAATGCTCCGGAGTTGACTGTGGCGCTGCTGCAGAACTCATTATTGTGCACGGGAAGGGAAATGCTCAAGTGCGCCCAGAAGTGTCCAATAAGCGTCGTAGTGGTGTCTATGGGCAGGGCATCAAGACGGCAACTGTGATAGCCACTGTCCAGAGAGAGCACTTGAGGCTTTGCACGTCCATCTTCGAAGTACTTATCTATCTACAATGACGATAACAACGGAGTGCTAGACGTTAGAAAGCTCGAACTTGACGGCAGAGAATCGGTACCAGTGAGCCTGTTCAGGCGAAGAGGACATGCTTGGGTGAATCAATTCGCACCCATGGGGAGATAGACAAGCCACACGCCTCTGTTCCTGTCGATTCTACCCAGGTAGCAATGCGATTCGTCAGCCTTGTTTGTGGAGACAGTTGGGGTCGTATACCATCCGGGTGATAGATTGTGAGGGTCTGGACCTGAGCCTTCGTTTCATGATCTTCCACTTTACATTCTTCGAGTGCCATGTTATTTTCACTGGAGGAACTTGGCCTATGCCCGTCTGACCAAGTAACGGGCCGTACAGTGGTCAATCAGTTGCGACTTGTTTACCACGTCGGGATTGATGTTACGAAGCATGTCGTGCAACGTCTGCATGCGTGCATATGCCACGATGATACCACTATAGGCTAGGTCTAAAAGTACGGGCTGATTTGTAGTGTAGCAAGCAACGTGCAGTCGATGCACTATTTTGATCTAAAACATTTGAATAAAGGTAAATCCATGTGGTAGAACCACACGTCAATCGTCTTCGCCGGACGAAGGTTCCCGTCCGAGTGACCATCCATTTATTCAGATGTTGTCATCACCGCTGCAAAAGACAAAGTTTCCTTGGAAACTCCCCGTAGCATTTTAAAGTTTCCTGCATCCTCCCTTGGATTGTGGTTCGGCCCTACGTCCAACCATGATCGGGCCTGTCACGAAGAGCTCCCGGAGGCTTGTGCCCGTGTGCGCGATGGGGGCTATGTTGCAGCGTCCGTGATGATCGCGGCGCCGGGGCGTGATAGGGCACGGAGCAACGCCCGGCTGGTCCCTCCCACGGGAACGACAGCGTCGTGCTGTTGCTGTGATGCGCTGTGCCCTGGAGGTGCTGAGAAGTAAAGTGCATGTTTGCATGTCTGCAGGCCGCCCCCGCGTGCATCCACCCGACATCGCGGCCGTGCCGAGAGATGCGATTGCATCGAGGCGCTTTGATTGATCTACGGGGTTGACAGGGGTGATCCCGACGGAGGTTAAAATCGTCTGATGTTCGGCTGATGCCTTCGAGATTGCCCATTGCTTTTTTCCCGAAGTTCCCGCCAGCACATGCTGGTTGGCAGTGTGTAGTTGTTGCGATGGCTATTTTATATTCGGGTCTACTATAGCCCATGTGTCAGTGGATAGCGTACTTTGTCAGTGATCTGGTCGACATGGGGCTGGTGCGCCGCGTCATGGCTTTATAAAGAGTGGCTGGCTTCACCGTGTATCAGGCGTTCAGGCTCAGTCCGCACCTCGAGCATTGCAGCCCTGCTTGGAAGCTATCTAAAACACTGCTTGAGGCACGCTCACTGTCAGGAGGTATGTGGTGAGTGTGGACATCCGAGGAGCGATCTCTTCAGACTTCCCCGATCACGATGCATGATCGATGAACTGCCAACAGCAGGATGTCTTTCGCCAGGTCGCATCCAACAAGACGTCTCTGTAACCAACCATACATGTGACAGCTGCAGCACATACAGAGGTCGCATTCGCCAATGGCAGTGCCGGGTCTCGTTGTACGTGGGGTAAGAGAGACGACACCCTCACCGCGGGTGACAGAGGCAGCTTCCGGACCTGCAGCTGGCCGGGAAGGGCCTGCATCCGTGCGCACTGCTCGCAGGAACATATTCCTTCCGGCAATCAGCCACTATCGATCCGGTCCCGGGCTGCCTGCCATATCAATACTAGGTATCAAGCAGAGCAGGGAGGGAGGCTGAGGCGAGGAAGGAGAGTAATCAGTCGCACAGACAGGCAGAGAACAAGGAAGCTGAGCTCATCAACGCCTTTCTTTCTTTCTTCCCTCCCGGCCCAGACCTAGAGCCGAGGTCTCACGGCCATTGGGACAATAACGGCCAACAGGCGGCAACGTAGCAGGGAGCAACGGCACCATTGACGACGGAATTGCCCAGACACACGTCGTGCAATTCGCTGCAATTCGCGGGGCGGGGTGCAAAGAATGCGGCCTAATCTAAATAGCCTCGCCGCCATGCGCAATCCGTGCAGGAGTCCTCTCTGCCCGCCAGGGAACTCCCAAGAATCCCCCAGGGGGAGCCTCACACCTGTCAGTTGGGCAGGGACGTTCAGACGTTGGCTGACAGTCCCTGGACGGTCCCTGGTGCAGGGCACTGCAGGCCAGGCCACATGCTGGGATGGCGATGCGGGGGCCCACCGGAAGACGAGGCCTAGCATGCAACCGAGCGTACCCTTGGCGCGTGTGTGGGTGGGGGGTGGCGTGTTTAATGTGGGCTCTTCTGATGGCGGGCACGACTACTGCGGCTGTCACTTCTTGGAACAGAAAGGCACGCTCGATTGATGATCCTGCCTTCCAGGGTTGTTTGCGTGCTTGCCTGTGCTGGTGCCGGCGTGCTGTGCAGGGCAGGCAGGGACCACAGGGAAGGACCGAACGAGGGGCACGAGCCATAGTGTACGAGTTGCTGGTAGCGGGCGCGAAAACTGGCATCGGGAGCTTGTATCGGCACCGAAGGAAAGGGGGAATGGGGAGGGGGAGATCTTCCAAGGTTCTGTGGCCGCCCGCTGGCAGACTTCCCAAGTACCAGAGAACTGCTGGAGTAGATACGGGTGGCAGGTGGCTTTGACTCTTTCTTGTGCGAGATGACAAGGGAGGTCCCGTCCGTGCAATGTGTTGACCGTTAGGGGGCCATGAAAAAAAAACACAACATGCCAGGACAGGTAGCACCGAATGGTCGATTGGCTGGGCAATGGTCCCTCCCCGGCCGCCCCTGATGGGGACCTGGTCCTAGTCATGGTCCCTGAGCGCTGCGATGGCGGGCCAAGAAGCAGGCTTGGTCCAATGCATCTACTTCATTATTACAAAAGCAACGGCCCCGTTCTGGCGTGCCGGGGACAGGCGCAATCTCGCGTGCCCCAGAAGCTTGTGATCTCGGTCTTGATCTTGGTGTTCTCGATTTGTTGTTGATTATCGTCGGTTGATCTGTCACAAAACCCCATCGTGTGTGTTGCGTGACCTGTCAATTCGCGCCAGATAAACCCTCGATCTTGCATCTCGGATCTTGCTCGCTACTGCCGTCGTCATCCCACGTACCGCACCAGAAGTACCTACCCATACCATCCTTCCTCACCAAGCAGCCAAGATGCCTTTCACCGAGATCAACGGCAAGACCATCTTCTACTCGTGGAAGCCAGCGAGCAGGGCCGGCCTGACCCTCTACTTCATCCACGGCCTGGGAAGCGCGCACTCGTTCTGGTCTCCCATCATCCCAGGCCTGGTCGAGGCTGGATTCTCGTGCCTCGCCATCGATGTACCCGGTTTGTCTAGCCCTGCCCCACGACCGAGAGCGCGCAGCACTGCACAGCATTGCACAGCTCCAGAGATGCGCCCGCCCGCTAACAGGTGACGCCCGCGCGTCTAGGTTTCGGTCAATCGCCGTACCATGGCAAGCCCCACGACCTGCACGAGATCACCGTAGACTGCATCGCCCTCCTCGAGAGCCTGGGCAAATCGCTCGACCGGACGATCATAATTGGGGCGTCAATGGCTGGCATCGTCTGCTGCGAGATCGCCGTGCGACACCAGGTTGCAGGCGTCGTGAGCGTCGGCCCCATCTGCCCAGGGCCCGAGACAAAAGAGGCATTCGAGCACCGAGTGGCGGTTATCAAGAAGGGTATGATAAAGACAAGAACACACTTTCCAGGAGAGCCATGAGCTGGCCTGGCGTGGCGAATGGTAGAATGGAGCAAGCAGTCGCTGACAAGATGATCTACGCAACAGATGGCCTCGAGGGGATCGTCAATTCGGTCGACATCCCCACCCGCGCAACCGGCTCCAAAGCCACCAAGACAGCCGAGGCATTCGTGCGCTCGCTGATCCAGTCGTCCAACCCGGAGGCCTACATGTCCCTGGCCCAGGCCATCGCCGACGCCCCCGTGCCCGAGTACAACAAGATCAAGGTGCCGCTGCTCTGTGTGGCCGGCCAAGAGGACCAGGTCGCACAGCTCGAGGACTTGGCGCTGATAGGGGACGAGTACGTTCAAGACCCTCCACTCACACACACCATTCCCCACCGTTGCGCTTGTTCCCTTTCCCCACATGCCGGCACTTAACATGTGATGCGTGCATGCATGCCATGCCCATGCAACATATAGCAAACAAGCAGCGTGCTAATTTTGGTCCCTGCAGATGGGGCGCGCCCTCTAAGACGGAGCTCGAGGTGCTGTTCGGTGTCGGCCACTGGCACAGCATCGAGGACGCGGACGGGACGGAGGGGTGCCTGAAGAGGTTTGCGAAAAAGGTAGAACTCAAGTCGCGTGCCTTTTAATATGATAATGCTGCTGTCTTTTCTGTTTTGTTTGGTCTTGTCTAGGGCGACACGTCTTGCACGCAACGTCATCTGGTCTCTTTCTTCCTTTTTTTATAGAATGCAACAGCACTACCGCATGAAGGGGTCTCTAATGTTAACCTGACGATAGGTCACGGCCATTGTCGCCAACGGCGGAGAGTAGACGCCGGCTACGGCCATTCCCCTACGACGACTACGGGAAGCGACGGCGAGACGCACTCGCGAGGGAAGTCACGGCACGACGGGCATTTCAACAAGCTCGCCAATTACGGCCTACGCGCACATCGAGTTCTCACTGCGCTAATTTCGCGGTGAGATACTCTACGGCCATCTCTCACCAACCATCCAGGGCCGCACGAGTTTTGTGGTTTCGGGCAGACTGGTCTGGTGGGAGAGTCTTCTCTGGCAAGACGAATATGAAGGTGCGGCGTGTTGTATGATACTTGCGGAGTCTGGCAGGATATGTTCCAAGAATAATACCGTAATAGAGTGCTCCTGATGAGACAGATGTCGCGTGACCGTGAGAACCCAAAGCTGAGGCTACCCCTGGAGCGACCACGGGCAGGCCAGACTGTCGAGCGACCACCTGTCAACGATTCCTCAGGCAAGATCATGAGAACAACAATGTAAAGTTGAAAGGGAGGAGGAAAAGAGAACACATCTGGAAGCGCAGAGAGGATTTGCTCTTGCCTTTATAAAATCCGCTTCGCAGGGGTGCGTGCAGTCTCCGCGTAATCAAGGTTCAAGAAATCGTACGATGGTCTGACGATTAAAAGTGGAACCGGCCACACCTCCCTACCCCAAGCGCAACCACATTCTTTTTAGGCGGGTGGTCAATCCCGCGCACGGCAAGGATGGCTATCTAGTCATTGTCCCATACTGGAGCGGTTCCACGCTTCCGAATTGCGATCAAGCATTCTGTCCTCTTTTCTGTCACTTCGTCTGTCACCTCGCACTAAGCTAGTTCGCACGTTTTTTTTCTTCTTTTCTACTGGGCCCAGGGTCTCGGGCCTGTCACTAGGGAGGAGTGAAAGCCCCGGGGGCGGCACTAGATGGCGAGCCTCGAATTCGTATATTTTGGTGCACATGACGCCCAGGTGCCAACACTGCTTTCTTCAAGTGCCGATATTTTGCACCCTCACCGGTCTGCCAGGGTCTGCAAGTTAAGCGTTGAGATGCCTGAACATAATACCGGGACTTAGATGCCCAATGGCATTGGCTTCTTCGAAAAAGAGGGATACGAGCTCGAGACGAGCAAGCAACTTGAACTGCGTGCTCATGCTGTGTGGCCAGCCGCTTGGTTAATTTCATGCGCCGTCGCATGACACAGGGCACCCCCATGCGCGCCACACGATTCTAGAACAGATCGTGAGGGCTGTCAATTATGGGCTACTCTTTCACATGAAAGCTCACTCGCCCTCTTATCCCATCGCAGGCCGCATTCTGATTGTCGCTCCGAGCGTGACGCAAGTCTAACCGAGTAATGCGGGCGTCTTGAGCTGGAAGTTTACCATTTCAGTTCTCATCCAGTATATGACCAAAGCCTAGGAATTTCTGCCGCACGCCAGTTACTGCGTGGCAATCATGCGAGTATATCCAGAAACGTCAATGCTAACTGGGCACTGGTGGCTTCTTCCACATGCTTCCGCTACCGCGACCAAGCCCTCAAATGAATCGATCTTCCCACTCGAGAGAATTGTTGTTTTCCGCGAGAAATTGCAGCTTTAACTTAGATAAATTACGTCAGACAGGGGAAAAGTGGAGTGTGCTGAAATCAAAGCGAGTGAGTATTATATGGAAGAAAATATTATAGCCCTGGATCCATAATTACACTCTGTACTTTGTCACTATAGACGACGCGGAAACATAGTCCGTCTATGATAGGGATAACGAGAAGCCGCTCTGCCTGAACTGCTGGTGACCAAGACAATCCTAGAGTACAAGTATACAACGTCCCGAAGTCGTTTCGACTACTGATAAGCATATTAACCTGCATACGGTGAGCCTGAATTATGGTCTTGTCTTCGCCATATACCAAGTCACCCACAGATAGTCAGTAATCTTTTCGGACTGAGCCTGGGCCTAGAGAATACAAGAAGATACAAACAGGCTCATGACAAAGTGACGGCCGGCCTGGTTTGTTAGATCTGATCGCGATTGAAGCTTTAACAGCGTCGAGCTCAAGCCGATAGATTTTCATGTAGCGTTAAATCTCATGCTCTGACAAATGATTACTTACTTATTCTGCTGAAGCTTTACGAAAATCAAGTGTGCGTCCGCCTGACATGGCCCAGCACCTCTTCAGCTGTCCGTCTTTGGGTTCTCTTGCCGCAGGTCGGTCATATGGGCAGCAATTTCGACCCCTCACCGCCACGCCTTCCGCAGGAATCTCGCCTGCACTATAGGAGAAATATACACTCAACTCCTAGAAGGACCTTGCTCATTCTAGTTGATCCATGTTGACGTCTGTGGCAGCCGCCAAACATTTGACACTAGGAAATATTCACCAAACACACGCAAAATCAATCCTCAGAAGTTTCAGTGAATTGAAATAAAGTCCAGATAAACTTATTGCGATGGGCGTTTGGAATGGCCTTCAATTTGATTCAAGTCACTTTGTATGCATGTGGCTGCGTGGGATCCCCTGAAGCTGGCATAAGTCATATAAATTTGCTGCACATGGCCCAATCTATTGGATCCAACGCCCAATAAAATCTTCAACAATGAAGGACCCGGCATACATCGTTCTGCAATGCAATGTAGTGCAAAGGCTATATGGCTGCATTCGTGCCCAGTCTTAAACGCCTAGGCCGTATGAGGCAATGTGCTGACCACCCACTCCTGCATGTTTGAAAATTTCGATTTCTGTGTCACGACGACACGTACAGCTGATCTGTTCACAGGACCATGTTCAAATTTGCCCTTCTATTTATCTTCTTTGGCATGACATACGGACCAGCACACGATGGGACACGTGGATTGTCGTGGTTGATGAGAGCGCTCCGAGAGCGCAACGTGTTCCAAGAATGGAAGGAAACAGAGAGAGTCTGTTGCAGTTCAATGCATCATCAACAACGACACATATGCGCGCAGATGGTCTCAGTCCCCCCAAACACTGGCCAGATAAAGTTGAAGACCCTGTCTCACCAACAACACCGGGCGTAGCAACACAACCGACCTCAGAAACACAACCAACCCTAGAAACACAATCAACCTTAGAAACACAACCAACCTCAGAAACGCAACAAACCCCAGAAACACAACCAACCCTAGAAACACAATCAACCTCACAAACACAACCAATCCCAGAAACACAACCAACCCTAGAAACACAATCAACCTCAGAAACACAATCAATCCCAGAAACACAGTCAACCTCAGAAACACAACCGACCTCAGGTAGGAGCCAAGACTTTCCAGCTTTTGGGGCCAGTAGCAAGCCTAGATCAGGTCAGAGAGCACCTAGATTCATCCCAAATTACGGGGGAAAGAAAGACAGAACAGAAGTTGAGTATGTCCAGCCTTAGTCTTTTTTTCTGCTTACTCTTAGCCTTTGCGTCGGACTAACTGCTCATTCGCTAAGTGTGATTCTGGTTCCCTGTCCAGGGGTCGATCCTCTGAAAACATGGAATGGCGGAGGGCGAGAGCTTTGGGCAACGGAGGGAATCAGAAAGCAAGCTGCTTGTGCCCGTGTCCTGACGTATGACCATGGAGATATCAAGGAACAATGGACACTCAAGAACTTAGCAACTGATCTCCTTCGAGTTGTCTTCGAAGAGCGATCACCCGGAGGCACCCGGAACTCAAACGACCACTATTCTTCATCTGCCATGGTATTGGAGGCTTGGTAGTCAAGCTTGCTCTTACGGAAGCTGACCGCCACGACAGATACCGGCCTATTGTGGAATTTTGTCACGGCGTTACTTTCTTCGCAACGCCCCACCACGGTTCAATTCATCTATTCATGGACGACTACAAATCCAGTATTCAGCAACTTCTTGATCTGAAGATCCCACTACCTGTCAGCCTGACCAGACAACTGAACGTGAATGACCGCACACTGCAGAAAATCGACGAGAATTTCAAACGATTGGCAGGAGAGTTCCAATTGTGGACTTTTTATGAAACCGAGGACTCTCTTTTGCGCCTAAGTAGCAGAACCGCTGGGCCAGTCGGTATACCGTACATGGCACCAATAACACCCATGCGTTCTGCCATTCTTGGTGTAAGACACGAGAATATTTATGCACTACGAAGCAACCATGCCGAATGTGCATGGTTTGAGGATCAGGATCTTCATACCCTGAGAGTCTACTTGCGCAACTTCTGCGACGCAATTTCCAAAGCTGCGAGGATTGACGGACAGTATAGCTTGAATACCGGAAGACAACTACTGAATTTGAAGAAACTCGAATCAGAAGTTTCGATCGAGGTCCACGGGTTCTATGAGCATAAGAAGCCTGCGGCAACTGAGCCTGTCATCCAACTGTTGTTTGTCAAGCAGTCCCTTCAACGATTCCTCTCCTGGGGCCCAGATGCACTGTTGGACGAGAGATTTGTCAACAGGCAACCGCTGAGTTATGATCACGGTCCCGTGGTCGGCCGAGGTCTTATAGTCGGTCGAAAATCTGTGTTCAAAGATCCAGATCTGGAAGACGGTAAATCATCAAGCCGTTCGCAACCGGCAAGAGGTCAATACCTGGGCCAGCAAGGTCGAGCACCCAGCCTGGCTCCTACTCAAAGGCTACCCTCCATCACAGAAGATTCGCACTTTCCAGATGAGCTCAGGAGCCAGGGCAAGAAGTTTGATTGGATCCATATTCCATTCAACAACCCTATTTGGGTCGAGAAAGTGTTCGAGACATTGTCCGTCAAGGACGGAAAAAGCTATGCTGAACTTTTCGGGGCGGTACATTGGGGCTCGAGACATACGAGGGCCCGTCACCCTCAGCACCATGCTTGTTTCCTGAAAACAACTTGCGGCACAGTACCGTTCCAGGAAGCTCCCCTTCAGGAATGCCGCTACCTTTACCTCCCGTATCTTCATTTTGACTCTTATAAATCCGTCATCAAGAGGAGGAACCTGATCAAGCAACGCCTGGAACAGGGACGGACCAACCCTACTCCATCGTGGGTATCCGACGAAGCTTCACTTGAGTTGAAACTTACATGGGCGTTTCTCGGGCATGATCCACCTATCAACTGTCGAAGAACGTTGGATCAATACCAATACCCATCGATCCACGACACAAGGGCACGGGATGATGACCAGGTATTATACAAGCTGACAAAGGAACGACTGTCCGCTAGTATGAACACTCTCAGTGCGCAGACCGAGGAAGACGATGTTCTCAACGGGAACCTCCTGATGGACGATCAACTCTGGATATGGATTTTGGAAAGGTCGGACCACAGATGTGAGTACGCCATTCAGTCTCAGCCTAAGATGCTCACGAGTCAATGTGTTACATTTAACAAACCCTCGACTGAGTCACTTCACCAGCGCGACTTGTAACCTTCTATCCTAGAAGAGAGGGGTCTCCTACAGAAGGTACACTCTTTGGCCAAGCGGATCTTCGCGACATCATTTACAACGATCTCAATGCTGGCCTCGCGCAGCGGTGCAAGACCGCTTCAGACCTTGCCGCCCTCACAATTCTCCATGCAGTGACCGTTCTAATAGATCGATCAACTCACCCAGATCTCGACATATTCCGAATTTTTGAAGAGGCAGTCAGCATTCTTACGGAGAACATGACATCTTCTCTGAAACGCTTTGGTATGTCCGCCTTCAGTAGCAAGCATAACCACCAAAATACCGAGGCTATGGAGTCAATGTCTATCCGGGATCGGCATCGGCGGGAACTTGAGCAGGCCAGAGAAGAAAGCCGGAACAGCACATCCACACTACTTGAGCTTCGAGACGTCGAAGATGAGCTCAAGTCGCTTCTGAATCTGTTCAATGAGCAGCAGGATCAGATAAAGACTATGCTTGACGTATCCGTGGCAAAAATGCGTGAAAACACGGGGTCTTCAGCAATTCAACACGACACCGACACCTCACTCACCAGTAGTGGGAATTCTTTCTTGAACGAAGCACTAGAGAAGCTCAAGACATACAAGTTACAGGTGCAGGACATGATTGACCGGGTTCAGAAAGCCCTCCGCGACTTCGACCGACTCCTCGAAATTGTCCAGAAACAGACCCAACTTGAAGAGGGATACATCTCAAGGCATCAGGCAGATCTGACCAAAGTTCAAAACCGCTCGGTGATCATTTTCACCGTTTTCTCTGTCGTTTTCCTGCCCCTTTCTTTCTTCACTAGTGTGTTTGGTATGAATACCAGGGAGTGGGGAGGTGGGGACAACCTGTCACTTAGCACCATCGGTTCGATTGCCTTACCAACATCTGCGGCCTTGATAGCCGGGACCGTCATTGCAGCTTGGATCATCGCCGAGGGAGCGGGATATGGTCACGCAAGACGTTGGGTCAAAAGAGCCAAACGGCGGTTGTCCAAAGTGATGCCTGTGGCACTACGGAGGAGACGAAAAGCTAGAAGGGAGACGAAACAGCAGAGGAAAGAGATAATCAATCCGGCCTTTTGGGACAGGCAGAGGTTGGAGAGAAATGGAAGATACGAAATCCCGCCTGGAAATCGAGTGAGCGCTACTCTGGAGAGGGCCAAGAAGATGGCCGCTGAGGCCAAGGAAAATTGGGACATGGAAGCCGCTGAGGATTCAGACGATGCAATGAGTGACCGCTACTAGGGAATATAGGCTATTTAGGCAGTTTGAACTCTGCAGGCTTACTTGATGAGGGTCTTCTTGGGAGCTTGTTCTTGTGGCTTGACTGCAGAGGGGGTAGCCGAGATTACCAAGAAACCTCTTTATAGGGTCACCTGTGCTGACATCGGTACCAAGCCCGAGGACGCAGAGAAATAGTTTGAGTCTATATTGCATCTTGGCAAGCTCTGGCTATGTGTTGTGCTGCTGGACGAGGCGGTAAGAAGTCTCTACACGACGACATGTTTTTCCACTTTTCTCTTGGGAACTTTGAAGCTCAAGCTAACCAAAACCTACTGTAGGATGTGTTCCTCGAACAGGGTAGTCTTGAGGATCTCAAGCGTAATTCTCTAGTATCGGTTTTTCTGTGGGTACTGGAGTACTACGAGGGCATCCTCATCCTCACGAGCAATCCGGTCGGGACCTTCGATGAGGTATTCAAGTCACGGATACAACTGGCGCTGCACTACCCTGGACTAGGCCCTTACGAGCGGTTATGAATTTGGGAGAACTTCTTGGAGAGACTGAAGAAGCTCAAGGATCCCTCGATCGACGTACCGGATCTGCGTGATCATCTGAAAGAATTACAAGTCGAGGAAATGAAAGGCGGACAGATCCGAAATGCAATTACGAAAGCGAGGCAGTACGCCAAGAGGAAGAACGTTACACTGACCTACACGCACTTGGAGGACGTGATCGACGTAGCCGGGCGTTTCGACAGGTACCTTGACGAACTCCATGGAGGCCGGACGCAGGACCAGTTGGCAGAGGATGAGGGTGTACGTTAAGGCTGGGTTGAGTATATGGGTACTTTTTCGCCGCAGAGTCGCTCATTTGATTTCTAGTTCTGGTGCAAACCTCTATCAACCTCTCTTTGCCCACTTAACATAGCATGGATACCCGTTCGCGGGGTGTAACCCTCCCGAGTCCGTCTGATATGCCCGTTCCCCATGCACAGTTTTGACGGGCTGCCCGAAGAGCGTCCTCTTCATCTTCTCGACGACACCCAGCTCGGTCTCCCTCTTAGCATCGAAATCATCGTAGGCATCGCGTATCTCGAGATCCCTGCAGGTCAGAATCACAGCCACACGGAGCTCGTTCCACACCAAAGTCTGCCCGATGCAGTTTCGAGGACCTTGTTCGAAAGGCCGGAAGGCAGCCGGGTCCGGGTGCAGCTCGTCTTCAGGCCCAACGAGAAACCGCTCCGGCAGAAACTCCTTGGCCCTTGGCCATACCCGAGGGTTTACGTGTAGTGCTTGATGGAGTATATTCGCGCCGACATAGTCCATGGGTTGCTCGTTGCCTTGGAGGTCGGTGATGGTGACCCCCGGGAGTCCGGAGCGCACCGTCCCGGCAGGTGCATATAAGCGGAGTGTCTCCTTTATGAATGCTACTGTGAGCCTGCAGTTGTTCAGTAGGCTGGGATTCTCCTTCAGAACTCTAGCCGCATCGTTAGGGTCTTTCCCGAAGATCTCATCGTGCTCATTCCTCAGTTTTTGGAGCCATTCGGGATGCTTTGCAAGCATGTGGTAGGCGTAGACCATCATCGAGGCTGTCGTATCAGTGCCTGCGAAAAGGAAAAGTCGAATTTGGCTTCCCGCGTATTGTGCAAACCTATCGTCCAGTTTCTCTTTGTGGAGACTATCCACCTTTGAATTCTCAGCCAAGTAAGCTTCGAGTGCAAGAGTGGTAACAGATTTGATTGATTTGGGCCTCCCTCCTTTTCCGTTCGCATCGACTGCATGTGCCGCCTTGATTTCCTGGAACCGAGTCTCCAGCACCTGGCGGATGTAGTTGTTCATGATACGCCCATGATACCATTGAACCAGGGGACGGAGGGGATGCATTAGTTTGCGAGGGTCCCAAAAGGAGTGCCAGTCTAGGATGTGGCCAAGGGCGGTTGCAAGAACATTAGGCGACTCCTGGTGATGCGAATCGTCATCCCTTGGCTCGTAAGCAAATGTGAACCAGATATGCCATGGAGAAGACACTTACAATGTGACTTTCAGAATGACTTCTTGCGTAAGTTTTGTCGTCAACTCGTCCAAAGAGAACATCCCTTTCCCAACCATCTGAATCAACTTCTCGCGAAATACCAGAACCGAGTCGACAATATGAGGAACATGGTTCAGCACGGCCCCAGTACTGAAGCCGGGGTTGAACAGTGACCTCCAGTACTTCCACTCATCCCCATTCATAGAGACTATGTCCGGGCCACCAGCCACGGGTCGCATGGACGTGGCGGCAACAAGAGGCTTGGGCAGGTTGTACTTGTTGCAAACCTGATTGATGGGTTCAGGGCCAAAGATTGTGAATAGAGGAGGGTACATTGGCCAGAAGTCAATGAGAAAGAGCTCAGTGTCGGCGAACTCCCAACAGAGGTCTCGCATTGCGAAAGCCACGGCTGCGTCGGGAGGGACTCCATCCAGGTACTTCTGGAGCACAAGAAGGTGACCCGTGATCCAATTCCAGCCTTTGGGCATGGGCTGTAAGTTATGTCAGCAAAAAACTCAGAGTTGCCGTCGACGGCTGATTTTGGACTACCCACCACCCCCTGCTTTCGAAGCTCATTGATTTTGCGACGATGGTTGAAGACTGTATGAACCGTGTATGCGAAACAGGTGCACAACAAGACGCTGGCAGTGGATAATATGATTAGCCGTGCCATTTTTGGAATTGCCTAGCGGATGGGCCAAGTATTGGGGAAGAGAAACCAAAGAGGAAAAAAAGAGAAGGAATGAAAGGAAGAGACGGATTGAAAAGTAGCTTGTTGGATACGTGCCAGTTCAGGTTGGCGAGAAGTTTTGACCAATGGGCGCGGGCGTGTTGTCCCTGTTGGACATAAGTACAATACATGGTCAGCTCCAAGGGTATTGGCTCCCCACAGGCAACAGTATTGTGGAGAGTGGCGCCATGGGATTGTTAGAGCCCACCCCGAAGCTCATCCCGCTTCTCCTGCGCCACTAGCCTCTACGGGTTAATGCTGGAATCCTTCAATACGGAACCCGTGGTACAGATGCGTTGTAAAAAGCGCGAAAATGAGAAAACAAGTCTCCTCAGCCCTTTCCGCTGTCCGAGTCTTTACCGACACTTCTGTGCTGTGATATCCGAAGAAGGGACGCAGGGAATATCGAACGGTGTGCGTAAAACCCCAGAAAAACGACCAGGTCGGCGCTGTGGTTTTTCCTCTACAAATAAATAACCATTCCTGTTGTACTGGGTGGGCAGCACCTGGAAGCTGGGTGGACGGATCTGGGCTGATTTCGGCTATTTGGAGATGGCGAATAAATGCATAGCTGTATTCGCTACGTGCATTTGACGCTTGGTAACCAAGTATCAGACCTGGCAACCACCAGTTGCAGAAGTTGATCTGTTCCTGCATGTAGTGCTTCAATTTTGGCGATCAGGTTCCGAGGCCAGCTATCAACAATACTCGTGAACACCACACGAGGATCCGGAATCGACGTCTCAGCCAGCATGGATAGTGCAACTGGAATACCTAACGTGCAGACCGGCTTGGTCAAGACTCAGGACGGAGTACACCTGAGCTACACGCAAGCGGGACCCATCGATGGCCAGAACCTCCTATTCATACCGGGATGGCGACAAACGGCAGCAGAGTGGAAGAAGCAGGTCAAGTACTTCTCCGAGGTCGGATATCGAGTCACCGCGTACGACATGCGCGGCCACGGCGAGTCTGAGAAGCCCGACTTTGGCTACCGATTGAGCCGCTTCGGCGCCGACCTCTACGATGTTTTGACCACCCTCAACCTCCGGTTCCTGAGCATCATCGCGCACTCGATGGGCTCCTCCGTGACCTGGGCATTCTGGGACCAGTATCCTGACGAGCGCAAGCGCATCGACCGCCTTGCCATTGTCGACCAATCCTCGGTTCTCGTGGCCGATCCCACCTGGACCAAAGAAGAGGCCGAGACATGCTCTGCTGCCCTCTTCACACCCGCGCAGACATACACTTTCGCCAAGAATATCGCCCTCGAGACTCCTCCCTTTGTGAGGAAGATGTTTACTTCCAACGTCTCTGAAGAAGACTACCAGTGGGTGCTCGCTGAGAATCAAAAGATCAGCGATCAGCACGCCGCGACGCTGCTCATCAACCACGCATTTGCCGACTGGCGTGACGTGCTACCCCGCATCGACATTCCATGCCTGGTCATATCAGGAGATGACAGTGTGAATGATGCCTCGGGTATTGCATGGGCAGCTACGCAAATTCCTGGGGCTAAGAGCTGTACCTTTACCAGTGAAGAGGGAGGGAGCCACTTTATGTTCTGGGAGAACCCTGATCTGTTCAACAGTGTTATTGAGGACTTCGTGTCACCTCATAGACTATGATAAGTCAGCAAATAACTTTGTGGAGCGAATAAATTGAGAAGTTGACCAGAGTCTATTCAATCGCTTAAATTCAGAGAGGGGGCGAAACCAAACACATCCTAAACCTGCAAGTAATTGTCCCCGTGTCTGAGTAGCCAGGTTCGACTACTGAACATGTTTGTGTAGTGTCTAGGATGTGTAGGATTCGAGAGTGAAACTTGCCACTCAAAATTCAAGTACCAGAATGTAGTCTCGGAATTAGTGGAGCATATAGTGTATGATTTTGCACTCCTACCCAGATACTTAATGTCGTAATGGACAAACACTATGAGTAATCTATAGAAAGTCGATATATGCACATCCACCGATATTGAGTGTTCTAAAGCATAATCACAAATATCAGTGCAGTTGACCTTGGCGGGCTTGTAATAGATCCGGCTGCATGCAGCACGTCCTGACAGTGGACGGGTCAAGTAGGGGAGGGGAGTGCATAGCTGCAGACAGTTGCGTTACTGGGAAACGTCACTTGTGAAGTGGAGTCTCTTCGTATTCTATTCGATTCGTCGGTGGAAGTGTGCTCCAGGGCTAACTGTCTGTTGTCTCTTATGGCCAGAGACCAGTCTTTTGAGGCAATAAGCCGAGTAGCGAGAGACCAATGGGAGGAAGGCCGCTCCTCAAAAACCGAAAGAATCACAGAATCAAGAAAATTAAGATTTGTGACGAATGTCTGTGGCCTTGGAGAATGAGTGTCATTCGCAAAGACTAGATCAGGCTCCACGGATGAGCCTCTTGATGGTTGATTTGTATTTTGGTCCCAAACGCTCCAGTCTCGTGGCTACCAACAACATTACCCACAATGCGCAAGGTGGAGGTCCAACTCTTGTTCTTTATCAAATCGCTTTCATTTCCTCTTCACGAGTCTTGCGGACCGCGAATACGACGCAGAATGTTAGTTACCGGGATATCTACTGAAAAGGTAACGTTATATCGTAAACATGGGTAATCCCCGCGCTAACCTAATATGACATCCGCTGGTTTGTTTCTTTATACCGAATATCCCGATTGAGGTTGCATCGTCAAATAATCTCTTGGCAATCTCTGGACCGCGGTGAATACGATGCGGGCGGGCATGCCACGGGCGATCACAGCTCGGTTTGGCACACGCCGACTCCTCATCCTCTGTACAAACAATGGAAACGCTGTTCTCACGAACCAGCACACCAAGTGGTCTCGAATCGCCAGAAGTCAGCTTTTGTTATAGATATCTGGGCCAGAAGCTGTCTTTGCAAATATGGTGAAATCATTGACTTGCCTGGCATCTGGCTGGTGCCATCGTTTCCTCCTCACCTTGGTCTGTTCATCTGTCTTGTTCGCTTCTCCGACTCATGCCCAAGATGGCCCGCCAACAGCATATCTCCGTGTGCCCACAGAGCGACAGGCCGCCTGGCATGAACTAGAATACTATGCCTTCATCCACTTTGGGCCAAATACCTTCACAGATGAGGAGTGGGGAAGAAGCCAGAGCCCGCCAGACGTCTTCAACCCCGTCGGCCTGGACACCGACCAATGGGCCAAGACATTCGCCGACGCGGGAATGACGGGCATGATCCTGACGGCAAAGCATCACGACGGCATGGCGCTCTGGAACACGTCCACGACAACGTATAAGATCGCCAACGGCGCGTGGGCCAAGAACCGCACCGCCCTGGGACTCGAGACCAACGTGGTCCGCCTGGCCGCCGCCTCAGCGAAGAAGTACGGCATCAAGTTCGGCGTGTACCTGTCCCCGTGGGACATCCACCGCGACCCGGCGATGCCGAAGCCCGGCCTCGCGGGCACCATCTACGACGAGCCCCAGATCTTTGGCGACGCGACGGACGGCGACTACAACGCGCTGTACGCGGCGCAGCTCACCGAGCTCGTGACGATGACGCTCGACGACTCCTCCCCGGTCGAGCTGTTCGAGATCTGGCTCGACGGCGCCAGCGGCTCGGACACGGTGCAGACCTTCAACTGGACGTGGTTCCGCGACATCATCCGCGAGCACCAGCCGGGCGCCGTCATGTGGGGCCACCAGGGCGTCGACGCGCGCTGGGTCGGCAACGAGGACGGCGTGACGGTCGCGACCAACTGGCACACCATCAGCCGCACGCAGGACGACGCGCGCTACGGCGGGGACGAGCTGCAGGCGGGCGTGCGCGACGGGCTGTACTGGACGCCCGCCGAGGCCGACGCGCGCATCCGCGACGGCTGGTTCTGGCACGCCAGCGAGGCGCCCAAGACGGGCCAGGCGTTGATGGATATGTACATGCAGTCTGTGGCCAGGAGCGTCAACCTGCTGCTTGATGTGCCGCCTGACACGGACGGCGTCATCCAGCAGGGGGATGTCGACTCGCTCGTGGCTTTCAAGGGACTGCGTGATGCATTCTTTGACCGGGAGATCTTGACACCCGGGCTCAACGCGACTGCGAGCAGCATCCGGGACGGGGACGCGGCGCTGTATGGACCGGCCAACGTGATCAACAATGACACCGCTACGTACTGGGCCGTCGATGCTAACGAGACCATGGGGTGGGTGGACATCGATCTCGGTGGTGCGTACTCGGTGGATGCTTTCATCGTTCAAGAGCACATTGGTCTAGGTCAGCGTATTGGTGGTTATACTATTGAGGTTGCCGTGAATGGAACGTATGAGACGGTCGTCAATGGCACTTCGCTCGGGTACAAACGGATCGATAGGTTGGGCGCAGCTGTACCGGCCACGCAGATTCGATTTACTGTCACTCAGGCCAACGCCACACCTCTCCTCCAGAGCGTACAGGTCTTGGGTGAAAAGTCTACCTAGGTACATAGCTAATTCATCCTATACAACCGGCCAGCTCGAATGTGGTGTGGGCGCAGTCCTGGATGCGCAAGCCTTTGAGATTTGATCCTCGCAGGTGCTCTATGAGCACAAGGCGGACTGGCCTCATCCGCTGTACACCCCCGCTTGTAATAGGTAGGTTGAACGTCCATGATCCGTAGTATACCGGAGTGACCTGGCTTGCCCTACCAGCGCTGGTTAGCTGTTTGTACGCAGCAACCTCCGCCGCGTAGTCCTTGTCCGCCTCAGCCGTGACGTCTCGCGGCAGCATTGCTACGCTGTGGTTGAAGCGATAGTAGAGCGCGTCGTAAATCTTAGCGACGGCCTCGAAAGGTGGCTCGCCGTCCCTCGCGACGGTGCAGACGACAATCTGGGGACCACCCTCGCAGCCGACCCTGATCTGCGAGGTTATCGTAAGCTGGGCCGTCTCTGACGGGACCTCCGTGTCGGAAGGCGCCGCCGCTGCCTCTACCGGTGGGTGTGACACGACGAGAGCGTTCTGCGTCAAGGTCTCCAGCTCCTCGTGTGGCACCATTTTCCGCGGCCAAGAGTCGTACAGAATTCCGTGGCGGAAGGGGGCAGGGGCGACATGGGATTGGATTTGTGCCTTGAAGCCAGGCAAGTAGGGCAGCGAGGGCCTGTCAGGGTCTGGTGGTGGAGACCACACACGTAGTGGCCCCCTTGTTGGACGGTTGGGTAAAAAGCGTCGGAAAAGCTCCTCTCGGTAGCATGAAGCCATTGTTAGTGAGTTGGATGATGTAGAGCACGAAACCCCCTCACACTGGTTGTGGGCACACTGGTATCCAGGATATACGTCAAAATTGAAGCAGGCAGCAGTGACAGCATCTAGGGCCCTGACAGTATGAAAGACAGTATATAATTGACCAAACTTCTTGAGAAGCACATACGACCATACGTACCAGAAAATTCGGGATCCCGTCCGCTCTCCCATAGACAAGCTGGTAACGGCTGGATTAGTAGTTGGGTCGGTGACGACCAGCGAATACCCGGTGTTGTATGTTTTTGCTTTTTGACACTTAAAGTGTCAAAAAGCGTTACATTTCTTTTAACCTCGGGCAAGATGTTTCAGCAAAACTTGAACGTGCATATGATCTAACGCTGGACTCATGCAGAGCCGAAGCCTATACCAAATTCACCGTCCTACTGCGAGATTACTTGGGTCTTGTGGAACGGCATTCTCGCCCCACTGACACCTACGACGACTCAGTCCTGGTAACCAACGATTCCTAGTATTGGTTTCAAATCAATTCGTTCTCACTCATCTGATTGAGTTCGCCCCATTGCGTGAAAATTACAAAACCTTTACTATTCTCTGAATCTCACACGATTTTCTGCGCTTCGCCAGGGTGAAAGCCGGCGGGTCTTGCCTTCACGCCACTCCCGATTATCTTCGAGCCATTTATTTCTGCAATGATCTCCGAATCTAGGGTTTTAGCATTAGCATTCAAGCCTCCTGCTACTCGCTCGACATCGACACCCTCATCTTTCTCGTCCGTGACGCCCATGACTTTCATTTTTTCCTGTGTCGTGTTGCTCTTTCTCTTGTTGCAGCATATAGATACCAGAGGCGTGTTTCCAAGCGAGGCTGAGGGGTAGAGACCGAGTCCTGAAAATGGGTGGGATATGGCCTACCAGACCAAACCGTGCTAGATATTTACACAGCAAAACGGAGAGTATGATCAGAATTTTCCAAGTGCACTGCGAAAAAAGAAAACCTTTAAATATTCCGACATGCTTCAAGAGGAAGAAAGCAAAAGATCCAGTAACATTGTACGAGCACGAGCCTTGGGATCAGAACCACGAACAGCTTGCCAGGAAACACTGCGGCCTGATAGCGCTTATTATTTCCTTAAAGACCTTATCCAATACTCTGCGATATACCAGTTGCGCTGCAGCCTTTCTTCGGGCTCGAATGTGAACAGTGCGGATCGAGTGAACAAGAGGGATGCTGTCCGTTGCTGATAATGTCTTGCATAATCCCACAGTATTTAGCATTCCAGAGAAACACGTATAGGCTATGGGGAGAATTGTATTAGGTAAATAGGTCCCAACATACACTCAAACTACCGCTAATGACGTGAGCATCCTCATGAGCTTGATAGCCAGCCTGATGGCTATTGGCTCTACTCGAGAATGATATCATGGGCAGGTAGATGCTCTTTCGTCCACGCTTTGTAAGGTGAATCTGAACGCAGAGCATAGAAAAGGCCATCACCTTGTACCTCCGTTTTAAGAACAAGAAACGCGTTTCCAACAAGGATGTAGTGATCAGGTTTTCCAGATATGGGGCGGAGGATGAGTGGGCTGCATAACCCACTTATCAGAGCGCACAAATCGCCTTGACGAGCACCAGCTGAAGTGACTCCAATGAGACCTTGTTCTAGGACGAAAACACGTCGATTCTGTGAACTTTCGACAGCGGAAACCGAGACCCGATAAGCGTTGCCATAAATTGGAGGTTCTTGAGTGATTTGCTGCAATTGGTCTTTGTCCTTGTTGAGATCCAGGCACCGCGCAAATTCACTCTTCGCCTCAACCCACAGCGCATCTTCACCCGTACTTTGCCCAAGAGACATTGCATCCAGAAGCGCAAAGCCCAGTCTTTCCCTGAACGGTCCTAGGAGCTTCTTTATCTCTCCCACGACCTCCCACCACAGCGTAAGCACTTCATCAATTGGATCTTTGAGGTTGTTTACAATTTTTCTGGATGCATAGTGAATACGGCCTACAAACACCCCTCGTAGTCGAAGTTCAGATTCGTGAATAATATCCGTGATCCTCAGTTGCTGGTCGCTCAGAGAAAATGGTTCGCAAGCGGGATGGTGATCGTGAATTGGGTGGCATTTTGTCTCGGCATCCCATTGTGGGACCCAGGAAGGCACGCCAAGATAACCAACAAGGCCCTCTTCATCATGATCCACGTGGGTCAGAATCTCCAAGTCTGAACTCTCTTGAAGGTATCTCCTGGCAAATTCGTAGAAGACGTCGTGGTGCGGCCGCATATAATCTGGCTGGAGTTCCAACTTCGCCATTACTCCGTCTTTTGTCTCCAGAGCCATGAACGCATAAATTCGGTCTCTTGGATCTGTGAGGTTTAAGAACCGGGCAGACTCTAGAATTGAGAGTGTGGTCATGGCTCGAATGTTGGAATCCAAATAACGTGGCACGAAAGCCCCTGCTTCTTTACCTCGACGAAGATGGAAACTGTCCGAGTGGAGCGTGTTGACGGTCTTGGGCTGTTCTAGTCCTGGTCGCCACATAGGAAGTGCTCGGTAGTACAGCCAATATTCAACTTTCAAAAGACTCATCCATCCTATGTGAGCACCCGCCCAATGAATGAGAGCATCATCCCCAATGCTGCTTCCTGAACCACCCATCCACGCTTAAACCACGCATGACCGACCAGAGTATTCCACGCTGACAGCCATCTGGTATCAACCAACAATGGATCGTTTTCTGAGGGCCAGGGAAAGGAATTAAATCCGCATAAAAAAGCTGGATCTCCCATAACGGCCTTGATCATGGCCTCGACATCATTTATTAGCGCGGCAGCGTCGCGAGCCTTATGTTCATCATCCGGTTGGCGTCCGAGACAGATGAGTGTCCGGCTAGACGTCTTGTAAATACGGCCCATAGCGAAAACTTGATGGCCTTTTTCAATGATGTCACCCTGATTAATGCAGATGGAGTCGGCCCATAGAATGCGAGGTCTTTGTGAGAGCCTCGTTTGAAGAAGCGCCTCTCTCAAGCTTGTCGTGATCGGCAAAGACCTCCCGTCGATGAGGATAGACTTATCCTTTTCGTGCGAGCTCCACACATAGGATATAGCTTCAAAGGGCTCCAGATTTGAGGCGTTGAGGTCGACCCTCTTGATGCTGCCGACAAGAATATCCTCGCCCATGCCAGGGTTGAGGATTAGGAGGCGAATGTGGGTCTTGCGCAGCAGCGGCTCATATTTGTACTGATCATCTAGGGAGACTTTGGAATCGACCATCGTAGGCCCGCAAAATGACAAGTCTGCCGTCTGAGACATTTTCTCTGAAGGCAGATCATATAAGAATCGGGGGAGGTGCGACGACTCGGGGGAGGGGGGCGACTTCGGCCAGCCGTAAGCTTCCAGAAGCAATAGTCGGGAACAGGCGAAGCGTCCACAGAGGAACACAAAACTTGAGCAAAGTAACTGTGAGCAACGAAATAGATCTCCAAAGACTGCAGCGATGTTGAAATTGGGAAGATAAACATGATACCTGACGGTGAGATGGGGGCCAGCTCGACCCCTCTTTAAAAAAACGGACATTCGTACCCGCAGAAACGGTGGGCGCACCTATGGGTCTGCTAACTAAGCAACTGCAGCCGATTAGAGCACAATGCCTAGTAGTCGCACACCTGATTCGCACGCCTAATTCATTAATTCGCACGCTGAATTTGCATACTTAATTTGCACACCTAATTTGCATACCCAGGGTCAATTCATATGTTTAATTCACATACTTCATTAGCCCTAAGCGTATTGACTTTGGGCATGTGAATTAGGCATGCAAATCGAGTGTGCGAATTGAGTGTGCGAATTGCGTGTGCAAAGGGGGCGTGTGTAGGGCATTGAATTGAGCAATTAGGTGTCCTAATAGATGTAGTAATTATTGCAGCATGATTATAGCAATGTGATGTGGTGGCACCTGCGAAACGTTATCAAGGTTGCTGACAAGTTCGACAATTATCTAAAGGAGTCAATGAGATGTCTGATGATGTGATTGCAAGAGGACGAATCCGGTGACCATGTGGTGGTGCATCAATATCACTGGACTTATATATGACGATGACAGGGGTGAGATGGGAATCTCTTCAGGCAAAGATAGGGCAGGAGGTTCAGAGGTATTCAAGCATCAATGGCCGTCAGACTCAAACTTGGTGACAAAAACAGGCTATCTGATGGTGTGTATTACCAGCGGCATAACCAAACATGGCAAAATGGTCTCTATCGCACTAATTCTGTGATCTACGGCTGAGCCTTAACGGCAGAAAAGAGATATTTTAGATTAGTGCGCACGATGTTTAACCGTACTCAACCATTGTGTTAGTAGTCGGACAGGAATTGTTCGAACTCGACTCTTAATTTAAACTTAAATAGCTGTGGGGATAGTATGTACGTACATAGATGGGTACATGCAGTGCCCCAGCGCCAACCACGTGACCCCTATTCGATAGCACATAGGCAGACACGTAGGCTGCAGCACACGCTGCATTCCTTGCAATACGTGACCCAGCCATCAAGAAGAATCACGTCTTTATCTACCCTAAGACCTCGGAATCTATTCGTCGTCGCCACATTGCCAGACGCCGCAGCCAAGCCGAAAACTACAATCAAGACAGGAAAAATCGAAATCTTGCAAAAACACCATCTCACCAATCCCTAAAAACTATTCAAATGGCTTCAAACCCAGAAGGCCCTAGAAATGCCAGCCCGACAACAGCCAAGGGAGCTGCAACCACTACGTCCAAGGCAGGAGCTGATACTTCCACCGCTGCCAAAACTGCTGCGAAACCCGCAGCCGGAGTTGGTACTCCTGCTGCCCCTTCCAAAGCCAGAGCTGCTACTACACCTCCGAACAAAAATGATCCTCAGACCGATGCCCCACCTGACTGGGACTCTCTCAGAGCGGAGGTGATAAAAAACAGTCCAAAGGTTAAGGGTGTACAGATCACTGGGCCTATAGATATGTTGAAAGTTTTGATTGCAAACCGAGATGAGCAGGCATCAACGACCTACGCAGCGCATCCGAGGAAGAGTGCCAGTCAAGATAACAACAAGACCAGCCGCACTCTGCCGGTGCCGAAGTTATGAGTACTTGTTGGGGCATCGTCATCTGTAACGTTGTCTATCTGTTCTATGACGCATAAATTAGGTAGATAGCTCGAAACATTCATCACTCTCTACAACAGCGATCTTTTTCACTCATGACATCTGATTGAAGGATTTCTAACGATTGATATCACTACACCAATCTTCGAGCCTTGCGACGGCGTCGCAGTAATCAAGCTAATCAACGACGCCCGCCGGCAACAATGCCACGTAGTCGAGCGGCGCGGGTTCCGTGCCATCCGGCTGGCCGACGATCTTGAGCACGTCGCCCTTTTCGACCCTGACGTCCCGGAACGTGACGCGCGTCGCCGAGTGGCCGTCGGGTGCAAATGCCGGCCATTGCTGGTGGCCCAGCTTCCACTCCAGGTCGCCCAGCCACCGTCCCAGCGACTCGTTGTTCAGGAAGATCTCGTACCGCGACCGGCCGCCGACGCCGTCGTAGTAGTTGACCGCGATGTCGTACGTCCCGGATGGGTAGTCGATCGTGGCGGACGCCGTGCCGGCCGTGGTGTTGCTCGTCGTCATGACGGCCGTGTAGCCCGACGCGGCTTCAAACGGGACGATGGCAATGGGCTTGTAACCCTCGAGCTGCATGTCCTCCGCCTCGGTGCGCCACGGGTGGCTGCCGACGCGCCCGGCCTCGTCGGCGATGCCGGACTTGTTGAAGTAGAACTCGCTGATGGCGTCGCGCCAGACGATGGAGTGGCCGGCCTGGTACTCGAGCTTGAAGGCGACGTCGCCGAAGCGCTCGTCGTCGATCAGGCCCTCGAGCGCCGCCCACTGCTCTGGGAACGTCTGCGCCGTCTCGGCGCCCGCGTAGTGCGCGTCGTAGAAATGCTGAATGACGGTCTTGCCCGATTTGAGCTTCTGGGTGTACGGCACGTGGTGGAACCACAGCAGTAAGTCGTCGGGGGTGGTCTCGATGTCTTCGTACAACGCCGCAATTTCTGGCGGGTACTGGCCGGAGAAGCCGGTGCCGTTCTTGACTGTGCGGTCCATCCCGATCGAGTCCGCCTCCGCACGTGTCCACTGACCCCAGCCGTTGTCATCTTGAGAGGCTGGATTTGGACCGTAGTGCGGGCCAGTGATATCTGTCAGTGTCTGAATCCCTAGATTGCCCGTGTAGTTCTCATAAGCTGGCCATGACTCTAGGGACATCTTGGTGATGGTGTCAATAACGGTCTCATCAAGTCCAAAAGTGAGACGCGTCCAATCCTCAAGCACAGCCACCTCGTCATCTTGAGGATTCCATGCCAAGCGACCATAGGCATACAGGTTGGACATTGCCAAGTGACTTCCGAGCCACGTCGAATTTGTGCCGACATTGACGACGGCCGCATAACCGCTCAGAGCCTTATCGAAGCGCTGTCCAGATAGAATGTCGCGAATGACCGATGGCTCGCCATCGACCCTGAGGTCGTAATCAAGGATGGTCTTCCAGAGCGGAGGAAGGTACACAAGGTGGTCCTGCTCGCCCAGATACTCCTGGGTGACCTGAAGTTCGATGGCCATAGCGGTGTTAGGCAGATTTGCGAATAATGGCGACGGCGGCTCGCGGACTTGGAAGTCGATCGGGCCGTACTTGATCTGAATGACGACATTATCATCGAACTGGCCATCCAGCTCTTTAAAGAAGTCCACTGCAGCATTGGCCCGATCATTCTTCCAGTTCGACTCGTTGATGTGATGGTCGTACACGAAGGCCCTAAACATGACGACACCGTCCCCGTGAGGCTTCAAAGCTCTGGCGAAGAGGTTGGCACCGTCCGCGAGTGTGCGGTTGTATGTGAGCGGGCCGGGTTGATCCTCCGAATTGGCCTTGATGAGGAATCCAGCCAGGTCCGGCACCTGTTCGTGTAACTGATCTACTTTTCCATCCCACCATTGTATCACCGCAGGATTCAGCGGGTCTGAAGTATTTAGCCCGCCTAGTGTCTTTGGGGAGTCAAAGTTGAGCGATATTCCCACCCGGACACCGTATGGGCGCATTGCGTCCGCGATACGGCCGAGGCCCGCGAGATTTGCTGCGTTCAAGAGGGTCGCATTGGCGTTGACGTTGTTGACGATGATGCCGTTCACGCGGATCGATGCGAGTAGTCGAGCGTACTGGGAGACCCGGCTCAGATCATCAGCAATGGCCCAGGAGGGCGTGAAGAATATGGATGGGCCTCCATAGCCTCTTTCGATATTGCCATTCAAGTTATCCCATTCGTTAACCCAGCGGATTGGCGCGCTGGGGTTACTGGCGTATGCCACTTCCGAGAAATTTCCCTGCGCGAGCATCGACAGGTACTCAAATGCACCGTAAAGGGCGCCTCGTTCATTTTGTCCAACTATCTGGACGCTGCCGTCTTTGGTGTCGAGCCAGAACCCATCATTTTCGAGGTCAGGAATGTCCTCCACTGCGCTATTGTTGATCGAGGTGAATGAGTCGATGGTTCCGATAGTGATCGTCGACCTACTCCCAACTGCTTGAGAGGATATATTGACACTCTGGCCCAGAATTCCATGTATGCCCTTTTGCAATTCCTGTCCAGCCACGTACACGGGACTGGTCTTAGTGTTGTTCAGGGCAACGATAGAATTTGGGGCGGCATTGTCACCGCGGACGTCTGTTGGTAACGCGGCATATCTCAGCCAGCCGTCGATTCCGTTCTCAGCGGCAGCAAAGCCAAAAGAGACAAACCACAGTAGCGTGCGCATTTTGTCGTGCCGGTTTGACCTGACATCGTGTCTCCCAGCTCATGATGTGAGCTGGCAGACGAAATTATATACAGCTGTTCTCCTCATTGCGGGGTGTATTTGGAGAAAGAATTATTGGGACCTCCAGCAGCGACGAACTTGGCTCGGCTTCACTTTAGGCTAAAGACTCTTAGCATGGTAGATCTTGACATGACTTATGGAAAAGCCCTCCTCGGCCCTAATTCCCCCAGAGGCCTGCCCGGTCTCGATAATGAGTGTAACTTCCCCGCATGGTTTTCTGTGGGAACGCACGCGGGGTGAGGTTCGGCGCGCTTTCCATGCCAGGGCAGCCGGCCGCAGGCCCACTCAAATCAATTTAACCACCGTCCTCTACTCTTATGTACGTCCTTTCGGTTACCGTATGAGGTGCCGGTGGCTTCAACACGAGATTTCGACTACGGTCGTCGTCCGTGGTGATATTGTGATCTCGGGCAAGCTGTCGAGAGCAACGTATATACACCCATCAGCTGCGCGTTTGGATCTCACTTTGTCTACCTGAAGGATGTCTTCGAGCAGTAACATTATTTCTCCGAGACGATGGGTTTTCGCTGATCTTACCAGGTAGCCAGCCTCATGTTACAATAAGATGACTGCCGGGTTACCTACCTAGGTAGGCAGTAATCCTTTCTTTTAAGGCACCTACAAGCGGCGTTAAAATCCAAAAATTCGCCAACAGGTGACGGGGTCGCAGACATTGGGTGGAAATGTGGAAATTTATTCGAATTGAGAGTATTGAACCTGTCATCCTTAGGGTCGACTCAGGCAGACATACCCAGCGACCGAGCGAAGATATCGGCAGCTGCCGACAAAAGCAAGGAACTGTATGAGGCATGCTGGGTGTATTTAGCAGCGCAGGGGATGATGTCTGTTGTAAAAGTTGAATTTCAACATTTTTTGGGAACATTTGAAGGGTTCAGCGGTTAATCGTAATTTTCTGTGACTTGTATAGTAACCTGGCAGACGTATCCCTATTCCCGTGGAATCGCTCCACTTGACGTCCGCCATATCAAAAGCTTACCACTTTACAAGTTACTTATGAGCCTAAAGGAACCGCAAGTATGTAGGTTGCAAAGAATGTTGGCGTATCAGATTTCAGGGGTAATACGCACGGTACTACAAATAGCAGATCTTGGTCTCCGTATCCCGCCCCCAGAATATAATCGAAATAGGCTAGACTCAAGTTGTACCTGCAGGTTTAGGCAACACTCTATCGAAAGTGGTGCGACCACTTGACCTTATTTAAGCTGACGCCCCACCACGGTCGACATTCATATCACACCTCGCGTCTGACAGGGCCGCTAACGATGCACGTGTTGATACTTACTTGGTCGTCCACATTCTAGGAAGAAAAAAGGTGAACAAAAAGACACTGCGTGTTCATCACTACCTTTTGATCACATTGATCACAAAGGTCTTTGCTTGACTAAGCAAAGTATCGCCCACATCATGGTCTCCTGGATACAATGCCTCTTCTGGCTGATTATAGCCAACATCTGCTTCCTCGTGACCTATTACCTTTTCTCGCGCTGGGTCAGAACGCGATCCTTGGATAGAATATGGGCCAAAGTCTCCATGGTGGGTGTCACGCACCAGACCCGGGTCTCGTTCCGCATTCCCACTCAGTCGTGCATCTTTTCAATGCAACAGCTCGCAGACAATGGTTATCAAGATTTCAACAAGGCACTAGACCAGCCGTTCGCGCTGCCCACGCCGTGGGTCCGAAGCGGCGCCGTACTGGTTCTGCCACCCTCGCTATTGCCTCTGCTCGAGCGTCCGGACAAGACGAGCGAGGGCGAGTGGACCAACTTGCCCGGCATCGTCGAGAGCATCCAGCTACCATATGTCATCAAGAAGCCTGTCTACCAGAAGGTGCCACAGTTTGACGTCGTACGCCGCAACATGGGTCGCGAGGACGTGGGCCGTCTGGTTCCTACAATGGCCGACGAGATTACCTCCGCCTTCGACGATATATGGGGCACCGATGCGGAGTGGACGACGAAGGATGTCTTCGAGATATGTGGTCAAGTTGTTTCCCGCAATCTACTGTATATCCTTACCGGCCTACCTGTGAGCTGTGATGAGATATTGGTGGAATTATTCCGCCAGTACGCCAACTCACTGCTGACCGGCGGCACTTTTATAAACTGCTTCCCGACCGCTCTAAGGTGGCTTATTGCGCCGCTGGTGGCACTGCGGCCTGTGTATCTTCAAGCACGCATCATGGACATACTAGCCCCTGTGGTTCAGGAGCGCATCAGAAAATGGGACGAAGACAGCGACAACGGCCCGGTACGTGCACCGCTCACATTTGACGTCAGGACCTGAAGCTACCCACCTTGTACTGAACACTATATTGACTACCGGCTTCCGTGCTTAGGACGACTTTCTCCAATGGATGATCCACAAATGTGGCCCCGACCAGCTGGACACTGGACGCATAGCCCTACGCTTGATAAACTCGCTTGCGCCTGTGATCATGGCCGTCTCCCACGCCTTCACATCCTGTATCGTCGACATACATAATAGCGCCGCCCGTGAGGACATCCTCGCCGGCCTAGAGGAGGAATGCGCACGCGTGTCGAATCAACACCCCGGCCTCACCACTAGTGAGTCCCTCGACGCCCTATACCGCCTCGACTCGGCCCTGCGTGAGTCGATGCGCGTGTCAGACGCAGTAGTCACCGGCCTATTTCGAGACGTCGCGGCGGGGGAAATCGACATCGGCAACGGGCTCCGCGTCGGTCCGGGCGTGCGCATAGCATTCCCCACGCAGAACGTGCATCTTGACCCGGGCTACTACGACGATCCGCAGCTCTTCGATGCGTTCCGCTTCTCACGGCCTTTTGAAGGTGTCGCTAGGACGGGTGTCGGGGAGCATGAGCTCGTCACGACGACTACGGTCTCGTTCCTGCCTTTTGGTTTTGGGACCCACGCGTGTCCTGGGAGGTGGTTTGCTGCCCAGCTAATGAAGCAGGCACTGGCATATATGATACTGAACTAGATTACGAGGTTGAGCTGGTTGGAAAGCCGATGGAGAGGAGGTCTTTTCTAAACATGATGGTGCCTCCGGGGAAGACACAGATCAGGATCCGGCGGAGGGTGTGATCACTTTAGATGTGACGAGGTATATGTAGGCTGAGGATTCCGAGTATCCTTTTAGCAGCCAACCCCTGAGGCGGAAATGCACCATGCTACAAAACGTCTTCGCAAAAAGCTCTCTCAGAGTCATCAGGGTCCCGAAATTGCGTGTACATAGATGGAATACCAGTATGGAGATAACTCCATGGCCATTGGATTGTATCAACATCTAGCTGCTGGAGTACTCGTCTTGCACGGTGTGGTCAGTCATTGGAAGCCCTCCCTGAAGACTGGTATTCAGACAAAACTCTGAATTTGATCTTTGCCACATAAGACGAGTCAGATTTGGCTAATATCTATCTATGAGTGCAGCCACTGGCACACCCGAGTACGAGTATTCGCACTGCAAACGAGTATTCGTACTTCAAGCCCACAGTACTTACCGAACCCATTACCTGAATAAGTGGTGGTCTCGTTTTTAATCTGTATACATATGCCTCTTTAAGCAGTATGCATCAGTCCCTTCATACAGTGATAAACGCTTAAGCACCTAGCGTTAAAAAAATACAATGCCGATAACAGTAGGTTTTGAACACAATTGTAGCTTGCGGCTAAGCAAACAGTGACAGCCGCACAGACGAGGCTAGCGAGAATCGCTTCTGACGGCGCCATAGACTAGAAAGTCGGGTTACCTGAATAAATCGCAAACAGACGGGGGTGCTGTCTCCCATTGACACCCCTTGTATAAATTGGGCTGCGCTGCACTTCCCACTGGCAGTGGACGTCGTAAACCATTCTTTTCATCCGTCTCAATCTATCTATTACATGATGCTTATTGTCCCGTGGTGCAACATGGAGACCATTCACCATCTTCGTCCCGGCAATTGGCCCGTCTCAGTGCAGACGGCTGTTCTAATAGTTGTTCTTGTTGTCACGATGTATTGGTTCAGCAAACGCGATGCATCTTCCGAGTTTCCCATAATCACGCTGGACGGGAAATCTGCAAAAGAAACCTGGCTGTACAATGGCAGGAAAGCCATTTCAGAAGGTGTAAAGCTGGTGCGACTCCCCCATCGTCATACACTCATGCAAGCACACTGATACCGTGCACAGTTTCCTGGGCCTTTTCAGGTCATGACTGGAACGGGACCCAAGATTGTCCTGCCCAATAGGTATGCAAACGAGATTCGGGACCACCCTTCCCTAGATTTCAAGACTGCGTTAGCAAATGTAAGCATTTCTTCAGCCTGATTTCACGTACCCGCGCATTAATTAATCAAGGACTTTTTCGTCAACTACCCTGGTTTCGACGCACATCGAATGGCGTTGACCAACGACGCACTCGTCCAGAACACAGTCAGAGTCAAGCTTACGCAGTTTCTTGGCCTGGTCACCGAGGACCTTGTCGATGAAACGGTTGCGACGGTCTCTGATCTGTTCGGAGACGGACTGGAGTGGAAAACCAGCCCTATCGGAGATGTAATCGCCACGGCGGTAGCGGGTATCTCTTCAAGGGTGTTCCTCGGCAAAGATTTGTGTCGTAAGAAGAGGTGGCTCGAGATCTCAAAAACCTATGCCATCGACCTGTTTATCGTATCTTTCATGATGCGGACTTGTCCTCCGTTCCTCCGACCTATTGCCTACTGGCTGATACCGCAAGGTCGAAGCATCCGCAAGGCCGTTCGAGATGCCCACTCAATCATCGACCCTGAAATGCAACGTCGAAAGGGTGCCATTGATGAAGCGCTAAAGGACGGCCGGAAGCTCCCGAATACTGCAGATTCCCTGGGTTGGATGTACGAAGGCTCAAAGGGGGACCCAAATGTCAACTACGCCGCGGGCCAACTTGCAATGAACTTGGCCGCTATTCATACGACTACGGAAACCACTTGCACCGCGCTCCTTGACATCTGCGAGTACCCGGGCCTTGCCGACCGCCTTCGACAGGAGATTGTCCAAGTTATAAGCGAGTTCGGTTGGACAAAGACATCGCTGTACAAGCTCAGATTGATGGATTCTTTCCTCAAAGAAGGCCAGAGGCTCAACCCATTTGCAGTGGCCTCTATGAATCGCGCTGTCATTGAGGACTTGAGGCTTTCGGACGGGATTGTGTTGCCAAAAGGAAGCTCAGTCATAGTCGCGTCCAACTATATGGACCCAGACATCTACGAGAACCCGGAAAGGTTTGACGCGGCCCGGTTCTTGGACTTGCGCCAGCAAACAGGACAGGAAAGTACTTGGCAATTCGTGTCGCCTACCCCAGCACACTTGCTGTTCGGCTTAGGACGGCATGCCTGCCCTGGTCGTTTCTTCGCCGCCAACGAGATCAAAATACTGTTGAGTCACTTGCTACTCTTATACGACTGGCAGTTTCTCCCCGGACAAGGCAGGCCCGCGCCTGTGCAGTTCGAAGCTGGGATCAGCGTTGATGCCAATACCAAGCTGCAATGTCGGCTACGGAAGCTCGAACCAAATGTTAAGAAGATTATGCGCAATTCAACCAGCCAAACATGATTTGGCTTCTTGTTCGGATCCAAGATTACTACATGAGCAAAAGATTGCACAGTCGCAGGATAAAAGGAAGTGTGGGTGCGGCCAATATTCGTGATATGCTGGAGATTTGTCGCAGACGACTTAGATTTTTGATGAGAAAAACAAGAAGCAGCTCTATTAGTGGAGAAATGTCATCTGGCATCCTGAATAAGATGAGAGGCCCGCAACGGGGTTACAATCCAAATTTTCCTAGTCACGTTTGTCTGTTTCGATGCGACTCAAGGAAAATCTGCAAGATATGAGAGTCTCCATCGCAACGGTATTACCCCTTGCACAACCGCAAGACACGAATAAACTTGGCTAATTCCAGTAATCATAATAATCCACAGCCATTGAGAAGTTCGCCCACGCGAGGTTCTTGTTTTCACCGGTGGGACCGTTCGTGGCCCCGGCAATCAGAGACCCATCAATGTTGGTGTGTCGTTGTCCCGGACATGGGCCGGCGCGCCTCCCGAGCACAGATCACATGCATGCAAACGGGGGGCTGGCTACTGTGTACGGACGTCGCGCCAAAAAGTCTTTTGCCAAGGAGCAGGGGTTGTTTACTGGCAGGGCAACAGGGTAGGAGATAACCCTTGGAAACCCCCCCTTCGACGGGGTAGGGAAGGGGGGAAGGCTGTGGGTTAAACCCTAGTACCCCCCTCAATACACCCTGGTGAAAGGGGGTGTACAGCCCTAACCCTGAGATGGATTTCTCGCTTAATTGGGAACCCCTGCTCCTTGGCAAAAGACTTTTTGGCGCGACCTCCGTAGACTAAAATGGACCAAGAAAGAGAGCTAAACCTAAATGGGTCGAAATACGAGTATTCGCTCCTCGCATATCGCTCATCGAAACTCATCCTTTTATGCCTACCACCACCTTCATTCATTGTCAAAGTAGCTCTGTATTGCTCAACACTTGCGAATTCTCACCCCTCACAGTGTATCGTCCCTCACCCGTCTCTATCACGTGTCTGTTCGAAGGATTCGCGCCTCTGATCTTCCCCATGGTCGGTACTAGTCGCCGCCCTCACACAAAGTCCCGGAAGGGATGCAGGGAGTGCAAGCGCCGCAAGGTCAAGGTATGCCTGAGTGTGGTACCTAGCCCGCTGAGTATCCAGCGCTGACATGCGTGCAGTGTGATGAGATACAACCATCATGCTTCAATTGCACCCGTTATGGAGTCACCTGTAACTATGGACGCGACAGCCCCAACCCGGACCAAGTTTGGAACCCTCCCACAGGAACCCCATCCGCCGTCACAGCTGATTCTCCAGCAGTGGAGGGCAAACCGGTGGACCATCCCAGTGCGAGCTCATGTTGTCACAATGGATCGGCAATCCTCGATCTCGGCCATTTCTGGGGACGCGATATTGAATTAATGCACCATTACTGCACTGTCACAAGCAACACCATGGCCCAGCAGGAAGCCGCACGACATGTGTGGAGAGTGTTATTTCCGCAAGAGGGCTATGCCAATGCGTTTGTCCTGCACGGCGTCTTGTCGCTCGCTGCACTTCACAAGGCATTCCTGATCCCGGACCGGCGCGACACTTACCTTACCCGCTCGGCTTTCCATCACTCGACCGGCCAGCAGCACTTTACGGCCCTTCTCTCGGACGTAAGCGCTGCTAATTGGCGACCCATCTTCTGTTTCGCTACAATAGTCATAGCTTATGTGCTGTCCATGTCCATGCAGCCGTGTGACGAAACGGAGGCGGAGGCGACGGCTATTTCCAGGACATTAGAATTAATCTCTGTCACGAAAGGGGTGAAGGCAGTTCTGTTGCCATTTATACCCCAGCTCAACAGCACCAATCTGGCGCCGCTTGTGACCAGTGTCTGGCTGACCCCAGTTGACCCTCAACCAGATCCGTGGGTTCTTTCCTCTGGAATTCGAGAAATTATTTAGGCTAAATATTCATCCAGGACACCGTCCCTGGAATATTCTCTGCTTCCAAAGGATGTGTACAGCGCACTTTCTGATCTTCGTCGCTTCCTGACTGAACAAGTCTCCCTCAAAGACAAAGGCGACTACGAAAAGGCAGTCACGATCCTCGAAGTCTCGGCTGTGCAGATAGGTCACGCCGGTGTCAATGTGGAGGTTGGGGCAATACTACTATGGCCATTCTTTCTCCCCGACAGCGTTGTCATTGATATCAAGGATTACAAGCCCCAGGCTCTATTGATACTAGCATATTACGCTGTATTCGTAAATTCCCTGGACAAAATTTATTGGTTTCTCAGGGGATGGGGTCGGGAGTTGTTAAAGGACATCGACGATAAGATTGCAGAGCAGGAACCATGCAGAGAGTTCTTAGATTGGCCGCGCAAGCGCATTTTCGAATGACCATAACCTCAAGACAAGTTCCAAAAAGATGGTCTTTCTCTCAAAATGTTGTGAAGTCTGGACGAGGTGAAGAATGATGCTGCACGCGTATCAACAGATGAAGCGGATTTGATCGGTACTTGTAGCGGGACAATGCGAAATACGACGAGCTAGCTTAAGCGAAGAGCGAATCCGAGGACAATTCGCATACACAATTTGGTACGGCCCGAGACCTCAACTGGCCCCAAGGTTTCGCCGAATCATTTCAGTCTCTGTACTCTTTCTCCCCAGGGGGTGTCGTTCTGTTCGTCTACTATCGATATTCATGAACATGCTGTTTACCGGGTCCAAAGTCTTGCGCTCATCCCAAGGCTTCTCTGTTCTTCGCAGCAGAAGTATTCGATCATTCCACGCCAGTCAAATTCAATCGGTGGATCTGAGCAAGCCCACGAATGAGCGTCGTCCAGGTGGTCAAGGCCTAACCGAGGCCAAGGCGACACGGCAATCGAGCACTGTCCGCAAAGAGTTGGCTCTACCGAGCCAGGAAGGGCACACCGGATTGGTGTCTCACGTTCTGTATGTGTCCTAATCCACAAATACAAGCTATAAGACTGACAAGACAACGACACACAGAACGACTCTAGACCAGATTGCAAACTGGTCGCGCGAGAGCTCCCTATGGCCCATGACCTTCGGCCTCGCCTGCTGCGCTATCGAAATGATGCACCTATCCGCCCCGCGATACGACCAGGACAGGCTGGGTACTTTCTTCCGAGCCTCGCCGCGCCAATCCGACGTCTTGATCGTCGCGGGCACGGTGACGAACAAGATGGGGCCCGCGCTGCGGCAGATCTACGACCAGATGCCCGAGCCGCGCTGGGTCATCAGCATGGGCAGCTGCGCAAACGGCGGTGGTTACTACCACTACAGCTACAGCGTTGTTCGTGGCTGCGACCGAATCATGCCCGTCGACATATACGTGCCTGGTTGCCCCCCGACGGCGGAGGCGTTGATGTATGCGATGCTGCAGCTGAAACGCAAGATTCGAAAGACGAGGACCTCTCGGATTTGGTACCGCAAGTAACTTGGACGATGAGTTGCTAGAGTCAGCAGGACTAGCATATTTCGAATGAGAATCTAAACCCATTCCACATGACCATTTTAACTGGATTCTTAACTGTGGCAATCAAATCAGAGCCATCGCAACCTTGCTAGACAAGCCTCCATGGGCTAATTTACACACCAAGTGAAGAAAGGATGGGGCAGAGGGCAGCACCACGTTACACCATGCAATACTCTTATATGTCCAGTGGAGTCCAGTCCGAGATCATTGGATTGCATCTCAGGACACTCTCCTCGCTACGCTTAATAATCGGAATTTCTGACCGACACATACGAACACATTTGTGGAATATCTCGCAATCCTTCTTCTGCGTATGTGGTCTTGGCGGCCATCAGGGTTCTCGGTCACAATGCGCGTAGTTCAATTTCTTCAAGATTCAACCCCCTTAATACCTCCTTGCTTTCACATCATCACATAGTCGATGGTTCAGCATCAAATTCCCTTTTAATTCCGTGGCCGTGGTTTCTCTGCAAAGCTACTGCTTTGGCCGCCGTTTCTCAACAGCTTTGGTTCATCTCAATCACCAGCCCAGGCCCACTACCGTCTCCCTAAGCGATCATGAGAATATGTCACTCGATTTCATGGCTCCTCACGGGTTTCGCTTGTGGCGTTGTCTGTGCAGGTGAGGCCCAGTTCGGAAGCGGTGTGATCGAGAAGGTGGAAGATGTGGTCGGAGGCAACGTCGCACAGGCAGACGACTTGGCCTCAGTGAGTCTCCCGCTGCAATCTCTCGGTGTGCCTCAGAGTGTTAGCCGCGAGACCATGAAACAAACACGATTAACATCAAGATAGATACCTATCAAGTCACTAGTCGAGGCTCACGAGGTCATCGTCACCCTCGAAGACGTCCCGGACAAGCCAAGCCCTCGTCATGCACACGAGAAGAGAAACCTCTTGAAGCGACTGAGCAAATCTCACGGAAAGTGGGATACGAACCACCCCCGCCACCGTCTCATGGAGGCCCTCTTTGGATTCAGTCGTTATAAGGTCAGGCAAATGGCGGAATTAGATCGATGGAAAGACTTGTACACCCACGTGCCCAAGGCCCAGAAGAAGGTATGTCTCTTGCCACTTCCACCGATTCACTCACACTGTCACTGACTAGTTGGTTGGGGTAGGTATTAGAGAAGGCGATCGGATACTCGAAAAAATTAGAGACAGCTGAAAACTTACACGATCTGAATCAGGACCTTTGTGACGAAATCGTCGAGACCGCACTTGATTACTACAGCATCTCACACGATGAGCTCGCCGCACACAGCAAGGCCAAGGACGGGGCAAATCAGCCTGCAGAAAGAGTCAGCGTCTCTCAAGCACTGAAACACTTTGTGAGAGACTGGTCTGCCTCGGGCCGGGGAGAGCGCGAAGATGCGTTCCCTTGCATCCTGGACACGATGAAGACACTGTTCCCCGAGGAATCTAGAAACGACGTGAAGGTGCTGCTCCCAGGCTCCGGACTTGGCCGTTTGGGGCACGAGGTTGCTTCCCTAGGAGGCTTCGAGGTCACCGTGAACGAGTGGTCGATGTACATGAACCTTGCTTATCGATTCCTTGAGGCGCACTCGAGACCTGGTCTCCAATCAGTCCACCCGTTCATAGACAGCTGGTCTCACCATGCGACCAGCGCCGACATGTTCCGCGGTGTCTCGTTTCCTGACGCGCGGGTGAATGCTAGCTCTATTCTGCTGGTCGAGGGCGACTTTGTTTCAGAGTTTAAAGGACGCAGAGGGGAATATGATGCCGTTATCACCCACTTCTTTATCGACACAGCAAGGAACGTCATGAGCTACTTCGACACCATTCACGCAGCACTCAAACCAGGAGGGTATTGGATTAACTTCGGGCCGCTGCTATGGGGTACTGCTCCATTTGTGCAACTCTCGTTGGATGAAATTGTTACAGTTGTTGAGAGCATGGGCTTCGAGTTTGTGGATACATCCGACACTTGCGGCGAGGCCACTTTTGACGGCAAGAACATCAGGGGCAAACAGGCGGTTTGTGGTTTCAATGAGAGGGCCCTGACCCGGAACGCGTACTCGGCACAATTTTGGGTGGCAAGAAAGGTCAAATAAAAAGGACGTAAAGTCTTCTCGGCCCAGATGTCAGTATGTTAGGTTAGAAATATCAATCAGCGAATATCTGGTATTACACTTTTGCGCTTTGTGTACTCGCTCTCATCAGATTTTACAAGTTTATCAATCTCAACTGGAACTCTTAACGAAACTCTAGGCTTATATCTAAGCGCAGCGTACGGATGGTGTCTTACCCTGACGGAGGCGACAAAATGTGGTGGGAGAGAGGTATGGCCAAGGTACAGAAACCCTATTTTAAACTACACTAATGGTAAAGACTGGTTTTTATCTCTAACTCATCCTAAATCCGTGCGCCCCAGACTAGGATGCCTCCACAGTGACAGTGTGATTGAGCTCCAAGGCATCCATCTGCTCGGAATCCATAAACAAAGCCTTGCCCGTCTTCGGCTTCATCTCGCCGCCAATCTTATCCACAAGACCCAAGTTACCGCGCACCAGCTCAATCGAGAGGCCATCAATGACATCGTTGGCGATGTTATTGAGGTTCTTCTCGTTGTTGGTCAACCGGATATTGCGGTGGACAATGGCGCTGAGGGTGGCGAGCTCTTCCTCGGTAAGTTTCTCCATCTCCTCAGCACGATCCCGCGCTCCCTGAACCTTGTCGAGGATGGCCCTTTCCGTAGCCTTCCTGTCGTTCTTCATGGTTCCGAGGGCAAATTCAACGCCCTCTGCGGCTTTCTGTTGGATGTTTTGGTTCTCGACATCTGTGTCGGCAGTACCTTGAATGACTAAATTCGATGGTGTTAGAAGTTTGGTAGTTCTGCGTGGTTCTGTAGTCATCGTCACTTACCAGGCTGAATGAAACTGAATGCCTTATCGTAATTTTCGTCCTTGGATCCTGCGATAATGGCAGCTCCCTTTGCTCTCAGCTCCCTCAGGACAGTCATGACGACCAGCAAGAAACGAGTGTAACCTTCGTTGACCTTGGTGGTGTGCCACTTGGCGGCGGTGAGCTCACTGCACTGGCCCCGTATGGAAGCCTGGATGGTAGCAGCTGCTGAAAGTCCGGATGTGAGGGCAAGGTGGACACCGGATGAGAAGTAGGGGTCGATGAAGCAGCCTGCGTCTCCGGCCAAACGGAAATGGGGACCTGCATAAGCCCCGGCACTGTAAGACCAGTCACTGGCCTGCTTGACATCTGATAGCATCTCAGCACCCTGGACCATGTCGTATATCTGAGGAGCCATCTTAAGGTACTCCTTGTAAAAGGCAGAGCCACTAAGCCCGGTCTCCTTCTTCTTGGCGAAGAAAATATCCTGTCGTGCGACGATACCGCACGAGAGCGTCCCGTTGTGAAGGGGGATGGCCCAGACCCAACCGCTGCCATCGGACAGTGCCTCGAAGAATGGGGAGTTTTCGTTCTTCTCGCCGGGGTTGAATCGTTTGGCGCCCTTCCAGTAGGTCCAATTGGCAATGTTCTTCAGAGCCTCGTTGAGCCTCCGGTTCTTGAGGTACTTGGTGGAGATGATTCCGTTGCGCCCGCTGGCGTCGATGATGTAGTCAAAGCTAATGGAACCGGTGGTGCCGTCCTTTCGTGACCATTTCGCGGAGACAGGACGACCTGGGTTGGCCAGGCGGATCTTCCTGTCGAAGCCTTCTTGGTCATAGGGCTCGAATGTGATTTCATCAACCTTTGTCCCATCAAAGACTTTGGCGCCGCATTTCTCGGCATATCGAAAGATCATTTCGTCCGACTCCGAGCGAATGACATTCCACGAGTAGCCACCTTGGCCGAGGGAAACAGAGAAGTCCGTGACTGGCGAGGGACTATGCATCAGCCCTGTGGTCTCATGACACAGGAAAGGGTGCGAGAACTTACACGCCGGCTGCTTATCAGTGATTTTGAATGTAGCCCCGAACTGAACATCAGTCGGTGGTCAGTAAAATGTGCGAACTCTTTTCTACGTGAGGCCAAGAATATGGTGCCAGGACAGACCGACCTTCTTCTCAAACCCATGCTTATCGAAAGCTTCCTCAAGCTCAATGAAGCGTAGGAAGTAGCGCATTGATGCAAGCATGCTCTCTCCAATATGGTATCTTGAGTTCTTGCAGGTTAGTGCCTTGCAGCTCCCGGCGTGATCGCAGATACGTGCCTTGGGAAGACATCGGCCTCGAGGACCACCACGTCAACACCCTCCCTGGCCAGCACACAAGCTGCGTATGAGCCTGCTGGACCGCCGCCAATGACGAGCACGGTAGACTTTGGAGGGACAGACATGGCTAGTTCTGTAGAATGCGAACGTGGATAATTGGTAGGAGATGTTGAGGATGATGAGTCGGGTGCTGTTCTTGTGTTGATGATGCCTCTGGAACGACTCTCTGCAGAACTTCATTGTTGTTTATATATACTTGTAGCCATCATAGCCGTCAGGTTATCACAACTTCACATTCCTTTCGGTAATCGACGTTCGTCTGTTTGTTTACCTTAGCTTCCGGGTCGGGAGAATTCTCATGCCTAGATGCGCAACAGAAACACAACAACATAGGACATCGGTCGCCAATGAAGCATTGTTAGAGTGGCCATTTTGGGCGATGGGCTGCAAATATGGCTATAGCTCACTGAGATTGCCGTTGACCACAGAGTATCTCATGCGAGCATTAAGGTTGGCCTTGGGTACTTCTAGATGCTGGTCAGATGTCCACGTTTTGCCTCAATGACATCCAATCACTCGGGAAGTCAAAACCACGTTGTCCTGCAGCTCTGTGCTCTCCTCAACGTCGTATGTCGGCTGTGCGCAGATGGCGAAATATGGTTTGCAAGGTGCCCGGATTTGCCCCTGTCCTAGGGCATGTGATTGATCAAGCTATTCCTTCGGCATTGGTTATCCTTGATTGCTGGTGCAATCACATGATGGGAGAGCAGTTGGCGTTCTGCGATAACATTTGCATCTCTGTAGTTTTCCCTGTTAATAATCATATGACGGTTATTTTCTCCTGCATTGTGGGTAACACTGATGTAGCCAATGCGGACCAAAAAAGGTAACCTTGCGAGTTGCAGCAAACTCCGAAGTGTGACACCCCATCATCATTCGCCTCCTTTTTCCTCCGTTTTGACGGCACCGATGCTGCTGGAGGATGGCGCGATAATAACCTCGAGAAAATGCACCGATCAATCAGTTCTTCCAGAGGCATTTCAATTGGTGCGAAGTCTGTGCCACAACGTTCGATCATGTTTCATGTCATGGAGTAACTCGGCTCTGTGGAGGCGGTCAGAGGTGGTGGCTAAACGGTCTGCCGTGATCCCAGCCACCAGCAGTGGTCAGAGTTTACGGGAGGCAGGCCCCATATCGGTGAGAAGGGCAATCGCCACGCGGAACACAAAATCGATGTAATTGTTGAACGAATTATAGCCGAAGGGAAGTACCGGCATTTCCATGTTACGATCTACAGCTTTTTGGCTTTAGTTCTTATTTCAGATCAGAGGAATGCGAATCACAAGGGACCGAGCTATTTGCTTACTTTATGTTTGGTTTGCTTCATTGGAGAGGACCTCGGCTGGCATTGCAGTTACAGCAATGCAGCGTAGCCCTCCCTTAATTGGTCCGGGGGACGCACTGATACTCCCCAAAGCTTGTGAGGAGCCGTAGAGATCCGATCTTGATGTGGCGAAACCGGCTGTTCTAGAACGATGCAGTGCAAATCGGATCGTACTTAATTGTGCGGTTCTCAATTGTTCAGAGTCAAAGCAGCCCACGGCTCTTTGCCACGTCTCGACAGGGCCGAGGTCCGCTTCACACTTAATTGGCCCGTCTTCTGCCGGCCCTTGAAACCCGTGATATATCCACAGACGCATATATATTTACACCGAGAAACCTAAGGTCCAAACTTTGTCCCACTGCGTGACCAACTTAGATCTTATCCTCAGCAAGGCAGTCATCACTGAGACTCGCATCACACTGAGGGCACCATCCGTAGCAGTTCTCCTGTGCATTCTGCGTCAGCAAATGTTTCTGGTCATGCACGGTGTCGCGGGTGGTCCCGAGGGTGTAACGGTGGGGTTCGAGAAGAAGGGACGACATCTAACGTACATTCGCAGTTCCGTCTGCTTTACAGCCCTCCACACAAGACTTCTCAAAGCCAGGCACGTATGCGCTTTGGGTCTCGGGCAGCGCCGCGGAGGCGACCATAGCGGTAAAAGATGCAGCGGCGAGGAAGTTGCGGATATACATGTTGAGGAACTGTGCGAGCGTCTTTGGGTGTTTGAAAATGGGTCAGAGTAGTATTGTGTATGATGATCGATGAAGTCTAGCCGCTAGAGTGCTCTAGTAGATGTGATTGCCAACATTCCCTTCGTGACGAAGACGTCCCTCATTTATATCTAATGCCAATGAAGATACGTGAGGTCCTTACTGTGGAGTGCCAACCCGACTGACTCGCAGGGCCGCGCGCAGATCTCACCACAAATTAAGGCTCAACCCTCCGAAACGAAACGCATTCAATAAACGTGGAACGTCAGCGCATGAGTAAGGCTGAGCAGTTAATCTCGCGCCGTCCTCAGCCTAGATTTGAAAGGGGTAAGGTGCCGACTTCCGCACGCCGAGCAAGCTTCAACTAGTCAGGGCGCCCAAACGACCGCTCGTAATTGGGTTCTAGCTAGCAGTTGAAATTGTGTATATAGCCGCGCGCGTCGCGCATTTGGGCGTACATTATTTCGTCACAGGAGGGAACACATCGCCGAGGCATGAGGGCAGTTGATGCGGTTCGCAGTCGGGTTCCTGAGGATATTCCGGCTCTACTATCTACCAACACCAATCATAGAAACAGCGTTGAATTGTAGTAAGTCAATGAGTGTGGTTATCGTCCGTCGTATCTTGCACCAAATATCATGCCATGAATAACTGACCAACAAAAAACAGTGGGTATGGGCCCTCGACTTGCTGAAAGAATCATCGCTCATCAGAAGATTCGATGTCTATTACGACAGGCAACATTTCCTCCCCAACGCTTGGCGGTAGTTCAAATCCGACATCAAAGAATCAACAAACGAATGTCCGGGTCGTCCGCTTTCTGGCCCGAAAATACCTTCGTCGCCTCACTACATTCAAGACCTCTTGACCTTGATGTTCTCGCATCCATCAGTCTTTCCAAGCTTGACCAACACATCCTCTTTGAAAAGCACTTTCGTCTGTAAACCCACCTTTACCGCTTTATCACTAGCATTGTTTCCGAACTTCAGTGTCTCTCCCAGCTCCTCGGAGTCCACAAGCTGTGAGACAACATGCCAAACATTCCCGTATCGCGAATATCGCGTATGCCGGATATACAATACCGTGGTGACCGCGACCAAAGAGAGATAGGCCGCCAGTAGACTCGCCACAGCAATGAGACCAGCACACGCGGCCGTCGATGGTGGCCAAGACCCGGGAACTGTGACCTTGCGAGTCGTCACAACGCGCGCCTGTTGGGGGGCGTTCATCGAGGTAGCCAGGAACTGGTTGTAGACGTTGAGGCCTGCCACGCTTATGAACGCATGCAGCGCATCTGCGGCTCGACCACCCGCGAGGGGAGTCCCGAGGACCATATTCGAGAAAAGGAAAGCGTATTCCATGTGTGGATGCATTAGCGCTTCCACGTGGCAGTGAGTACACAGTGCAAACTCCGTGTTCTTGTTGTTACCGTCACAGAGCTCGTAGCCTGTCTCTTGTCGGATCGTGCTGGCCGTTAGTGCACCAGGGGTGATTTTGTCCGCAGGCTGGTTGAGGAGATCGTAGTGCGATGGAGGGCGTGTGTAGGGCGTACCGTTGTCTGGCTTCACTTCCAGGCTGAGAATACCTCTGTCTGCAACTGACTGGCGTGAGTGGTCCAAGCCGAGATACGTTTGCACTTTGTCGATGTCAGAATCCTCGTCGGCGATCAATGACAAATTTGTCGAGGGCTCTGTGGTAGCTTGGGCGGCTCTCATGCGGATATCTCGGTATGCGAAATCGAAGTCCGAGAAACAGACGGCAAGCTTGATGAAGTAGTCCGGGACTAATTCGTATATGATCCATTCGCTGCCAGCTGAGACGACTGCACTGGAAAGCTAGGAGGCATTGAGTCCCACAAGTCAATTGTCATGCTTGTAGAATATACCAGCCATATTGACGAGTTCTCTGACCACGGCCCGTCTGCCGGATCCCACATTGGTTGGTGTGAACCCCTAAAGTATCCTCCCACTCCGTCAAGAATGCAAGCTCCGGTGGCCCATGCGTCTTCTGCCGCGGCGGGTATCGTACATTCAAATGACGACTTCTCGCAGGTCTCGGAAACACTGCACAGCGGTCCCGTGCCTGGATGAGCTTCTCGAAGGCTTTGACTGTAGTGTAAGACGCCTTGCAGCTGCCTAAAGTCGTGGGTTTCGCTCGCGAAGTCCAACGACGCGTTAGTGATGACGGGTCGCATACATGCTACCCTTGAGCTCATGACCATTCCCATCCCGTCATACTCACGGATCGAGGTCCGATGGTCTCTATTCGCCATCGGTAGAAGGCCTCGTTGGGTGAGACCTGTGTCACTGAACCCGCGACTGTCTGGAGTGGAGTTGTGCGTTGTCAAAATCTCTCCGAATATAGGATAAACAGGCGCGCTTTCCATGAGCGGGCCTTGATAGAGATTAAACCTTTCCTTTCCGGGATAAGCGAATAGACCATTGAATGTGGTGATATTGAGGTCCCCAATCATTTGAAATGTGCGCATGTCCGAGAGCAAGATGGTGGATGTGAACTGGAGAGCCAGAGTGAGCAAAGCCACCAACATGATTAGCCATGCTTCGAGATGCCAGAGGATAGATGATGCTTTGCCCTTGTAGGAAAGCATCATCATAACCAACTTTAATGGACCATCATCGATGCCTCGCATGACGGAGGCGCTGGCTACCTGCGACCTAGGGACGGCAAGGCGCTCAAGGAGCAACGCCGCGATCATCGACGTGCAAATTGTCGCTTGGGTCCCAACGATGAATCGTAGGATTATCGAAGTCAGTGTTACGGCCCGAGGCATCCAGTTGCGCATCGCCAGCTGCCGCCAGACCCACGTGGCGTTTGCAGCTTCTGGGGCAGAGCCAGCTTGAGGATACTTAGCAAAGGAAGAATGACAGACCCAGAAGGAGGAAGACAGTTACTCACCGCCGAACCAGAGAAAAGCAAGAAATCCGAAGACCCCTAGAAGGCCAATGGAGCCTCCGATGACACCAGCGCACCCTTCGAGTCCTAAAGATTCCGAGATTTCAAGTGGAGGCGGATGCTGCGGTGCTGCATTCGACGAGACCATGTCTGGACTTGACAAAAATGGTGTAACATCAGCCGATATGTCGCTATGATCCGTTTGTATGTTTGCTGACGGCGTAAGGGAAGGGGCTTGGTGTGCCTGTTCGCTAGTGGCGACGTGTTGATGGTCATCGAGGGACCATGGTACCGGCCCAGAAATTTGGTTGTCAGATCCCTGTGCATGATACTCTTCTGGGAGCTGGGTCTCAGCCTGGTTGGAAGGGATTGAATGTGGGCCAGCAGGACCTGTATCAGTGCGATCTGTATCAGCAACTTTATGCCGAATGTGTTGGGCAGGCGACGACGGAGCTTGCTTACCTGCGTCTTGCACAGGACCGGGCTTTTGTTCTTGATTTTCGCTTGGGAGGCAAGACGTGTGCGGTTGTTGATCATCTGTTCCAAGGGAGCTCCTGTCCATTTTCCATATGGCAGGCTTAAATGAATGACGAAAGAGGTGGCCAACTAGAGAAATATGAGCTACCTAGGCATACAGGCTAGCCGATGTTGCGAGATAATGCGATTTGGTCAAATCATTCCTCAAAGACAGAAAAACAGGATGCCCGTGGTTTATGTAGCGAGACTGGTTCACATGTTTTAATACATTCTGTTGCACAGGACTTCCCCGGGCCGGAAAATCAGCCCCTTGAGCGTTGATGTGGCTTTTGAACGAGGGGCGGAATTGTTCATTCAGCTGTGCTTCGGAAATGCAGAGGGAGCGGCGAGGCAACCTAGACATTTAGACAAACTAGTCCTGCTTGTCCAATCACCAATTTTGGCCCCCAAATGGGAGGCAGATCAAGAACATCTTGTCATGTGTACAGGAGTACGCCTGCAACTACAAGCCAGTAAACTCGTCTGCTGTGTAATACAAACCCACAGCCTGCTTCGAATAATTACTGGTGATCTGCACTCAGCAAAATCAGCCCTCGTATTTCATTCAGCTTACCCTCACCCGTGATTTGGCCCGCCGCAAACCTGCATGTACATGACCCTTAATTATGGTATCAAAATATACTTATGGAAGTTGCACGTTTATCTGCAGACCCCCAAGTATATGTATCCCGCCGTCTCCGTCTTTGAGTACGTTGATGAGATTCCGTAGAGTGTGTTGTAGATGGATGACAGGAATATATTTCATTCAGAGATTGTCCCAAGGAAGTACTTGATTTTACAATCGCACCAAAATTCATGAAAGCCTTGAAAATCATATTCTTAGCAGAATTCTAATTGTGTTCGAAACCTACTGTTATCGGCATTGTATTTCTTTTTTTCTTTTTTTTTCTAACGCTGGGTGTTTCAGCGTTTATAACTGTATGAAGGGACTGCTTAAAAAGCATATGTATACAGATTAAAAATGAGACCACTTAGCAAAATTCTGAGCCCCTTCAAGCGCCAAAGTTCTGACATGGGCAAGCTTGTCTTCCCGACTAGAGATGTATATGTGCTGCCAGCCGGGTGGGGTGTCTTGGGAACGCGGGTCCAACTGAAGACACGTGAGGGCCATAATAGCTTATATTCCAAATATCACTTAAATTGACAAGTCGTACTTGTTTCAATCAATCTGGACAAGACGATATACTCCCACCACAAGAAGACATAAGCGTTTCTATAGTAGGCCTTGTCTTAAGCACGCACTTTGGCGGTTCCGTAACAAAAGACAATTGTTGTTAAGTTTCTCTGATTCTACCTCTGAAGGCGGCACAGGCACATGATATGAAGATTAGAGTGGAGGCTTTGTGATTCTCCATCCGATTATCAGGAGCCCAGCACCGAGCTCGTATCTGCAGCAGAAAGGACGACTTGGTATACCAGCAGGGCTGGGATTGATTTATGGTGTGCACGGCCTTGTTAAACTATTAGTGGGTGCCGCATTCGCACCAAGTCCGCTGTGCCAAGAGTGAAATATAATTTGACTTCAACTCGTGTCTACGGTAATGAACTCATTTCATTAACAGCTACGAGGGTCAAAGGTTAACAGAGCGAGGGACAGGTTCGCAAATAGGCGGGAGAAACAAGAAGTATAGAGCGTTTAATAGACGCTGAACGTCGAGTTGTTACTTTTTATCCAAGTTATGCAAGCCGAGGCCTCCAGAGTGCGAGTGCTGCGGTTTGCTCTCGCTCGCTTTGCAGGTGACCAAAATGTGCCGAGCATGATGCACCTCGGCATAGGGTCATTGTCATACGTCAACACGATACGTGCTACTCGGGATGCGAAATATATGGGCCGTTGCGGTGTTACCAGGCAGACTTCTCAGCCTTATGTCCCGGTTCTCAGGTGCACCATGCCCGCAAATGCAACTGCCGTCTGGTACCGGTTATTCATAGAGTGGCCGTGCAGACCGCAAGGCCGTCCGCGCACAGAAATTGGGGCCAAGGCAGTCTTGCCAGATCCATCTATCGTGGATGGCCGTAGTCCACTCGGTTGGTTTCGAGCCCCGGCTCGTAATCCACCGTGGCGCTCCACCGGGTACGCTAAGATGAGGCATCGATGTGTTGCAAGGGTTAACAATTGCGAGACCAAACGCAAAATGAAGAGGTAGGCGGGTTTGAAGGGTGGTATTCGAGGCAGGCGTTGAAGCAGAGGCCCCGTCCGGAGTTGAGGGCATCGTCGTGACGCCGAATCAGGCCTCCAAATGACCGTTTGACTCGTACGAGTGGTTCTAAGCGTGATTGGGATTCACTGACCCCTCAATGCATGGGTCTTCGCCAATGCTGATCATGACGAATGTGAAGGCTTGCTGTACATTTTATACCCATGTTGTCTGGGCTGTCTGAGTCTTGAATAAAGACCAATGTGACCATGTCACGCCTGGATCCCGACAAGCTCCAAATGTCACTCATTGGATTGGTCTGGAAGCCAGCAAGTTCCCCTGACGGAGCAATTGCGTAGTCTTACTTGAAATGCTTCCGGCTTCTAAGATTTGGTTGCAGGGTTGAATTTACATAAGCCGTTTTGCTTGTTTATTCGCGGGCAGTTCGACGAGGGTATTAGGTGGAGTATCTCCGAACCAAAATTGATAGCGACCATGTGGCACACCGTATCTGGAGTTGGCCTGACATGCTTGCAGGGCCGCCCTGGTAAGGAAGCGAGAGTGGCCTGCGGATCCCTGAACTCAGCCTGCCAGTTGCGCGCAGATCACTCCACTGTGCCGGCGACAGTTGGCATATTCCTGCCCAAAATACCGGTTCACCATTTCTGCCACGTTCTTGTCATCCGAACACCGCTCTTCCCACAGTTGGCGTGCGAGACCGTTCCGCGCCAGACTCGCTTGTTTTTCGCTACCCAGATAGCCTATCGGTCCGTCGCGCCACTCGCAGTCCGCCGTTGCTCCCTTGCCAAGAGGCCGTGGAGCCCGTCCGGCGACTCTGGACCAACAGATGGCCGCCGTTGTTGCAGGGGAGCTAGGACGGAGTGCCGACCTACTGGATCTCCCTGTCCCTGGCCAACATGGGCCCGGTGGTCCACCAATGCAAGATTTGAGTGACGCCGGGTCCAGAAAGGGGAGGGCGTCTAAAAGCCCGGCGGCAGCCAGCTTCTGGGCCCTGCTGCTGTCGGGTTCCTCTCTCCCATGTTTTGCTGCTTTCCCGGGGTCATTTTCAGTGTGAATGTTCGTTGAGTATTTTCGCTCTTTTTTCCACGACGTATCCGTCGTCACAGAACACTCTCTTTCATTCTGCATACAGATCTTTTAGCATTTCCTTTCCTTAATCTCACATTCGTTTCTTCGCCATCGACATGGCTCCATCTTCACTCAAAAAGCTCGGGGCAGCTATCGCCTTCGCTTCCGCGGGGAGGGTCGCCGCCCACTCTCCTGACCTCCTGGGGAGCGTTGTTGATGCCATATTCGGCGAGGCACCAACACCCACACATACTCACACGACGAGCTACGTGACCGGAACCTCGACGACCGTCAATGATGCCGGCGAGACCACCGTCGTTGTCGTAGTCGGCACGACCATCTGCCCCGTCACCGCCTCCGAAGCCTCCGAGAGCTCTGTACTGCCAACCGCGACGAATCCCGACCCAGTCCTGACCACAGCGACGTCTGAGACGGCCGCTGTGGCCGAGACACCCTCACACTCAGCCTCAGGGTCTGGCGTTGGCAGCACTTCCCTCCTGCAGAACTCGACTGTGCCGATGACCACCAGCACAATCTTTGCGACCCACTCTTCGACGATCACTGCATGCCCTACTGCTAAATCCGATTGCACCGTTGGAGATGTCACCACTGTCGTTGTCGCCCTTTCAACGACTGTCTGCCCTGTCACCGCCACCGAGGGCCTGGGCAACTCTACCATCCGGCCTACCGCATCCGGAAATGTCCCCGGCTTCGGCACATCGAGGACCGGCGCACAAGGCGCCACCACCCTGACGGCGTCTCCATCCCGCTCGTCCTCAGTGTTCATCTCATCCAAGTCCGCCTCAGGAGCCTCATCCGTCCGCGCCCAGTCCACCATCACCAGCCCCAGCGTGGTGCTCACCACCGTGTCAGCCTCGTCCACCACATCCAAGTCGGACGAGTCCTCCATCCTCGAGATGGCCACGGGCTCGCCGTCCGACTACTCGGCGGTCTACACGGACGCGACCGAGACGGTGGCCGTCCCCACGGATTCCGCCACCGCCACCGCCACGCCGACCACGACCAACTACAACGACGCGCTCATGAGCCTCGCCAGCTCGGTGGAGGCCTCGTCGGCCGCGCAGACCAGCGGCAGCTGCCAGGGCATGGACTGCATCGTCGTGCAGTCCAACTCCGGGGTCAAGAGCAAGATGAACGCCAGCGGGTTTGCGCTGGTCGCGCTTGCTGGCGCTGTGTTCTTGCTTTAGAGGAGACTTCACAGCATTATTCCGGTCCATGTATATTGTGACCTTCTGCTGGAAGTCCTCGGTGGTGTGAAGAGCGGTTGTAGATAGAACGGGGTGCATATATCTCTAGCGACAAACTTTCTTTGTATATATACCATAATATAGCTACGCAGTAGCACGGAATAAAACATCAAAATACATGATAGCAACTTGCTTCATAATGAACCAACAAAGTGATCGAGCACGCGGCTAAGAATTGGTACCATCCCTGCTCAACTGAAGAGAGGTGAAATTATGCTGGAGCCGTTCAGCGATACTTGAAACGCCTTCATGGGCATTGTGTTCAGGTACTGTGCCTAAGAAATGAAACCACAATCGCAAATCTTCTGTGTGGGAACGACTACGTCAGGAGATATAGTGAAACTGGGTTGCACACTGATTACGCACATAAAAATGCTGTCCTCTACGCCATTCTGCAATCAAGAATTATGTTCTGGCCATACGCCACTTCAAACACAAGCATTGCACATTACATCAGACTTAGTCAATCGTTCCGCACTTGAGCATGCCCGCTATGTCAAAATATCTTGGAGAACCGAGTACCTTCATAACTAAGACACGGATTGCAAAGATACTACTTACCCCATTTCAAGCCAGTGTGAAAATAAGTCAATACTCGTCAATCAATTCAACTTGCGGACTCAGTAGCGATTGTTCTTTGTCACTCGTGATCGTTTATCTGACCGGATCCGACAACGATGCAAACAAAGGCCGTAACCCCTCATGACCTTTTCGGAAATACTTTGCACTCTCGATCCTGCGCAGGCGCAAGACAAAGCCACTCAACGCGGTTACTACTATCCTATCAGACCACCTACCCACTCCGCGGTGCCCAATTTACGACAGCGGAAGACTGGAGCCCAGGTAATATCTACAACAGCGGGGCACCATGGCACAGCAGGCCTCGGAACCAACTGCTCGAGAAGTGCGACAATTATTCGGGCAACTCTATGACCAAGCGGCCGGGCTCGCAGAATCCCTGCGGCCATGCGGTTGCGGGGCGGGCGACCGCGCGCAAGACGGGCAGGAACTGAACGCGATGGTCCAGGAGCTGCTGGCTGTCCGGCAACGAGTGGGGGGTTGCATCTGCGGACCGCCGTGTGATGGGACATCCGTTGATCATGCGAGCGACGAGTTCCTGGACGGGATGCTGGCTAAACTCCGGTGGGACTGGGCTAAAATTGATGACAACCTCGTACCGTGCGGCTGTGCTGGTATGCCCGAAGTTGTCGAAGAGCCCATAGCTGTCGAGGAGCCCGAAGTTGTCGAGGAGAATCCTTCGCTCTTGCTGCGCCTTCCGGTGGAGATCCGCAGCATGATATGGTGGAGGGTGCTGCGGCCACCGCCGCGAGAGCGCGAGAATGGCGGCCGGGGGTTCGTCAGAGTCGTCCAGAGAATCATCGATCCAGCCGAGGATGTCACGGACCTCGCGTTTCATCGCCCGCGCTTCTCGATAGACATGGGTGGGGAGCCGCCTCATGCCTTGACTTTCGAGCGCCAGGACGAGCGCCGCGAAAGGCTCAACCCCTGGGGTCGTTGGGCCCTTCTCTTTGTCAACAGGCAGATCCAGACCGAGGCCGAGAATGAATTTTGGCGTCGGACCTTTGCCGATGGCATGGTGTTATCTTTTATGCCTGATGTTCGAGTGCCTGGAGAAGATTATTATGGCATACTTGCTGCTTGGACTTGGTTCAATAACTACCGTGCGCTCTACTCCCAGCAGATACGGCGACTGCAGCTCAACCTGGCCCTGCCCCCGAGGGATCATTATATAGCCCCGGATGTAGCATCTGCAGCCCTGCGACAAGTCACAAGACCACCCTATGGGAGCCCAACGGCACCCACATACCCGCGGGGAAGCTCAAACGGGGCGCGGATGGTGCGCCCACTGCTAGACACGGTGGCGCGTGAACTCCCCAACCTGCAGGAGTTGGCAGTGACGATTGGCGGTTTTGTACCCGGCTCCCCGGTGAGTGGTCCTTTATGTGGCTCTATGTTTCTCTGCTGGTATTGACAGTCATCCTCAGTGGTTAGAAGGCAGCCAAGATGCGTCCGAGTTGCGGAGCTCAAGGCGCTGGGTGACGGGCCTGCAAAACATACGCGGGTTGACGCGCTTGAGGCTGAGGGTGATCGTCATGCCACCGGACCTGGAGCTATACCTCGACAGCCCTGCGGCCATAGATGCTGATGACGATATACAACATACCGTGCATTTCGTAAGCACGCTGAGGGGTTCGATGCTGGCCAATGGACAGGCACTTGGTGATGAGCACATTATAATTCGTGTTGCGAGGCGCGAGGACGGCTCACAGGTGCCAGTAGTTGAATGCGACGACAGTTGGGATGAGGAACTCCGGGAACACACACAACATCGCGATGGTGATGACCTCGACGACGGGAGTTGGGATGATGGTGACTTGGTGCTCTACAACGGGATTTGGCGACCCTTGCCCCCCGATCGCAGGAGCTCAGATGATGATGATGGGGACTCGATCCCCTACGACGACAGTGAGGATGATGGTGATGGTGATTCGATCTAGCGGACGTCGTAATCGAGTCTACTCAGGTAACGTTAGACTTACCGTTCTCGCAGCATGCTCAAGACGATAAGACAAAAGCTTCGTTGTGGCACGCCAGACCAGATGACATCGGGCTGTAAAAGTCATTGGCAGAGGGAGACTCGACGACCATTCCGGCTTAGTGCTCTGGATGGACCCGACACGGTCCGCGTGGCGACATTTCTGCCTCCCGACAGTAAGCCTTGCACCAAGTTGTCCCGAGTCTGAGAACACCATGTCACGAAGAGTCTGAGGCCCCCAACATTCCGTGTAACTCCATCCGAAGCGCACCCCAAACGGCCACGCCCAATAAAACATCCAAGACATCATCCCAGCGCACTTCCCAAGCCCCGACGAACAGGGTCCCCGCCTCCCCGCCATCTCCCCCTTCGCAACACCCCGCACGCAGTAGTCATGGCCGGCCAGGCGCCGCCCTTCACCCTCACGCGCGCCATCGAGGCCGACATGCCAGAGGTGATCAGGCTCTGCTGGCTGTCATTCCCGCAGATCGTGCGCGACCTCCTCATGGGCTGCCCGACCGAGGACGACCTGCCGCGCACGGTGGCCCGCTACCAGGAGGAGATGCGCGCGGACCCGCACGCCCTGTGGATCAAGGTCGTCGACGACGCCACGGGCAGGGTCGCCGCCGCCAGCCACTGGAGGATCTTCCCCGGCGCGTCGGCGCCGGCGGGTGCCGACGAGGACACGCCGCCGCCCTGGCTGGACGACGAGAGCCGCGTGAAGGCGCAGGGGATCCTGGACGAGATGACCGAGGCGAGGGTGAAGGCTAACCCTGATGGATATGTCCGTGAGTGTTTTCTCCTCTGGTCGATAGCGTAGCTTCAGGCAGGTTCACTGACTCTTGCTTGAAGACCTGCATATCTTGTTCACGGACGCCGACTTTCGTCGACAAGGGGCTGGAGATATGATGTTAAAATGGGGCACCGACGTTGCGGATATCCTCTCGGTTGCCGGTTGGGTGGAGGCTTCGAAGGACGGCACAATCCTGTATGAACGCCACGGCTTCAAGGTCGTCGGTTACCAGTCGAGCGGAGGGACTTTTATGAGGAGGGAGCCTAATCCTCTCGCAAAGGCTGGCGGTCGGGTGAAGGCATGAGCCGTTTCATCGGCATGTGGCGGGCTACTAATCATATTATAGTAGAGTCTTAGGGAGCACTTGTTGGCATATAGATATAGCGGACGCTTTATTTAAACTTGAAATACATGAATTGAACGTACGGTTTTGGGAAGTAGGCTGAGGCTCTTCAGTGTTGTGCTTGGGAGAAGAATATTATCTATCTGTTTTCTAACGGACTAGCTTGGATGGTAAATTGACTTATCGAAAATTTACCTGTCACATGTCTCGGGGCTACCATCGCGTGTGCGAGAAGAGGTAGATAACTCAGTCTTCAAAAGCTCATTCCAAAGCCTCTGATCACCATAATACTCCATCTTCTCTTGATAGTTTCATGAAGCCATATCAACTGCTGTGACTCTTGGTGGGCTTCCCACTCACCCGATACAGCAGCCTATCGCTCCAGAAGTGCGAAACCACCGCCTGCAACAATGGCAAAGTTCCAAACAACATGCTTGTGACAGGCAGGCTAAGGATGTCGAGGATGCTCCCCAGACTCCAACGCTCCCTGGTTGAGGACTGAAAAGCGAAGTCGTGCAACCCCGCCTTACGCATCTCCCACTCTCTCGCCTGGACGGAAACGTTGTAGAAGTCGGCGTATGCAGTGGAAAGGCAGATAGCCATTAGTGCGGAATTAGCAGTTTGCGCGTATCCTGTAATCTTGAGGACGAGCTCAAGATACGGACTAGTCTTCGAAGAGTTCAAATGCGCAGAGTAGTAGTTGGAAGCGATGAGAATGAAAGAAAAGTGCAAGGGTAAGATGTGAGCCTCGAATAGACGCAGGAAGAGCACGCAATTTCTGAGCCAGACAAAACGGACATTGCTGTTGCACGCGTCAACCGTTTTAAAGCCAGGACTGCTGAGGGATTTGGTGTCGTCTTCGTTCAAACTTTGACCAGTGTTGCCACCGGGAGACGACGAGCCCATCTGCCACGATCTGGCTACTGCGTAGCCCGAGTCCAGGCATCCCCACATGTGACGAAGGCCTTGAAAATAGCGAGCTTTATGATTTTGAAGCCAACCGGCCCAGCCCGTTGACCCGCCCATGACGTTGGACATACTTGCGGGGCTTGCAACGGATTCGATATTCAGGCGACCGTTCGTCGCAAAATAGCACTTGAGCATCATGTGCAAGTCCTCACCAATGGCGCCTGGTCCAGTATCCCAGCCGCCAATCGAAGATACAAGGCTGAGCGGTAGAGTGTAGACCGAGGTAGGGAAGGCTATCCCATTGTAGTCTTCTGGACGTTTGAAGCACGCCAGGCCGGAACAAGACCACCCAATATCTGCCGCGCGAACAAATGTCGGCACCAAATGCGGGTTTCTGTCGAAGACAATAGGTGCACAATAAAGTGTTATGGCTGCCAGATCCGACTGTCGTCTCAGCGCCAAATGGCGCCGTTGAATCAGCGTGTAATATGTTCCAAGGAGGTGCGTGTCACCTTCACTTCGATTAGCATCAAAGTTCCGCAATACTCCACTTGGGCTCGTTACTCACTGTCCATGACTGTGACCAGCACGTCTCGGAAGCTGGGCCGGCCCAGGTACTTCTTCTCCACCTCTCTGGCAGCCCAGCCTACATTTGCACTCTTTCCTTGACTTTCACCAGGTATATCTGAGGGGTGCATGCAGTACTGAATGGCCAAAAAGGAAGGACCAAATCTTGAGACTAATTCTTCAGCAACCTTGATAGCATGGGGGTCTCTTTCTTCCATGGCAAGGAAAATCTGTGTCGGGTCAGCAACCATACTGGGCCTGCTACGGAGCGTGCGCATATCTTCTTACATCGTAAGTGTTCTTTGCAAGTCGATGGCTTGCAAGGACTCTGAGCGTGTCTTCCAAAGTCCCAAGTGATTCCTTGTAGGACGGGATTATTGAGACGTGGATTACCTCCGACGGAGATAACTGATGGCCGCGTCCCTGAGGATTTTCAGGTTGATCCGACTCTTGTTGAGATGCTTCAAGTGCCGCCTGTATCTGTTGAGTAGCCAGTCTGGCCCCACGGAAAATACGCAGAGGGATAGCTGAGACGACGACATGAAGAAAGAGTGTGTAGAAGATGAAGAAGCCTTCTGAGAAGGTGAGTCGCTGTCTCCCCAGACCCGTGTCATGGTTTATCTCTGGTGTATCTCCTATAGTAGAGTTTATGAAACTAATACCGAGGAGGAATATAATCACCAGCGAAGACACGCCAGGCGTACAACGCTGGAGCCACAGACCAATTCCCATGTTTGCAGTCTAGGACGATGAGATGGAGAGTGGATATCAAGGCAGTGCGAGGGTCCAGGAGGCAAAGGTTTGGACTTAGTTTCGAATGTTCAGTCCTCGGTCGAGGTGTGAGTGGTCATGAGTACGATGAGTCCAAGCAACGCAATCCGGTGATACTCGGAGTGCTTGGAAGCAGCCAGCAAAGCGAGCCACAGGTGCAGCTGCACCGGCAGGTGGTTCCGAGCTCAAAAGGTGGTGGCCTGTGCCCAGAGCTTATGTAATCACACACTCTCTTGCCATTGGATCACTCAACGACCTGAGTTGCGGTTTTCTTCGGCTCATCTTTCTACTGCGCCCACACCCAAGACCACTCATAAACATTGAAGGTTTTGCGTTTCCAAACGAGAGCACACATTGATGGGTAAATCCAGTGATGGTAGCTGCAAGCACATAATTATAAAGCAGCCCAAAGGACGAATGGCAGTGAAGAATGAGCAATTTACAAGGACACCATCAACAGCATAGCTAGGTACATGAGCCTATAGAGTCATTTTCCTGAGCGCCAAATTGTCCCAAAACGCCTCATCCGCCACGCCCTGCTAAGTCATGCTCGCAATATCAGACGCAGATCTCTTGATCGTGAACGTTTTGTGGTCGCAGTCCTCGGTATGTTCGTGCTCTTCAACAGGGGCGCATTCGGCAACAGTGTTCTTGTGCTTCAAGCAAGGCAGTTGCCGACCACCATGGTTGTTCACAGGGCAGTACTTGTCGTCGTGCATTAGGCGCCAGAGGAGAGACTCATGGAGGACCGCATCCTTCGGGATGTCCCGCGTGCTGCCCTTGTTGAGCGGGAAGCGCATGTTCACCCACCCCTCGATCTCGAGCTCCCACCGCTTGATGATGGGGAGCCATTCTGTCGCGACTAGTTAGTACCAAGACCGAGAGAGTATACCGGGGACCGGTGGACATGTTTTCTTACCCATCCACTTCCACAGCATCACTTTGAACAAGCCTGTACCGCGGCCCAACGCAAGCGAGTCATGAATAGCTCCTCTCATCGCGTGGTCCTTCTTCTTGGAGAAATGTTCCTTGAACTCATGCACATTCTTGCGCCACTTGAGCGCCGCAGATGGGTCTTGCTCGCCCACGAGCTCTACCTCGCGGATCATCCACGCAAGCGGGACGTCGCTCAGCTGGAGGCGCCCGGCGCCCAGGGGCTTGGCTGGCTCCTTGTTCCTGCGCGTCGTCCAGTAGTGCTTGACGCGCTCCCAGAACGTCATCTCCTTGCCGTTGTCGAACGCGTTGTCCTTGGAGGCCGGCCACCCGCCGCCGACGTCACCATGGCATCCTGGGAACCACACCTCCTTGATGTCCTCGTGGTTGTGCTCGGCGTCTTCCTTGTCCTGGGCGAGGAGGGCGGCCTTGAACTTGACGCGCCGCTCGTCTATGGCCACGGCGTGGCGGACGTGGTTTGCCGTGCCGATGACCGGTACTGGGACTGGGGCAGTCCGCTCTAGGACGGCGACGGAGTTGACGCAGTCCCAGATGCCGAGGAAGTAGACCTTGATGTTTTCCTCCGTCACCTTTCCGCAGTGGGTCACCTTCTCCTTGCGGCAGAAAGTGTCGCTGAAAGCTGCGATCTCGTCGCGGGCCATCTCGAACTTGTGACCATGTGTGGTTGGATCTGCACATATACCATCTTCCTCTCCGTGGCCGTTATGGAGAGGCTCAGCATCCTCCTCCGGCAGCACGGCCGGCTCGGGCGGGGGAGCGGCGTCTATCTTGTTCGCATTCTTCTTCCTCTTGGACTTCTTTGGGTGCGACACATTGAAGTCCTCGACTTCACCGGCCAGATAGCGCTGATAGAGGCGGTACGCGAAAGGGACCATCTCCTCTTGGCCCTTGCAAAGGAGTCCCACGGTATTGATCATGCGAGCTAAGAACTTTGCAGTAAAGGCACCGCGGCTAAACCCAAACATGTAGATCTTGTCGCCCTGGGGAATAACAAAGTCAGCTGGAGTAATATTTTCGGAAAAGTAAGCGTGCTCACAGAATCGTAGTACCGCATCAAGAAGCGGTACCCAGCCATGACGTGGCTGTCGAAGGTGGTGCCGATCGCCTGATCAACTGTCTGAGAAATGTAACTCTTGATCTGGCCAAAGACGCTCTTGTTGACAGATTCATCATTGATGTCGTATGTACCAATACCAGCTGATATTTTGGTTTTGTTAGTGGTCGAAATATTAAAAAAGGGAGGATAACTCACTCTGGTAATAATGATACTGGTGTGGGTCGTTGCGGTCGAGCTTGCTCAAAATCTTCACGACATTCGTGTCAGAGTTTGAACCCGTGAATGTGTTGCCAGTGCCGTCAAAACAGAGGACTAGCTTCTTAGGGAGCTTCGCTGGTTCAAGCCCTTGGTTGCCATTGCTCAAAGAAGACATTGCGGCAGTAAAACCGAGATGTTGACTTGGTGAGGTTGAAGAGATGCTTGAGACTCTGGTGGTTAATGAGGCGGTAGGAGGACAGGAAGTGGCTATTTGAGGTCTCAGCTCGTTCTCTCAACCGTCAAGTGGAATGTTCTAGCATCCCCTCCTGCTGGAGTGAGTACTGGTTGCTGTCGCAGCCGTTATCTGATTTCCACCAGAATTTAAGCCCCCAAATTTCGTGTTGGTTTCACGAGGAAGGGAGGAGTCAGCAACAGTGTCAATCATGTCCCACTTGGCTTCTGTGGCGTGGGATGAAAAAGAAATGTCATCTCACTTCACGCCGTGAAGTATCGCATCCTCTGGCCTGACCACTCAGCATCTCAACAATTACGTGTTCGTAAGTCTCAAGGGCCCTTCCTCAGCGACAGCCACGATTACTGGACAATGCCGGTGAGTCGGTGAATATTGGTACGCGGTGCAGATCAATATATGTTGTGAACACTGAATTCGGCAGACACGCATGCGGAGTTCCCATATTGCCTGTGCTCCCGGTTGTGCATTCCGAGGCTGAGTGACCCCGTCCAATAGGGGAATAACTCGCTGCGAGCTGAGGCAATCGGTGAACGCCATGCCCGCAAAATCATCGTCTCGATCCACGATCCAGCCAGCCACAAATGCTGATTTGCAAATTGCCTTTGGATTGCAAAAAATGGTCAGCTACCAATACAATCACTGACGAATCGTATCACAGCTAAATATCTGCAGCTTTCGGGCTTCGACTTTGCGGGGAAGATGGGTTGTCTCAAACACTACCCAATACAGACTCACCCCCACAAAATGGCCCGGACTACCGCAGTGTAACATGCCAATACCCAGTTGATCAGCACGAGTACCACGCCGGCATCCCCTTCCTTTTAACGTCCCGAATCTTGATGCAGTGCGACCCGTGCCGAGCCAGCCTGCAGCAGTTCGAGCTTCAATACCCGTTCAGGCATTATTCATCAATCAGCCAGCCTCACTGCTTTTCGGTCAGGCTGAGTGAAATTCTATTGGCGCTCACTTCCGGTCCCCGCATATCTGTTAGACAATTATGCGTGTCTCACATGTGTGTACGACGAGCTGAGAGCGTCACGACTGAATGATACACCATCTTTGCTAATTACACGAGCACAAGCACGACTTCTACCGATCAAAACACAGCTTTAGCTGCTTCCCTTGCCGTCTGCCCTCCTTCAACTCGAAGAGGGAAGTATGCATGTTACGATCGGCATTCGCAGGAGTGATCGTTCGGAATGGCATCACATGTCATCCTTGTGGAGAGGGAGAACGGAAAGATGATGTGCAATGGGGACGACTTTTAGTGAAACGGACGCTTGCATCTGCATCATGGCCATCTACATTACTGGACGCCACTACGGATCGTTTCTCGTCAAGTGAGGGGGCATCGGGCATTGTGAAGCCACCACCGAAATTGCGGCCTCCTACCAAGCAACAAGCACAGATCAATGCCATTTGGATGACCCCATTGTGAGTATAAGGAGTAGGATTTGAGCAGTAACGTTGAATCAAACAGTTCCACCATCTGCCCTGTCTTCTACTCGCATACCCAGACTCTAGGACAATCATGGCTTCATCCTCAGATGAGAAGTTTCAGGCCGGTGCCTCGTACGGAGATGATGAGCAAAGCTCCGCGAGCTTCTTCTCCGACCCTGTGAAGGTGGCTGCAGACATCCTGAAAGATTATGCCTCCGTTCGCAGCCAGACATCCCAAGCTGAGCTCGTGGGTGTCATCAAGTCGTTGCTCCAAAAGGGCCAGCCTCTCGACGATAAGAAGGGGCAAGTTAAAACAATCCAGTGATACACAGACGCTCCGGCGCTAACACTTGCCAGGACGACTGAGGTCTTGATTGGAATCCTGACATCCCTTCCTTCCACCTCAAAAGCCCGAGTACAGCTCACGAACAAGCTCATCGACACGCTCTGGGACAACCTTCAGCACCCACCCCTGAGCTACGTGGGTGGTGATGCCCACTATGAGGTCGTTGATGCTACCGGGTCCAAGGAAAAGGCCGAACCCGCCGACTTCATTGAGTTCAAGGCCCCAAACAGCGAAGTGATCCTGCGTGAGCATATCCCACAAGCGCCAGATGGCCTTTTCCAGTACAGAATGCCTGATGGCAGTTACAACAACATCCTCGAGCCCAACCTGGGCAAGGCCGGGACTCCCTACGCCAAGACTGTCAAGACCGTCAAGACACTCCATGGTGTCAAGCCCGACCCAGGTCTGCTTTTCGACCTCTTGATGGCCCGTGACGAGGGATCTTTCAAGGAGAACCCAGCCGGAATCTCGTCCATGCTTTTCTACCACGCCTCCATAATCATACACGACATCTTCCGAACCAATCGCACCAATATGAACAAGTCAGACACCTCATCCTATCTTGACCTGGCTCCTCTGTACGGCTCCTCACTCAAAGACCAACTGGAGGTACGCACCATGAAAGAGGGCAGGCTGAAACCAGATACTTTCCACGAACGACGTCTCCTTGGGCAGCCCCCAGGGGTCAGCGTCATGCTAGTCCTCTACAGCCGGTTCCATAACTACGTCTGCGATATTCTTCTCAAGATTAATGAGAATGGCCGCTTCACGCTGCAGTGTCCTGCGGACGCTAGCCCTGAGGACAAGGCGAAAGCAATCGCCAAGCAGGACCACGACCTGTTCAACACGGCCCGCCTGATTGTCGGTGGACTTTATGTCAACATCAGCCTACACGACTACTTGCGTGCCATCACCAACACCCACCACTCTAGTAGCGACTGGACGTTGGACCCTCGCGTCGCTATCGACAAGCAATTCGACGGTGAAGGTGTGCCGCGCGGTGTCGGCAACCAGGTCAGCGTCGAGTTCAACTTGCTGTACCGCTTCCACGCCTGCATCTCGAAGAAGGACGAGCGGTGGACCAACGAGTTCTTCACAAAGCTTTTCCCTGACCGTAAGGTGGAAGACCTGCAAAACGTCGGCATGGCCGAGCTTGGCCGGGCGCTGGTCAACTTCGAGCAGTCGATCCCAAGCGACCCCAGTGTCCGCGGTATTGGCAGCCTCCAACGCCAAGAAGACGGGACCTTCAAGGACGAGGATCTTGTCCGCGTCCTGAAGGAGGCTATGGAAGACCCTGCCGGCTGTTTCGGTGCTCGCATGATCCCCAAAGCACTGAAGATCGTAGAGATTCTGGGCATCAACCAGGCTCGCAAGTGGCAGGTTGGGTCGCTGAACGAGTTCCGGGAGTTCTTTGGACTGAAGAGATACGACAAGTTCATCGAGATTAACTCGAACCCCGATATTGCCAACCTGCTCGAGAAGCTGTACACGGATCCTGACATGGTTGAGCTGTACCCAGGTCTGATGATCGAGGACATCAAGCCCGTCCGCAATACCGGTAGCGGTATCTGCCCGACATACTCGGTTGGCCGAGCTGTCCTCTCAGATGCAGTCACGCTGGTGCGGTCAGATCGGTTCAACACCCTCGATTATACAGTCTCAAACCTGACTGCATGGGGCTACAACGAGGTACAGCAGGACTACAAGACCCTCGGCGGCTCAATGCTGTACAAGCTCATCCAAAGAGGTCTTCCACGCTGGTTCCCATACAACTCCGTCGCTGTCATGCAGCCCATGTACACGAAGAAAGCCAACGAGGCTATCGCCAAAGAAATTGGCACCTTCCACCTATACACGACGGATGATCCCAAGCCACCGCCAAAGCCTGTTGTTGTCGTCTCAAGCTCAGCCATCAAGCAGGTCCTCGACAACCCCAAGCGGTTCGTCTTGCCATGGCTCAGGCCGCTCCAGTCCATGTTCACAGACACAAAGAAAGACATCAGCTGGTTCATGCTCTCAGGCGACGAGCAGAAGAACCAACAGCACCGCATCGACATGAAGAAGGCGATAGGCAAGCTGCCCAACCTCCACAACACAATCCACGAGTTCGTCGACCGCGTCGGCTCGCAGCTCATCGAGAAGGAGACCTTCAAGCTCAGGGAGGGCCTCTACCACCTGGACATCATCCGCGACGTCGCGATCCCGCTAAACACGCAGCTGCTCGCGGACCTCTTCTACTTCGACCTGCTCACCGACGAGAACCCGGGCGGCAAGCTGGGCACGGCCGAGCTCTTCCGCCACCTGCTCAACATCCGCACCTGGGGGGTCAACGACAACGACCCGGCCCAGTCGTGGAACCGTCGCCGCCGCGCGATCGAGAGCGTCAGGGTCGTCATCGAATCTACCCGCACGCTCGTCAACGAGGTCGCGGCTGGGAAGGGCCTGGGCTTCGGCATCGGTAATGCCATCTCCAGCGTGGTTGGCCGGAGGGCGAATTTCAAGAAGGATTCGCTTCGTTCGTGTGGCTACAAGTTTGTCGAGGAGCTCTTGGCGCAGGGAAACTCGGCTGAGAAAGTCGTCGACAACCTGTGGCTTACGGCGTTCGGCGGGACGGGTGTTCCTGTGACAGTAGTAAGTCTGATTTATCACAGCATTTTTGATGCCTGTTTCTAATATTAGCCAAGTTCTACGAAGTCTTGGAGTTCTTCCTCAGGCCTGACAATGCAGGTATCTGGGCTGAGGTCCAGACCCTCGTGGAGAAGAAGGACGACGAAGGACTCCACGCGTATGTCGCCGAGGCACAGCGCCTCACTAGCACACAGCGAAACATGCGCGTTGCTGTGGCACCAGCCGAGCTTGATGGCCAGAAAGTGGAACCGGGCAATGCTATCATCATGCTCCTCGTGAGTTCACAACCCCGTCGAAAACATCCTAGTGTTGTGAATTGAAATGTTTAACCATGTTCTCAGGGTGAATCTGGTCGCAATCCCAAAGAGTTCGCCGATGCCGACAAGTTCGATCCCCAGCGCAAGAAGGAACCTGTTTCCTCATTCAGCTACGGCCAGCACGAGTGCTTCGCTAAGGACCTAGTCACGACCTTCATCGTCGGACTCGTCAAGCTCGTTGCCGGCCTCAAGCAGCTTCGTCCCGCCCCCGGTCAGATGGGCGTGGTGAAGACGATCCGCGTTGGTTCCGAGAAGGCCTACCTGAACGACAGCTGGTCGTATCTCAGCTTCGACGCTAGCAGTACGTTATGTCTCGTGCATGTTTACTAATTCATATTATAATACTGATCGCTTGGCAGCCTGGAAAGTTCACTTCGATGGACACGGAAAGGGAGCGTATCAAGGCGATTCGTCGCCCAACAAGCCCATCGACCTGGGACAGTACTACTACTTGATCAAGAAACGCAATGACGAGTTTCTGGACAAAGCAGCGGGTATCCTGACCTAACGTATGAGTCTTTGAGACCTCGTTTTAGGCTGTGTCCTGTCCCATTGCTAATTACACAGCCTGCGACACGATCTTACTTCGAGATCCGTGGAATCAAGAGGATCACCCGAACAGACACGCTGCACTTCATGACAAGTGGGACGTCGGAGTTAGGGACTGATTGTCTAGGTAACTTGATCAACGCCAAAATGTAGTAAAGATCAAATAATGAATCATGTTTGCATTTCGTGTCAGTTAGGCCATGCGCCTAATCTAAAATGATTCGTTGCCCTGTATTAATTGAACGTGCTTTGCGAAAATAGGAATGCTTCCTGAAATATACTCCCAGCAATTAATCTCGGTGAACAAGCGTACTCGCCTATTTTCTCAAATCCTGTAAGGAAATTTAATAACAATATAATTCAAAGCCCCATTCCAGTCAAGATGATAGATTTATGTGTAGGGTCCGGCACTTTCGATCATTTGACGTATTCCTCAGTGAGTTGGAACACACTGGGGCTCACATTATGATACTACCGCTCCTCGGTAAATCTAAAAGTACCGAAAGCGTAGGGCCAGAACTAGAGAGCAGCAAGAGATTCAGGATGAAATGACAAGTCGGAAGATTCCTACTGATTCTGAGCCTCGCCACCTACCCCGTAAGCGTATCACGCGGAAAGCGTATCATCATGAAACTGGAATTGGAGGCCCAGAACTGAGTAAGCTCAAGTCTCAGATCCAACTCGAACAGGCACGCACCATTTTATGTTTCTGACGAACTGCCACCCACATTTTCAACAGTATTTCTCCAGTGTGTCTATGTCATGTCTGTATGAATGTGTCCATAAATGACCATGATATCGTTCACGAGGCCTGTTGCTTCCAGGTGCAAGTCGACAATGAGGTCATTCCGCTACATCACAAACAATAAGACTGAACCTGGTATAATTTATCCGGCCAGTATTCCTCTTACCATGTAAGCCTGGAGGTGTAATAGCAGATCCATTTAAGGACAGGCATATGTTGGAAGGATGGCTGCTGGCCTCAATGTGAATCTGATACCAACAAAACGACAGACACGATGATGGCTGTCAGCCTTAGTTGTAAGTCGATGAGCTTGTAGGATTGGCGAATTCTGGTTCTGCTTGGTCCTTTGACCAGGACTGGTGATGACATAGCCACCAGATATACGGCAAGAGACGGCAGAAGCTATATGGGAGTTGAGCACTGGCTGAACCAGTCAGCTGAGTGAGATCGTATGACCCACGCTGATGTTGAAAACTATGGTTCGCTGATGGCAGGCACTGCGAAGCACCTGGTAGACACAGAACATGTTGTGGCTGAGCGCCAGCCGTTCTTGGTGCCAATACTCGGCAGGCTCGGTCTGCTAGGTCGCTTGACACGGTTGACTGATTGGATAGATGATGTGCCTTGTACCGGAAGGCTGGGACTTGCAGTCCTGAATCCGTGTGTGTGCCTGGCTCAGGCGCCCCCTCGTCGAGCTGCGCCGCAGGAAGGATTACCGAAGTGTAATGGAGTCACCACCTTCAGCAGAGCAACTATATTGTGCAACCTTAAGATATAGAAAGTGACTTTTTCATACTAACTATCCACGTCCCCAAAGCTCTACATGGTACTCCACATTCTAGGCAATCAGTAAATGTATTTAGCAAATGAATTCCGTAGCGTACTGCTTGGTTGAAATCAAATTATTTACAGCACCATCTTGTTTTTCTTTTAGCAAATCCTCGCTTCAAATGAGGCTCCCTAGATCGCGAGCATTCCTTTGGCATGCTGAGCCGGAATTCGGCAGCCTGAGTAAACACGGGCAAGCTAGCACGCTGTGAAATGGCCGGTGAAGCGGCCAAGGAAGGCAGTAAGCACAGAATGCCAAGCAGCTCACCGGAACTCTGCTTCTGGGGCTTTTTCATCCTCGGGTTACGGGTGGACTACGCTAGGCAATCCTCCCTGCGATAATAAAGATCAGGGTACATCGAGAAGCAGCGGGTTCGGAGGATGTTCTATACACAGACAGGTGAGGCTCTCCCACAAAGTCAACGCGAATAATCCCCCAACATTGTCCGATTGGCGGTCCGTGTTGGCAGGTAATAGTTTCATGAAGAGGTCTATTTTGAACCGATCCTTACTCGCGGGTATCTTGCCCCGGATTACCCCCGTGTTGAGACTCGGAAGACCTCTGAGAGCTCATTGGCCAAGGATGGCATACCCTTGAGAGACGGTGAGCGATCGGGGCAAGCGAGAAGCCGACCCATGAGCAACATAAGGCCGTAAAAAGTAAGGCGCAGCGGGGAGCCACGGAAGTCGGCCTAAGCGGTGGCCGGACATGACTTTGCATCGGCTTGCGGACCGTCTCACCTTCAGAGGGCGTGGGGGCCGGGGTTGAACCGATCAGCCCTACGGAGATGGACGTGGGTTCCTGCCACGGGTTGCCACGCCTCCGCCCTGGCACTTGATGTTGTATCCCGTCGAGTGGGATCAGGCACATATAGTGTACCGGGATCTTGTAGGCGATAGAAAACAGAGATGTGCTTAAGCGAGGCATGGGCCCACCGATATGGAATGGGGACCAAATATTGGCCCCGAAGCTCGCGGGAATGGCTCTTGGCCGTGGAATTATTGAGGAGCTGCATTTTCTTGCAGATTCTACATTGCATTGCGTATTGATTTCAATACGGCGATTTTTCTCCTTCCAGGCATACTTATCAATTTAGGAAGTCCGGATCGTGGCGCCTTCTAAGTTCAACTTCATCGCCGTCACCGTTACACAATGTGAACGTGAACATCTGCTGATGCTCACCGATCAGTACTAGTACTTCCTCACCCATGCTAGCACTGGAATCACCGGCAAACTGTCACACGAGCAATTCTGACAGTTCTTGACAGTATTGATCATCATCCCCTCGTACGTAATATCTTTTTTCTCTGACCACCACAACAGCGATGAGGGCGAACAACACCAACCGGAGCATTCGCAACGCCCAGTCTCTGTGATTACACAGCGAGGAACTGTAGAAGTCAGCATACACGGTTTGTGATTTCGAATTATGGGCATCCCCGTACCTCGTGAGATGTCGAGACTTCAGTCATGGGCTCCGGGAGCATTCCTGTTGGTTAATGGCCCAGTGGATCCTTCATGTACGCGCGCCCTATCAATTATGTCGTCTAGCGCCACGCGGTGGCCAAGGCAGCTAGAGAATGAGTGAGTGCTCACCTCAACAAAGTCGGAGGCTTGTCATAAGCCCCAGCTGGACTGCGGCCGCCGGAGGGGCAAGAAGAGGAGTTACTCCTCGTGTTGTACGCAGTGTAGATGGCTGTATGATGGACTCCGGCAGCCGATGTGGCCTGGCAGATAAGTATAAAGAGGGCTGATATCCTACCTCATTCTTCTTCTTCGCTTCAAAACGCTCCATTATCCTCATCAATATCAGACAAGCACCTCCCAACTTCAGACCAGACTTTTTCTCTTCTCAACCAAACAAGCCACAATGCAGTTCACCTCCAGCCTCGTCTCCCTGCTCCTCGCCGCGGTCACCACCGGTGTCCAGGCTCTCCCCGGATCGCCCATCGAGCAGCGTCAAGAAACCCCAAGACTCTTCGTCAAGTTCTGGGCCGATTCATCCTGTGGGGCGGACGGCGGCATCTGGGTTGAGGACACCGTCTGGTTCCAGGACCCCGTCGGCACCTGCATCGATGTGAGCGTCTGGCGCGACTTCAGCAGCGTCGAGATCATCACCAACACCGCAACTCATGACCGTACGTTATACCTCAAATAATCTGTGTGCGAACCCTGCGGGATTACTCTGCTGACCTCTTCTTCTTCCTAGTCCGTGCATACTCGCTGAAGAACTGCGCAGACACTGGCGAGGACGCCCACTATATCACTATCCCTGCTGGAAAGACAACCGAACCCCACTGCTTTGCTCAGAACGTCGGGTCTGTGAAGTTCCTGTGAGAAAAGTGAGGGGTCGAAGACAAGAGGAGGGTGGAAAACGAAGAAAACGTAGGGATCCGGTGATGGTGGCCTGAGCGTATTCAGGCTTAGAGTTGGAGCCTCAGGGACAATTTTTTCATTATCTCTTATCTTGTGCTTATCTCATTCCAGACGCTCCTTATTCATATAGTCTAGAAATAATCCAGCCCCGGGGATTTTTACTTTCACGGCCAACTTCAAGTGTGCATGTTAACATCTACCAAAATTGGTATGTAATGAATTCAATCGCCATCCAGATCGTTCGTTCTAAGTACCTGGTGCCAGTGAAGGCCCGACCGAACATTGGCCGACGATGAAGGACTAATACAGTTGGTCGAATGGGAATTAGTTCTACACTCGGTTTAGACTTTATTGAGTGGTCTCGTTTTTAATCTATATATATATGCCTCTTAAGCAGTATGCGTTAATCCCTTTATATAATGATAAATGCTTAAATATTTAGCATTGAAAAAAGAATATAATATTAATAATAATAGGTTTTAAATATAATTATAGCTTATGGCTAAATAAATAGTGATAGCCTTATAATAACTATATAAATAAAGCTAGTAAGAATTGCTTTTAATGGCGCTATAAATTAAAAAATTAGGTAAATAATTTTATAATAAAGATTAAAATAATTTTATTAAATATAATAATCTTATAAACGTAATTTTAATTAAAAATTTAGTTTCTTTCTATTTATATTAATATATATTATAAGCTCCTAAGAAGACCCTCACTAAGTAAGCCTGCAGAATATCATTATAATTAATACTCAATCCTTAAGCTAACTTTAATAAAAGTTAAAATAAAGAATTGCTTTACTTTAAAACGCTTAGATATCTTCCGCGAAAATATTGCGAAATTCTCGGAGAAATGTAAAAACAAGCATTCTATTATTGGCGATATGATAGCCCTTGGAAGGATTAAAAGGGAGTTGAAAAATAAGGGTAGAAAAAGGTATTATAATATTCCTTTAAAAGAGGATAATAAGGAGATATATTAAGCTATATGCGACTTTATATATAAGCTTAGGGCTGCTGAAGGATAGTTGGAAAGCTAAGCAGATAGCAGTCAGACTAATAAATAGTTGATTTGAAAAACATAGTGTGGCCGAAGCCAGATTTTACTGAAGTAGCCAAAAAGCACCAGGGACTTGCTCATTTGAAAAGTGTGCAAGCGTTCCCGATTTAACCTTGTTGTGCCCTTCAGTCTTAAACTAACACGCCCACATGGAACGCTACTACTATCGGTGACGGCTCGCTCCATCTAGTCTGTGACTAGATGAAAATTGCCTGATTAAATGCTGTAAGAACACTCCTCGCCTTGAGAGTAATGCAATGTCCGACACACCACATTCAATATTCTCGAACGCTCAAGATAACCAGAATGGATGCCAGCAACCCCACAAGCCCCTTGGAAATACCAGGACTCCTCGAGAAGGTTTTACTGCACCTCACCCAGGGCGAAATTCTGCAACTACAGCGAGTCAGCCGTTTTTGGTGCGATGCAATTTCCGAGTCACCGTCGCTACAGCAGAAGCTGTTTTTCCAGCCGCTTCCCCCATCGAAAGCGGCAGGAAGGCTACCTCAGTGGAACCCCATCGTCGAAGCACTCTTCCCTTTCTTGTTTACGTCAAACAATCAGCCGTATCTCGGCCCCTTTAGATACAAGGACATGGCTGAGGAGATGATCCAGCATTGGGCCGGGGACCCCGTCCGTCGCCAGGCCATACTCCGGCCAGAGGCCTCTTGGCGGCTGATGTTACCCGTGCAGCCAGCTGCGCCTATCGATGGTCTCTTTAAAATTGGTGAGCATGTGTACGATGAAGGGGATGAGTACGATGACTGGAATGTGTATGATGACTGGGATGATAAGATGCTGGAGTGGTGTGAGGTAGATCCGTCCAGGCATGCCTCAGCTTTGGCATCAAGGTCGGATTTAGGAACCAATGCTACCACAGGGCTCTTGTACGACATTGTCCTCCACTACTTCAGCAGTTGCATTTCGGCCACAGGAATTCACGTACAATGGAACATGTTCGACACCGGATGCCGCAAGATGTCGAAGCTAGGAAAGCACGAAAAGCAGGAGCTGCGGAACACAATCACCATCCATGTCAATCCAATCGGCGAAGGTACTTGGCCTATGCCAATCCCTTCGTCTGGTCTGAGAGCAGTACTGGGCCTCCCGGCTGGAGTCGTGGGCGCGAGCAACAAAGCGAATCGATACCCCGGTGGTTGTGAAAGCGAGGAATATTGGCAATGGGGAAGACTCGCGCCGGAATTGGAGTCAGAACTCGACAAGGAGTGGCGCCAGAGTCGTGAGAGTGGTGAGAGCGAGTTGCTGGCGCTGCACTGGGAAACATATTAAGGCTAGTTATACCAAGTCTAGTCTTGCCTATGTTGACCACGATGAGGAGCGATGCCTCAAGGGATCTAAAGGGTGGACTGGCAGTGGAATAACTGGGTTTAATCCATTACGTGAGATTTCCGCAGTAATCTACAGAGTGAGAATGCAAGGCCGATCCGGTAGTGGTGCCCGCCTCGAAGCGCCTGGACACTCGCTAAGCCTGAAAGCATACGCAATTGTGTGGGCAAATTTGGAGCCGTTCGAAAGCTCGAGTTACTTCAGATCTAGACGTTTTATACGATGGCCAATTCAGATGACGCTTATTGAATAAAATTCATGACACCGAAGTTATCTCTGACTACGACCACCTGTGCACCCTTGATCATTTTGGGGTTTGATTCCGCATTTAAGAGCGATTACCTAGTATGGCGGAGTCAGAGGCAGGGACATCAAGGGAGCACAGGTGATTTATGTCTAAACCGCAGCCTATATAAGGATCAAGGTCCCCTTAATAATATAAAAAGAGAGACAGCCACAAGGTAGAAGGAAGACAGAGGAGAGAGGCCAAGTTCATTAGGCGCTACTTAGCCACTCAGCCGCGGCATATACATATTTCACTCTGCTCGTATTCAAAACTCTACATCAACGTCATACACATCGCTCATCTCAAGTTCTTCAATCGAGTTAGGCCCTGTGACATGCCACTCGTCAAACCCGGATCCAGTTGCAACAGTGTCGATGTCGCCAGCAAGGTTGTCGAAGCTAATGTCAAAGTTGAGAGAATTGCCGTCTTGCTCTTCCCATGCCCGACCTGGTTCGGGTGCCGTATGTTCGGGGCCACGATCCTCAACTGGTTCGATTTGAATCTGCACCTGTCCCACTGAATCTTGTTCCTCTATGAATTCAAGTTCACTGTCATCGAGCTCGATGACGATGTCGTCGGTCGTGCATGTATCTCCATCGGAGTTGTCATGGTAGTCATACTCACGCCAATCTCTCTGCAGCTGTGACAGGTTTGTGCGCGTGGCGTTTGACATCGAAATGGCCGTTGCATGCTGGCGTATCAGCTCGGCGATTGCAAGAAATCCGTTTCTTTCTGCGACGCGAGTAGCTCCATCGTAACCAGTGTCTCCTGGGCAGCTACTTAGCCCACCATTGTCCAGGAGCAATTGAACCATATCTAAACGACCATATCCAGCAGCCATATCTAGAGCATTTCCACGAACATCCTCTGATATCACAGAAAATCTGCAAGGCGGTCTGTTGGCATCGGCTGGATGATCGTAGGAAAGCAGCAGGATTGCAACTTCCAGATCGCCTCGGCACGCTGCCCATTGCAGTGCCGTCTTCCCCCCGTGACGCGCAGGAGCAGCGTTGATGTCAGCATCATGTGCAACGAGAAGATTGATGATTTCGATTTGCTGTGCCCTCTCTGCTGGTGATTCCGGGTGGACAGAGCAAGTGGCTTGCAGTGCTGTTTTCCCATTCATTTTGCCTCTGGCAGGTGCGTTGACGTTAGCGCCCTTCTGAAGAAGCAATGCCACTAACTCCATGTTGCACCGTTCTGCTGCGATTTGCAGCGCGGTCTGCACAAAGCAGTAGCCATGATAATAAGCGTCAATATTAACGCCAGCACAGAGCATGTCCTTTGCCAGTTGTGTCCCGCCGCCCAAGTTAATCCATGCGGCGAGAGGAGCGCCAGGTCTGAGTAGGGCGCCGTTTCGAAACATGATTTCAAAGATTTTCATCCTTTCAACAAGCTCCAGGGGCTCCAAATCAGCGACTTCTGTCACATTTAGATAGCAGCAAATCTCCAAAAGCCTCGCAGACTGAATATGAGGATCACTGAGATCGCAGCCCTCGTGAATGATGTGCTGGACTATCCTTGTTCGTAGCCCTTGATCATGATCAAAATATGTATGCTGGGCGAGGAAATACTGTAACAGATCGGATAGACGTGGCCTCGAGGCGGACAACCTAAAGTGTGCCCCTTGCTGGACCAAGAAGTCGATCATGTTCATCAAGTCTTCGAACGATGACTTCCACAACTGGACAACGTGGCCTAGCAAACTGACTCTCATGGCCCTGCCCTCGGGCCGGAATTCTGCATTGACATCCACTCCAGCTTCGATGAGTATCTTGACTGCTTCGAAATTGTTGGCGGTCGCAAATTCCACGACAGCTTCTTTCCCTTGGTGCCGGATCTCGTGGGTGTTTTGCATGAGCATTGCAAGAAGACCGTGGTCTTGCAACCGAGCAGCCGACTGTAAGGCCTCAGAGCTCACAGTAGCGCCGTTGTCGAGGAGGTACCGTATCACGTCGATGTCGCAGTCGCTCCTTCCCTCCATGTAGTTTGCTAGCAGATGTGGAGCACGGGTCAGGACGCCATCCATGCTAACACCAAAAGCCACCAACGCACCCACTGTTTTGAGGTCTACTTCCCTTCCAAGACCTTCCCAGGGGACGGTGGCCGTGAGCTGCTCCGCCAACACCAGCTCAAGACATTGGTCGAGATATGCCGGACCGAACATTCTTTCCAGCCTCGTACAGTATCCGTGCAGCGCATTGCGCCCAAGCTTCAATGTCGTTAAAATTCCAGCTCTTGTCGGGTGTGAGTCCTGCGCCGGATTCCAATTCGGTATCAACTTGTAGAACAGGCGCGGATGGAAACAGAAAAGGTAATCTAGGGCGGACCAGATTACGGAATCTCGCCAATTCCTTCCTCCAGAAGTTCCGTACTTTTGCAATGGACTGTTGATGTCTGCACCCGCATCAAGAAATAACTCGATGCCTTGGCAAATACGCATCTCATCGAGATGACGTGTGTGCTCAATGAAGAAGGTAAAATTAGTATAATAGCAACTTCCAGATGGATACTGCTTGTTGACATCACAATATTTCAACAACAATTGTAGGCATTGACTGTTATGTCGTTCCAATGCCTTGATAATCGCAGTTGTTGCACCTTCTGAGCGAAACTTGAGTTGTACCTCGGCCTGATCTCCCTGGCCCTCTGCGCGGCAGCCCTTCTCAACCAATTGATGGACAACGTCGTACAGGTCCATGCAGATGGCATGGTATAATAAGTCGTGGCCGTATGCAGAGCTGGGGAGCCAATCTTTGCTAATTCCAAACTCCACTAAGGACTTGAAGACAACACGCTGCTCCAAGATCCCCGCTATTTTGAGCCAGGCCTCAAACGCTGCCCTAACGGTATGTAGGCCGCTCTGAAGCAAGGCTTGAAGCTGTCTGGATGGTATCTCGGAGAAGATCGAGTCGAGGGTTTCAAAAAATCCTCTGTGGACTGAAATATCAAGATAATCCATGTCCACCAGGTTGTTAGACAAGATATATATTGCTATGGCCAACACGATATAAGCCCTTTATTGGCCAATAAACGTTGGAGGTACGGCTGACGACTGTGTGATTATCAAGGATGAAAGTGTCATGATTCTGAGTAGGGCACATTAAATAGAGTAAGTCAACTAGTTTCTAAGCTATTAAAAATAAGCTTCTAAAGCTACTATATATAATAAACTAGAGCTTTATAATAATAAAGTCCTATACTTATAATATATCTCTTAGATAATTAAATAAATATTTAAATAAAATATTATAAGTTAATTATTATAATATTTTAATATAATAATATAGCTTTTAAGTTTTTAAATAAAGAATAATAAAAGTAATTAAGCTTTTAAATAAATATAATAAAAATAAATAATAACTATTATATACTTTATAAATACTTTATAACCTTTATATAAGCTTTAAATACTTCTTTTTTTTATATTTTTTTTAATAATTCTAAGTATATATATATATATATAATAATATACCTTTTAAGTACTTAATAAGTTATTTTAATTATTAATAAAGTATATTTAATATTTATTTTATAATATAATAAAGCTTTTAAATTAATAATTTAAATAAGAAAAACTTATTAAAAAGATTAAATATATTTTCTTTAAGCTTAATAAGTTTAAGCCTAAGCCTATATTTATACTTATATTTAAGCTTAAGTTTAAGCTTAAGTTTAAGCTTAAGCAATCTTATAATACTTATTATTAGGAACTTAAGATATTCTTATTATAATATAATAGTTAATTAATCTTAGAGAATTCTTAGGGAAAATATAGAGAATTTCTTTTACTATATTTTAATAAGTTAAGTTATTATATCTTAATAAAGAAGATTATTATATTATAATAATGCTTTCTTTAATATTTCTTTAAGAAAGATTTAGAATTTATCTTTATTATTCTTATCTTATAATATATTTAATAATTAATAGTTATAATTTACTTATGCTTTATATAAATAATTTCTTATAAAAGATTCTCTTTTTAATTAAAGAATATTTCTTTTAATTAAGAAATAAGCTTTTTAATTAAAGTAATAAATAATTAATATTATTTTTATTATTATTTTATAAAATTAAGTAATAATTTATAGTTATTTTAATATTTTTTAAGGAATTACCTTTATTATATAAGATAATATAATTATTTTAATTTTAATATATCCTTAAGGAATATTTAAATATCTTTCTATTATATTATTACCCTTATAATCTATCTTTATTATAAATAGTGGCTAAAGTAGTAAAATAATAAATATATATTAAAGAGCTCTTTAAGGTATAGTAAAATACCTATTTAAAATTAATAGCTTAAGCTTATAATTAATAAATATTATGCTTTATTAATAATTATATTATTAATTATTACCTTACCTCTTTAGCTATTATAATAATAATTATTAAATTATAAAAAGTAGCTTATATTTTATTATTATAATAATAATTATTAAAAAGGTTTAAAGCTATCTTAAAATTTTAATTAAAAGTTAATATTTATTAAATTTAATTTTATTCTTAACCCTAAGTATTAATATTACCACTTATATATAATATTATAATAATAAATATTAAAGAATCTTTTATTATTAATTCCCTATTTATTAAAATAAGCCTTAAATTTAAAATAATTAACCCTTTAAATATCCTAAAAAAAGAAATAGGAAATTTAAAAAAAAAGGTTATAATATAAGAAAATGCTAAGCCTATTCCTTATTTAAAGTTTATAATCTCCTTAAATTATAATAAGGGCCTTTTTTAATAATTATTAAAATAAAATAGCCAAACCTATAAAAAAGCTAAATAAATATAAAAAGCTTAAGTAATATTCTAAGTTAAATATATACCTAAAAAGAAAGTTAAAATATTATATTTAGCTTTATTAGGTAGATTATTAGATAATAATAATTTAGATTAAAGTAATAATAATTAATAAGATTTAAATCTATATTATAAATATAATAACTTTCTCTTAAAGAATAAAGGCTAAGATATATCTAAAATTAATATTATATTATAATAATAAAACCTATATATTTTATTAAGCCTAGCTTTTAAAAATAAATTCTCTTTAAAAAAGATAAATTATTTTAATTTTTTAGCTAAATAATAATATTATTTTATAAAAAGAAAGATTAATAAAAATGGCATCTAGATATAGTAAGATATATTCCTCTTCCTTTATATTTATATTATTTAAATAAAAGGTAATATTAATTAAGCTAATCTTTTAGCTAAATATATATATTTATTTTTATATAAATTAACTTAAAAATATTAAAATCTTAGCCTCTTTAAGAAATAATAAAATGTCTTTAAAGTATTTATTATAAGATAAAATAAATAATAAAAAGCTTTAATTAATACTTTTTATATATTATATAAAGTAATACTTAAATAGCTTAATAAGTAATATTTTAATATTAAGCAGCTATTAAATTAAATAAATATTAGCTATTTTTATTATAATATTTAAAGATATATATAAGCCGTAAATTTTTATAAAGATTAAATTATTTTTTTAATTTATAATTAAATTAAGCCTATTATTATAATATATAAGTTTAATTATTTAAAGCTAAATATTATTCTTAAGATCTTTAAGTAATAATTATACCTTATAATGTTTAGTTAATAAAAATTAATTATTAATAATCTCTTATTATAATTATTATAATTAAAGTAAAGATAATAATATTAACTTTTTTCCTATTCCTAATAATATATAATATTAATTTTATAATAATTATTAATTTATAAATAATATTTAAAGGAATTATATTTTTATTAAATAAGGTAATAATTTATATTTTTATATTAAGCCTTACCTTTATTTATATAAAGCACTTTAATATATCTTTATTTAAAATTATTAAAATATAAATAATTATAGATTTTAAAAGCAAAGTTTTATTATTAGCTAAAGAAATAATATTAATATTAATATATTAAATATATAATTAATTAGCATAAGTTATCTTTACCTTTATAATAATAATTAAGAATTAATTAAGTTTAAGATGCGTTATAGCTTAAACTTAAAAGCATTAATTTATACTTAATTAATTATTTTCCTTATTAATTAAAAATTAAAAAATAATAATAATATATATTAAAGGATATTAATTAATATATTATAAAAAATAAAGCTTATTATTTTTATATTAAAAATAATATATATAAATAAGATAAGGAATATATTTAATTTTTAATTAATAAAGGCTATATATTAATAAAAAAAGATATTATTAATATAAATAATTAAGTAATATTAGCGCTTAAAGCTATTTATTAATTAATTAAGATAGAAATAAAGGTATTTATAAAAATAATGCTTAAGTATTTATTATTATTACTTATTATAGCTACCTTTAATAATAATAAATAATATTATTTCTTTAATTCTATTTTATTTTATAAAGAAAGCCTTTTATTTATAAATAATTAATATTAAGATAATTATCTTATAATAATATAATACCTTAAATATTAATAAATTTTTAAAATAAATAATTAATTAAAGTAATATTATTATATTAAGCTATAGGAGCTATTATTATAATTAAATAGCTTTATTTTTAATAATATTTTATTTATTATAAACTTTAATTTAAATATTTTAAGTATATATATTTATATTTAGGTTGCAATAAATATTATATTTAAAGGATTATAATTATTTATTTATTTTAATATTAAAATAAGCCGCTTAATTATATTATTAATATATTTAAATTATTTTTTAAAGGTTAAAGTAAATTAATAGGCTTAAAATTACCTTAAAGGTATTAAAATCATTATTATTAAAAGATAAGCCGTTTTTTTATTATATTTTTAAGAAATAATAAATAAAAAATTATATTTATTTAAGTTTTAAATTAAAGCCTAAATATTAAATACTTTTAATATTAATATTTTTATTAAATAGGAAATTATAATATTATATAATATAAATATCTTAAACTTAAAAGAGGTAATAAGAATAGCCTTTTTAAAAAATATTATAATCTTAGCTAAAATCTTTTTTAAAGGTTTAATAATTAATTATTATATTAAGGTAATAGCGAATATTATTATATTATTATAATTTTATAAATTAATATTAATCTTAATAATTAAATATTTAAAATTATTATCCTTTTATTTTAATTTAAATAAAAAGGATATATATATAACCTTTTAGGGCTAATTATTTATTATATATTAATTATAAATAAAAAAGATAAGTTAATATATTATTATAAAAGCCTTTATCTAAGCTCCTTTAATTTATATAAAGGTAATAAATAAATTAAGATAAAGTAAAATTTAATTATATAAATAATATAAAATATTTATTTATAAGAATTATTTAATATTTTTATACTTTCTTAAGAATTTTTAATAAATAACCTTTTAATTAATTTTAATTACTTTCTTTTCTTAAATTTTACCTTTATAATAACTTATTAAATTAATATAATTAATTAACTTAAAGATATAAATATTAAGAATTTAATATTATTAAAAGCTAAAAAAGATTCTTTTCTTTTAATAAATTATTTTTTATTAAAGCTTAAGCTTAATATTAATAAATTACTTAATATATTAAAAGCTAAGCTTCCTTATAAAATTATTATTTATAACCGTTCCTTAGAATTCCTTTAAAAAATCTAAAAGTTAATAAATAAATATATTATATTATAAATTAATATAAACTTAATATAAGTTTTTATAAAGAAATAGATAAAAATCCTATTAATTAAAGATTAATAAAACTAGAAAATAACTTAGCAGCTATATCTTATTAAAATTAAAAAATAAGAAGTTATTAATAAAATTCTTAATAAATTATATTAGAAAGGATAAGCTAAATAAATTAAAATATAATTATTATTTAGCTTATTAATCTTTATTATTTAAAGAATAATAAATAATAAAAAGAAAAGATATATAATAATTAACTTATAAGCCTTAAATAAAATAATAATATTTAATATCTATTTATTATTATTATAATTAAATATTATTTAATAAATCTATAATAAGAAATACCTTATAATAATAAATATTTATTTATTCTTTTATTAATTCTTAGTTTACCTATTATATTATAATTATTTTATAATTATTAATATTAAGAATTAAGAATAATTAAATATAGCTATTATAAGCTATTAAAATTTACTTTAATATATTTAATATTTTATAAATAAATTCCTTAAATATTATTATTATATTATTTTTATATTTATAAATAATATTATTATTTATTTTAATATTATTAAATAATATATTAAGAACCTTAAAGCTATTTAATTATTATTTTATTAATAAAATATTATTATCTTAAGCTTAAAATCTTTTATAAGATACTTATTTATTAAATTATTAAGTTTTTAAGTAAATAGCTTAGTTATTTATATTATTAAAGCTAAAATTTAAGTTTTTAAGGATATAAAATTTCCTAAGAATTTTATAGCTTTAGAAAAGTTTATAAATATAATTAGCTTCCTTAGATATTTAATTTTATAATTTAATAAGTATATTAATTCCTTATAATGATAAAAGATAATAATATTAATATTTATTAAAATAATTAAATAGCTATTATTAAAAGATAAATAAAAATATTATATAAATTATATATTCTTTAAATTAACCTTTAAAAAATATATAATATTTAAAGATATCTGCTATATATTAATTTAATTAAACGCCCTTTTTTATTAAAATCTTAATAAATATTTATTCCTTTAAATAAATGCCTTTAAGATAAATAACTTCTTTAAGCTAATATTTTAGCTTTAAGATAATTATTATTAAGATTTAAAATAATTAATATTATATATAGCTATATAATTACTTTCTTATTTTAATAAGATATTAACTTTTATTAAGGCTAAATATTAATTAATTAAATTAAAGATAATATATTTAATATAATTAATTAAGAAGATAAGAATAATTATTTAATTTAATTTAATTAAGTTAATATATATCTTAATAAATTATATTATTATTATAAATATTATAAATTAAATAAACTTTAATATAATAAATAAAATAAAGATAAATATAAAGTTTATATTAATATTAAAGTTCTTTAATTAATTTTAACTTAATATAAAATATATTTTAAGATATATTAATATTATTATAAATATATTATTTAAAATCTTAAGCTATATTAATATTATTAAGAATAAAAAGATATTTAAAAAATTATAAAAAGAAAATACCTTTTATATAATATTAGAAACTTATATTAATTATATTTATATTAATTAAATATAAATTATTTATTAAGAAATATTAAAATAAAAGTAGATTATTAATTAATTTATTATAAATCCTTTATTATAAATTAATTTCTTATTTATATTTATTAATAGGTTATTATACCTTAAGGACTTTAATAAATATTAAAAATTAATAATATTAAAGTTATTAAATTAAGATATTATTGCTTAAATATATAATAGCTAATATTATTTTAATATTCACTATATATAATATAAAATAACATCTTAATTTATAATAATAAACCTTTATAAGAAGATAAAGAATTATATTAATTATTATTTAATATATAAATTAAATTAATATAATAATTAAGCTTCGCTAAATAAACTTAAATTAATTATTATATTAAATATTTTATTTTATATTTATATAATAAACTTTATTATAATATTATTAAAGATATTATTAATAAAAATATTATAATAAATAAATATTATTCCTTTTTTTAATACCCTCCTTATAATAATAAATAAATATATTAAGGTATTTTTTTTTATATTTAAATATATATTATATATAGCTTAAGATTAAATTAAGGTTTTACTTATATAAATTTACCTTATTAATTAAAATATATTAATATAAATAATTTTAAATTAAGATTTAAAATTTATATTAAAACTTTAGAAATTAGTTTAGAAATAATTAAATATAAAGCTACTTTTCTTTATTATATATTATTTATAAATTAATAATTTATTAAAATATAAAAATATAATAATAAAACTTACTTTATAAATATTTATTTAAGAGAATCCTATTAAATTATAAATAAAGATAATATTAATATTATAGCTTAATCTTAATAATATATATAATATTATTATTAAATATATAATTAATAAAATGCTATATAATATAAATATTATTATTATATTATAAATAAATAGTTAATATAAGATAATCTTTAAAAATATCTTTTAAGAAGAAGTAAATTTTAATATTATAATAATTTAGATATAAATAAAGCAAAAATATAATTAATAATATAAGCTTATCACCTTTTCCTTAAAAAACTAAGTATAAATTAAGCTTAATAATAGTTATTATTTATTAAAAAATTTATTATAAAAATATTCTTAATATAGGATAGGATTTTTTAAAATTTAAAAAAAAGTAAATAACTTAATATATAAACTTAAGTTTCCTTTATATATAAATAAATATTTAATTATATTAATAATCTAATTTTTACTAGCTTATAAGTTAAAAAGTAATCTATATAAATATAAAGCTTTATTAATAATATTAATTAATATTAATAAAGAGAAGGATAAAAATTAAAGGTATTTAAAGGATTATTATTATTATAAATTAAAAAGATTATTAAATAAGAGAATTATATATTGCGAAAAAAAGATAAAGATATAATACTTAATAAAATAAAAGGATTATTTATATTATTATAATATATAGATATTTAAGGATATATTAAATATAATAGAATTTATTTATAAATTTAATAAATATAAGGAATTAATAAAATCTTTATAAAAAAAAGTATAAAAATAGCAATAATTTAGGTTAATATTATTAAAGCTTAATAAAGTATAAGCTTAGCTTTATTATAAAGTTAATAAATTAAGAAGGGATTATTAAATAATAGCTTAAGAGCTTAATATAATAAAGATTATTAACTTAAGGTAATAATTAGTTAAGTTAATAGCTTTATAAAGTTAAAGCTTTAAATTTAAATTCTTTAAATTATTATATATTAATAATTAAATAAATAAATATATTATTATATCTTTATTATATTTATTAATTATATTATTTTATAATATTTACCTTATTCTTATAATTTATCCTTCTTTAATTTATATAGCTTTTATAATTATTTATTAAATAATCCTTTATATTATTATTACTTACCTTTATTAATATAAAAATAATTAAATATATTATTACTATCTTATTACTTAATATATATTAATAATTATTATATTTTAATAATATAATTATTACCTTTTTATAAAAATATTATAATAAATATTACTTTATTTTAATTATTTATTATATTATATCTTAATCTTTTTTATTTATTCTTTTTATTATAATAAATTAAATTAAAGTACTTTACCTTAATTATTATTATTAATTAAAGATATAATAATATTATAATAATATTTATTAAGCCTTATATATTAATATTCTTTTATAATATTTAGATTTATATAATACTATTTTATTTTATAATAGCCTTATTAACTTTATTTATTTTATTAATTTAATTAGCCTTAAGATTAAGTTATTTTAAAAGATTTATATTAATATATTAAAGGAATAGCTTATTTATATAATAAAGAAAAGGATTCTTAATTTTAAGAAATATATTTAAGAGTTTATTATTTAAATATTTAAGATTAAATTATTAAATAATTATAACTTTATAATTATTAATAAAAAAGAGGTAAAGTATCTTTTAATTTAATACCTATAATTATTATAAATTTATTATAATTAATATATTTAATTTATTAACTTTATCTTTAATTTAAAAATTTAATACTTTAATTTAAAATTTAATATTAAAAAAATAAAGATATAATTATTAAATTAATATAATAATTCCTTATTAAATTATTTAAAAGATATTAATATAAGCTTAATATCTTTTAATATTATAAGTAGTTATAATTTTAATAATAGCGTTAAAGCCTTATGCGTTTATTATAAAGATAAATCTAAGTAACTTATTATATTATATATAATTAATAGCAACTTTAATAATAAAAGTAATATATATTTTATTATAACTTTATTATATATTCTTTATTTTTATTATAATAATATTTATTATTTTATAATAAAGATTTTAAGTTTAATTAGCTTAAATAAATAGCTTATATTTAAAGTTATATAATATCTTAAGAATAATTTATATTCCTTTAATAAAAACTTAATTACTTTAAATAAATATTTAAGCTATAGTTATAATATAGCTAGTTAATTTATATTAAAGAAAAAGACCTTAAATAATAACCTTAAGGTTAAGGTTAATAATATTATAATTAATTATATTAAAATATAAATTATTAATTATAATGCCCTCTTTATTATAAAGAATTGCCTTAATTATTTAATAAAGTATATAAATTAATTTATATTTTAATAAAAGGTTATTCTTTTTAATAATATTATTAATTTCCTTTTTATAATAAAAGATTGCTTATTATATATTAAGGGCTTATAAATTAAGATTTAATTTATTATTAAAGCCCTAAACTTATTTATTAATAATCCCTTTATTATTATTTTAAATATTAAGATTATTATTAATTATTTTAAATATTATTAAGAGTTAATAAAGATAAATTATAATTAATTAATTAAAGATTTAATAAAGTATAAGTTAATTAATATATATCTTTAGCTATATTTATATAAGCTAAAGGGTAAGTATAATAAATATAAATAACTACTTATTGTTTTATATAATAATATTAATAATATTATAATTACTTAAAAAGTATAGGTTTTATATATAATAATTAATAATAAAATTAATATTTAATATACCTTTAATTATTTAAGTAACTTTTTATTAACTTAATTTATTTTATTTAAATTTATATTAATTATTTAATAAATTATAATAATTTATCTTAATAAAATTAAATAATATAAATTTAAATTAACTAATTAAGATTTTATTATTTAAATCCTAGGTATTTATTAATAAATTTATTTATATCTTTATAATTTAAGTATATTAAATATTATTATTATTAAAAAATAACATAATTATATTATTAATAAGAATTATTAATAGAATATTAAGATTATTATATTATATCTTATTATTATTTATTAATTTATTTAATATAAGTTTATTTATTATATTATAATTATTAAAGTTAATGCTATTATAAATAAAATTAAGCTTATTATTAAGCTTATATAAATTATAATTAATTAATTCTAGCTTTCTTTTATAGATAATAATTTTAAGCTAATACTTTTATTTCCTTAATATAAAGTTATTATTAACTTTAATTATAATTTAATTTATATTCCTTTAAAGTATATTTATTATAAATTAAAGGAGAAAGATATAATTATAAAGAGTATTAAGAGTATATTATATTATAATAATAATAAAAAGAAAAAGTATTATAAGAAAGTTAAGGTTAATAGCTTCTTTAATATTAATAATCCTTTTAACTTTATAATTAAGTCTTAAATAATATAATATTAATATTATAATCTCTTTATTATAAGTAATAATTATTATATTTATATTATTATTAATTATAGCTAGCGCGCTTATATTTAGCCGGTGCATTAATATTAATTATATATCCTTATATATATATATTTTTATAAAATAATCCTTATCTTTATAGCTTAATAAAATTAATTAAGTAGAGTTGAAATAATGCTTTACTTATATTTATATTAATTATAATATTTATATGCTTTTAATATTAATATAATTTTAATATTTATATATTATAAATATTTATATAATTATTATAATAATATATTCTTAATAATTTCATTATTTTATTATATAATAATAAGCCGCTTATTATAATATTAACCCTATATAATATTTAATTACTTATACTTTATATTATAATTATATTATCCTTTCTTAAAGGAAAATCTTTTCTTATATTAAGGGATATTATTAAAAACCTAAGATATTTTTATTATAATATAATAGCTAATTAATTTTAAAGAATTTTTAAAAAAAGTATAGAGAATTCCCTTTATTATATTTTAGTAGGTTGAGCCATTATATCTTAATAAAGAAGATCACTATATTATAATAATATTTTCTTTAGTATTTCTTTAAGAAAGATTTAGAATTTATCTTTATTACTCTTATCTTATAATATACTTAATATTTATTATATTATATCTTACTTAAGTTATATATATTTTATATTATTTAATTATTTAAATAATATTTATTTTAATTAAATAAAGCTTAGCTATATTAATTATTATATATAATACTTAGCTAAATATAAATATTATATTTTCTTTATTATTATTATTTTTATAAATAAAAAGCTTATTAAGCTTTTAAAGATTAATATTTTTTATAAGGTAAATTTTTATTCTTAAATCTTATATTTATAATATATTAATTCTTTACTTTTTAAATTATTATAATAATTTATTTATTTATTTATAAATAACTAAAGCTTAATATTATTATCTTTATTAAACTAATAAGCTTAAATAATAAAAAGAATAAAAATAAGAATAAAGATAATAAGCTTATTAATATTACTATATTATATATTAAATATAAATATAAGGTAATAAAAAGGGTTATAGCTTTTTTAAATTTAATCTTTAAATAATTTTTATCTTATTATTATACTTAATTATTTTACTTAAAAAGCTTTATCTTAATAAATTAAAAGTTTTATATTCTTTTAAAACCTTCTTTATATTATATAAATTAAATATATATTTAAAATACTTAAATTATATTCTTAAAAATACTTTTATTAATTTATTTATTAATATAAGCTTTATAAATAAATACTTAACTTTAAAAAAGCCCTTTATATATTTTTATTTAAGCTATATATTATAAATATTAATATATTAAAGCTTTATTAATACTTTCTTATATTTATTAATAATTAATTAAATTATTTACTTATTATTATTATAAAATCTTTATATACTTCTTATATTAAAAGATAAATCCTTAAATAATTATTTTAAAGTTATAAGCTTCTTTTTAATATATATTATATTTAAAAACTTTGCCTTAATAATAAATATAATAATTATATCTTAATAAATAACTTTTTAATAAATTAAATTATTATAAAATATTATAATATATTTATAAAATAAATACTTAATTTCCTTATTATTTATAAAATAAATATTAATAATAAAGATTAAAGCTTTTAAATTTTTATTATTATATTAAATAATTAAAAAATATATATTATATAAATAAATAATATATTAATTAGCTATTTTTATATACTTAAGCTTAGGATTTAATAAATATTAAAATAATTAAGTAATTATAAAGATTATATTTATTTAAATTATTATTATAATATATAAAATTAAGCTTATATATTCTTAATATATTTTAATTTCTTACTTAATTATTTAATTTTTATATTTTTTAAATAAAATACTTAAAATTAATATATTTAAAAGTATATCCTTAATTAAGCTAAAATACTTAATAATCTTCTTAATATATAAATTATAAATTAAATAAAGCTTTTAGCTATTTAATTATATATAATATATATTTTAAGATATTATTTAATTATTCCTTAATTCTTAACTTTATATATTTTAATTAAATTATTAATTATTTTATAAGCTTTTAATTTATAATCTTAATAATAAAAAATTAAATAATTATTAATAAAGAATATTATAATAATTATTTTATATTTATTTTAAAAAAGATATTTATTTTCTTTATTTAAATTTAATTTAAGCTTTTAAAATATCTTTATAAACTTTAAATATTATAATAAAGAAATATCTTTTAGCTTATATAAGATATTAAATAACTTAAGATATTTCTTATATTTTTTAAATTTATTAAAAAGCTTATAAAAGATAAATTTATTATTAAGCTTAATATTTAAAAAAGTATTAATTATATTAAATTATTTAATTTTCAAATTATATTAAGTAGCTATAATTATAGCTATTTAAAATAACTTTATAATAAATATAGTTATATATATATTTTAAAATATATTAAATAATTATAAATCTTTATATATATAAAGATATATTTTATTATATTTTAAAAAGCTATTTTAATCTTATTTATATATAAAAACTTAATAAAATAAAAGGATCTTTTTATATATTAAGCTCCTTTTTATTATATATTATATTTTTATTTAAATTTAAATATATAGTTTTTTTTATATTATTTCTTTAAAGAAATTTATAATTAAATAATTTAAAAGCTTTTTTTATTTATTTAATAATAATTTTAATAACTTATTTTTATATATCTTAACTTTTTAAATTAAGCTTATATTTTTTTAAGTTATTATATATTATTATATAATAATAAAGATTATTATATATAAAGTTTTATATATTTAATTATTTTTCTTTAAAAAGTTTTATTAATTAAATAAAAAGATATTAAAGAAATATAATTATTTATAAGTTCTTAAGATATTAATTAATTTATTTTTAAAAAATATTATAATAAAGATTTTATTATATTTTAATAAAAGTTTTTATTAATATTAGCTTACCTTTATCCTTAAATATTACTTTATTTATTAAGAATTATTTTATTTAAATTAATTATATTATAATAATAAATTTATATATATTATAATAATATTATTAATATATTCTTTTTTAAAGAAAAAGCTTAATATATTTATTTTTAAAATTTATATTAACTTATTAATTAATTTATTATATTTTATATTTATAAGCTTAATTTACTTTATTTTTTTAAGCTATTTATCTTTTTTTAAAGTTTAAATCTTTAAATTAAAAAATAATATTTTATCTTTTAAGTATTATAATATTAATTTTAATATATTTTTTAAACTTAATAATCTTAATAAATAATTAGTTTTTATTCTTAAATTTATAAATAATATATTTAAAGGCTTAAATATTTATTAACTTTTATTTATATATTATTATTTAAGATATTATTTAATATTAAGTATATAACTAATTAATATAACTTTTAATTTTTTTTTTTTTTATAATTTTAAATAATAATTTATCTTATTTTATAATATTAAAGTATTTATCTTTATTTATAAATTTATTAAAAATTTATTTATTAAAAATAATATTCTTTATATAAATAATCTTATTAAGTATTAATATTTATATTAAATAAATATTAAATACTTTATATTTAATAAAATATTTAATATAAGTATATAAAAGTATTTTAAAGTTATATCTTTAATACTTTATTTTATAATCTTTTTATAATAAATATATTTAATAGCTATAAGTAAAAATATTACCTTAATTTAAATAAAGCTTTATTATAAGCTTATAAACTTAATAAGGAATATATTAATAAAAGTATTATATAAATTATATCTTTAAAGCTTAATATAATATTTATTATATTTTTATTTATTATAATAATTTATTAAATAAATAAATTATTATAATACTTATATAAGGCTATAATTACTTAAAAAGATTAGCTTTTATATATATTTTAATAAACTTAATAATAATTTCTTATTTAATATACTTAATATCTTTATTTAATTTATAAATATATATTAATATAAGCTTAATCTTTATTTTAATATTCTTATATTAATATTTATAAAGAATATTATTATATATAAAGATTATAAATATATTATTATTTTATTAAATTTTATAAATTATAAGCTTATATTTAACCCTTATTATATTTATAAAGTTTTTAAATATTAAAAATATATTCTTAATACTTTTTATATTTAATAATATTATAAAAAGTATCTTAAAGTATTTATTCTTAATTATTAATAATTAATTTAAGTCCTTTAAATTATATAAAAAGTTAAATAAATCTTAATAAATATATTAAAAAAAATACTTTATATAATTTTTAAAGACTTATTTTAATATAATATACTTTATATATATTATAATATAATATTTATATTTTATATATAATATATTATTAATCTTTACTTTTTAAGTTATTTAAATTAATATTCTTAAAATATTTAGCTTTAAATATCTTAATTTTAAATATTAAATATACTTTAAGTCTTCTCTTATTAATAAAAGCTACTTAATTATATATTTTAAAATAATAAAAATTATAAAAATTATAATTTTAATATTATTTAATAAAATAAATAAAAAGCTTAAATAAATAAAAATAAGCTTATATTTAATAAAGATTAAGTTATATTTATATTTTAGGTTTATAAATATTATACTTTTCTTAAATATCTTAATATAAAGGATATAATTAATACTTAAATATTATATCTTTATTTTATTTCTTAAATAAGCTTTTAAAATAATATTTATATAAAAGCCTTTAATAATTATAATATTTATAAATATAAGATTTATAATCTTAAATTCTTTTTTTATAAATAATATATTTTTAAGTATTTAAATATTCTTTTTTAAGATTAAGAATAAGATAATATTTATTTTTATAAAGTTTCTTTATTTAATAAATTAAAAAGATCTTAGTTTAAATAAATCTTTTATATTAATAAAATATAAAGCTTTATAATTATTTAATAAGATATTTTAAGAAAGCTAATATAAAGTATTTTAAATTATAAAATAAATCTTAAAAAGCTTTAAAGTTTATTTTTCTTAAAAGAATATATTAAGTTTTTTAAAATAAAAAGGCTTTTATTATTTCTTTTCCTTTTTATTTTATTTATTAATTTAATTAATTTAGCTATTTTTAATTTAGCTAATCTTTAAAAATTAAATATAAAGCTTAATTTATTTATTAAGCTATAAGTATTTCTAAATCTTATTTATATAAATAAAGGCTAAAGAATTATAACTAAGCTTATAAATAAATAATAATAATCTTTTTATTATTTATTTTAATAAAATATACTTTTTAAATAATTAGTTATATTATATATATTTCTTTTTTTTATATAAATATTAATAATAAACCTTACTTTAATTATTTTATAAAGTTTATTATAAATTCTTATAAAATATTATAAATATAATAAGTTTTTTTATATAGCTTAATTCTTAATATTTAATAATCTTAAATTATTTTTTAAGCTTCTTAAGAAATAATAATATATTCTTTAGCTTATTATTCTTAATTAAGTTTTATAATATTCTTTTAGCTTAATTAAGAATTATTTAAGCTTTTATAATATTTAAAAAATCTTTATTAATAAATATATCTTTAATATTAAATAAATAATAAATATATATTTATTTATATATTTTAAGCTATTAAGTATATTATTTAAAAGAATTAATATTTCTTATTTATATAATTATTAAAATTATTTAATATTTATTTATTATAATAATTATTATATTTTTATAAAAAAATATAAAAATATCTTTTAATATTTTAATTAATATTTAAAGTATAAAGGGCTTATTAAAGCTAAATACTTTAATTTATATAAAAAAAAGTAAATAGTTATTAATTATATAATTTATTTAATTTTAAATAAAATATTAATAGCTTATAAATATATTAAAAAATAAAGAACCTTTAGCTTATTTCTTAAATTATTTATTAAGCTTCTTTTAAGTAACTTTAATATTTAATTTTATAAGTTTAATTAACTTAAGGCTATATTTTTTTAATAAGAATATAAATATCTTTTATTTATAAATAGCTTAAAGATAGTTAATTTAAATATTTACCTTCTTTTTATTAAAAAGATTATTTAAATTAATATATTTTAAAAGGTTTAAATTATTAATTTTTTAAATAAATAAATTAAAATTAATAATAAATTAAATATCTTTAAATTTATTATAAAATTTAAGTTATAAATATTATAATAAAAAGCTTTTTTAATTATATAAAAATATTAAGTTAATAAGAATATAATTTATATTATTTATAAATATAATAAATTTATATAAAAATAAATTAATTATAAGAAAATAAATATTTAAATAATAAAAGAAGAAGCTTAGAATATTTATATTTTAAGGGATTTAATTAAAGTTAAGCTTATAACTATTATAATTCTAAGTAAGGTATATTAAATAAAGTAAGTTAATTAATTTCTAAGCTATTAAAAATAAGCTTCCGAAGTCACTATATATAATAGACCAGAGCTCCACAATAGCAGAGCCCCGTGCTCGTGACAGAAAGCAGATCGGAAGAGTCGAACACCGAGTCGTCTGAGACTTCATGACCCAACAGCATGGTAGGGGTGGCGAGTAATTTGCTGTTTGGTGCAAGAGACAAAGAAACGTCATACCCAGGATTGAAAGCCGATCTCCCAGGTGAGAGGTCAAGGTTCATCATCTCTAAGAATCTGTCAGTGACATGCTTTATACAGTATGGAGAGGCCAACTTACGGACGAATGTATTTGAAAAGGCCCAAATCGGTAGTGACGGAAGGTGTAGCATCATTTGTGCCTTTATACATTCCCATAGGGCAAGACAGGTTGATGGGACGGGATTGTTTGCAGAAGATGTCTGCAGGAGAGATTGCTGAATGAACCCTTGCCCACCGTCCAGATAGGCAATGCCATTTGGGAGAGTACTGCGTTCGGGTGCCAAGGACAGCTCTTGTGACTGCATGGTTGTGATAGACCCATCTCGTGGCCCCGAGATGTTAAAAGGCGAGTGCGGACCCTGAAGCGACGGTTCAGACCGCGGAGTTTGGACAAGGATATCTGCAGGAAGAGGGCTGGGAGGATCTATTTCAACAATGTATCAGTACGACTATTTCAGAAATAGGATTGATCGAGCTCACCAGGTTGGAGATCAACAATAGCACCGGCGCGTCTTAGATACCTCCAAACATCTTCCCATTCGATTTTCTTGTTACCAAGAATTACCTCAGTATCTTTAATCATTTTCTTCCATCTCTTGTCACCTTTCTTTCCATTCGTCTTTTCAACTCCGTTTCCACCTCTGTTTCCATCTCTCACTGGGGTGGGGTCTTTAAGTCTGTAACGGGCAATGTGTTGGTATATCTTCGCCCACTCTTCGTTCTTGACGGTTTTTCGAATGCCAACGTTTCCAAGCTTCTCAATCAAGGTCTTGGGCCTGCCTGGACGTTCAGCATGTGATCTCAATTCACGATTGTATCAAGCAACAGGCACATCTAGCCACACAAAACATTGATTTGGTCCCATGAAGGTGACTTACTTCAATTTTGGGAATCCAGGCGTTGATTCCATAAACTTCATTACTTCTTTGAGGCCTGTGGTCTGGTACAGACGCCGGATTTTGGACTCATGGCGTTGCCAGATGTCGTCTGCATTGTCCCCTAGGGGCTCCTCGGAGATGGGGACGTTCATGATGTGTTGCTAAGGAGAGAGGAATGAGGAATGTGGCCGGTGCAAAGAGAAAACGATATTGAACAGTTACAAGGTTGTTGGCAAGAGAGCACTGCAGCAGAAGTAAGGGGTGCCCCGGAGTTTATAGTTGGAGACGACTGGGTACGTACCTAGGTACACATGTACTACTCCGCGTGATGTGCCTAGTCGCTGGGGTTGTTTCGACCGAGGCGTCTGCTTCAGCCACAATCTCCTCGAATATTGACTGGAATTCTGTTACACAACAGACAGTGCTGACTGGAATACGCCTTGGGGGCACCCACGTCGGGCAACGGCAAGGATACGTCTGCTAGCTTGCCAGTGGACGCACAGTCACATCCCAACGGAGCGTGCCCATGGGGTTTAGTAGCTTCTGGCCTTGGCACCCACCTGCCGCCGAGCGTCAGAATCGACCAGACTTCTGGCAGGCGTCACCTCCTGCCTCCCGCAAGTGTCCGGAGACGACCCGACACCAATTATATCCTGCTCAGCTACAGGGGTCCGGCAGACATCTTCGGTCGCACGAACGACATAAAGGGGCAAAAGGAACATTGTCTGATTAGATTAGCTGGACAATCAGGCTGTGCTGAGAGAAGCTAGCTGGCTGAGTGAGGTAGGCCTGCAACCAAAAATCGACCACATTTCGATGGTCAAAGCTTGGTGCAACCACATTGGCTACGCAAAGTGACGAGCAAGAATAAGTAATTATCTATAAATACCGATGGTAACCTCTCTTTCTTCCAAATAACTCACCAGCCTTTACACCACAATATCTAGCAACCAGTCAGTTTCACGTCGATCTACATTTGAACATGGCATTGAAGACAAGCGCAACACCCTACATCGCTCTTTTGAGCCTCATAGTATCAGTCGTCCCAGGTTTCTTTTGGCTTTACCGAAGAATGACTCGACATAACAAGAGCGGCGAGAATGATCGATGAGAAACACACCCCAGTCTTATACCTATCTACAATAACGAGCGCCGATTATCGCCTACCTTTTTCTATCTTGAAGAGTCTCGCTGTCGACAGGCATGGATTTTGCAACAAGACGTGTTCGTGAATCTGTCTGGCCATGTCTCACCATCCTCTCACCAAACTCCCGGTTATCCCGTCGCCGCTCAGGACCCTGGAAGTCGAGTTGTAAGCCTGGGTGCCCGACTATCCGATACGAGTAAATCATCATTCAGTAGCTGACAAACCCCTCTGCAGAGCCCCGTTGATATGTGGTATGAGCGTGACACTGCCTAGAACCTTGTGTTCACACGCCTTCGCATGCGAAAGGTCACCTTGAATTCTTACTTGTTGCAGGGTTTCTGGAAAGGTACCCGATGGTGGAGAGATAGGCAGTGCAAAGACTATGATTTCGTACGAGTCCAGTACTTATTGCTACCTTATTAAGTTATGCTAAGAGTATGAATATATAGACTATTTGTATTTTTTGAGTTCCTCTACTAAGCTGGAACGACAATGATTGTCCCAGTGAGTATTTCGCAATGGTGTGAGGCAAGGACAGCTTCTCGAGCCCAGGCCCCATGCGTCAGGGAAGGGCTGGGTCTTCATTTGGCTGGGCAACGTCTGGTGCGACGAGCTTCAGCTCATAGGTTCTGTCCACTCAGGACAAAAGTGCTACCTGCTTCAGCGGTTTTAGCTTTCAGGATTGCCTCCATCATGCTAGGTATACATTCAGTCTTGCTTCTTGTTCTTAACAGAGCCCCACTCCATCGCAATGCTCCCAACCATCGTCATGCACGTCAAGCCCACGGCCAGGTACCACGTCTGCATCAAGCTCTTGTCCAGGATCCCCAAAGCTTTGCCCAATTCGTCCGGACCTACAAGTGATCTCAATTCCGTCAGTCCCATGTTGTTCACGGCGTTAGGGCTCAGTCCAGGCACCAACACCGTCAAGTTCTCACTGAGCCGGTTCAGAAAGATTGTCTGCGCGATTGCAAGGAAGACGGCAGGCCCGAAGTTCTGGGCAAAGTATATGATCGCGATGCCTGTAGATGTGTCTTTCACGGGGAGCATCGTCTGCACCGCGCTCTGCGGAGCGTTGAATCCGATGCCCCCGGCGAAGCCCATGGCCAGACAATAGCCGGCAATATTTTCCAGGGCCGTACTTGTCGTGAACGTCGTCATCAGGCCCGCAAATATAGGCATCAGGACACTGGAAAATAGCATGAAGGGAACGTAGTAGCCTAATGCACTGACGCCTGCACCGTGCATCAACATCGCGATGAGGAAGCCGGCCATCAGAGGAAGCATCAGGTAACCGGACTTGGTGGCGCTATATGCGCGGACAGACTGGAAGTAGGTAGGCAGGTAGTACTCAAACACGTTCATGGCCGCATTCGTGCACGACGCGAAGACGAAGCCAGCGAGGACGGACCTGTTGCGCAGTATGCCGGGAGGGAGGGTGGCCTTCTCTCCCCGGCGCTTCTGATCATAAGCAAACAGGGCGAACAGCACCGCGGCAGTGACGAACAATCCAATGACTGTTCCACTGTTCCACGGGTACTTCGTGCCGGCCCACGACAGCGCGAGGAATAGCGAGGTCAGGGACGGAATGAAGAGCACGTTGCCGACGAGATCAAGCTCAATAATCTTCTGCTTGAGTGTAAGAGTCGAGCGGTCCTTCACGTCAACCCTGAGGGCAAAGAAGATGATGGCCAAGCTCAGTGCACCGATCGGGAGGTTGATCCAGAAGCACCACCGCCAAGAAACGCTGCCGACAATGAGCCCGCCGACCGACGGCGAAGAAATATTCGCCAAGGCCTCGATGCCGCCCAACAAGCTCACGACAAGCGGCCTCTTGCGCAGCGGCACGACATGCACAAGCATATAGAAGCACCCCTGGATGGCACCCGCCGTGCCCAGGCCGCAGACGGCGCGGCTGACGACGAAGACCGTGGACGACGGCGCGGTGGCGCCCATCAGGGAGCCCAGCATGAAGACGACGATGCTGCCCATGAAGGCCGGCCGCAGCGGGAACAACGTGTAGATCCTGCCGAACATGAAGGCGAAGCTGCACGCGCACAGCCGGAACGCGCTCGAGTACCAGCCGACGTCGGCGACGGTGTGGAACTCGTCCGTGATGGAGGGCACGGCTGTGGCGATGATGGACATGTCCAGCCCGATAAAGGCCAGGACCATGGCGTTGCAGAGCATGATCAGCCAGAAGCGGATGCCGGTTGGGTACGTTGTTTCGTCTTCGGCGGCGACGACGCCGGACGAGGGCCCGTCGGGTGGGTTGTCTTCGATCCGCAGGGGCTCCGTTGGCCGTCCGGGCCGGGAAAAGGGAGATGCATCGTCTTTGTGACTGGGACCTTCTGACACTGCAGGCAGGGATATCTGGATCACTTCGGTGGCCATGGTGGTGGTATAGCTTCTATTGATTTTCTAAAAAGCTTCTGTGTTCTTGGGATCTGAGGCTGCTCATTTTATAGCTTGTTGTGGACCTCGTGCATGCAGAACGGGTCTTCGATGTTGACATACATGTCCTCTAGGGCGTGACGCGGAAGCTTACATAGAGCGAGCTTGGTACCGTGCAGCCGGCACAAGCTAGGGGGATGAGCACCGATTCTGGTCGGAGCTGCACCACGATGATAACGCGCTATCGCTGATTCGGCCGGCCGTTGGGGTCGTTGGATTGAACCAGTTGATGACAGGTAAGACGGAGGAATTGACGTTGGTGCTCCGGAAAGGCTTCCGATAACGCGGCGCCGAGAGTCCACATCATGAAGTTCGCATCCAGGTCATCCAGGTGCAGCTTCAGGACATAGCGTTGATGTAATGGTGTATGAGGAAAGTATATGAGAGCTCGTGATCAATAGTGGTGCGTTGGTAGGTCCATCTCGATCCAATCCTCAGTGTTACTGGATGGACCTAACCAGTGCAGCCGGGATCAACATGTGAAGTCAACCGTTGGATTGTGTTGTATGTAACCCATTGTGTCTGGATGCATCTGGCTGTCACATTCATTAATCTTTTCTCCATTGTTTCGAAACAGCCAGCCTTCGATGTCACCTTTTCTAACAGAAACAGGACAAAAAAAGAATGAAATGAGGTCGACCGCATTTACTATCGGCCGCATCGATGTCACTCCGTCATGATGCCAAGAAACGCCAAAAGCTGGTCCGCCCCCCTAAACAAGCATGGACAGTGACGTGACCTAATTTAAACTTTGGCCACTACCCGTCCACGGACCCCCACCACCTAAGGAGGACCTAGCTCTGATATAGCCGCTAACGAAGAAAACAAGGCACATCCAGATGGCACTTGATATAGACGAGTAATTAGCAGCATCCGGAAAGGGGCCGCTGACCACGTTAATAGAGCCTCAGCGCTCCCTCACGTGAATCAACAACATGACTTCACCCTTTCACATCGCGAGGGGCCTCGTTCTTTGCATCTCATCCGGCTCATCGGACATCACAGTCACGCCCACCAAGATGCGCCCCTCGACGTGCAGCTCCACACTACCGGTCGTCAGCCTCCTCTGGCTCGCACTCTTGGTCCACCTAGCCCAGTCATGGGGCTGGGGTCCATATGACAACGAGTGGAGGAAACACGTCCAGCCCGTCCACCATCCGGAGCTCGTCTACCGGGTCGTCGTCCCGCGCAACGGATCCACGCCGACATTCAGCGGCAACGGCACCTATACTAGGGCAAATGCAACGGGCGCAATCCCACTGAGCACCGCACGGCCAACCCCTGTCGCCAACTCCAGCATCGATACCTCTTGCGGCGAGGATTCTCCCTTATACAACCTTCAAATATCCCGGGCCGACGGGAGCATCTTCAACGGATGGTGGCTCAAGCTTTCGGGCAACCAGGCCCTCTTCACCTCACAAAAAGAAAAGGCGACCGGATTCGGCGTGAATCGGGGGACGAAGCATCTCTGCATCCCGAAAGCTACAAACTTCCCATTGATCGCGATCGTCGAGACGAGGCTGGACATCGGCCCGCTGTATTTCCTTGACGCAAATTTCTCGACTGGCTATCGCCCGGACTATGAGCCGGTTGTGTGCGACAGCCTCGGCGATGGATCGCAACTTTCATGTTCTCAAGGGAGGAGGACGGCTTGGTCGGGATGTGGGTTGCAGCTGGAGCTGGGGTCAGGGTCGATCTCGAATACGACGGGCGGCGCAGGTGGCCAGAACTGTTCATCTATCGCTTTGAATGCCTTTCAGGCATCAAGTAGCGCACTGTCTTAGGTGTCAAGAACCAATAATGATTAATGAACCAAACACTGATACCCGGATATCCTCATCACTGATGCCTGTTCGTGTCCGTGATGCGCTTTTGAGCCCAGTAGCGCACTCCTAAGGCAGATTTTGAGGAAGTGTAGAATAATGAAAAAGCTTCAATTCATCAGGAGCCAATACCGCAGCTACGAAACGGCTTTGTCCCTCCAATCCTCGCCACTAAGTTTCAGGTAGTCACACCTCCAATGAATTACTCCTTGCCTTGACCCTAAGGAGACGCACAGTCAAGCGAGGGAATGTGTTGTTCAACACTTCGGGATAGATTAGAGGTCAAAAAAAGTAACAACACACCCAAGTCCTGAAAATCTTCTGCTATGATCGTCACTCTCTCAAAGCCTTTGCAGGCTCTTCTCTCATAAAGCGTAGACGGTCCAAGTTGAAGCTTTTTTTGAAGTCATACTGAGTACCAGGCAAACTGAGAATCCAGTCATCACTTCTGACGGAGATATTGGTAGTGAAGCTGTTCACAAATGGCAAAAGCAGATGTAGTAGTCTCCTGACGGAGCCGGCACGGGGACATGCGAGTCCAGGCCTTCCCGATAGGCAAAACTTGAAGTGATGCTGCAGGCGGGAAAGTCAGTGGGATGGTGTCTGGACATAGCCCCGCGCGTGACGTGCACGTCAACTTCTACTTCGATGCGTTGCCCGGCCACGGAACGCGTCGAGTCTGGCGGGGTCGGCGCGCAGGCCCTGGTGATGGATATAAAAGTCCAAAAGCCCACCAGCGCATCATGGAAACTCACGGTCAATCCCCTACCCTTCAACATTTCAGCAAGACCACTACAACCACAGCACGCCATCATGGTCTGCACCCGGAAGAAAGACTACGGCGATGCGCCGCCGCCGAAGAAGCGGATGCCCTCGTCGATTCGGAAAATTACCATCGCCGTCAAAGGACCTGATGCAGTGCCTGAGGCTGGTCTCTTGGATGACACTCGAGGCACGCTCGAGAAGTCTCGCAACAACACACAGATCCCTTACACGGAGTTCACTTTGTTCCAGAAACTTCCGTGTGAATTGCGCCTCATGATATGGGAAGCATCAATGACACCTCGCCTTGTCCCGGTCGTGCCCAAAAGCAGAAGGAGCACTGGCAGATTTCGTTTTCCACGAGGCAAGAAGATCCTCCCTGCTCTGTTTTCCGTCAACAAGGAGTCTCGATACTGCGCCCTTCGTCACTATACTTTGAGATTTACCATCGCTCTCACCGTGGACCAAACTGGACTGCACAAATGGGATTGTCCGAACTTCAAGGGCACCACGCACCGCGCGCATGTCCTCATGTCACCTGATGACACTCTTGGTTTGATCGGCTGGGAAACCCTACATTTGGGACACAAAATGAGATTTCGAGTCGAGAAAGGAAATGAGACAAGTCCCTGGGAGAACTGTCCGATCAATCATGGAGCGGAGCCAGAAGTAAAAAAGGTGGCATTCTTGGGACGCGGCGTCGCGTGGCACCCGCAAAACTTCGTCCACAACGTCAATTCCATGTTCTCGTGGGATTTGGACTTGATCCTTCATACAAAGTCTACCCATGCCAGGAAGCTGAATGCCCCTTCGGACTCTTGGTACCTTTGGGAGGCACCTTCACTTAAGCAAGATGTCTTGATTCAATCACGCAACTTCAATGGGAGCGTGGAAGATTTGGGAAATTGGCTGATGTACAGGGCTCAACATTGGATGGACTTTGCGCCGCGGAGCCGTTACTGGACCGGAATGCCGGACATTTTTGCGTTGAAGCTTGTGAAGAAGCCGGAATAGATTCTCAGGCCCGTAGACTTCGTGCCAGTGGAGTCCGCAAATTTCGTTTGGAAGATCCTTGATGACTTGCGCATCGCGCGAGTGGGTATGGAGTGAGCGACAATGGGACCGTCGAGACTTTTAGCCAAGGTGAGCTACATCCCGCAAATCATCCTGTCTTGCTAATGACTCTGATCCTTTTGACAAAGGTTAATAAAACGATCACATTCAGCCACAACGACCTACTTGGTGATGCCAGGGTACATGCCGCGATTTGAGTGGAAAAGACTACAGCAAAGCAGACCAGAATGGATCGCGGACTTAGTTCATCGGAAACACTGTGCTATGGCACCCTCGAAGCAAATTCCTTTCCCAACATGGATGTAATTGCCCCCATCTCCAACCTGGTTCAGAGCTTGGCAGGAACAAGAGAACACCGGGTCTGCCACCCCGGCAGATATCACTTCACCTCCCAGACCGATTGGGGCGAGTCAAGAGGGGTAAATACGAAGGCACCGGCCAGTACATACCATGGCAGTGAGCCATCCAGATCGGAAGGGGAGTCTGGTATTGTCTTTCCAGAGACACAGAAAAGAAATGGACAGAATGGCAGTAGAGATGTGGAAAGCCATTCGGGACGGTTCGGAGGAGCAGCTTGGTTTGGCGCTTTACTGCCAACCTTGGAAGCTCTGGAGGCTTGGCTCGTCTACCACTGACAGAGCAAACATTGGCGACTCAATGCAGAGTCGACCAGTTTCTTGGTGTTTAGCAGTATATTTACCTGTCATTTCTTCGCAGTGTCCCCTCAACAAGTCTCTTTGTGCTGTATTACCACTGGTTTACGGAACGTCAGAGGCCTTGTTGTTTCTGAATCATGCTTATGTTGGTCTTCTCCCTCTACTTGCTTGTAAAATGACTTCTGCATGCATGCGTATGTGGATACCGCACACACTTAAGAGCTCAGTCGTCGTAATGCAGTGAGAAAATGATGAGCCCGAGAGCAGCCCATCACCTAATGAGTGGGAAGCAGTCTCGAGCCAACACTTGCATTGCACCTGAACAATAATCAATCAGAGAAACGCATAGATAAGCTATTGGCTTCAATGGAGCTATTCAATTCTGAAAACTGAACGATACACAAGCAATTTACTGTGAATGGTCCTCTCCACATCTGATGCACTCCACGCACTAGGATCTATTGAATTCGTTTTATGGGTAATGAAGCATCACATTCAATCGATCCTCCGCAGGCCCTGCACTCACATCATATGAACTGTGTGGAACTTCCCACTGATGCATACACGGTTTTGGTGGATTTTGTTTCGATGACCTTTTTGTATTCACTTCTCTACAACTTGTTTATAATCCCCGCCGAACGGCGCTTGGTCTTTCCCTCTCTTTTTCAACCAGCCTCTATCCCTGGTTGAGATGACTTGTCCCCGAAATCCATAACTCCACAGTCAAAAGGCTCATCATATATCCCAACTCGGCATTCTTCTCACATTCCACAGACCATCATAGTGCTCTCCACTCCTATTTTGATGTCTGGTTCCAGAAGTTTAGCTATGGCAGCTACCAGGCACGACCATGGCGGCGAGGAACAAGGTACATCTCACAGTAGCAAGGTCGCTCTCCAAGGCTTCGTGGACTTTGCAATCGAGGCCTAGTTAAACTGAAAGCTAACAGAAGCGTCTCAGTTGGAAAGTCATTCCAACCGAACGAAGCAATGCATGAGCACATGCCACTTGCAACCGGAAAACCCTCGTGCCACGAAGGTCACCCAAAACAGCACATCACCTTCAGCGATCTACCTGCTGAGCTTCGGAACATGATCTGGAAGGCGGCACTCGTGCCGCGCGTGATCGTACTCAAGCCACAAGACCAGACCGCCGAGACCGATTCGTCCACTGAGATCGACTTCAACAAGATCCCAGGAATGCTGTTTGCCAACCGGGAGAGCCGACTCATTGCTCTGCGTCATTACGACCAGAGGTTTACCCTCACGTTCTCCGAGCGGGTGCCTACCCAGCCCGATGGGTCAACCAGCCGCCACATGTGCCGGATCCCGGTTATCATGTCAACCCTCGACGAGATCGCGTTTTCTAGGTCCCAGATCCGTGCCCAGATTAACGATTATGGTCCCTTGAGTATCTCGATCGACGCGGCACCTGGGGCACTAGAACCTCGGATTGAGCGTTTCTCGCTGCTCGGTGACAGTCTCATGCGTCACGGCATCAACACAGAGCATCTAGCACGGCTCCTCAACCCCAAGACCCCAGAGTGGGAATCCACCATCATCAATTTCGATGTCTACGCCACTCGATATATCGACTGGAGGCCGTTCAACCGATACCAAGAGCCCGGGCTCTCCGGAAAGCACCGGAACGGCGTGGAGTCTCTCTGCATTCAATTCGAATCCTTTCGTGCTATGACTGTCGACGAGTGGTTGAGATCAGGGTTCAGTTCTTGGTGCCGCCATGAAATGTACTTCGTGGACAATGGGTACTTTGACGCTTGCGTCTTCGATCCCACTTGGCCCAATTCATTGAATCATTGGTAGGGAGCGACATCAAGAGCGATCAATGAGATCATGCGGGCCACAGAACGTGTTCTGGACACGATACGGGCTTATTTTGGTCTGATGCATCACCAGAAGATGTCTGCCCAGCTGCAGGATGCAGTACCCGTAGCCAGCGGCCACAGAGATCTGAGGCGGGTCATGGATATCGAGAAGGGGTGTTTTGATTACTTGACGCCAGAAGGGTGCCCGTTTGGGTTGCACCATGAAGAGTGGCACGCTTGCATGGTGATGCTGCTAAAGCATCAAGGACAACCCTCGGTGTCCAACATAGGGACACAATGAAATTATCTCCTTATATTTTGCAATGCATCAGCGTGGTGCTTTGTGACATCCACTGACTAATTCTCTCCCACCGTAGCCACATCGCAAAGACATGTAACCAAGCTGTCTGTTGGCTACTGACGACTAGTTCAGTAATCACCGTTCATCTGCGGAACATTTTAAAAGACACTGTGAAAAGAACAGCATGGTTGCTTTTTTCCTGGTGTAATTTGGGTTCCTCCTGGACGTCAACATCAGCACTCAGTTTCCTATTACAAAGTCTAAGCCCACTAGCTGAACATCCACAAAGACATGAGTAATTAAGTCGCGGCTTCCACTACACGAATTGACCATGTGCTTGCTGGAATACTGAAGCTGTCGCCGTTATATGAGCTTGTGACTAAAAACCCCAGGGTGGTGACCATGCTGCTCAGTAGCAAGTCCGCAAAACGGTACAGTGACTTGGAAAAACTGGTATCCCGCGGTATTCGACTCGTAACATCACACGTCAAGAAGGCAAGAGGGGGCGTGACTGGGACTATTGTTTCCTTATCAAAGAAGCCGTCAATTATCTACGGTCATAATCTGCCCCTGAGTCCCCTAGTCCTCAATGCGCAACAAGACAGCATTGATTACGCGCAACATCAACGGTCACTACCAAGTCGCCCTTCTGAGTAGCTCACATCGTGCCTGAAAACCTAGAAACAACACATCTCCGTCCAAAATCATGGATCTCCTGGCTTGTGCAGCACTTGCCTTGATCACCAGCCTACCGAGTGCTCACCTCGGATATTCTGGTGGCCCCAAAGAGACCACACGATTCCCACTATTTGCCGTCAGCTTTGTCTTCCACTACCTATCTCTGAAGTTTTATCGCATTTTTCTCTACCACAAATACTTTTCTCCCCTTCGTCACCTACCCGGCCCCACAGATAACCACTGGTTTCTGGGCCAAGCTCTCCACCAGGTTAACGCCGACACACCAATGTCCTTTCCGGTCAAGTTGTCAAGACAGTACCCAGAGGCCCCACTCATTCGTTATCTCAGCCTTGGAAATACAGAGATCATCCTCGTCAACAGCCTCGAAGCCCATCGCCAAGTCCTCCAGACGCATAACGACTTGTTCGAAAGGCCGAGTGCCATCAGGCGTATGATCAAGAGATTCAGCGGTGACGGGCTGACCTCGTTCGAGAGCGACGAATACCGTGCCCATCGCAAGGTACTCAGCGGATGCTTCACCCCCGACTGCCTACGGAGACTCGAGCCAGTGTTCAAAGCAAAGGCCGCCCAGGTCAGCCTGCTATTTGACCGTGCCATCGAGGCCAGTGGAGGTGGAAACGCTGTTATTGACTGTACTGACACATTTGGCCGACTCACCCTGGACGTCATGGGGCGTACCCTGTTGGGGACGGACCTCTCGTACCTGGAGCAAGCTAAATGTGACCGAGACGGCAATCTGGTGACATCAACAGAACAGTATGGATTTCTCGACGCATATAACGCGATATTTGGGCCGGACAAGATCGGCAAGGTCTTCACGTTTCTTGATTGCTTCTTCCCCATTCGGTGGATTCCATGCAACACCAACTTCAAATTCCTCAGGGCCACGAACTGGATGAATACTACAATAGAGCAGCTGGTTACCAACCGAAGGAAGGCGCTGGAAGCTTCCATGGGAAAAGCGAAGCATGACGACACATCGTGTGATATTCTGTCGTTCCTCCTTGAGGAAAGCATGCCAGGTGGATGTGCCGAAGGGATCGAGGACAAAAACATAGTTGGACATGTGAGTAATGAGATCTTCTCCAACCAAGGCCTTCCGATAGACTGACAAGAGCCACAGCTCCTGATTCTCCTGGCCGGTGGCCACGAGACCTCCGCGCACATGCTTGCTTGGAGCTCTCACGTCATCGCTACCAGACCAGAAATCCAGGACCGGCTCAGGGAAGATATTCTTGGTCTGGCCGAGCAGAATCCCGACCCACCATTCAGCGAGATCGATGCGCTTCCGTACCTGAACAACTTTGTCCACGAGATGCTCCGGGTTTACCCACCCGGTTAGCAACCCCTTCCCCAAATTGATCCATTATTCGAGGCCTTGACAATTACTGACTGTAACCACCTTCCTAGCCGTCTGGACCCCTCGACAGGCCTATCACGACCTCCACATTACCGGCACTTACATCCCAAAGGGCACGTTCTTCGAGATAGTGCCAGCAGTGACGCACATGAACCCCCTGATCTGGGGCGAGGACGCAGCCGAATTCGACCCGAGCCGTTGGGACACTATTGGCGGAGCAGAAGACCCTCGGTCGTCACCGTTCGCGTTCGAGGCCTTCAGCAACGGTCCAAAGACCTGCATTGGGAAGAAGCTCGGCCTCTACGAGATCAAGATCGCGCTGTTTGAGATGGTCCGTGGCTTCCGCTTCCTGGGTGTTGACGACGAGGTGTTTGAGCCATTCACTGTGGAGACTCCTGGAATCGTGCTGCGCCCCAAGGGAATGAAGATGCGGGTGGAGAAGATTAAGAATGCGTGACTTATTTTTAGAGGGAAGACATGATCTGGTGATTGAGGGGAGACTCGGAATGGTTGCGTTGCGTTGCTAAGCCAAAATATCAATTTGCCTTCAGTTAAGTGACGTTTGTCGCTGCCACTGTGACTATCAAACTCACGACCAAGACAAGTTCGACCATTCTTCTGGCTCATTTTACGTTCAGTTCATTCTCCATTGCATCAATATGCTTGGTGTGTTGTCTTGAAGTCGCTTGTAATTATGTCAAGCTCCAAGTTCCATGGTGAAGCCAACCTATCACCTACATCTATTCACAGAGCAACTTCTTGGACGGACATCAAGTTTTATATTCAACACGTATTACACATTATGACAAAAGCAGTGCGTGTGATCCATACCAAGCCTCCGAATTATACCCGGCTGCTCTCCACGGAAGCCCCCTCATTCGTCGTTCTAAGTCGTGATACACATGTCATCCATGCAACCCGTGGCGGGAGCATCTTCCATGTGCTGTTTCTCAACGTCCATAGTGCTAGAAACTGCAGTGCTACATGTGCCTTTGTAGTCAATCTGGAAGACGATCCACACGGCAAAACACTTGTATCAAAAGCGGCCATGCAGTGTCATCTGTGTGTCCTCAGCTGGCAGGGCAGATCAAAGCTCAGAATCGGTATCAGACCACCACTCGGAACTGTGATCTGACGCCTGGTCGTCGCCGGCGTCATTGCTGCCGCCGCCACCGACGTCTTCGCAGCGACTACTATGCGTTACGAAACGACCCCTTCCGATTTGTTCAGCTTCTCCCCACTCGTCCCACTTCATGTGGCGGAACAACGGCGGCGACTCTTCATCGGAGTTGTAGTCCTCTTCGGACTCTGCTGTGAACTCGAGCTCAGGGCTGTAATCGCTGTCATCGGACATCAAGTCTTCGTCGTCGCCTGTGTCACCTTCATGATCGGGGGCCTGGTCTTCTCCAGCTTCTCCCGTGTCCGAGGGCAAGATTTGATCATAGTTTCCTCCCCACTCCCTGGCCAAGTCCCTGATCCCATGGTGGACAAAACCCAGCAGCGTTTTCTCGGGGATCAACGCTGATTCATGGACGCCGGGCTCATTGATGGTGATGGAGTGCAGCCGAAGCGCTTTCCCTTTGAAGCCCGTGTAGGCTACCTGGAGCGCAAAGGAGGTATTGAGGTTGCAATGGTCCAGATCAAGATGGCGCAGGCTATCTGCGTGTGCTGCAATCAGCGGTACCAACCAGGCCTCGGTCCTCATTAGGTAGGCGAATCGCAAAGACCGCAGACTCTTCCACTTGTGGGGTTGCCCGTCCTCATCCCTGAACATCCAATCAGGCAGACGGAAGGCGGGACCGTAGCCCTCGAGCCCACAGTCGAAGGCGATGCTGAGTTCTTGAAGGTCTGTCGCGGCGAACAGGGCGCTCTGTAACGACCGCAGGAAGGCACGTCCGTCGCCAATGGCATAGCGCCAGTGGATCCAGTTGCGCCATTCTTCCCACGAATATGAGAGATTTATACAAGTGAGGTTTTTGAATGTCGAAGGGATATGGCTTCTGACCAGGCTGGGGCCAAACTCAGTTTTGAACAGCCCGGCAGAACAACGCAGCCGGGTGATTTTGCATGGCTGTTTCCTCATGGTCGGCAGGAGGAACCTCATGAGCCCTTGGGTCCATGCCCACCTGTCGCGCGGACCGTGGGTCGTTAGCAACCCCACATCAACCTCGTATTTGTCAGGATGCGAGCAGAGTAGGCGATCACACCGCATCGGCTCCGACGAGAAACAGCGGACTTTGGGCATGGAAGAAATGGCAGCGTTGAACTGCGCCGAGAACTCCTTCGCTTCGGATTTTCCCGACTTAGGAAGCCAGCAGAGGTCACCAGCAGTCTCAAGGAGATGCGCCCGGAGGTCTTCATATCCCTCTAGGTCACTCGGCAGGTTTTCCAGCGCCAACCCGTCAGACCCTGCTAATTGTCAGCAAGTTTAAAAACCACTGTTGACGTGAAACGCTCTCTCTGAGGGACTCACCCAGCTCCAACCAAACCACCTCCTCAATACAAGCTGCAAGGTGAGGTGTAGCAGCGATGCTCAGGAACGTGTCGCGGTCGGCCCGGAGTCGGGAGATGAAGGCGCGTCTGAAGACGACAGGCGTCATGGCACCGTCGAGGAATCGGCAGGCCAGGCGGGCCTGTTTGCGGTCGCGGTTGGTGAGAACCGGGTCAGCGGCGACCATGCGAAGCAGCTCCTGGGGCATTCCGAAAAGGCTGGCCTTGCCTTCACATGGCTGGTGTGAGCCATGGGCCGGCACAGGCTGGTGGGAGTCTGGATCCTGAGCCATTCTCGACGATGTTGGCGCGAGAACCGTGGATTTTGGGCGCAGGAGGGTGGGAGGTCAAAAGTTGAGAAGGTGAGTAGGGTGTGAGGAAAACGAGGGCCGCGGACATATGGACTGGCGCATCCGAGAAATCAGTAGGTAGGTAGGTACTGAGACGTCTAAATTCTGCTCCGTATCCGTATATGCAGGCTTTGATTGAATTTCGCAGTCTCCCCCTTTTCCGACAGTATCTGGCATGACTGGGCAGGGGCTGGGGGGTGAAAGAGCTCTGGGCAGGTGAAACTTTGCTTTCTTAGAGTTCAGGGAGACTCACAGTGTAATTTCCGGCCAGCGTCACATCCAAATCCCCAACACTGCTTTTGGTCCAAATGGCCCTGAAGATTGGCTTGATGGCGCGCTAGGCTTCAAGGTATCTCGAATCTCAGAGACGCGATCCCGGATTCGCGTAAACAAGAACGACGCGAACAGAACGATGAACAGTGTATCTCATTCCATGCAGTCATTATCAATAACAAGCCAGCCCATACCTATACCAACGACCAATCCACGCACCCAACAAGCATTGTCAGACGTGCATACCCGTACATTAAAATTCATCACAGACAGTAGACACATGAAACCCGTCTTTCTATCCAGCCAACAACACCTCACCTCCAAGGCTGGCTGAGCGTGAAGTTGACAGTCTGCGTTGCGCCGCCACCGAGCTGCTGCACCTGCTGCGGCTGCGGCCGTCTACCCAAGATGTAGTCTTGGTTCTCGATCGAGACGCTCTTGGTCATGTGGTTGACCTTGTACACGCCGACCAGCCGGGCCGCGAGCTCGAACATGTTGTTTCGAAGGGAGATGACGATGAACTGCGCGTTCTTGGTACGCTCCTTGATGTAGTTGGCGACGATGGACACCTGTGCGTGGTGACATGTTAGCATCAGCTGAGGAACGACTCTTAGGCAGGGTTGGACTTACGTTTCTGAAATCCAGAGCAGCATCGATCTCGTCCATCACGTATAGTGGCGTCGGCTTGTAGTGGTGCAGAGCAAACACGAGAGCCAGACTGCTGAGTGTCTTCTCACCACCGGACAAGTTGCTGATGTTCTTCCATGACTTCTTGGGCGGCATGACGCTGAAGAGGATACCCTCGGAGAAGGGGTCGAGCGAGTCGACAAGCTCGAGCTCGGCGTTACCACCCATGGTGATCATTTGGTACATCTCCTTCAGCCGGAGGGAGATCATGCTGAAGCCCTCCATGAAGCCCTCGAGACGTAGTCGACGAAGCTCGTCGCATCGCTTCTTGGCCGCGTCACGCTGCGTCACGGCTGTCTGGAGGTCAGAGGATCTGGCGGCATGTTCTTCGACACGGCGGCGGTATTCGGCAAGGACGCCAAGGTCGACGTTGACGTTCTGTGTCTTCTCCTCCAGTGCGGCAATCTCGCCCTTCAGCGTCTCCTTGTTCATGTCTTCGAGCTCGTCCTTGCTGTACCGCGGCAGGGTCTTCTGGGTTTTCCGATCGCGAACAATGGTGGTATCGACCTCTTCCTCGGCAACTTCGGCGTCGCCCTCGGCATCATCACCGGCATCAGTCATCTCAACGTCGGAGTCCCCGTCTCCCTCGGCCTCAGCACCATCCTGGCCTGCGTTTTCGCCTTCTTGGGTATTCTCGGCCGAACTGTTTGCGGTAGCTGCAGCAGCCTTGGGAGCCCTGGCATTTTCGAGGTCGTGGATGTCTTGAAGCACGAGCTTGGAGTGCTTGTCCTCCCAGTAGCGGACCTTCCTCTGGTTCTCGGCGAGGGCCTTTTGATTTTCCTCCAGCTTGTTCTTCATCTCGATTTCACTGGCACGAGTGGCGTTGAGCTCTGCCGTCTTTTCATCCAGCTCCGACTTCAACTCGGCTAGCTCCTGCTTCTTGACGGCCAGACCCTCTTGAGCTTCCTCCACGCGGCCCTTGAAGTCTTCGGCCTTGTCACCCTGGTTAGAGATCTCTTCTTCGAGGCTCTCAAGATCTCGAATGGCGACATCGAGCTCCTTGGTCGCCTTCGCATGGTCTTTTGCGAGCTTTGTCTTTTGCTTCTCCGCCTTGGCTTTCTTGACTTCGGCTTTCGAGGTTTCCTCGTTCTGGGAAGCAATCTCCTTTTTGAGACCATCGACCTTGGCCCTCTGGGTACGGAGCTTGTCACCACCAACTTGCATGATCTTGTCTTGCAGCGCCTTGATCTCCTCCTCGACTGTAGAAGTCTCACCATGCAGCTTCTCAATCTCCTTCTGAAGGCTCTTAACCTCCTTCTCCAGAGCTGTGATGCGACTGTCGTCAGATTTGGAGGGTTGGTGCTCTTTGGCAAGCTCCTTGATGCGCCGTTGCGCATCGGCCAAGTTCTTGGTTGAGCTCTCGATCTCGAGGCTGATCTTTTGCATCTTAGTCTCGAGCTGAGGAATTCGGTTCTTAAGATCGCGTAGGCGGTTCTCGCACTCTCGCTGGTACTCGAGAAACTCTTGGAACTTCTGCTCGAGCGCATCTCGGTCGCTCTCGAGCTTCAAGACCTGTTCCTTCGTAGTGTCGGCAACCAACTTGGATGACATCAAGCCCTTCTTCTTTGAGTTACCACCGCCAGACATGGTACCCGACTTGTCGATCAATTCACCGTCAAGGGTCACCACTCGCCATCTCCTGGCACCGTAGGCGATACGGTTTGCCTGGGCGAGATCCGTGGCAACCAGGGTGTCTTGAAGTGCATGATAGAAAGCCGCGCGGAATTTGTCTTCCTTCGCTTGGACGAGATCGAACAGACGAGGAGCATCCTCCGGAGTCTGGATCGGGGAGAGATCTCGAGACCTCAGCTTGTCTAGACAGATGAAGTTTCCGCGGCCCATGTTTGTCTTGCGCAGGTACTCAATACACTGCTGGCCGGCTTCTACGGTATCGGTGACAAAGTTGTCGAGCGCACCGCAGGCTGTTGAAATTGCGACATCATACTTCTGGTCGATTGCGCCTAGGTTTCCAAGACGTCCATGGAAGCCATCAATACGACCTGACTCTTTCATTCGCATCAGCGCGGTCAGGACGTTGCCCTGGGTCTGTGTCGCGGACAGACTCGATCGAGCTTCGTCTGCCTTCTGCCGTGAGTTGGACACCTTGGACCGGATCTTAGGCTCCTGTCCAGCGAGCTGCTCGATCTCGGCCTCGACCTCTTGTGCTTCAGCCTCAAGCTCCTTCTTTTCTTGTTGGCAGGACTTGAGCTCCTGCTCTTTCTCTTTCCGGCGTGTCTCTGTGGAGGCAATCTTGTTCTCCATGTCCTGGAGGGCGACCGCACCGGCATTTGCCTTTTCCCTGAGGATGTTCAGCTCACTCTCGGCCACAGCAATAGCGGACTGCTTCACGTTGATCTTCTCCTGCCAAGGCTCCAAGGACCTTTGCTTGGCAGCGATTTGATCCGAGAAGGCCTGTGTTTTGCCTTTCAAGCCCTCCCTGATGACGGCGAGCTCGGACTCCGCTTCTTTGATCTGCTCCTCAAGGCTCACGATCTCTTGTCCGCGGGTCTCAATATCTTCGGTGCACTGCTCAATCGTCTCATCTGCATCGGCACTGGTCTTCTCGGCATTGGTGATTGTCTTCTCAAGTTTCTTCCGCTTGTCGGCTAAGAATTTGCGCTTCTCGTCAAACTTGACGCGCTCCTGCTCAAACTTGGCCATCTCTTTAACCAGGGCTTGAGTCTCCTTGTCTTGAGCCTCGTACTGCTTGTTGCCCTTGGAGTACTTCTTCTGCAGCTCCTTGATGATTGCCTCGCTGCCCTGGTGCTTCTCCAGCTCCTCATCAAGCTGTGCCTGCATCTGGGTGATGGCTTCCTCGGTAACAGTCAGGTTGTCGTTGCACTCGTCGATGTATATTTGGTACAGAGCAGATTGTTTCCTTGTCAGCTCGTTCTCGTCACGCAGGTAGGCCAGGGCCTTGTTCTTCTTGTCCTCGAGACTGTGCTTCTCCTTCTCGACATGCTGAACACGGCCGCTCTTCTCCATGCATATCTCGTTGAGCGTCTCAACTTCTGTGGCGGATTCCTCGATCGGGGCCTTGTATTTCGATGTACCAATGATGTCTTCAAGATACTCCAGCAAACCATCATCGTGCTCGTTTGCGGCTTTGGGTTTCATTTGCGCAATGGACTCGACTTCACCCTGCAAGATCAGGAATCTCTTGTGGTCGAGATCAACACCACGGTCCCGCAACAAGGTAGTCACAACTGTATATGTGGATGTCTTGCCGTTGATGTAGTAACTGCTCGAATTGTTCTTGAAGGCTTTTCGGGAAATAACGAGATCAGAGTCGGGGATTACTTCGTGGCCGCCCCCGGGCTGTTTGAGGAGTAGGTTAGTAAAAGGACCGTTTCCAAGAGCAGAAAGTGTCATACCTGATCCAGGACCTCCTGGAAGTGAACAGCTACTTCGCAGAAGTCCAGGTTCGGATGATCAGCCGAATTGTGAATCAATGCCGAAAGTTTTCCTTGTCGCATCTTGCTGGCACGGAATCCAAAGACGAAGAGCAAGGAGTCGATCACGTTGGACTTTCCGGAGCCGTTGGGGCCAACGACGGATGAGAAAGACGCGTGGAATGGCCCGACCTCTTGACGCCCAGAGTAACTCTTGAAGTTGGTGAGAATGAGGTATGTGATAACGAGGCGGGGTTTTGGCGTCAAATCTTCCACCTGAGGTATGACCATGGTCCGGGACTTCAACACGATGTCCATGGGCTTCTCCATAACCGTGTCTAGCGCTTTGATCGGCTTGACGCCCGTATTCAGCAGAGTGTCCTCTATGGCCCGCCGCTGATCATTTCCAGCAGTGTTAGTGATGTCTGACAGTGGCGTCTGGAACCGGTCCGGATCTGGGGTCGCAGATGGCTTCGAGAGCCTGGGCGTAGCGGGCGATTGAGGCTGTGGTATCTCGGGTGTCGGGGCCTCCTTTGACGAAGACGCTGGCGGCGCAACACTCTTTCGTTTGCGCCCGGGCTTCTTGACGGGAGTTTGCTCCTCGTCGACATCCATGGCAGTCTGGTTGGGCTCGGCATCCTCGGCAACCGGCTCTGTGTTCTCGTCTGGCTCGTTGACGGGCTCAATACTTGGTTGAATGATTGCCTCGGGCTCGACGCTTTCTTCCTTGATGGCACTCTTCTTTGGGCGACCTCGTCTACGCGGCGCTGAAGAGGTAGAAGCTGTGGTCTGGTCTGGATCGGCAACCTGGCTGGACTCGCCCGGCTCGACACTGGTAGTATCTGGTGCGACGCTTGGGGCCGCGCTCTTCCTCGGACGTCCACCGCGACGACGGGGTGGCGCCTCGGATGCTGGGGGAGTTTCGGCCTGAATAGTCTTCCTCCTGCCGACGGACTTGCGTGAGCTCTTAGCTGGCGCGGGTGTGAAGTCCTCCTCGCTGTCCTCGTCTGCGGGCGGTGGGGAAGGGGAGTTTGCGATCTCGTCGTCGTCATCGGACTCTATGATCTGCTTGCGCTTGGCAGCGGCTCGTCTGGTCGGTCGCGTCGACATGATGGGCAAGGGTGACGGCAAGCAGCGAAGGAGACGATGCCGGTGGTCTGAAAAGCAAAAAGAGGATTGAAGCCAGGCTGTTGCAAGATGAAAGTTCGAGAGGGTTGGCCTTTAGTTCCCACTCGGCAAAGCAAGACCCAAGGCTCGAGGCACAAGATGCAATCGATAAGTCGAAGAAGTGGGTTGCTGTTGCAAAGAGTGTCGGCTGTTGCTCCATCCCCCTCCGAAAATACGGGCATTGGTAAACAAAACAAACCGGCAGGAAAACGCGCTAAAATGGGACGAGGGGTCCATACGTGTCGCATGGGTCCACCATGCGGTGTTAGCACTGGGCGCCTACACTCCTGCAATTCTCTTAACAGACCCCGATAAGCTATCGCTTCCGTCTCGGCTGGGAGCTCCCCAGCTTGCGCATCGCACAGCACCGCCCTCGATTCCAGCGAGGCTCGTCAAGCTTGTCAATCCTGAGACTTGAGGTCGGCAACCCACAGCCAAGATGCAGGACTTCAACCACTTTCACCAGGTCTTCAAACCTGAATGGGGCTCGCCCTACACCCAAGACTTTCTTCGAGAGACCGAAGTTTACAGAAAGAGCCTGAACGGCGTCCTCTTCATCGACCGCGTCCTGAGGTCTGTCGGCGTCACTAAAGGTACGTCTTCCAACTGAAGCGAAAGACACTTGGTCTGGAATCTAACGGTGTGCCATTTTTAGCCAGATCATACCCTCCCAAGGGCGACAATGGCCTTTACCAACTTCACTACCAGGTCTGCGAAAGCGATCACTCTGACCATCAGAAGCTCTCCGTCTTCTACTACATGCTCCTCGACTTCAACGAGCACCTCGGGCTGAAGAGCCGTATCAACTTCGCCGAAGTTTTCGCCTCGAGATTTGGGCTGCCCAAGAAATATGAGATCTTCATGAGGGGGCTATGGCACCTGGACCGCCAGCAATTTAGCGTACGTTTTCTGCAGCCGTTAGTAACAAGCATGCGAGCTGACCAGTCTTCCCTGCAGAATGCGCTCCAAGATCTCGCACACCCTTCCCTTACTCCCGAATTCGCGGACGACATAATCACAGCCTTCGTCAAGAATTCCGAAGACAGCGACTACTCCCTCGCTCTCGCCTATTACCACGCCGTTCAGCCTGTCCTTCGCAAGCCCGAGTCCCTGTCCCTCCTCTTCGGAGCTCTGGCAAGGACGAGTCTCACCGAGGCCTTTTCCTTCTCCCGAGCGCACCCCGAGCAGACCAGACAGCTTCTATTTGAGCAGCTAATAGCTTCGGTCCTCGACGGAAGCGGCCACGACGTTGCGGCACGAGCTTCCGAGCTGGTCAGCCTGCCCCTCGACAGCGCCGAGGAGCAGTGGTTCGAGGGATACCTGACAAATGGAGGTGGAAGGAAGCTGAGAAAGGCCAAGGATACGGTACTCATGCGGCGCGTCGTGACCGGCCGGCACGCCGACAGTGTGGGCGACAGGAATCTTGGCGGGCAGTGGAACGCCGTTCTGGGCGGCTTCAAGAGCGGCATGGGCGGTCGCGTGGCCTAGATGTACACAGACCTGGTCATTGAAATTACCGGCATAGCGATGGCGTTGGAGGGGAACGGATGGAAGTGCAATTTGACTGCTATCCAATTGGGCCAACAAACTTGGCCGGTTACCTCGCACCTCGGATGTTCGACCCTGGTGCCTCTGGTGTCGATATCATTGACGTTGAAGTAGGCACCGATTGAGAGAAATTCTCCTTCTCTTAGAGTACGCCCACAGCTATGATTTTCTACGCCAATAACGGAGGCTCCTCGACACCGACCTGGCCAACTAACCTCCCATAGTGCTCCACCCTGCGGTGCTTCTCAAACGCAAACACCCTCTCCTTCCCCTTCCTACACAAAGCCAGATCAATAGTCGCCACAACCAACTCGTCCCCCTTTGTCTTCGACTCAGCCACGACATGCCCATTCGGATCATAGATCACGGTCCCAGCAATCAGCCCACCACCGTCCTCGACACCACACTTCGCAGTGTTGACGCTGAAGCACGCATTCGTGTAGCTACCGCCCTGGCACGAGATGTGGTGGTGGAACAGCGCCTCCGCCTCCTGCTCCTCCGGCGTCCCGTCATACTGCGGCGCGTAGGACGTGGTGTTGTACCCGTCGAGGACGAGCTCCGCGCCCTGCAGCCCGTAGCACCGCCACGCCTCGCTCCATCGCCGGTCGTTGCAGATGATCATGCCGATGATGGGGTCGCCCTTCCCCTCCGACCCCTTTGCGTCCGCCTCTCCGGCTGCTTGTGACCCAGCGGCTTTCAAAGTGCCAGTGACGAGATCAGGCGCGCGGAATGCCTGGAAACCGAAGTTGCCGGGAGTGAAGTAGCGCTTCTCGAGCTGCTGCTCCACGCCCCTGCCTGTCTTGTCGTCGATGGGTTCCTTGGTGCCGGGGAGATGGACCTTGCGGTACTTGGCTATCACTTTCCCCGCGCTTGCAGAGTAGTAGATTGTGCTGTTATAATCCGTAACCTTGCCGCCCTCGTCCGTCCACCGCTCTGCGTAGCCAACGTATACATCTGTGCCAAGCTCCTTGGCCTTCTCAAAGAATGGCTTCAACCGTGGCGAATCCACCACGGCATGAGGATTATCGTGGGACTCCGGCTCAAAGAATTCGGCCTTCTTGACGGGGTCATCAATTTGGTGGCGAGGGAAGAAGGTAGTGAATGCCAGCTCGGGGAAGACGACTAGCTTGGCTCCTTGAGAGGCTGCATCGGCGAGGAGCTTCAGCATGCGGCCGAGTATTAACTCTCTGGGGTCCGCAAGCTGATTCGGGCCCATCTGGGCGGCGGCCACTGTGAGCAGGCGTGGTGAAGCCATGGTAGTCATGGCAGTCATAGAATTATTTCAAGCTGGTCGTTTGCACTGGCGTCCTGTCAATGGTTGATCTATATGGCCTGGGATGTGTAAGGTTACAATGAATGCTAATTCACAACCGGCTCCACCACCCCTGCCAGTATTGCCGCCAGCTTATCAGGAACACTGGCAAATGCCGTGTGCCCGCGCAAGACTGATGCCGCTTTGATACCAAGTGAGTCGGCCCAGTGGTGCTGCGCAGCTGTGGGGAAAGCCTTATCATCCTCACAGATGATATACATCTTCGGAATGGTGATGTCGGGAACTGCAAAATCGACCGGCTTTTCCAGAGCAGCGTGAGACTGAGGCACCAAGGCGCTAAAATATTTCTCCGCCAATTCTGTTGATAAGTCGTTATATAAGACGCTCTTGGCCTTCTCGTTTACCACAAGCTGCTTCTGTTCAATTGTTAGGCCAAACGCAACAAACTTAGGGGCAACTAGCAGCCTTACGATGCATCCGGACTCGGTGATATGTTCCTGCCAAGGAGGCAGCTGGTGTTGCATCAGCTCTACCTGACTAATACCCTTAGATGGCATGGTAAAAGCGCAAAGGAACATAATCTGAAGGAACCCGCCCTCCAGGCCTCGAGCACGCCGTTCAGCAATGCCATGTCCGCGTGTCGCTATACAGGCAGGGATGCCGCCGTACGAGTGCGCGATCAAGATAACCTCCTTGCCCTGCGCAAATAGAGGCTCGGCGGTCTGTAGAAGCGCCTCTACGTCGGCATCCCATGCGATGTCTTTCGCGCCAGTGCCCATAGTAGGCAAAGCAGGCACAGCCAAAGTGTAGCCCAGCTTAGCAACTGCCTCCCTGAGCGGCTCATACATCCAAGGAAGATGCCAAGCGCCGTGGGCTAGGAGAAAGACAGGCTTTTCAGAAGACATGACGGCAACAAATGAAGAGGTCAGCGTTCTGAATTATAGTCAAGTCTGCAAAGAAAGTAGGTGAGATGGGTTGACTGTTCTCCCATGTTGTACGTTTCGTGCTCGAGGTGATATTTAGTGAATAACTTATATATAAACCACCTTGGGGCCCGTACCCGGGCCATCTATTGCCAACATTCTCTGCCAACATTATCCAGTCAAAGTGTCTTCGATTTGTCTTGCGATGGATCAAAAGAGTGGACTTGCTGTGGAACCGCTGGGCCAAGTTGGCAACCAACGACCTGTGAAGGCCGAATTCCAGACCTGTTGGTCACTTTACGCCTCCCAACTGCAGTTAACTTTGCCCATGGGAGTGGAGCTGGGGACCCATGTCACGTTGCAACCCTCTTATACAGGGGTCCCCTTCCGATTATGCAGGCGATCTGGACGGCAGGACTTGAGGCAGATTCAGGCAAAGGCAGCCGGAGGAGCTCTATTATCATTATCTTAGGCTTGTTTTAGTCTTCTTCAGGTGTATTATCAATAGCTTTTCGCACGGTTTAGCATCTAAAGATGTCTTACTTAGCAAACTTTGCCTATCTACCGATCTGCCATTTCCGGCTACTCAGGCGCGTATTGACCTACCCGCCGTGCGTTACACAACCAGCAAGGCGATCCTCGTCAACGTTGGCAAGTATTGATCAATGACGTGCACTCTGTTCTCTGTTCGTTCGTAGCATATCTGAAGATTCGTACATTCTTGGATAGACGACATGTTGGACACCATTATCAAAAACGGGCTTATTGTGAGTCTAAGTTGCGACTCCTGTACCAAAGCTTGTATCCGGCTAATTGGGAATCAGGTCACCGCCACTGAAGTCCTGCCCCTGGGGATCGAGATTGGTATCAAAGATGGCAGAATTGCATTGCTAGGCTGTGATCTGGGTGCCGGTCCTGACACCACCATCGTCGACGCTCAGGGAGCGTACATTACTCCAGGGTATGTATCTTGCTTGTCCCAGGCATCTGACTGAGATCGCTTTCTAACAACACTTCAAGAGGTGTCGACTCCCACGTCCACATAGAACAAGACAACTCCCCGACAGGCGACACCTGGGAGACCGGCTCGCGGTCAGCGCTTGCAGGAGGCAACACTACGATCATCGCATTTGCCTCCCAAAAGCGCCATGAGGACAGCATCTACCCCGCACTGGAAGCCTACCACAAGAAGGCGACGGGCAACTCCTATTGTGACTACGGCTTCCATGTTATCTTGACGAACCCTTCCGACAAAGTCCTCGAAGACGAGCTGCCTCAACTAGTCGACAAGGAAGGGATATCAAGCGTCAAGCTGTACATGACATACGAGCCAATGAAGCTCGGCGACGCAGACCTGTTCAACGTGATGATGCAGGCCCGCAGCCTGGGCATCACCACCATGATACATGCCGAAAACAGCGACATGATCGCCGCCATCACCGCGCGGCTCGCAAAGGCAGGCAACACGGGGACGTTCTTCCACTCGGTGGCCAGGCCACAGATCGCTGAGACGGAGGCGACATATCGAGCTATTAGTCTCGCAGAGGTGACGGACACGCCGATATTGCTTGTACACATGTCTGCACCGAGGGCTGTGCAGCATGTCGCCGATGCGCAGAGCCGTCTCCTGTCCATACACGCAGAGACGTGCCCGCACTATCTGTATCTCATTAGTGAGAGGCTTCGATCCGGGCCGAAGGATGTTGAGGGCTCGAAGAACATATGTGCCCCGCCGTTGCGTCACGATGCTAGTGACCTGGAAGAGATTTGGAAGAGCGTCGCCAATGGCACGTTCACAACTATCAGCTCGGACCATGCGCCTGCTACATTCGACCATCCGATCGGGAAGAAGGGCAAGGCGATGGATACAGCTTCGGTGGACGAGCACGGCTGTGTGCACTCTGACTTTCGTTTCGTGCCCAATGGTTTGCCTGGCATTGAGACACGGCTGCCTCTGATATTCAACAGGACTTTTGATCCGGCTCTCGGGTACCGTTTCCAGGATGACAAGATTCGAATATCGCTGCCCCGATTTGTGGAGTTGACTTCGACAAACCCTGCTAAGCTGTATGGTCTGGGCCATCGCAAGGGGAGTCTGCTGCCTGGTTTTGATGCAGATTTGGTAATATGGTATCCCGAGGGATCTTCATTCGCAGAGCCCTCGATGACATCGGGTATTGCGCGGGATGGTCCCGAACGGAACAAGCCGAATGGGAACGTGTTCAAGATCAGCAATCATATGCTTCACCACAGGATTGACTATACGCCGTTTGAAGGCATCGAGGTCCGGAATTGGCCTCGTTGGGTATTCCTCCGGGGCAAGCTCGTGTGGGATAGGGATGGAGACGGCATGTTGGGATCGAAGTCGGACGGTCATTTCCTGAGAAGGGCCAAGTCCAGCATCTTGACAGGGCAAATGGGACGAAGAGCGATGGGTATGATGGATGGAGAGCGAGGATACTGGGCATAAAAATATTCCAGTGTTCTACTTGTATCCGGATTTGCATACGGTAGATAATTCCCTGTCATTGCACATTTTTGTGAACAATTTGTGCTTGGTGCATAATTACGCGGCCCTGCTCCATCTTCAGGTATCCAGCACGACGTTTACTGCATAGCAATTACCCCGACAGTAAGCCTGCCTGAAGAGTTCCAGGCCTTTCAATACCCATCACTTCGGGATAAAATGCCGTGTTTCTTAAATTGGAGTGCTGAGATCGGGTGTTTCCCCCAACCATCCCCTGCACATGTACCTGCAGAAGCGCTAAATCCAGACCGCTAAACACCCAAGGCGGAGACGTTCTGAAATTAAGGCCTACGAGACCCCATGCTCGTACAGCTGTCAGTGTATCAGACTGATATGACAGACGAACCGCTGCTTTCTGGGCCCCTGAGATGCTTGTCAAAGTTGGATGACAGGAGAGAGATACGACAGACCATGCTGATGAGTGCTTTCCCGGCACTTGAAGTCGGCGGGCGGCCCAACGCCCGGACCCGAATACAAAGTGTTTATGGTACCTGCCAGGCGCACTTGGGCTTGATGTGCATCTACACGATCGCGTTTGATCTTACACCTTCGTTCCTTACTCGTCACTCCTTTTTTCTTCGATTGGCCTTGGAGCCCTCACATTCGCTATGGTTAAATTTCAGAGGTCTTTTCTCACCTCTTCACTGGTACTCGGATGTGCATCCGATGCCTTTGGATTCGTTCACCCAGGCCTGCTGGTCACCACGGCCGACCTCGACCGAGCCAAGGCCAAGATCGAGGCAGAACTCGACCCCTGGCTCAGCAGCTGGGACAAGCTGACCAGCTCGGAATACGCCCAAGACACCTACACCAACAACGCCGTCGAGGCCATCTACCGCGGCTCCGATGGCGAGAACTCTGCCAACAACGAGCTCTTGTGGCACGATGCCGCAGCCGCCTTCATGCTGGCCCTGCGGTGGAAGATCAGCGGCAACGACTCCTACGCGGATGCGGCGGCTTCTATCCTGACCGCTTGGGGGGAGAAGCTCACGACCATCGGTGGAGACATGGACGCATACCTCTGCTCCGGCTTCCAGGGCCACGAGCTGGCAAACGCCGGGGAGCTTCTCCGGGACTATCAGCCCTTCGTGGACAATGGGTTCGATACCTTCACAAACATGCTCAACACTGTGTTCTTGCCCATGAACCTGGCGTTCCTCAACCACGAGCTCCCGGCTGAGCATATCTGGACCCACTACTTCGCGAACTGGGAGCTAGGGAACATGGCCTCCGCAATGGCCATTGCTGTACTCACCGAGAACTCGACCACCTGGGACTTTGTCGTGGACTATTTCAAGAATGGAGGTGGCAACGGCAATATCAACCTCGCTGTCTCGAACCTGGTCGAGGAGCCCGGCACCGGGACCATCCTGGGACAAGGGCAAGAGTCTGGTCGCGACCAGGGACATTCGGCGCTTGACCAGCAGATGCTGGGTGTTGTCGGGCAGCAGGCTTGGAACCAGGGAGAGGATCTGTTCGCGTATAACAACAGCCGTATCCTCCAAGGGTAAGTGAACTCCTGCTAATGAGTCAAGAGAATGAAGCTGACTGACTTTCATCAGAGCCGAGTACTTCGCCCGTTACAACTTGGGCTATGATGTTCCCTTCGTCAACTACACCAACTCCATCGTCTTCTACGACCAGGTTAGCAACGCCTCGCGCGGCGCGACTCGTCCAACATGGGAGCTGCTGTACAGTCACTACGTCCAGGTCAAGGGCCTGGACGCCCCGTGGACCACGAAATACCTCAACTACACCCTGACTGGATATGGCGGCTTCGAGCCTGGGGCTGGAACCTACGGAGAGGGGTCTGGGCATTACGACGGCCTCGGATGGGGTTCGCTGTTGTACCACATGGACGACTCCGATGTCGAGGCGATTGTGAAGGAGACAAATGGCACCTCGGCCAGTGCAGCTGCTGCGGTGTCTACTACCTCTAGCTTACCGGTTGCGGTTACCACCAGTGCGACCCCGGATGTGAAAGCGAAGCCGACGCAGGCGCACAAGTGTCGCAGACGTTACAGGGCCATGTAGACAATGATGTCTCTCTCGGCAACCACGGTGGTCGAGGCGCAGCTTTACCGTCAAGGGACAGTGTCCTCGTATATTTCGATTCTAAGTAGAAATTAGCCCAGATTAGGACTTCCAGTACATGTAGTACAGGCAATGCTTTACCGCGTGCCAATACTCGGCCGCAACTTTCAACCGTCCAGCTGCCAAGACCAAATTTGCCTAGTTCCTGACGGCGTCCTACGATCCTCTGAATACGTTGCCCTGCGTTGAGTGGTGAGTCAGATGGCGGCGCGGGTAGCGCATCAATTTGTAAAAAATGATTTTGGAAAGCAGGTTCAGAGGAACAGGTTTTCGCCCAAGCCAAGATCCTAGGATCAGACTCCGGGTGTCATCTGCATCTCATCCTTCCGCATTCAGATGATGTGGGTGGCAGCGATTGTCATCTGCACGTCATCCACCTTATCAGCTGCATGAACTGTGAACACTGAGAACCCTCCAAGCGTCAGAGCTGTATCCTCGAAGATAAGAGCATGTAACCCTCAAATATCATTAATACTTTTCGTGGCCATTTCTCTAGCTGTGAATCACCCTCCAGCTCCAAGCCTCTGCGTGAAATCTGACTTGCAAGCCTCATTCCGTGATATAAAACAGCTCACGTGCTCGATCCCTTTGGCACCTGCTACCGACTGCACTTTTGTATCCTAGCCCAGTAAGCTTGCCTCGTGACCTACAACAAATCCTGGCCCACGAATGCACTCGGCCATTTGCTGATAGCAACAATTGTGAAGCATCAACAGAAGTTTCAAAGCCCCTTCTTGCTGTCTCCCTCCCTCAAACATCCCGAATTACCCTGACCCGCATTATGTCCGGGCTAGGACATTCCTTGAAAGGCATAGTCGACGGATTCTTCGGGATCTGCGACGTTTTCCTTGAGAAACTCGGGGGCGGCTACTACAGGGCCAAGCCCGGCGATGGTCTTGGTCGGGACCATGGCACCAGCACACACGAGAGCCATCGAAGAAGGCGGTGATCTTTACAATTGCCGTTCCTTGCTCGTTCAAGCAGGACGCTGCGGACTGAGTAGGAAAGGACCACGGAGGGAGTAGGCGGGCGTTTGTGATGAAAGCTTCAACGATTAATTTGTTCTCAATTTGTACGATGAGCCACCGTGTGGAGGGTCAATGGCGCAATATCCTCATAATGAGTTGGATGGAGATATAGGGAATCAGGTAAACGCGAAGACATGGGTGAATTGACTACTTGACTGCTAGGGTCTCAGAACATGATGCTGGGGGTTGTCCTCTTTGTTTTTCATTTCTAGCTCTGTTCCATGGTTGTATTCCATTTTCGACAAATTCAGAAGTGCCACAAGACGATGTGTATGAGAGCCGCTCACTATTTATCAATAGTGGCGTCAGTTGTCGCTGTCGCTGCTTCCGCCCTGACATTCCCTAGGATTTTGGTTGCGAGATCACTCCACTCAGGTACTTCCAGATCCTTTGCCCCTGGTCTTGGCTTCCAGGTTCGCGATCTTTTCTTGCAACCTCTTCTTCCTGTTCTTGTCTGGCAAATTGTTCGAGATCCTCTCAGTGATTGTTGGTGAAGCCGAGAGGTACGACGTCAGGGTCTGAGAAGGCCCAGATTGACCGTGGCTAAGTATAGTTGTTGTCAGACACAGGTCTCAGTGGCTTCATTTGTGAGACCTACGGCGTATCTCCGCTGACTTGACCGGAGGTCTGAGACATTTTGGACGTCGAAGAGGTTTGGAGAGTCTGAAGTCTTAGTGTGACAGGATATTGGCTTGTTTTGATCAAAATTCCGATCGTTCTTATGGATGTGGATACAATCACGGTCATTGCGATCTTTGTGAGCGTGCGTTCAACAATATTTATAGCTCGTAGCACTTCCCCAGTGAGCCTATTCTTTGCTTTGCCACCCACTGATGGAGAGCACAGCTGATCCCAAGTATATCGCATGTTGACTGTTCTGCGCGAGACGGCCAAAACAGTCGTGTATAACGCTATAGGAGAGCACTACGGTGCTTTGAAGATGGTTATCGGCTTGAGCCTCTCATTCGCTCGGCTAGTTAGCTGCAGCTTAGTCGCAGGGTACGTGGTACTTCAAAGCACAACTGTGCTTTGCATATGTAAAAGAACGATCTGTCAGCATGGCTGGCAGGCCTTGGGGGCCGATGCCCCCAGCTTCTCAGCAAAGTCAGCCAGAGCCTCGCTGTTCTGCTATCCCCTCTTCGTTCACGCATCTTGAATCATCTTCGGCTGGAACACCGTGAAAACCTGCCTGCCACACAGATACACAGCTGCTCATTGTCATATCCCTCCCACCAAATCCGTTGTTTGTAGATGTAATCATACGTTCTGTGGCCCTTTTCCGCATTGCCTTATCGGCGCCAGACTATCCTCCACTCTCAGCACCTCGCACACAAAATCCGCTGCTATCTCCAGTCCCATGATCATCGTCTTGTCGGTACCATGCAGAGCACCCACAGTTCCCCTAAGGGCAAGGGCAGGGCTAGGGAAGGGGACTACGCACAGTCATTCGCATCTCTCAGTCTCAGCGACTGCGGTGACTACCCTGATCCTAGTAACGACTCCTACGAACACACAGATGCAGAGGGTAGCTTCTGCACCGCCACGGCGCATGGCTCACATCCTCCCGAAGAGTCGTCAGATGCAGCGTATGAGCCTGTTTCAATCGATGGCATCGACTGCCCAGACACCTCTGCCACCAGTTCGACAAGATGGAGTGACTTGCAACCTCGTACGACTGCGGTATCATCCTCTACCGGTTTGGCGAAATGGATTGACTTGCAATCTCTCTCAAGCGAGGCATTATCTGCTCCTTCGGCACACAGCAAATGGACCGATGTGAAGGACAGTATTAGCCGCCAGCGCCCGCCGATCGACCTGTACCAGCTGCCTTGCGAGTTTCATAACCTTACGGGTTGCACTAGAATGTTCCCCGGTGACGATGTACAAGACTGGATGGACCATATTGAGGGCCACCTCCAGAGCAAGTTCCCAACGAGGCTGAGATGCTGGTTTTGCAGTGAACACGACTTTGATGCAAGGGAGACATCTGAGGGGGACGTCCGCTCAAACTTTAATATGCGAATGCACCACATTCGCCACCACATTATTCACGAAGGCTACAGACCTGAACAGATGCTGAAGGACGGTCTCCTCATCAAATACCTCCTCGACCGCAATATCATCGACAGACGCACATACGAGAGCTTCATAAATCCCTTGTCATTGCCGTCTTTACCAGGCAGCCGCCACAACAGCCACAGGAGCAGTAACCACCATCGCCGCCTCCCACAGGTCGAGGAGGAGAAGGTGGTAGCGGAGTTGTCGTCGAGACTTCAGCACAAACACGAGGTTCAGACACCTGGATTGAGACCATTTCGGGATGTGCAAACGCACAGATTAAGTAGAGCTGGTCCAAATCGAGAAGTTACTGGCGAGCTCGCCTTCCCACCTGTTAACATCATTCAACCTCCTCCTATTCCGCATAACCTGCATATGAGGCTCCTAGGTCGCCCAAGGTCGATGTTTCCTTCTTCGAAAATGTCGGAGAATATCACTCTCGGATACTCGAGCGTGTCAAGCAGGAATGATGCAATGAATCATCAGGAAGATCAAAGTGTTGGGCGCGCGGGTGATGGGACTGCTCCAAAGACTGTCGTGAGTCAGTTACGCAAGCTCGACACCGGACCTTTGGGAGAAAGAAGCGGCGATTCACCGTCACGAGTTGAATCACCGCAGTCACAGGACCATTCAAACGTGGAATCTTCAAGTTTTCCAACGAATACATCGACTCCCGAGTCGGATTCTTTCTGGTGGGCAGAATACTCTGAAGAGGAGGAAAAGAGACTGGACGAAGACCACGTCTTCATTCAGTTTAGAGATTTGGCTCTTACGAGAGTGTTCGAGGCCTTCCACTCTTGGAAAGGAGACCATTCAGAAGAGGACCGACCATGCGATGGCGTGGGCGTGGGCGAATCAGATTCCGCGTCGAAACAAGTCAAGGGAAAAGGTAAAGCTTCAGCGACAGGGAAACGGGCATGGGCGGAACAGTCGGAAAGCAGCAAGACCATCACCGACAGCAGTGGGCCCTCGTCAAGCCGAGTCGGCTGTAGCAAACGCAGACGAACATCTGATCGACAGCTGACCTTTGCTTGCCCATACACCAAGAAGGATCCGATGTCGTACAGAGACTGCTACAAGTATAAATTGAGCAGAATTCGTGATGTGAAGCAGCATCTGGCTCGATGTCACCGCAATCCCCCGTATTGCCCCCGCTGCATGGGCACATTCGAGACGGAAGAGGAACGTGATGTGCACATACGAGAGTTTTCGTGTCCTTCACAGCCATCTATCAGGCTGGACGGAATTACTGAGTCTCAAAGATCACAACTAGCGAAGAAGTCTGCGCCAAATACCTCCCCAGAAGCTCAGTGGTTTGCTGTATTTGACATTGTGTTTCCAGGGCACAAGCCAAGCCCTGCGTCTCCGTACGTCGACAGCGAGCTCCTACAGGATATCACACACTATCAAGACTTCTTGACGAGCCGCGGGCCCAGAATTATCTCAGAGGTTCTTGCTCAGCAAGGGGTTGTCACTTGGCATCTTCCTAATGAAGAACACGATCTTGCAGCCTTCCAGCAGACCATCTTTGAGGAAGGACTAGGTATCATTTTCGAACAGTGGCTGGCCCGACGGAGCAGCAGCAGCCAAGATTCGACCGTTCCTTCAGGCTCAGGGAGCTCCGCCCAGAACACTCCGCCATCATCCTCTCATTCGGGGGGAAGGGTTGCCCCGAATGCGGTTCACGACACAAGGGCCGTGCCCCCCGTGACTGTAGACAACCCGCCTGGCGGAGGGTCGGCGGATGCACTTTCTGAAAGCGGGAATATTCCAGCAAAATCGGCAGACCCATTCTTCTTCGGCGCAGGATCGGGAGACACCTTCGACTTTGAACATGGCGGCGTTGAACTTTCAGCAGGGCCGATTTACGAAATTGACGAGATTATGCGGCAGTTCACGGATGACTCCCAGGCAAGCCCAGGGTTTCAGCCGGACATGGGCTGAGAGCGTTGTTGTTTCCTGATTGGAAGTCAAGCTCGCGAAATGGCAAAATTGACAGCTGGCCCAATGTGTCAAAACTTACATGCTGACTTCACCTCGAAAAGGCAAAAGCTGATTTCCCATGTGTACACAAATGGAGGAAGCCGAAACATCACTTTAGATGCATAGTATGAGAGGTAGCCTATTATGCTTCTCTGGAACCTTCTATCGTGATCATCTGACCTGATTGGGTATGAATGGATGACATCTGAGGCGTCAACACATTTGACAGATTTGTGTCAAAGTTCATGGAGTACCTAGGTAGAGGCAAAAGCTCATTGCCATAGCAGCGCCTACCAAAGGGAAGAGGACAAGTCATGTAATGCAATCATTTTTCACAACAATATTGACATTTGCTCAACATTTGGAAATAATATGAATCAATTGATTGCCTATCTGTATTACTTCAGAATCGTATTACCATGATAGCGCAATTCCCTCACCTGGGCATCTGCCCCCTTTCCCATTGGTAATCAGGCCTTCGTTTCCCGATCGTCTTCCACTTTTCGGGGTACTTGTATTTTTGCTCTACAAGAATGCTGAGCTCGTCACAAGATTGATGCACGCCTGCAAGTTAATACCTAGGTATTAAAGATGCATGCCACATGCTAGTCACTACATCTCCTTACATAATGAGTGCACCTATTCTGCTAAGTCAGATGCATCATTAGCTATCTGCTCTCATAGTCGTTCAACCGGAGCCCTCCAGTCACCTATGATCTCATCCAGTTTCTCGTGAAGTTTCAGAGCATCTTCGAAAGTCGGATATGCGTCGCCATTAATGTAGTTCTCATATAATGCGCCGGTGTTCCGTCCTATGACGGATATCCCCTTCTGCCAGTCAGCCCAATCCCACTCAATTTTCTGGACACTGTCCGTCTCATGGTCGTGCACCTCAATAGTTACGGGCTTATTGTATGCGGTGGCCTGGAGAGCGGTGCCTCCCGGCGAGGACAGTCGGATCTCTCCTTTCTTGCCATTGATTGTCCAAACCAGCGGGTCCTCACCAGGGAAAGGCTGACCTCGCCTTAGGCGGAAGTAGAGAGTTGCACCTTCCTGAGCGATGGATGAGGCGTGTAAGGTACCCGTTGCAATGAAAAGATCGGGCACGTCCGACTTGACCGTTTCTATGATCTCCTTTGTCTGGCGATTTTCAATGGGCACGTTGGGTCTCTGAATCTGGAGTGCCGACTTGACGTTGTTGAATTCACCAATGGCGGATTGGACAGCGTCGAGGACTGCAACATTCGACTGTCAGAGCGTGCAAATGCTTCTCGTAGAGGTATGTGATTACTCACGATGTCCAACTCCGATGGTAACGAAGTTTCCACCCACAGACCGCTGAGTAAAGTAGTCCATAAACTCTGAGAAGGCCAGCCGATCATTGGCGCCGCCAGCAGCCCTGACCTCGGAGCTGAGCACCTTGCCGATGCGGCCCTGCTCCAGAAGCTCCCGGATCTTCAACACCACGGGTGAAACCCTGCCCTGGGTCCCAATCATGGTTCTTCCCCCCTTCTCACGGGCCAAGCTCACGAGGTCGCGCACCTGGTCCAGGTTCGAGGCCAGCGGCCACTCGCAGAACACTGCCTTGCCCGCGGCAATGCTGGGGCGTATGATCTCATGGTGCCTGTCGACGCGGACGTTGCAGACGACGAGGTCGACGTCAGGGTCGGCTGCGAGCTGCGCCGCGTCCCCGTAGGTCTTGGTGGCAGGCGGGAGCTTAAAGGCCTCCACGGCCTTCTTGGCGCTCTCGACCGACGAGTTGCACAGTGCCGTGATCTCGTAACGGGCCTTGCCTTGAGGCGAGAGCAGGTATGGCAGATGGGCGACGCTCGCCCACGAGACAGCGGCCGACTTGGACAAGCCAATCAGACCGATTCGCACAAGTGGAACCATTGGGGTCAGAGGATGGGGGATCGATGGTGCAAAGGGTATGGTCCAGCTACGATGATGGATTTATAATTCTACGTGGGAGGCTTTAAGTAATTCACCTAGCTCGTCGGCATGAGCCATGAATGCTTAGCAATCATCTGGCCGACGGATGAGAAGTATTCTGGTATGGTATGGTACAGAATCCTCCTGCTCGGGGTTAGAGAGAGACGGATATCTTAAACTCCATAAGTGGTGAACCTGCCTCACCTACGTTGTCGTTCTGGGCCACCTCCGCTTTTGGTCCACGCAGCAATGCCTCGTTAGAGTTTTTATCCATAACTTCAACTTTACACATCTTAACATCCATTATATCGTCTCGAAATTCATCGATTTAATAGTGCCGTCTACTGTCTAGTGCACTGATTCCACCGCTTACACCCGTGTGGTCACTCTGGTGTTGATGTATAAGCATCCTTAGTAGGAGGCTAATCCGGAGTTAGTTGTGGCGGGACTCTTTTCCCAATAAGGAAATTCATCATCTCCGAACCGGTCTATCAAAATCCGCCGGCTTGTTGGTTGTGCGACCGGCATCATACCAGTCAGTGCCCGGGACAACTGACATCACGACAGCTGAAGAAGCGATTTCAAATGGCCCATCACAAACATCATTTGTCATCTGCCCTCGGTGCAAGTGTATATTGACTCCTTTGACTCAAGCTTGTCACCATCATTCTGTTTCGTAGTTTTCTAGTTGCTGTGTCGTTTTAAAAGATCAGTAGAGCATCTCTCGTTGTTGTTTCCTTGCCACACCACCGACCAAAGAAAGTCACTCGCAATGGCGTCGCCACAAAAGTCGCCAGTATCTCTCAGCAGAGACGACAAGGAAACCGCGGAGAAGTCCTCGCCACCACACGGTCCAGTGGGCATAACACCTCCCCCAAACGGCGGCACGCGTGCCTGGCTGCAGGTCTTCGGCGCCTTTGGCGTCTTCTTCAACACATGGGGACTCCTCAACACATTCGGAGTCTTCCAGACGTACTACGAGACCGGGGAGCTCTTCGTCGAGTCCTCATCCAATATCTCCTGGGTCGGCTCCATCCAGGCCTTCCTTGTGCTGGTGGCCGGACTCATCAGCGGACCCCTCTACGACAGGGGCTTCCTGCGCTTCCAGGTCGGCATCGGTGCCTTCCTGGTCGTGTTCGGCCACATGATGCTAAGTCTTGCTACGCGGTACTGGGAGGTTGTCTTGGCCCAGGGCTTCTGCATCGGCCTGGGCGCTGGCCTTATGTTCACTCCCTCGGTCACCGTCCTGCAGTCCTACTTCAGCACCAAGATCGGCCTGGCCACCGGGATCGCCGCGGCCGGCAGCTCGTTGGGCGGCATCATCTACCCTATTGTTCTCTATCAGTTGATAGACAAAATCGGCTTCCCGTGGAGCGTGCGCGTGATCGGCTTCATCTGCCTCGCCACCCTCATTCCACCAGTATTGCTCCTGCGCCAACGCGTTAAGCCTCCCCGAGTCCGCGCTATATTCGACACCACGGCCTTCACCGACGGCGGGTGGCTACTCTTCACCTTTGGCTGCCTGCTTGGCTTCGCCGGCCTCTATGTCATGCTCTTCTACCTGTCATACTATGGGCTGGCCACCGGCACTACCGATGCGTCCATGGCTTTCTACGTTGTGCCCATCCTCAACGCCTCGTCCATGTTTGGCCGGACCCTGCCCAACTGGCTTTCCGACAAGACGGGCCCGTTGAACGTCCTCATCCCGGGTGCCCTTATCTGTGGCGTGCTCGTACTCTGCATGCAGGCTGTCCACAGTCTGGCGGTAAGTACCGGTACTCAGGCTCCCAGGGTCAGTACCTAGGTCCCTAGGTAGCGAGTCGCATTACGGGAGCTGACCTGTGTATTTTTCAGGGCTATATTCTAATCGCCATCTTATTTGGCTTCTTCTCCGGCATTTTTATTGCGCTTCCGACGGTGGTGTACATTGTTCTTACACAGGATAAGTCCAGAATCGGAACAAGAATCGGCATGGGCTTCGCGCTGCTCGCCCTCGGCATGCTCGTCGGTGGCCCAGGTGGTGGTGCGATCCTGGGCCCTGATCATGACTGGACTTCCACATGGGTGTTTGGAGGCGTCATGCTACTTGCGTCAGGTCTTGTTTTTGCAATCCTGCGTGTTTGGAAATTCGGTGCCAAGCTGAACACTAAGGCGTAAGGACTATCGACTGTGGCATTGTATATGTTGGAGGACGGCAAGGGTGTATCTTATTGGTGGACTCCGGGGACTCTATCACGACTTTCTCAATCTGTAACGTGAAGTCTGAACCACTCTTGCACGAGGGGATCGAGGATGTCACAGCGTTTTCGAAACTGTTCGCGGCCGCCACACGGGACCGACTTGCGACGTTGACGAGCTGGTGTGGCTGATCATGGATGAGGTTCAGTTGACCTCAAAATTCTAGCCGGATTTCGGTTGAAAGCGAGGCGCAAGACTGTAGGCGCCTACCTAAAGCATGCGAAAATGGAAGTCGGCCCGGAAGACGGCATACAATGGATCGTTCAGGATCACACAACAGGCAGTGTGCATGCGTGGTGGTCATGTGATCTCTTCTATATGTAAGCACTGAATAATGACAAATATATTCCATTCGTCAATGTCGTCTCGCAATGATTCTTTCAATGGTCCTCCAATCGGCTGTTGCTCTGCCTGCTTTTGCTTTGTCGGGAGACGAATTGAACGTCTTGACCGGCCCACGCAGCGTTATCTCCAGACCCGTTGCCGACGGGCAGAGGGGAAGCCAACCCCCCTCCCTGCCTAAACACTGGGTCGGCACCTCTCCCCGGACGCAAGACTGCAACCTCACCGTTCGTGAAGCCAAAGGGTCAGAGTCCCAAGAGGGTACCCGCGCGGCAGTCAAGTTCGCAGAAGAGAAGATCGAAGATGCTGCCCTCAGTGACAGGGTCCTCCACCCGGGCCATCTCGATCCTCCTCATCAACCCAAACTCAACACCCTCCATGACCGAAGCTTGCCTCCGGAGTATCTCGAGCACGCTCCCGCCCCACGTGACAGTCCACGGCTTCACAGCACCCGCGACAGCACCAACCGCCATCGAGGGCCGCGCAGACGCCGTCCTCTCCGCAGCAGACTGCTTCCGGGCACTGCACCCAATCATCACCGGCTCGTCTCAGCCGCACTTCGATGCCTTCCTGGTGGCGTGTTTCTCCGCGCACCCCCTGGTCCCGATGCTCCGGGAGGAGTTCACGCAGCCCTGCATTGGGATCATGGAGGCGTCGCTGTATGCAAGTAGGATGTGCGGGGAAAGGCTAAGCGTTATAACTACGGGGCAGAGGTCGCGGTTCTTGCACGAGGACTCTATTAATACAACCTACGGCCTGGGAAATTTCTCCGTTGGTTGCGAGGCAGCGGACATTGCTGTGCTGGAATTAGACTCGCGGCCCAAGGAGGAGGTCTACGCGGGCCTGGCCAGCGCGGCAAAGAGGCTGGTCGAGAGGGGTGCAGACTGTATCTGTCTGGGCTGTGCAGGGATGACGGAGATGAGGGACATCTGCCAGGAGGCAGTTAGCATGGCGGAGAGGGAAGTAATGGTTGTTGACGGCGTGGCTGTTGGAGTGCATTTCCTGGCCGGGCTAGTGAGCGAAGGATTGGGCACCGCCAAGGGCGGATTGTATCGCAGCTCTGCGGCCGGGCGGGAGAGGAGAGGGCAGAGTTGGATTTAGGTACGATGAAACTTACCTGAAATGAAATCGGCGGCGTAAAACTCAATTGCCTCCATAACCGTGGTGAAGGTCGTTACATCCTCGGCGCTAATCCCCTCACAGTAATCTGGGATTACAAGGACAAATATCTGAGGTCCGCGTGTCGACAATGGCATGCTTTCCTCGGAACTAAACCTGAGAACAGCCTAGGTTCAGAAGGCCTGGATACTGTGTGTTGGTGATCCTATCCGACGTTATGTCGTTAGGCCCCGTGCGAACCGACATCAAACAGAGTGGGATCCACGTGAGTGGCTGGCCCGGACTATGATCTACCCCGAGCTATGTGTCTGACAGCTAGGCTAGCGAGATGGTCCTAACTAGATAGCTTGAGCTCGAAAAAAAGGATGCTGCCCTCAAAATCGTGTGGAGTTAGAAAAGGTTGCTCCAACTCGTCTAAGACTTCCACGCGAGACGCCAAGGGGGGCAGCCGGACGTCAGGGCAGAGCAGAGTCAGTTTCACTGCAGGATGTCAGGATGTCTCGGTCTCATCGATCTGGGCCCGTCTGGAAGACACCCAGAAACTCGGGACTATGCACTGCCACCGCTCGCCCTGCCATGAACGTGCCTCAGACGGTCAGGACAGGAGAAATGCTACGGTGCCCAGGGAACAACCTGCGTAGATACTGCAGTCGAACGCATCGTCATGCTTCTCCGCATCATCGTGTGACACCCTTTGAGTGGTCCCTGTCCCTGGACATGTCACAGCGACGCGACAATCAAATGACTGATGACCGCCTTGCTGTCGGACCTTGCTCGGCATGTTTACCAAGACCTCGATCGCCTCGTCCAGGCTGCTGGCCCAAGCTGGAAACAGACGCATTTGATCACGGCCAACAGATAGATAACTGCGGCGTGAATTACTCGTTGCACACACCAACCGGGGCGGGCACGGCGGGCAGTAAGCCCCAGTATCAAGACGGGATCCACGAACGTGCCGTTAGATAGTGTACGAGCCGGGTATATGGAAGCTGCCGCGAGCCGTCTGGCCTAGACTGAAACCCCCGCATGCTCTTATTGGAGGATTGTCTGGGGTAATTCTGGGGTGCATAAGGCGGATCGCCGGGGGTGAAGTGGCATGGGGCCCCATTGGGGGTTTCCCCCCATCTTTCCCGCCCACATGGCTGAAATGCCAACCCTCCCGCCTGTCTCGGCAGCTCTGGACGACCAAGCATACTAACGTAGCCAACACGAAGAAAGTCATGCACCCGAGCTGCCCTCCCCCGCACCTGTGTGGGCGTCGTGGGTCGCGGGGGCTAAGGGGGGCTAAGGGGTGGCTTGGAGTCCGCGTAAGTGAGGCTCGCTTGATACTCGAACCGGCCAAGTGACAAAGTATCGGAAATCGGTGGCAGGTCAGCAAGCATGCAACTACGTACGTATCCGTGTGAACGCGAGGGCGTAGCACAACAGCCAGGCTGGCAGTATGCAAAAAAAACCGACCGTACCTCAGTACCAGAATTAGTGCCGTGCAGTACTTCCATTCGTTTACTCACCATAACCTCGAGTTCCATTTAAATTTTTAATATCATTAGAATCAGAATCTAATTCTCAATATTTCATGATAATTGGAGTCAAGCACATACCCTTTTGTTGTTGAGCAATTTGAATTCTAATGTGAAGGGTTTTGGTGGTTTAGGTGGGGATTTGGGGTCCTGGTCGGTTTTCTGTGCATCCTGCCAGCCAGGCAGACCGCGCTTATCCGGACAATATTTTTAATGTCCATCTCTCCCAATCGACATCGACAGCAGCCAATGATCGAGCTGAAGTTTAACCCCGCAGAGCCGGCTCAATGGTGATGTTACGCCATCATGGACATCTGGAGCGCGGATCCGTTGGCTGTGCGCCCAGCAATGCCCCCGCAGAGCCGTAAACTGGGTATAGTCGGCACTGCATAACCTGATTCGTCGATCTCCCTTTCCCACGACACTTGCCTGCCTTTGGAACTATCTGACTAGTACCGAGTACATGTCACCGTTTCACACACGGCGGCGGCGGAAGTACAGCGAGCAATGTGCATGAGACCTGCCTATCCGATTTTCCCAGCGACAGCTTCCCCGCCGTACACATACGAAGAGCACTTGGCGGTGCAAGCCGTCGCCTAGGGAAAGGTACTCGAGACATATTGCTCGGAGCTCTTCCTCCTCCACTTGCCGTCCAGCCGTTGCCGATTCGAGCCTCTATTCAGAGACAAGGTTTGGACCATTGCAACAGGCTCCCCAGGACTCCGGGACTAGCTGTCTCAGCCGAGTCGAGGCAACACGCACAAAGGAGCTTATCCCCAGCGCCCCGAAGCTTGAGGTTGCATATGACCTCGACGATGATAGCCATCATTGGTGCCCGCAGAGGGCCCAAGGAGGGGACCTGCAACGAAGGAGCGCATTATCAATGGCTGACTGCGTCGACACTTCTTGGAACTGGAGCTGCAGAGAGCTGCAACGGGCGTTTCTCGGGATCCCGAGCTGGGATAGCTGACGATGGGGAAGTTACTTTGGCCCAACATGATCGATGCCACCATCAGGGATGAACTCCTGCATCTGTGGGGAAGCTATCAAGCTTGGGGGGGTCCCATTGACTGTCGTTGTGACAGCGCACATGGCGAGTCCCTACATAAACCCCTCTTAAGAATCTGATATTTCTCCTCTACTTTCTCCCTCTCATCAGGAGCTATCATCTCCCTCATATGTGTAAAGTCAAGTATACTTAAAATCAGCAATCATGGGAGAGACTTTTGCCAACCCGTCGTTGAGCACTCTCCCGGAGGAGTTTGACATCATCGTCTGTGGTGGTGGAAGCTGTGGTTGTGTGGTGGCCGGCCGGTAAGTAATACTTTTCCAAAAACGACGAAGCCGTCGAAAGTGACAGCGGGCTAATCAGTTGTCCTGTAGGCTGGCCAACTTGGACCACAACCTCAAGGTCCTCCTCATCGAGGCTGGTGAGAGCAATCTCAACAATCCATGGGTGTACCGGCCGGGTATCTACCCCCGGAACATGAAGTTGGACTCGAAGACGGCCTCATTTTATGAATCCCGTCCGTCCAAATGGCTCGCCGGCCGAAAGGCGGTGGTGCCATGCGCACACATCCTCGGTGGTGGCTCGTCGATCAACTTCATGATGTACACCCGTGCCTCAGCCTCGGACTACGATGACTTCCAGGCCAAGGGCTGGACCACTAAGGAGCTCCTGCCGCTCATGAAGAAGCACGAGACGTACCAGCGCGCGTCCCACAACCGGAACATCCACGGTTACGAGGGCCCCATCAAGGTCTCGTTCGGCAACTACACATACCCCATCAAGGACGACTTCCTCCGGGCCGTCGAGACGCAGGGCATCCCCATCGTCGACGACCTGCAGGACCTCGTCACCGCTCACGGAGCTGAGCAATGGCTCAAGTGGATCAACCGCGACACGGGCCGCAGGAGCGACAGCGCCCACGCCTACATCCACTCGACCCGCGCCGTGCACTCGAACCTGTACCTCGCCACCAACACAAAGGTCGAGAAGGTCATCATCGAGAACGGCCGCGCCGTCGGCGTCAAGACCGTGCCCACGAAGCCGTGCGGCGGCATGCGCGAGGGCAAGACGTTCAAGGCCAAGAAGCAGATCATCGTGTCCGGCGGCACGCTGTCGTCGCCGCTCATCCTCCAGCGCTCGGGTATCGGTGACCCCAAGAAGCTGCGGGCTGCTGGTGTCAAGCCCATTATTGACCTGCCTGGTGTCGGTCTTAACTTCCAGGACCACTACCTCACGTTCTCTACATATCGCGCGAAGCCTGACGTAGAGAGTTTCGATGACTTTATCCGAGGCGACCCAGAAACCCAGAGGAGTAAGTCGAGATCTTTGTTTCCTGATCTCACAATACATTTGGATCAAAGCATGCGTTTGCTAATGATATCTCGCACACAGAGGTATATGAAGAGTGGAACCTGCGGGGCACCGGCCCCCTGGCCACGAACGGCATCGAGGCGGGCGTCAAGATCCGGCCCACGGCCGAGGAGCTCAAGGACTTTGAGCGGTGGCCCACGCCGCACTTCAAGGACGGCTGGAAGTCGTACTTTGAGAAGAAGCCCGACAAGCCCGTGATGCACTACAGCGTCATCAGCGGCTGGTTCGGCGACCACATGCTCATGCCCGCCGGCAAGTTCTTCACCATGTTCCACTTCCTCGAGTACCCCTTCTCGCGCGGCTCCACGCACATCAAGAGCCCCGACCCGTACGAGGCCCCTGACTTCGACACGGGCTTCATGAACGACGAGCGGGATATGGTTCCCATGGTCTGGGGATACATCAAGTCGCGTGAGACGGCTCGCCGCATGGACGCGTACGCTGGTGAGGTTGAGGCTATGGTAAGTTGTCTTCTACAACATCTATCCAGCTCGTGTGATACCGGTAAAAAGCTGACCCAAGAGCAAACAGCACCCATTTTACGACTACGACTCGCCCGCCCGCGCCCACGACATGGACCTGCTGACGACCAAGGCCTACGCCCTGCCCGGCAACCTGTCGGCGGGCCTGGGCCACGGCAGCTGGTCGAGCCCGCTGACCGAGGCGGAGAAGAAGCCCATCTCGACCTACCTCAACTCGCACCACAAGGAGATCCGCGAGGAGCTGCAGTACAGCTCCAAGGACATCGAGGCCATCGAGGAGTGGGTCAAGCGCCACGTCGAGAGCACCTGGCACAGCCTGGGCACCTGCTCCATGGCCCCCAAGGAGGGCAACAGCATCGTCAAGCACGGCGTGCTCGACGAGCGCCTCAATGTCCACGGCGTCCAGGGCCTCAAGGTTGCTGATCTGTCCATCTGCCCTGACAACGTTGGCTGTAAGTTCCGAATACATGTATCATCCTGACCTTCGAAACGCAAGCTGATGAATAAACAGGCAACACATATTCCACCGCCCTTCTCATCGGAGAGAAGTGTGCCGTCCTCACCGGTGAGGACCTGGGCTACTCGGGCTCCGCTCTTGACATGAAGGTTCCCGAGTACAACGTCCCCGGCGAGCTGAAGCACCCGCTTCGCCTGTAAAAATATTAAATTGGATCTGGAAAGGGGGTTTGCAGGCCGGGTTGCCTACTTGATGAATAGTTCAAATTTCCTTGATGACGAGGTAATGGTATCAACCAGGAGATCAGATTGATTTTGCAACCGAAAGATCTTCGATGCTATGGTCGGCTGCTTCTGAAAAGCGGTGGTTCACATTCACATTCTTGTTCGTCCGAGACGTCCCTGACTTTGCCAAGTCAAAATATGATTCTCATTCATTGCTGCTCCATAATTCTATCTGCCGGTATCTCTATTGCACGCTAGGTCCGCGTCTCGTAAAAAAAAGGCCGTCAGGTGTTTAAAACCCAAGTGCAACTAGGGTGATTATTAGTTGGGTAATCACAACTTTGCCCATTCCTGATATCTCGTCATTCCTCCTCGGGTGAGAAGAAGACAACTACCGCCTCCTGTCATACGGAGAAGGAGGTCCAGGCGGCCCATCATATCCCGAACGTGTCCGAGGCCTGGAAGGCCGTGGCGGCTCAAGTATCGGCGGGGGATAGTATTCACGAGGAGAGACCTGGACAACCCTGGTGAACTGTCCCTGCCTCCACCCATCGCCAGTGTAACGCAGCTCCGGCCCCGCTCGGGATGGAGGGCGGCCCTGCCTCACCTCGGACACGTGAACCCTCGGATCCCTCTCATCCGGCCGGCGCTGCGACTTTGGCCCAGTCGTGGAGCTGCTCGACTCGGATGACTCGTAGACATTATAGTTCTCCGCCGCGGGCCTCCTCCGCATCCCAAGCGGGACTGGGCCTGCCCTCCCGGACGTGGTTGCTGCACCGCCTCCTCCTCCGCCATCGAGTCGAGGGCTGGCGATCTCCTCCGGGCCGTCACCGCCGTCACGCAGCTGCTTCAGCATCATGCGCATGCAGGTGACCTCCCGCTCCATCCTGCGCAGCATAACCCGCTGCACCTCGTCCGCCAGCTTGAGCACGTCCGACTTGCTCTGCCACCAGATGAACCGGTGGGCAAAGTCGCACCGGTACACCGCCGACCAGTCCGCGAATCCCCCCGTCTCCCCGTGCATCTCGACGTCCTCCCGCGGCGTCTTCTCGTCGACAAACTCCTTCTCCACCCACGCGTCGTTGTTCCGCAGTGCCTCGGCCCTCGGCCCGCTCGACACGAGGAACGGCCGCTCCAGGCTCTTGAACTGCCTCCACAGGTCCCGGACGGTCTGGTAGTGCAGGCCGAGCGTCTGCTCAGAATAATTCAGCGCGTACGTGTAACCAGCCTGCCCGCGGAGGTTCCCGCTGCTAGCCCTTGGGCTGAGCCCGTTGCGGCTCGAACTGCGCGCCCGTCCTGCGTGTGCTGGGTGCAGCGGGCGCTGGCTGCGCATCTGGGCCTTCCTGTTTCGCAGCTCGCGTGTCTGCTGCCGGAGGGCCTCGCGTTCCTCCATCAGCTGCGCTCGGAGGTTCCCCAGGGCATCGCGGATCTCGATTGGTGCGCTGCGGACGGTGCCTAAGAAGTTGGCGTAGAGGGCGAGAAGATTGAGGACTGTGATTATGAATGAGATAATTCCTATTACGAATGATATGTATGAGAGAGTGGGCGGGAACGACGTTGGCCCGGATGAGTTGTCCATGGTTGGTTGTATTCGATGCTACCCCCGGCCGCTTGGGCTCCTGTGATGGTTCCTCGAGGAAGGGTTTGATGAAAGAGTGACACTCGAGGAGATATTTCAACGGACGTGACGTCCCTTATTCTCGTCTTTCGCGTGTGTTTCTGATAGCTGTTCCCATCCAACGGCCGGTGATGTTGGTGAGGAGGTCCTGCCACCAGTCTCACCGGTTCCGTGCGGATGGTACTCTGACATAGCAAAAGACGGGCGACCCGCTTCCGGCAGTAGTTGGTATTGTTATGATGACGTTGGGCTGTTAGTCGCGATACTAATAATGTGTCATGAGACAGGACAGGGCACTAACCATGCGAGATGCATGGAGCCGGGGTCAAGATCTTAGGGGACCTCGACACTGCCGAACAGAGTTCGCACCGGGAGCCAGAGTTTTGGCACAATCTCAGGGATCGTTGGGCTGCGTGGCAGCAAAAGGGCCAAGCTGGCAGCCGCGAAATTCGAGACTCCCAAGGAGGAGCCTGAAGCCCGGTATTGGGCAGCGAAGTGGGACACCTCGGAAGTGAAGCATGAATGTTATTACTCTCGAGAGGAGTTGAGATCGTGGCTTGGCGCTGGGAATCGGCCCAATTCATGCACGCCGCCCAAGAGCTTACTGCTATAGTGGTGCAGATACGCTCTGATAAGGGCCACAGCGCATTTCGGACCAGGCATGATGCTGGTCTGCCGAACCGAGAGTTTGGTCGACCTGGGAACCGACTCGGTAGCGTCAGATTGTTATGACAACAACAAATGCCTCGACTTCATGTGGGAACGTCAAAAGACAACGATGGTCTGAATTCATGGTGACGCGGAAGCGCGGAAAGGCGTAGTTTGGCACATGACGTCGTCACTGCACATGCGTTTTGGGGCAGCATGTTGTGGTGGACTCGCAATGGACGTGTATGGACAAGATGCTGCCGGGTAAATTGAATTGCGGTACGCATTGCCCTGAACATTAGAATTTGCTCTCTGATCCACCGACGGATAATTCAATAAGAACTCGTCAAAATACTATAAGGGGTGAAATCATGCATTTCTCAAACATGGCAGCGGTCTCCAGTTTCGACAATGAAACGAGAATGGATATTCAATATCAAGTAATGTTGAATTAAACCCCCATTTGAAGTAAATCTGGAAGGCATTCTGTTTGCAGTTGAACACATGTTCAACCACAAGACCAACTACTTTCCAAATTAGGGTCCACAGATCCACCGATGAAGACCGCCTTCTTTGGCCATGCACAAATCGGCCTTTGGCGAAGAACCTCTCCGGAGGTATAGATCATTCCGTTGCCTCGCTTCCACATTGTGGCCACGACGCTGTCGACCGCGACATCTTGCTCGACCCAGTTCATCAGAGCAGCAAATGCGTCGTACCGAGAATTGTTCTCAAAGCCAGGCACCGACCAACCGTTTCCAAATTGAAAGTCCTGGACATATCCTGCCTGTCCTCCTCCGGCAAACATCCAAGGCGCGTCGACGGTGGTCTTACTTGGCGCAAAGGCCAGAGGTGATGGCGTGTCCCACTGCGTGACTGTCAATCTCGGCATCTCGACAGTCGGTAGGGGAGGTTACTTACACAATGCTGCATCCCAGGGACGGCGAAGAAGCGAAAGAAATCCGTAACGTTCACTCCGGACAGGGCGCTCTGAGTCCGGTTGTAATACAACTCCGAGGACTTGAAGGGGATGACACCATCCGCCATCCCATGGTACATGAAGATCTTGGGATACAATCCCTTGCTGTTGGTCCTCAGCTCAAACCTATCTGCAGTTGCGACGTTGTTCTCTCGTGCTCGCGAGTCCAATACAGTCGACGAGTTGTAGCTTGTGGTCTGCCAGTCAGGCCCATAGTTCAGAAAGTACCGCTCGTAGTCCCCATCAAAGCCGGTCGTGCTCGATGCCGTGAGAAAGGTCGACCACTGGTCTTCGGAGCTGGCCTCGAAGCCGTTGTGGACAAAGTCGGCCCCTCCGTCGATGTAGTAGTCGCCGTAGACGAGCTGCGCGATTTCGACCTGCCCACTGCTGAGACACGGGCTCGGGTTGCTCGGCGACCCGCACTCAATATCGTCCCAGTTGATGCGACAAGTTTCGGGTGAGCTGGCGATGCCGTCCTCGAGGCCGTCTTGGGCATCGCACTGGGCTTGCACGAAAGCTGCCAGGGTGCCAAAGTCGGAATCGTTCAGCCTGGTCGCGTTGCTCGCGTGGTTCCAAACGCCGATTTGCGTCAACCAGGGCATGTAGTTCTTGGTGTTCCACGCAGGGGCGCCTATCATGAGCCCATCAAAACTATCAGGGTACTCCTGTATCTCCTTGAGCCCCTGCCTCCCACCCGTCGAGCAGCCGCTGTAGTAAGACCCCGTGACATTCGAGCCATAGAACGCCTCGGTGAGAATCTTGCCGTACGTCACCGCGCCGTGCATCGCAACCGAGCCCCAGTCCGCTCGCAGCCCCGGGTCAGCAGCCCAGGACTGGTCGGAAGCCGCGGAAAGATGGCCCGTGTCGGTCGTGACCGTCGCCATCCCGTACCAAGGGCCCGGGCTCATGTCATGCCAGTTGATGCCTCCGGCGAACGAGTAGCCGCCCACCACCAGGAATTTCCCGCTCCATTGGTTCGGCAGGAACAGGCCGAGGTTGTGGGACGAATTGCCCTCGACCACTTTGGCGATCACGGCGCAGAGCGCGGGAAAGTTCCAGGCGAAGGCCGGGTTGTAGCCTGGGTCGTCTTTGGCTGACTGCCCGTAGCGGTTTGTTGGCAAATACGAGGGAAATGCCGTGGTGTTTAATATTGATACGCCTGCTGGAAGTGTGCCGAAGCCTTCAGTGGAGCAGGAAGCCGCGCTGGTTTGCGAGGCTAGGTTCCATGACGCCCACAGGACTGATTGTAAACGCATGATTTGGTTGAAGTTCCATGATGGAAAGTAACGGCGGTGGCCCTCCCACGTCAGCGATGGTAGTAGTTGTCCGAGAGCCCAAGCTTATTCTTTCTTTAGATGTGTTTTGACCCCGCCTAAGCACTAGGCCAAGGAAAGTCAGTTCAACTTCCCTCAAAGGGAAGAGGGATGCAACGTCATTTGAGAACATCTCGGTAATTATCCTCCGATTCTTTAGCTTCTGTCTCGCTCGTCGGACGTCGCGTTTCTTCTTAAATATCGATGGCCCCTACGAACTACCTCCCACCGCTGCCGGTCGGAGTGCCCAGGAATGGAAGACCCGCACCTTCCGGGGACGTAGACTATCTCCGCTAGCATCTGGGCAGCGGTCCACGTGTTGGAGATCGCGCATGTCAGCGAGACCATCCGGAGGTGGGTTTACTTCCCCGCAGCCTCATTGCCCGGGTTTTTGTACACCCGGCTCGCTATCGCGAGATCGATGCGAGTGACGCTTAGAAGGGCTATCGAACATTCTGCTTTACAGGTTTGTTTGTTTAAAAGACGTACTCAAGGAAAGGGTGGGGAATCGACAACATCAAGGCGCATCACTCTGCTCGTCCCCGCTGCGGAGTGAGATCTGATCCATATTTCCCATCTTTGCACTCTCGAGTCGAGCACCACCCTGCCAACATGAGTGACTCATCAAACATCATCCACACCGACGTCCTCATCTGCGGCTCCGGATCCGCCGGACTGACAGCAGCCCTATGGCTCGCAAAGTACGGCGTCGCCTTCCGTGTCCTCGAACGTCGCAATGGGCCGCTGGTCAAGGGGCAGGCGGATGGAGTCCAGTGCCGCACGGTCGAGATATTCGAGAGCTTTGGGTTGTCGGACCAGCTCCTCCGGGAGTCTTACCATGTGCTGGAGCTGGCATTCTGGGCCCCGGACCAGGGCACGGATTTGAGCGCCGGCGAAAAGGGGGGCATCAAGTGGTCTCATTACGCCCCTGATACGGAGCCAGGGTTGAGTCACCAACCTCATGTCATTCTCAACCAGGCTCGTATCAATGAGATGATTACGAAGGAGATGCTGAGGTGCGGCGGCGCTGAAATCGACTACGGGTACGACGTGAAGACAGTGCACGTCGACAGCAACACGGTGGGAGACCCGGAATCGTACCCAGTGACGGTCACCGCCCTGAAGAACGGAGTTGAGCAGGTGTTCCGAGCGAAGTATGCTTTGGGCTGCGATGGAGCGCATTCCGCTGTCCGCAAGGCTCTTGGCTTCAAGATGCTCGGCGATTCTACCGACGCGATTTGGGGCGTCATGGATCTCTACCCCCGCACGACGTTTCCCGATATCCGCAAGAAAGCCGTCATACAATCGGTCAGCGGCAACCTGATCATAATCCCACGTGAAGGCGACTCGCTTGTCAGGTTTTACATCGAGCTGCCGCCAGATACTGTCGCCAGCAAAGTCACCTTGGAAGATCTACAACAGCGGGTCAAGCTGATATTTAGGCCGTATGAGATGGACATCGCAGAGACAGCATGGTGGTCCGCATATCAGATCGGGCAGAGGCTTGCGGACAATTTTCACGAGCAATACCGAGTCTTCCTTACGGGGGATGCGTGCCATACACACAGCCCAAAAGCAGGCCAGGGAATGAACGTCAGCTTACAAGATGGATATAATATTGGGTGGAAATTAGGTTCCCACCTCACGGGGCAGGCGACCCAGGATCTGGTCAAAACATATGTCTGCGAGCGCCAGCAGACAGCGGCAGAGCTGATCGAGTTTGATCGCATGTGGAGCAAGATCTTCAAGTCGGGAGCCAACGGAACTGGGGCAGACTACGTGCGTGATCAGTTCGTGAAGGCTGGGAGATATACGGCTGGTCAGGCGTACAAATATGGCAAATCGATTATCACTTGGCCATCCGAAGAAAGCCAGAAGACGGACGAGGTGGCTTCCGGTCACCGGGAATCTCAGCTAGTGGTGGGGATGCGTTTTCCCAGCGCACAGGTCGTGAGGTACAGTGATGGGAAGGTCCACCAGCTCTTGAGCGTTCTGCGGTCAGATCGGCGCTGGAGGATTGTGGTATTTGCCGGAGACATTCAACAACCGGAAACACAAGAACGCGTGCACCAAATTGCTTCGACTCTAGGGTCAACGATTAGGGCTTTCACAAGTAAACACGACGACGATGACAGTGTTATCGAGTGTCTGCTCGTGCTCAAGACGAAAAGAACGGGCATTAACTTGGGCCATATCCCAAAGGTCTTCACGCCTATTACAGGGAAGCACAAAATTCAAAGTAAGTCGTGAGGCGTGCTTATGAGACATTGAGTACCCAGGTACTGACTGGAGTAGGTCTGCACAAGGTGTTCGTGGATGATGAGAGTTACAACTCGGGACACGGCCACGCTTTTGACACAATCGGAGTCGATCACAAAGTACTCACAGTTGTGATAGTCCGTCCTGATCAGTGTGAGTGCATTCTAAGCACTTTCCCGTCATCGTTATTACTTGCTCACATATCTCATAGATATCTCGACTATCATCCGAGATGAGGATTTGGGTTCCATCAACTCCTTCTTCAAAGGCCTCCTCATCGCCCGAGACTAATTCGATTGTGCTGTTGAAAGCACCCAGAGTACTCCAGCTCCACGTATAAAATAGGTCAACCTTCGTGAAGCATATCAAACTCCCAGCTGACACATTGGAGAGAGTCCTTCAACATTATCTCCCTATCATGTACCATCAATTGCCATAGCACCACAGATTCTGGGACTTCGAGGGCGGAAACAGGTACCGCCGTCCCGGAAAGCAAAATAAGGGAACGAAAGATGAAAAGATAGATAGATAGCCTGAAAGTGACTTCTTGACTTCCAAAAGGAGACGACAATACACTTTCAGAGCCCTGACGGTACTTGTTAAAAGATAGAGAAGGAACTTCAGAAACATGAATTGATCTCCTGTTCTGTCAAATCCCGTTTTGCATACAATTCGTACCTGTTGTGGCTCATCTGAGAACATCAGCTCTGCCTGGGATGGCAAGGCCAGGGTGCGCTCACGTGTACATGATATTTATCCCCAAATTTCCGGTTCAGAAGCTTCATCAATTTTGACTCATCAATCCACGAGCCGTGAATCACTTGAGGGGTACCATAGTCCTCCTTGGCCTGAGAGGTTGCCGATTTCATCTGCGGCAATGCTCGGGCTGTTTTGGGACCACCGGAGCTTCTCAACTCGAAGTATGCCAAGGGGTTCCAGATAGATAGTTTCCCATAGCGCATGTTGAGAGCTTTCGTTGTTTTATGAACAGGCCTAATCTTGTTTCAGGGGCGAAGCTATAGATGAGAGAGCGGTGTAGAGCAGCTACCAAGGTGCGGTCATGAATGGTGCTGGTTCGACATTGCGTTCTGTTTTCAACGGCGGCCTCTTGTTATACTCTCATCGGTGGATTCAAGGCTCCGAGCCTTTCCAAATAATTGAGCCTTTCACAGTGTGTGTGGGATTCTGAGGTTACACAGTACAAGGATTTGTGGTTGGCGCCATGAAGTTGAGGGGGTCGGATAATGTGTCTCGAGTTGCATACTGATCTGACCAACAGCTGCATAAGTACTAGGCCTGTCATTACATATGCTCAGTAAAATACCAGCCAATGAGAACCTGAGATTGGTGGAAGCGAAGTGTGCTGTCTTATCTGGCGTGGGGTGAATGGATCCGAGCTGAATTCAACCGGTGAATGATGCATTTGTGATCAACACCAGTTGACCAAATTAGTTGACATGATGTCATAGCGGTTTTTATGTGCTAGGAGACTGCTTCGAGCATCAAATAACATAGGATTTGTGCATCATATTCCTCTGGAGTGTTTTGCTCTGTTGCCGAAACAAGCCACGGAGCAACGCATATACTGGCGACTCTCCCTTTTATTGCTGTGTTTCCGAGCCCTTATCGGTGAGCACAAAAGATCAAACCTCCACTGGCTGCTCAACTGTGGCGGTTGACTCAGCCGCTTGCAGAAGCAGGCTTGCAGAAGGCCATCTTTATTGGTATTGGGGTCTGGGAGGCGGTCTTACGTGCATACTCTCGGTTAGAAGGGAATAAGAGAAGACACCGGAAGCCTAGCCAGTGTAAAACCCCTCATGTATAATGCAATAACTTTTCCAGCTCTTTTCAAACAGCCACAATTTTGACTGCTTTGTTGAGCCACGCAAGCTTGATTTAGTTGGACGTGGGCTGAAGGTGAGCAGGTGGAGCTGCAAATCCTCACCGCACGACCTCTCCGCGCCTATCTTTGGCTATGGAACTTGTGAAATAAAATGACAACATAATTCATGGTGTAAATTATGACACACCGACATTCTGGCACACGACTACATTTATTCGTCTACTTAAGAGGAGCCCATCGCAAAGGGAGGTTCAGTCGGGGTGACCCACTCAGTGTCCCGTTTTCAAGTTGTTAAACTGCATGCAATGAATGCAGCTCATTGGTGATCACTTCCGATGCACCACGTCAGCGCTATTGGTTTTCGAATGGCTGAAGACGTGATCAACTTCAACACATTGTAGTGTACCACAACATACACTGCACACATTCACAACCGCCCTTGACTGCCCTTGCTGCAGCACCATGCAGGGTGAGGCTTCGCTTCATTCGGGCCCGAGCAGCGTCACAAGCCAAGGACCAATCTCCCGCGGGGGTATAACGCAATCGCTTTTACGAATATCAGAAAAGGACTGCAACAACACTCGCAACCGTTTCATACCACGACAGGCGCTGATCAACTTTTTCCGGGTTGACTCTGTGCTGCAGTATCTGCAGACAATTCCGGGAAAATGCAAGGAAGACCCAAGCTATCGGCAAAATGTGGCGGACAACATCTGCCCAAGTCCCAGCGATTGCTCGTGTGGTTTTCGACATTGTACAGGGAAACGAATGCTCCTGGCAACACTCTTTCTCTGTGGAAAAGAAGATCTTATTCCATCATTTTGCTCCACATCGGAAGTTCAGTTATGTGATGAGAGCCTGCCTCTCGACATCAAAACACTCAGTGCATTCGTCGAGGGCCTAAGCGAAAAAGACGAGGAGCTTTTCATACACTTTCAGTGGCACGTTTACACCCCGTTCCTCACTGGCGTCAATTCCACAGAAGATATCATGCCGTTTCCTGACGAAGTCTCCCTACCATGGAGAAGCAAGGAAAGAATAAGGACGAAGATACCAGGCGAGGTGTCCTATGTGGAAAGGATTGAGATCCACTCTCATAATCACGACTTGGTGAGTTGAGTTGAGAACATGTTGTGTTGAGACTTTCAGTTCTAACTTACGGCAGACACAGAACAGTGACGTTTTTGCTCTCAAAACCTTCGAGCAGAGGCTGGCTCCCGAATTAGCAGAGGAAAGGTTCCGGCAGGAGGTTGAGGCCAACCTTGATGCGCCGGAACATTGTCGAATCGTCCGCCTTCTCGCAGCGTTCAGCTATGGTGAACGGTTCTACATCTTGTTCCCTTTTGCGACCAGAGGCAGCCTCGAAGAGCTTTGGAAATCCCACACTCCAACCCAGATCATTGAAGAGTTCACGCAATCTGGAAGCACGAGGTGGTCCATAGATGACTGGCTTGTCAACGAATGCCACGGGATCGCCGGGGCACTAGTGGCTACCCAGGGCTTCGTTGAAGACTCTTCCGGAGAGACGAATAGCCTTCTCCATGCCGACATCAAGCCCGAGAACATCCTTTGTTTCCAAGATTCCGATATGCACGAGCCTCCGATTGTACTCAAACTCGCAGATTTTGGAGAGGCCGCACGACTTGGGTCGACAGGGGAATTGTCAGCCAGCAAAGTTGCACACGTCAAGACTTATCGACCACCGGAGAAGTCTTCTGACAATCTCATCACAGCCACCTATGATGTGTGGTGCCTTGGGTGCCTATTCCTTGACTTTGCCACTTGGGCGCTACTGGGTCACGAGGGTATTAATTCCTTCAGCAAGATTCGTGCAAAGGAGCCGGATGACCCCGCCGTCACTAAGTGTCCCGGGCAGTTGGTCGGAGATACATTCTTCAAAAAAGTCCCGGAAAAGCCTGGGCGTCTTCTCCATCGAAAATGGAGAGTGGGAGACGAGAGTGAGATGACAGTCGAATCCGGACAAGCCACGACAAGACGTTCTTTGTGGGTGTCTTCGCATGTGAAAGTCGGCTTTCGGGTGAAAGACGGTGTACTCTCGGTAAGTAACATCGGCTGATTCTCCAATTCTAGACTGATGATTCTTGCAGCACCTGAGCACATTACAAGCACAAGCCAAGTGCAGTGATACCTTACGACGTCTCCTCCTCTTCGTGAAAGAGAAGATGCTGGTTGTTAATCCCGAGAAACGTGCAACCTCTCCGGAGGTACACAAATTTCTTGAAAGCCTGATCAAGCGTCCATGAACATGGCAAGACTGATCATCGAATACGTTGCTTGACTTAGGCTTGTGCATTGAAAGACTAGATTACTTTATGTTGCAAATACACTACAATATGAGGTCAAAGCAACAGACTAGCTGTTTTTTGACTTGTGGTTTGGAGCTTTCCTCAGTAAGTAGAGTCTGTCTCTATTGACCAATCTGTAATTGCCTAATCACAATCTTAAAAGGTACCGTAATTGATCTTGACAGACCGCGTTGTTCCATCCGGTTCCTGTTATCCCCACCATGAAATCACGAAAACACCACTGTTTCCTTTCAAGTCTCTTAGCTCATCTCTGGGTTACTCCTGGCATTTTTAAAGGCCAGGAGAACTGCATCTCTTTCTGCCTGTTGAAGAATTAGTGGCATGGCGCAGCGTCGAACTTTTGGTGAACTCACATTGGTGAGTTTCCGCGGCAACTTGAGCTTAAGCTCGTTGTTCAAATCCTAGAAGAAAAACAGGTCAGCTTTAATTAGAATGCTTCATTGTGCTGAAAGAAAAACAAAATACCTGGATTTTGATCTGGCTATCCTTGAAGCCGTCTGGCAGCTTCTTCACGTAGTTTAGCAGAACCTCAGCGTCATTGTAACGGGACACGAAAACGTCGGTTTCCTCGAATTCATCGGATTGAGACATTTTCACGTGCTTTTTGAGACTGAAGAGGTTCAACACGGTCTTAAGAGTTGGCATTGTATCTGAGAGACTCCAATCTATCCGCCGTGGATGGGGACGGGCTCCTTATATGTTTGGACTGTCCGCAGTGTCTGAGTTCAGAATGTTGCTCGTCACGCAAACTTATGCTATCGACACAGCCTCCAGTCAAGTAGAAAAACAGATTTGAACGAGGCAGAAAGGCTTCCACTTAGGAGGGAGCTGTAGGCAGATTGTTCGGCTGTCCCGGTTCATGAGTGTGTGTTCGATCGTCACCCAGGCCACAGTAGCGGTGAAGTCTGCGTTGGGTATGTCAAGACGAGACTTTTCCGTCAAGAAATGGTGGGCTCCATATCATGCATGGGTGGTGTCACAAATGCAGCGCAAGGCAAAACGCTCTTCATTACCTGGGCGCATGCAAAAGAAAGTGGGGGCAAAAGTGATCATTGCATTGCCCCCCGTGTCCTGCATGTCCACTCTGGTCATGCTCGCATGAGCCACTGCTTACTAGGGGGCACGAAAGTCTTCGCCAGTGGTTGCCTCAAGGATCAGAACTCATGCTAAGCCGCTGCAGTGTGTGTAGCACAAAACATCTGCGCAGATACGGCTACACACTGTCATAGGCCATTGCGTGTTGGGGGCCCGGGATGATGTGTCTTTCCACTTGATGGGTGGATTGCTAAGACACAGACCGGTCTGGCCTCTGCCGACTTGTACCATGACTTCAACAGGTCTGCCCCGCAGACCAAGCATCCTTCTGGCTGTCATGTGTATGCTCACTTATTTTCCTTGCGTTGGCTTTTTCACCTTGAGATGTCCCTCACCAACCTCAACACCGCGACCTAGCTGAGCAACAATACACCGCCCCGCAATGGACTGGCTGGTTCCGAAAACAGAATTTTCACCTGGAGACGCGAAGGCTTTCAAATTTCATATTGACAGAAACTTTGAAATCTCTGCTATAACAGTGCAGAGGGCCGAGGATGTGAGTTATCCGTTCATCAGGCCGCAGCATTCCTGGCATGTACATATGGCTCATGGATATTAACTTTTCCAGGGTCAAGTGTATTGCCGCCAAGAGACCTTGAAGTCTGAGGACGAATATGAGAAATGGATCAAGCGTGTAGGTTGTTTCACATGCAACCCAGCTTGCTTGAAAAAGCTCATCAGAATAAACAGTGCCGACCACCTCCATCCATTAGTACACACCAACCTATCTTGTTGTTGGCCCTTCACAGACGACTGAACAGTGATCATGTGAATGGAACTTTCGCTAAGAGCACAGCTCTGCCATACGGAGAGAACAGCTTTCGCAAATTCTGCAAGGATCTTTGCCAACATAGAACATTGGCCTGGATTCTCTCCAGAGTCTCTACTGCCGTTTTTAGTAACAGATCCGTAGCATGGGAAGGTTCGGAGGAGTTCGGTCAATCTATTGGTAATTATGCTGTCTAATTGCTCCACATTCACAAAACCAAAGAATTCCCTGTCATCCACCGAGAATAGGTAGTCTGTTCTGAGAATTGGCGGGCGACTTTGACGCTAATATCAAGGCAGTGTACCATTGCAAGTCAGATACAGCATCGCTTGAAGATGGCAATGACATCGCACTCTCCGCAACCTGTTTTCTTGACAAACCCCTCACCTTCGCAGTCATGTATGGCTGTACACAGGACACCATGAAGAGGGTAGAATTCTGGCTGAAACGTTGCAACGATTACGTATTCCATCCTCTGGTACTGCCCATGATATTCTCAGAGCTGGAACGGTCGCGCTTCCTCGATGCCATTGACAGCAAGGCGACAGAGCTGCAGGGTAGAATTTTGGAGTTGGAAAAGAGAGTGAGAAAAGAGGCTACGCAGGAATCTTCGCAAGAGGCGACGAACAGCGAGAGGAGGCAGACTATGACTGAAAGGGACTGCAATGCAATCCGTCTGTGTCGTTCCATGACCTTGTTGAAAAATGGCCTTGTCAGCCTAGTTGCTGAGCTGAGCTCGATGCGGAGCCATGTTCAGGGACTTCCCAAGATCGTGGGAAACCAAGATTCGGACGCCAAGAACGAGAAAGATCAAGTCCAAGCAGCCGGAGTTCTCATCGATGCCAAGTTGAAGGCCATGATATCTGAGCTCCAGAGCAAAATACGAACCTGTGAGGGGCACCTTGAAACGATGACGCTGGCAACCCAAATGGTTCGCATACTCTCGAGTTGCTCTAGGTACCTAATGATAACGTGCCTAACTTTCACTAGGAATGGAACTACTACACGAGGCGCGATGCTCAAGTGAACTACAGCATTGCCACAGCGGCTAGGATGGATGGGAGCCAGATGAAACAAATCTCACTGTTGGGCATGATATTTCTCCCAGGCACATTCCTTGCTGTGAGTCGTCCTTCAACTTGAATGTAACATCGAGCTAGAGCTGAACTAGCATTAGACCTTCTTCTCGATGACCTTCTTCAGCTGGTTGCCACAGGACAGTGCTCAGGTCATCTCGCCATGGCTTGCTCTGTATGGCGGGCTCACTGTGATACTCACAATGGTAACCGTCTTGTGGCTCAACAGACGGTCAAACAAAGAAATGGCAATCGCAAAGGCGACCCTTCAGAAGGAGCTGGACAAGGATACGGACTCCACCCTGTTCTCGCGGTTCACTTTCTCGCGCTCATCTTCTTCAATCAGACCCAAGGATGTCGAGTTGGGCATCGTGTCACGATGAATTTCCTTGCAAAGGCAGGGATAATTGATGTCGTCGATACCAGACAGAGTAGGGCTGTGAAGCACTCTCAGAGCTGTTGACAAGGTTCATATCCACAGGACCCAAGATTGATCAAATAATACAGCGGATGTTGGAAGTCACTATGTCACAGGAGACGCGTCTAGTGAGGAAGAACGCAATGGCATTTTGTTATGAAAAGTCATGGATAGAAGCCCCCGTAGAAGCTCACTCCAGGCGTGCCATCCTCGTTCTCCGAGTAGTATCCACACCTCCCCGACACGCACGTCCAAAATCCCCTTCCAGCTTTCTCCCCCTTGCTCTGGCCAATTATGTCCAGTCTTGAGAGTTGCTCACAGTCACAAGGCGGATTCCCCGCGGACATGCCCTTGGTATCCGCCCAGCACACCCATCGACACTCCCGCGGGCACGAGGGGCAGATGTAGTAGGGTCTGCCGGCGTTGATGGTGTTCAGCGAGCTGGTCACCAATCGGACGGCGACTTCTTTGCAGGTATGGCATGTCGGCTGGCGGGGACGGATTTGGATCTCATACTCTGGGAGTGTAAGGAGGAAGATAGGAGACGAGGACGAGGGCGGGGAGGAGCACGAGGCTTGGGAACTTGGCTCGCTTGAAACGTGCATGGCTCTGGATTGTACCCAAAACTTATGAGGAACGAGGTGCAACAGCTTTGTTCATGTCACACTATCTGCAAAAATCAGTTGCTTGAGGATGTGTCTCGTTAGATAGTGATCTATCATAAAAGAACAGGAAGAGTGTAGACATTAATCGAGGTGGAGATCGGAGGATTAAATAGCGATCATGAAACGCTTGCGCCGCATCAGACGGCTGATCGACTTCACCAGGTCTGCCTGCGCCAATAGCCAACAGGCGTCAAAGCCTCTGCAGGATGCGGGAGGCCTACCACCTTCGACCACCGAATGAGGAGCCAGGGACCAATGACATGTACGAGGAATGACCGGAAATGTGTGTGTTTGTTTGCTGCAGACTACATGATGCGATGCACCCGATGGAGCTCTGTCGGCCTGAAGTGTCCGAAGTCGACTGCCTAGCATAATTTGTAGCAGAACGAGTTGAGGAGAGACAACATCTGATTGTCACTCCTTCGACCACTGGCAGCATTGGAATTGAACGGCAACCACTCCGTCTAGCAACCTGTCCTTGTATTGGTCATATCGTGACGGAAATTGCTGCAGGTTGGGTCGTGAAGTTGCGAGGAGAGTAGTTAAAGCATGGGCCGTGAGGTGACTCTGAAGGGTGAGGTCGAAAGTCTGGGCACATGCAGATCATCCGTACCCGCAAGCAAGCTGCTGTTGCTCCACACTTGGGGAGCCCCTCCCCCGCGACTTCCTGCCTGCTGAACCCTGAACCCAGCCAGCCAAGCGGGAAGCTCGCGTCATGGCAGGACTAGCTTCCGCTCCTGCCTGTTTGCTAGTCCTGCCTCCAGCTCTCTAGGCTTGGGAGAGATCTCCATTCACTCACTACTGAACCGTGTACGCGTTTATCCAACTCAGGAAGTCTGTTTTGTTGCCTCGTCCATTGTTCTCGCAGCCCTCATCCGCCGCCATGTAAGTCAGTCCAGCCACAAGGCCCTTGTCTCGGATCCAAACACCCCAAGCTGACCCGTTGTGCTCCCCTCCCTCAGGATCGACGCCTCGTCCCGTCTACGGCGGGCGATCCACGCCAACGACGCCCTCCTCGTCAAGCGCATCCTGCACTCGCATCCGAAGCTCCTCCACAACCCAGACACGTCCCAGGGCGGCCTGTCCAACTCGAACCTGCACCTGGCCGCCTCGCTGGGCCACCTCCCCATCGTCAACCTGCTCCTCTCGCTCGGCTGCGAGGCCGACTGCCCCTCTCTCAACGATGACTACCAGACCGCCCTGATGCTGGCCGCCGGGGCCGGCCACACCGAGATCGTCCACTTCCTCAGCGAGCGAGATCCACCCATCATCCTGCGCCGCGACATCCGGGGCCGTGACGCCATCATGGAGGCAGCCCGCGGCGGGCACGACACCGTCCTGCAGATCCTGCTGACCTACGTGCCATGCGGGCCCGAGCAGGCCGTCCGCAACGCAGACGCCGAGGGCAACACCGCCCTGCACTTTGCGAGCAGCAACGGCCATATGCTAGTACTGAGGACGCTGCTGGCGGCAGGTGCCGACGCCGAGCGGAAGAACATATGGTCCTGGACTGCTATTGCCTACAGCGCCACAGTCGAGGCCGAGGTCTACCTTAAGAAGCTGATCGTCGAAACTGAAGCTAAGAGGAAGTTTAACAGACAGGCTGACGAGTCAAGGAGGGGCACCGGCTTGAAGGGTGGGCTGCGGATGGTCGGCGATGTCGAGGACTGACCAGGCCGCGACTGTGAGACGTAATCTGCGTGGAATGTTGTGTCCTACAATCACGGCGGATTCGTTTCGTACAGCTTTCAGCATGCTTCTACGGGACGAAACTGCAATGGCAGGGCTGCCGTTTTCACCGCTCCAAAGCAGTCGCTTGCGACAGCTACTTCCGGTAGTGGCGAGCGTTGTCCCTTTGATGGGTGGCATGATGGAGCGACTATACGAGACGGTGCGTTACGGCATGTCGACAGGGATGCAACAGTTGACCCTCGGCAAGTCATGCGACGCTCCGAGAACAGCTTTTTGCCTTGGATGCCAGAAGCACAACCTTTTCGGAGTACACCACTTGTACCAGGATGGCCAACTGAAGGATGGATCGTGGTGTCCTGTTATGGCTTACAAAACACTTCAGAGCCGGAGCCGATTGTCCATCGCTCACATGCGGAGAAGTTGCAGCAACGTCGCATCACGGCCTCACGCCCTGATTGTGTCCCAATTTCGGAGTCGCTGGCCAATTTCCGTCAGCTCGAGGGCCAACATTAACCCCAAACCTGGAACCTTGGAGGCAGGATTCGGCCGGCAGTCGGCATGCCCGATGCAAAAACCGGTTCGCGCCGTCGACCTCGTCGCCACACGGTCGCGGCCCCATCCATCGCTTATCTTTGAGCAGATAAGGGAATACCCGCTTGGGCACGCATCGGTCGATCCATCGGCCATGCTAAAATTCTGTCTTGGCCCCAGACCTCAAATAAATTGCCTCAGGAGTCACATCTTCTTTGCTTCTTGTCTGTTTACACGTGTGATACATACTTTTACGATGTGCTGAGGCCAACCGGTGCGGGAAGCATCGTGTCTGTCAGAAAGACAAGAAACAGGAGGAACAAAGTCCACATCCACCAGCCGACTGCAGGATCATCGTGTGTCGCGTGTCTTGTCGCCTTGGCTTACCCGCCCCCGAATCCACTTCGCAAGTCGATGGCAGTTGCCTCCGAACTCACTCATGATCAGTCCAATGACGGGCTCGAAATCATACGTCCTTCTCTTACCCAAGATGAGCTAGAGGACATCCCCGGCACGCGCCGCCTCTTCGACAGTGAGGGCCACACCCTCCTGTCGCTCGGCGGCGATGCCTCATCGCTCAAAAAACATGGCGACATTGTCCTAGTCCCGCAGCCAACCGACTCGCCTAATGATCCCCTGCAATGGAGCATGGCGCGCAAGATCTGGCACACAGCACTCGTGTGCTTCATCACCGCCCTGACGGCCGCCACGTCCAATGACGCAGGCTCCGCCTCTGAGGGCTTCAACGAGGAGCTGGGCATCGACTACTCGTACTTCAACACGGGTGCCGGCGTCCTCTTCATAGGAATCGGCTACTGGGCGTTGCTGTCCTCGCCCGCCGTGCATCTCTACGGCCGGAGGCTGCTGTACCTCATCTCCATGATCTTCGGACTTATTGGTAGCGTCTGGTTTGGCGCTGCTAAGAGCGCCGACGACACCATCTGGAGCCAGCTGTTTGTTGGCGCATCCGAGGCCGTTGCCGAGGCAGTCGTGCAGTTGAGCCTCATGGATTTGTGGTTCGAGCACCAGGCTGGCGCGGCCATCGGCGTGTACGTCCTTGCCACCAGTGTGGGAACCTACATGGGCTCCCTGATCGCGAGCTACGTCTCCGAGAGCTTCTTAGGCTTTCGCTGGGTCGGCTACATGGGCGCTGCCTTCTCGGGCGGCACGTTTCTGCTACTGTTCTTCGGCCTGGAGGAGACAGGGTTCGACCGCGCGGGTTACACGACCATGCACGGCCTCAATATCACGGAGCGGGTCGGCCGCGAGGAGGTAGTCAGCGGCAGCGAGAAGAAGTCCGACGCGGCGGTGGGCGGTGTGTCGGGGACGGCGACGCCACTCGCGGGCGGCGGCGACCTCGAGAGGGCCGGCTCACGGTTCGCGGAGCCCGAGGCGCAGAAGTCGTACTGGCAGCGGATTCGGGTCATCACGCCGGCGCGCAACCTCCGCGGCACCGGGTTTAAGCAGTACTTTAAGCGGCTGTTTCACACGCTCAAGGTTTTTACTTTCCCGGCGGTGTGGTACGCGGGCCTGCAGTGGGGCGCGCAGAGCGCGTGGCTCACCTTCTACCTGACGGTTGAGCAGGACACTTGGTACGATGCGCCGTGGTACTACACGGACGGCGAGGTGGGCAACATGAACATCCCGACGGTCATCGGCGCCGTGATCGGGTGTTTCATCGCCGGATGGGGCAGCGACTGGTTCACGCTGTGGCTGACGCGGCGGCGGGGCGGCATCATGGAGGCAGAGTGCCGCTTGTGGCTCATGATACTGCCAACTATCGTCTTCCCCACGGGCATGTTCTTGTTTGGAATCGGATCCGGCCGCGGCTGGGACTGGCCCGTCCCCTACGTCGGGCTGGGGTTCATCGGGTTTGGGTATGGTTGTGCGGGGGACCTGTCCATGGCGTACCTCGTGGACGCGTACCCGGAGATGGTCTTGGAAGGTATGGTGGGCGTCGCGGTCATCAATAACACCATCGGGTGTATCTTCAGCTTCGTCACCAGCCCGTGGATGGACGCCAGCGGCGTCGAGAACACGTTTATTGCCGCGGGGGTGCTGGCTTTTGCGGCGCTGGCTACCAGCTTGCCCATGGCGCTGTTCGGCAAGGCGGCGCGGAGGCGCACGCGTGCGCGTTATAATCTGTTTGTGGCTGGGCGTGATGGGCTGGAGAGCTGACGTGGGTTCTGATGACCCTTGTTGCCTGCGTTGTGGTTCGGTTGTGTGTGTGTGGAAAGGTGCTTCTCGTCCGTGGCTTTGCTGTGAAGGACATCTTGTTAGTGTGGTGTCTCTTGAGAGGATTTTGCTGGAAGTCGGAAAGTAACCTGGAACTGGTGGTTGATATACCCATGTTGCGCTTTTGTGATTGTACACGGAGGGAAGCGTTGTGGGGTAGATGTAATTGGTAATTGATCAAGAATCAGTGCAATATTGGTCGTCCGATTTGGCATGTGTTTCTGTTGCCTTCGCTTCTTGAGTGAGGCGCTGGAGCTCTTTTCACATCCGAGCTCCATCAAATGAGGCATAACACAGCTAAATTTGGACCGGCAACAAAAAATACAATCGATGTAAACCTCATTTAGCTGTGTCGTTCCGTGATCCCCCGTAGCGGCCCTTCAGCCCCCAACTGCCTCCATGTCCATCCGAGCTCAACTGCAGTCCGGAGTCAAGATCAGCATCTCGTTCTCCCTACCCTCAGTCAACTTTGAATGCCAGTAAACGTGCACTGGATATCGATGCTTTTCCTGGCTGCCACATCAAACACGCCATTGTAAGCAGACACTGATCTGACGTACACAGATACCAAAAACAAGATCTTTCAACTGCCCCTGCATTCTACGAGCTTTCCATGCCGCTGGCTAGCTGTGGTTCAAGTCAGCAGCGGGTTACCACACTGTTCATCGGATTCCCAAGCTTCAAAGCAACGACGGGTTTGAAGATGACAACTTTCGTCCAGTTCCAGGCTTGCAAAGACTGCCCAGCAACAAAGAGTGGCGATCGAAGAACGTACCTACTTCGTCTCTCCCTCCCTCCCCTTCTCTCTCTCTCTTTGGATCTGCCTCAAGGGAGGTATGATCTTGCGCCAGGCACTGAACCGGAATCAGGAAACCAACAGCAGAGCCAACGGTCTCTGCCCCAGTGTTGCGTTGGTAAGTCGACAAGTCGCTGCGAACAGCGACCACTTTCTCCCGCCAGGGAAGATGGAAGCAGAAGGCTTCGATCCACTGCCCCGAGCGCCTTCCTCCTTCTTGTCTTGTAGCACCTTCCATCTCCAAGAGAGTCTTCCTCTTCCTGAGATGCGTGCCATGTCCTTCGTCACCTTCGGCAAAATTGAAAAATCTGCCACTGGACAATGCAGCGAGGCCCTCATCACGAAAAACATCTTCGGTTTGCCAACGAGCCAGCTTTGCGGAGTATGGACGAAGCGGGGCTGGGAGACGCCTGACCAAACTCCGAAGAGCCATCGTCTGTCTATACATACGCGCGTCTGCACTTCATCAAGATCGAAAAGGCGGTACAGACGCCCCCAGTCGTCGAACACCATTCTCTGACTGGTTCTGTCAAGATTCTGATGAGTCGATAGGCGGACACAAGCACGCCAGCAAAACCAACAGCGTCACTGTCATATTCCGTTTTGCACTTCGCAAAGGAAAGCCCTGCTTGCTCTTTGGTCATCTGTCTCGTGGCCTGGGACAGTCATCGCAGGCAAGCAAAGCCTGCAGGAGCACTGGATATGACCAAACTGGTGGCTCTGGATTGGGTATAAGTACCCCGTCCATGCCACTTCGTCCAGCCACCGGACAAGACACCAGCTCCATCACATACCACCAGGATATGCCCGGACACTTTCGGATGGCGAGGACCTCGGCCAAATGATCGGTACATGATATCGTCTGAAGATCTCTATGGGAATGAGAATTGTCGCCCCTCTGGCCGAGAGCCACCATTAGGGCTGCCTGCTACTAGCATGTCGAATGCTTGTCGAGCCACTCGTGTCCACAGGCCAGTCCTTGAGATGCGCATCGTTAGAAGCCTGCACAGATAACATGTCAGCAATGGGTCCATGTCACAACTTCTGCTGTCAGGCCTGGATCTCGACAGTATGGGGCGGGCTGTCTTGTTGGACCATATCCGATATCCTGCCTTGGTGTCCCAGATTTCATCTGCCCCTGGGCCAGATGCTCTCGTCAATTATGGACCATCAGGTGGAGGGTTAACTTCGGCAACCTGGGATACATTCCTAAAGCCTTGGTCTCTTTACATGGAAGACATATCCGAGGTACTCTGGATGGTCAACATCGCATTCTTCTGAATTGACGGCTCATCGACGACCAATGGACGACGAAATTGACAATGCAGGAGAAGAAGGTGGGGGAGTGGGTGGTGTCTGGAGACAAGACTGGCTCGATGGTGCAGAGACACGGCGTTTGTAGCCAGGAGAGCCCGAGTGTCAGACACAGTTGGTCACAAGATGCTGGTCGAGTGAACGGCGGCTTGGTGAATGGGTAGCCGAGCATTGGACTCACTGCGAGCCAGCCTGTCTGGCGTCTGGGAAGCTTCATCAGATGCAAGACTGATTCTGTTTGGCACTCCCTGTGCAGGCCGTCTTGGGCTTATGCCACTCGGACTGGGGGACTCTGTGACTGTCTGTCGACAGTGACTGCCGCCATCACCCACGACTCCGACCGCAAGACTGGACTGATGCCCCCCTACTCAAAAGCTCCTGTCTGACTCTCCAATCAGTCTTTCATTCCTCCTACTCAACCCCCTCTTCTATTCCTTCGGTTCAAGTCCACACCAATCTTGTCTTTCTCTCTTACCAGTCTTCCATTCTGCCACCTCCCTGACAGCAGTGGAATTTGCGGTTATTCAATCTCAAGACCACCAATCCCTAGCCTCAACTATCCGGCCCGTCACCATCGATCTTCCGTGGTACGACTCCTGATTCTGGACTGGGACTACTGAAAACCAGCTACCTTTGACGAATCAGTCCTTTCAGGAGACGCATAAGCAGTAAGTCACGGGTAACCGACATCAAGACGGCCAAAAATCGTCAGACACGGCCAATCTACATTGGCCAGCACGAGGTACGTTCATGTCTCAAGGTGGCAACCGTACACCACCCTCGGACCGCAGACCTGCCCCATCAACACAATTCAACTACTTCGGACCCTTGCCTCACCCGGCCGTGCGGCTCATCATTGGACAGCACTTCGACGAGGATCCAGAGACAGGCTCTTGGGCTCTGTTCATCGCCGCCGCCTTCTACGACAGCGAAAACCGACGCCTCTGGCAGACCGAGATCCTCCTAGGCCAATTCACCTATCTGGACCAGTCCGGCCGGAGTCCTCGGAACGGTCAAGACACTGGTGAAGTGCCTCCACTGACCTCAGTCACTCGTGAGTCCCACTTAGTGCACCCGGCATGATCGTCCGGTCCCCTATGACTGGCAGTCCCGGACAGTCAGACGTCTCTTCACTCTTATAATCAATATTCAATGACAGCCTTCGAGCCGTCCACCTCTCCTCTTCCCTTCAGACTTAAATAACATTCAACCTGCAGACACTCCGTCCAGTCTTGGACATAACTCTCCTTCACACTTCAACCTCCAGCAACCAAGCCATCACCTCACACACAGCACTGCTGCTCTGCCATCTTTCGCACCTATTCATCAATTCTCCTACCGCCCAACATTCTCGCCTCCATTCGGATACCCTCACCGTCAATTTCAAGTACCGTCCAACCCTGGGTACTTCATCGTCGGGCATCACGGTCCTTGGTCTTCCCACCAAGCTGCTGCATTCCCTCCCGAGTACCATCACTAAATCTTCAAGGTATGCGTTTCTGAACCACAATTCTATACACACATCTCTTCACTGCTTTCAATTCTTAACCCATCTTATATAGAACTATCCAAACAACGAGACCATGTCTTTCTTCGGTAGTGGTCGCAACACAGCCTTCGGCCCTGACCATGGACTGGCACCTCCCACCAACCGACAGCCATACGGCGCCGGCTACGGCTTCGGACACGCCTATCCACCGCAGCCTGCCGGATACTATCCTGCGCTGTATCAACAGCAACAGTATTATTACAACACCTATGGCCGGCCTTACCTCATGCCAGGCCAAGGTGGCTACACGATGCCGGGCCAGGGTGGATACACTACCACCACAGCAAACCCGACCCAGTTCGCCAACACGGGGCAGGCTCCAGCCGGGAACCCGGTCATCAACACATCGATCCCGGCGGTCAATATGACCAACTCGACTGGCGGCGTGGGGTGCGAGCCGGGCTACAACTACTTCTTCCCCCCGGAGCACACCAAGGTCCACGTGCTCATGACCGGCGACACGGCACCATGGCAGGTCCCTCCCAACGTCACCATCCCTTTCCACTCGTGCCATGTCCCATGCAACACCACCATCGGTCAGCTGCTCAAGGGCTTTGGGGCATGCAACCCGGACCCCGAAATGAACAAGGTCTTCGAGTGCCACCAGGGCGGCAACGGCCGTTGGTACAAAGGCCTGATGTTTCGGGGAGACAACAAGGAGGACATGGCGAAGACCATCAAGGAGGTCGGCTGGGACCCGAAGAGGAACGGACTGCCGGGCGGAAGGCCGGTGGTCTCCTTGTACATTGTCAAGGGCTGAGTGCTCGGGTTCAGGGGTATGGACGTTGTCTTTCTTTCTCTTCTCACCTTTGGAGTTGCGTTGATTTCTTTCGTGTTGGGGATATTTCAAGTTGGAATTGACGAGTGGTTAACAAGTGCCACGAGGACTTTTGAGGGATGGGTGATGGGGGCCATTAGTTTCTGCTTCGACATGGGAGTGGACGGTGGCCTCATCGAAACCCAGGGTGTACATTTTTTCGAAGAATTGAGCGCGCGTTGGTTTCTAAGTTCTTCTAACCTGGCCCGAGGGCTCATAATACAAAATGCAAAGCTTTGTCTTCACAACTGTTGCCTTGACTTGTATTTGTGGCTGTATTTATGGCATTGTGAGTGTGACTTGACGACTTGGCACACAAGCAAGTGTTGTCCCTTGACGCCTTGCGACCCGAAGTGGTCTGAGCACATATAGTCTTCCCAGTGCATAGGCCATCACCACCATGACCCGTGTAACTCGTTGCCAGCTTGCCAATACAGGCCACACCATCAATATCACCTTTACCTTGACGGTATATTCAATGAGCAAATAAACTTGAGCGACAGGTATTCATTTTCTATTTCTGTCTCGTATACTGCATGTGGGAAATGCTCGTGTAATCTTTGAATCTGGCGAGTGCATGATAGCGTTTCTTCGCCTCTTATAGCCGCATCTGTATTCTTCGTATGTTTATTTTCCAGGATTTCGACTCTTCCGCTTTTGACCGAATCTCAGTTGATAGCACGCGTGTTTTCTTTTTGCCCCTTGTATTATCCAACATTCATTCCGAAGTCCACTGCGAAACTTGGGAGGTAGCCCAGCAATCTGACGTGTATAACCTAGGCTCGTTTCACGCGCATCACCGGTCCAACGTATTCATGCCTGGCCTTGATCACGTAATGAACGAGGGCCGCTAGAAGGACGCAGCAAAACGCGACCGAGCTCCAGTTGAGGTTGAGTGCCGTGACTGGCTGCTCCAAGGGCCAGCAATAGAAGAAGAGAATCGGAACAAGGAATGTCAGTGCCAACAGGTTGACCGCGAGGCCATACTTTCCCAGAGACCATCGCCGCGGAGGTAAGGGCGCCCCGCGGACACGCCGCCAGACGAGGCACACGAGGGTGATTATGTATGAGAAGAGGAAAGACACCCCGCCTAGGGAGTTGATAGCGTTGAGGGCCACCGTGGATCCGAGGTTGATCAAGGACAGCAAGGCGGTGATGAACACTGTCAGGCAGACGGCTCGCAGCGGGATGTCCCACCCCGGCGCTACGTATGAGAGCCACGTGGACCCTGGCAGGCCGCGATCACGGGCGAAGGACCTGGGGAAATGTCAGCAGAGGCCCTCGAGATGTGGCTCTGAACTTGCACGTACCAGAGCTGCCTTGACGATGTGGCCACCTCGTTAATCACGCAGCACTCGACCAGCACGACCAAGATCGCGGCCATGACGCTGGTACCCGCGTGGCTTTGAGTTGCGTTGTAAAATAGCTGAATGAATGGCTGCCCCGTCCTTGTGCTGAGGAGGCTATCAACGTCACCCAGGCAGAATATCAGGGCCGTGCCGATGATGAAGAGCGTCACCACGTTGTAAGCTACGCTCCAGGTGATGGCTATTGGGATGATGCGAGAGGCGTCTATGGTCTCCTCGGCTGTGCCAGACATAATGTCAGTGATCAGCCGAGCTCTCAATGGAATCGATTTGCTCGCACTTACACATGTGCGCGATACAGTCATATCCATTAAGCAGGCCGGCAAAGAGAACCAGGCATATCATCGAAGACAGACCCACATTCCCCCAGTTGCCGTTATCACTGAACCTGAGCAGGACATCCGAGGCATTGCCGTGTTCGGCCGTCAACCAAAGTGGGATCACGATGGCAAATATGCCACCGAAGTGCAGTGCAAATAAGAGGTATTGGATGAGAGGAAGCCGGCTGGCCAGAGCGGTGTTCATCAACACGGCAAAGCTACTAGCTGCGATGGTCAGGAGTGTGCAGTGCCATCTCTCGAAGGAATAATCCGGGTTATTGAGCGCAATGAGATCTTGGATGATTAGGCCGACCACCAGGGAGGAGCCCGCGAGGTATACCTGCCAGGCTATCACGATCAGCCAGCCGACCGAGTAGCTCAGGCCTCTCTGTATACTCGGTGGAGCCAATTCGGACACCCAGTGGTACTACGGGAGGGGTCTCGCGGTCAGCTCGCCATCTCCTAAGGATTACCGGCCGTAAATACTTGCCTGGCCACCAGACGTCGGAAACATGCTCGCCACCTCCGCCAAGCTTGCATAGACGAGCGAGAACCCCACGGCGCCGATCACCAGGCCCCAAAAGACTGCCGCCGGCCCCCCGTCGATCAGCGCGAACAGGAGGAGTATGGGCGCGATCTCCCAGCTGATGACCGCTATCGAGCTGAACCCGAGCATGGGCACCAGACGGTAGTTGCGCCGGAGGACCTGCTTGACCCCGAGGACGTCCATGTCGTGCTTGTCGGCGGCCGTGCCCCTGTATACCTCCTTGACGATGCTGGATGCATCCTGGTCGGTCTCGACGCCGACGTCCTCGGTTGTGGTTGTCTCTTGCTTGGTCATTTCTTTTCCGCGGCTCGTGTGCAGGAATTTGGCTGTGGGACAAATGAGTTGAACTGGGAATTCAGCCGAGAGGTGGCGAGTTGCTCAAGATAAGGGCTGGGCGCCGAGCATAACAAGGGATGAGAAAAAATGCAGGTGTCGATGGACTGTAGATGTCAGAGTTACATTGCAGATGGTCAGAGTCACACTGCGTGCGCCTGCAGCTGGAACCTGTCGAATTGCAATGGATCTACACCGTTCGATGAGGCGCTTATCTGCAACCCGACGAACCGACGATCGTGGAACGTGGGAATTGGCTGCCATGGAAATTAGGCACCTGGTTGTGAGAACGGTCACATACCTCTATGGTTCTTTCCTACATACAACACAGCTATACTAGTGTGGAAGAGGGTGGACTCAGGGAGGATCGCCTGGAAATCACTGTAAGGGACACCCCACCTCCTCCATATAAACTAGTAAAACATGATCAACGTCACGTTAGGTCGTGTGTGAACCCCGGCTGGCGCTTTTGGTTCGACGATGGTATCATAACTATACTAGATAACAAGTAACACGGACGCTTTATTAGAGCGTAGGCATATTCGCGACTCGTGCCCCTGACTACTGTTCTTCAGACTTACAGATGATGATCTCACTGAGATCAGAGCCAGCTCAGTGTCGGCAGGTAAGGATTATACAAGAGCCGTTTATAAATACCGCTCCATGACCGTCTTTAATTTACACTCTTTCGTTTCCCATCCACTTTCCTACAATTCGTCTCTCGTCCCAAATTGACTCTCCCAAAAGCTTGTGTCATTGTCCGCTACAGCGATGAGATCCATTATTCAACGGACTTACTGTTGGTTTAGCACAAAGAATGCGGTTCGAAACACGTTTCCCCTTGACTGACAGTATTCAAGTAGACTAAGCCACTTCCGGGATGACTCTGGGCCTTTGAGAATCAGCGGAACTTGTGTAGCGTCACTTTCTCGTTGCATATTGCCAAGTATCGAGCATACATTGCTAATTCACTCCTTCCTCCCATGCTTCACAACATCCACTCTCTCATCAAGACCTCGGTGATTAGTGACGAACTCTAAATCATGTCTAGTTCCCCATCAAGCGGACTAAGCGGCTCAAATGCGCCCGCGGATTATGGGCCGCCTTACATAGGTTTGCCCCCAGGGGTTTCGCGCCCACGGGATTCGTTTGATAGACAGTTTGTGAATGATGCCCGGGATGAGTTAAAAAGATCGTATGTATACCATGGTGCCATCCAACATTCAGCTTACTCACGCTCAAAAATATTCGCAGTTACTATTATTACGATTGCTTTCACAGGGGGGATTTAAGCACGTTTAATATGCTACAAATGCAGTCCCCAGGCGAACTAAAGCGGAGGTGTGACGGGTACACTGTTCCGGCGTCACAGACGGTGCCCCAAGTCCAGGCGCCCCCGGCGGGGAGTATCAGGCGAGATCCTTATTACACGATTCCCTCCCGAGATGTTGAATCTGCGACCGCTCGACAACTGAAAGAAGAACTCGACGACGGATATCATCCAACGACTCAGGCATTAGTTCCTTTGGGCATGCGGTTCGTCAAGATCCTGGGTGCTGGGACCCAAGGGACGGCCGTGCTCTTTGAGATGGATGATGCGAACGGAGCGACGCGGAAGATTGTTGCTAAATACGAAAACGTGGCAGAAGGTGAGGGGCCGGAAGACTCGGGGTCGGATTGGGACGACGTGGATGCGGACGACGTGGCGATCGAGTTGAGAGACGAACCTCACGCCATGGTCGAGGAGAAGGAACACATGAAAGTGAGTAGGTACCACAAGATGGTTGATAAATTAGCTGTCTACCACTTGAATAACTATTGTATTGTTGTCGGGCTCACACATGGCGCTTCAAGGCTAATCCGGACCATGCGTTTATAGAAAATGGTTGGTGCAAAACACATCATACAGCGGCAGTTTATCCGTGGCTATGATGAAGACGACCAGGACCCAAGAATGTATTTGATGGAGTTCATGTTAGCTGAATACCCAATCTCCTCAGCAAAATCTTATACACTAACTACCAGACTAACTGCGAGTTACTAGGAAGCATGGAACTATCGATAAGCTTTTACGAAAGATTTCACAAAGTCAAGAGAAGATACAATTGAAAAGCGGCGACTTATGGACAGTCTTTACTTGCCGTGAGTAAATCTAGCCATTGATACTTGCCAAAGCCTACTAAACGCAACGTTAGTATTTCGAGCTTGTATTGCCATGTCATACCCGTATCGTTGGGCACCCAACCTTGATGCTGCTATTAGAGCAGGTAATCCAGTACCGGTTAAGGAAGAGCTGGTCCCTACGGACAATGGCGGCCGTGCAATACCTCCGGGAGACGACGTCTTGGTAAATATGGATATTAATTACAATAATGGTAAGTCGTCCCTGGTATTCACTGGAACGATAGGCTTATAAGGACACTGTAGTCATGATAGGTGATTATGACCCTGATGGAGTGGTATTTCCGCATATTCAGGTGCCCATCTTCAAGGTATGTACATACTTCCGCAAAGTTCGCAGGTCGACCGCCGAAGGAAGCCTGAGATACGTCGAATATATGATCAGATAAGTGCACTTTGTCAGTCTGAGCACACGAGACTATCGTCAAGACTCACACGACTGTCCTATGGTCACAACCTGGATCTGAAGCCCAAAGACACCATTCAGGACTCACCACCGCACTGAGCAATGATAGCCTTGGCAGGTGCTTAGCTGACGTAACCTAGGTTGGAGATTTAGGAATCATACAAGTGTATGACAATCCAGATCGGAATAAATTGTGAGTAGCCATGGGCCATAGCCATTCAAGTTAATCAAGTGAAAATAACTATACTGATTGTATATACACATAGTGTTCGTGCATTATATACTAGGATTACAGGGAACCAAGGCACACATACACCTGTACGTTAATTGCCTTAGAGCTAGTTCCTGTCTCAACCATGATATAACTCGACTTACCATACTTGTAATACAGGAACAATTTACGAAATCTTGGAACGCATTTACAGACTATGAAACCATGCTTGCACAGGATGATACAGCTGGGCGGTTTGGGTGGTGGACGAACTTATACCAGATGGGAGTTGTAAGTAACCATTCACGGCGTGAATCATGTAACCATGTGCCATTGCCATGTTATGTTGAGATTCATTAACTTCACTGTGATTTATACAGATTATGGTTAGTCTCATCACACAAAACGCATACGATAGACCTCCAGTGGGCACAGTACAAACAATTTCCGGATTACTACAGAGTGAATTCAATGTCTTGACGGTACGGAGACCTTCTCGAGTTGTATGCTCCATGTCAATTTGGCTATCTGGTCCGATCTCAACAGACGCCCGGAAATTACTGCACAAGTCGCTCAATAGTTAATCTCGTCACAGTACGGAGGCTATGTCCTCGATGAGGCGTTTGACCACTATGATCGAGGCTTACGCGAGGCAGTCGCTTGGATCATGGCTCATTCTCCCACCAAGCGACCTACCATGATGCAATTACAGGACATCCTCGCGACAGGAAGCGCCAAGGTCTTTGATGAACAAGAAAGAGTTTCGATCGCAGAGCTCCTTGGGGCTCCTCCACAACCGTGAGTGCCTTACCTCGCACTTGACATTTGTGAAACCCTTGGCCGATTTACTATCATTCATAACTCACGCCAGTAATGTACACTGCAAGCCAAGCTTCACCGCGCTTTTCCGTTTCGAATAAACACGATACCAAAAGCAGTGCTAATTAGATACCAGGATCGACCCCACAAGGGGTGCCGAACGGCGAGTCGCACCAGAAGACATTACTGTACGTGCCGCAAAACGCCCAAAATTTTGAACCAGCGATCAGAGACTGCCGAAAAAAGGCCCATGTAACTGTTGTTCAGCGGAGCGTTCTTATCACCATGGTCCACAGGAGGTGTGACTAGATATACGCTGCAGGGAGAGGAATTCTTTGCAATTCTCACATTAGAGGGAGCGTGGACCTTGTAACTTGCTTTATAAATAGGCATTCCAGTAAAATCAATCTTTGCGTTGTTGTTTGTGAGAAGATGCGGAACCTCGTCGTTGCTGACGTCGAGGAGCTGGCCGCCTTGTACACAAATGCGTGCAAACATCACAATTGTCACTTGCACCTTTCGCTTGAGCCTTAGTGTTGGCCTACTACAGGCCCTTATGGTTGCTAGACTGTGCAGTGTTCCATTGCTTACTTCTCGACCCCAGCAGAAAGGGCTCTTTCGGACTCCCGTTGCAGTGCCAAGATGAAGCTCGGATCCTTCTGCACATCGCCAAGGCTTTAGGCATGATAGAATGGAGTAAGTATCCGTAATGCGGCAGTTGTGTGCGGGCTTAATGTTACATTGATGTGCCTGCCTGCGGGTGGCCAAGTCCGAGACATTGTACTCTCATATGCAATCAATCGTATCAAAATGGCGCTAATAACCAGTATATGATACATTATACCTTTTTTCTACTGCATTTCATCTTTTAATTATTTCTACCTCTTATATAATAAATATATCCTTAATTTAAATATACTCTATATAAAAAGATAGCTGCTTTTTTTTTAATTCTTTTAATATTTATTTAAAGAGGGTGGAGGAAGTATTAAAGGTATAAAGTATATTAATATTTAATTTTAAAGGAGAATTTAAAATTTTAAGGAGGTAATGACTTTAAGTAGATTTAGTTAAATCCACTTTATCAAAGCTAGTGATTTTAATATAACTCCTTAATTTCTACCCCCCTTTATTCCTCTCTAAATCTAATTTTAATTTAAGTTATTTTTAATCTTAATTTAAATATAAATTTCCCTTCTTTTAAATACTTAATTTAATAGTGAAAAGAAAAATTAGAATTAGAAAAGAAGTAGCTTTCTTTTAATATACGTTTTATATAGATTAAAGCTAAATTAAGAAACTTGATAGAAGTGAGGAAGAAAAAAGGTGTGTTGTGCTATATGCTGGCTATTAGCGTTATTTTGATATGATTGATTGCATATGAGACTATCCAATAGGTTGGTGTAACAGTCGGCGAGCCGCTCATCGAGTGCATGTCCAAGACACCAGTCCAGACATACTAGTAATTCATGTGTCCTCATGTTTCCGATTATATGCAAATGTTGAGAATTGAAAGGCAAGATACTGAATGTCAGAAGCGTGTTGGATCACTACGGGAAGACGACCTGTCTCCCAGGACTCTTCGTTAGTAGGTCTTTAAAGAAAAATACCAACACACCTATAGACCAGAATGCAGTGGCACACTGGTATTAATACGGTACGGCCTCATTGCAAATCGCCTTTCGGGACTCGCAGAAGTCACTGATGTAATATTATATCTACCGGAAGCGTATCAGCTGCAGCTCTCCCAATCCTCATCTTCCAGTCCGCTACGCTGTCGATCACGGCGACTGCGCCCCATGTACCCCGTTGTACGCAACATTGATAACTGATGGTATGTCATAGTCGTACTCGTCTTCTGGGGCAGCTAGTTTGTGATCGTCGCTCAGTCGCTGGTATGCGAGCTCCACGAGGCGCTTCTTGACCCGGATTCCCACTGTGTTGTCTGCCGGGTCTTGAGGGTCGTATTTGAACCCGTCTGACTCCGATGGAAGGGCCAACAAGTAGGCAGCTAGACCAGCCTGACAGCATAGTGTCAGTAAATACTGCAGTGGACTGGAGGTCATAAAATTGGCAAAACTCACAACTTGAGGGGCAGAGAAGCTCGTTCCGTAGATGCTCTTCTGCGTCTCGCCATCCGCAAGATCGTATCCGGGAAGTCTGCTCGGAGCGTATATCGTGATTGGGTGGTTGTCTCTGCCTGGTGAGTTCTGGGGCCGCAGACGGCCGTTCTCATCGGTCCCCCCAACCAGGATGATGTTGCTATCTTGAGTTGCTAGCACGTGCGGGAAGCTCTCACTAAGGAACCGTGTCAGTAGTGGTCCATCAAGGGGGATTCTAGCCGCGGGAGGTTGATAGAAAGTTGGGGGGGGGGGGCAGCAGCGCCGGGACAGGATGGACATTACTTACTCGGCGTAGTGAGGAGTCTCATCAGGCTCGACGTCCGGTCCTTCGTCCTCCTCGCCTCGCTTGCCATCGTTGCCAGCTGCGAAGACCACGGTCACGCCGCGTTCATTGAGTTGGTTCAATTTGTCTCTCAAGGTGTCCCTGAAAGCATTGTATGCAGTTTCCCCCCACCTCTCCTCGATTTCGTCAATAGGTATGCCGAGGGAGACAGAGACGACGGCCTTGCCGCGAGGGATGGACGGTGAGCCGTTACTGTTATCCATCCGATCAATAACCAGCTGCAATCCGGCGATTATGGCCTGTGGGTAGATATCGGGCTCGTCGGTCGAGTAGGGGTCACCGTCACGGTCCACCTTGATCTCAGCTGCCTTGATCAGAAACAGGTTCGCTCGAGCAGCTACGCCACTGTGGCAGCCTCCCGCAATGATGGCTACTTGGGTGCCGTGACCATGGATCAGGTTGTCATCTCCGATGCCTCCCACATCTACCATTGTGTTCGGTGCGAACTTGACACCCTGTGCCAGCTGGTCGTCGGTGAGTGGTGTGCTGCGTAAGTCCCGTGACAGGATACGGGTCTCGATGCATCGTCCTCCATCAGTGCAGAACTCATCCGGAAAGTCATCGATGTTGGAGCCTGAATCTATGATGAAGATGGTAATTCCAGAGCCCGACGTATCGTCATGGACATATTCCGTGCCTGGGTTGGGATTGTTCTGGTCGAGAGGGGCCGAGAGGAGAGTCAGGTACCTAGGTAGTATCTGCCGGTTGTGTCTGTGACCAGGGCCCTGGGGCCCAACACTCTTGACTTCTGGACTGCAGTGGTGGGCGTAGGCGAATCTGTGTGGATGGAACTAGTATTGGCCAGCGGAGAGAAGGCCAAGAGAAGGTTGAGCAGGATGCTCAGCATGATAGCTGTGTTCATGATGTTGAAGAGATGTAGTGTTGTGGAGAGAGGGTACTCTCTGATTTTCTTCAGCTTGGCTCTCGGATGGATGTTTGGAAAAGACAGGTTGTCGTATTGCTCGAGCCCAGAATCAGAGATTCTGGATTTTTAAAGACATGCGGAATTGCTAGAAGAACGTGTGAAGCCATCATGCTAAATGAGATTAGTCTTCACCCTGAACTGTCGTGTTACAATCCAAGTTACTCGGCAGTATACACTGAAATGCTATATATCTTCACTTGCATCCATTGTCGTAGTCAAAACACTACCTAGGTAGACTGGTCAAGGAATATGGCAATGCTGTGCACATCTTTAGCGAGCTGTGGTGGAAAAGGCTTGTGTCAGAAACCTCAAATTAAGCTGCACTGCCTGCTTGAGCTAGCAAAGATTTACTTGAAGATTGTGAATGGAATTGAAATGATAGGAGCATTAATGTGGAAAATGTGAATTTGCAGCAATTGATAAATCATACTTGACTGGGAATTGATCTGTCTTATGAGTCTCTCCTGGAACCACTACCTTCTTAAGAAATCCTTCACCTGATTTTGGTAGATCACCCGTCCCGGACCTGTTAAGAGCTACTTTAGCTTTCAAATATACCGCAGCGGTCAACGAGCTGCCTCTGTAAAATGATGCTGTGGAAGAGAACATTGACTGAACAGAACCTTGACACATTTTATATAGCATTCTACCTTCCTAAGAACCAGTCATCATGCCTACTATCATTAAGTTTGGCAAGGAAATGATTGGTCAAGTTGTTATGTTGCACTCAATAGTGTGGTGTGCCTCGATCCCTCCAAACTGATTGTGTACTCTGGAGCTCCCTCTACTGCAAGCTCTAAAATCCACACTAGTTTTCGCTGTTTTACCACCATATCTGATATCAATGAGCGAATTTGAAATCCTTCCTTTTACTCCCTGAGTCCTTGGTTGTGGAGAGGTACCGTATCTGCTCCTCTTTCGTCAAAGCATTCCATTCCCGGTCACGGACCTTGTTGCGCCAAATGTAATATGCCTTGGTAAGGATGTACAGGACGATATTCATCACGCAAACACCAACCAAGGCGGCACGATTTGCTTTGCGGTCTATCTCCAATCATCAGCTGTTACTCATCGTACGGTTGGACTCAGGAAGGGGGTGATGCGAAAGTGGAGGCATACAGAAAGGGCGATCGGAACTGCGGTAGACATTTGAGTAGACTATTCCGCTGACTTGGACAAACATACTGAGAGTAGTCAGTAAAAACACTATATAAATGGCGGTAGCACGCGGAGGTGGACTCACTTGTACAAGGCAGCCGAGACGGTTCTGGCTCTGACGGTATTGGAGTTACGACTACACCAAGCAACCTGCATCGCATGCGCTAATGAAGAGTCAGCTTTTCATACTTTGCTTTTCCTAGTGCTTGGATGTATACCTGATGGGAATGACAGTAGCACTGTCAAAATCGCGTAACGGGCCCACGCTGACGATGTGTTTGGTATAACGGCCAGGGCGATTATGTTCGGCAGCACCCAAATCTGACAGAAGACTCCGATCAAGCCTCTCTCGTTGTAGCGCTCCGAATAAAACGTCACGATCATCATCTAGAAATACAGATCAGCAAATGGCGACTCGTGGCGGGTAGTGTCACTTGACTAACCGTGATGGCTCCGAAGAATTGGGTAGGTATAGTCAGGAGGTTGGAGTCGAATGTGCCGAAGCCAAGGTTTCTGAGCGTGAGGGTCAGGTATTGATCAGGTGGGCCCGTCGGGATCTGGAAGCACAGGCCGAGGATGTATATAGGCCAGAGGTCAAAGTCCGTGAGAGACTTCCACAACAGCTTGAGGCTGACAGCCTGGCGGTTATGCATGTCTCCCTTGGAAGTATCGTCTCTCAAGATCCGGTTCACCATAATGACCTCCTCCCGCTCTGTGAACCACCCCTTCGGCCGGTACCAAGACCTTGTCTGCGTTGGCGAGGGTGCCATCATGAACCAGGACCATATTCCGATTGTCAGTGTAAGGATTCCTTCGAAGAGGAAAAGCCAGCGCCAGCCTTCGTATCCGTGGTAGCCGCGCAGCCGCAATAGTCCGAAGGCGAGGATCGGCGCAACGATGTCAGTTACGCGAAGAGAGGTCCAGAATAGGGCAAACCGAAAAGGCAGCTCGGTGCCTTTGAAGAAGTAGGACTACGCCAGTCAACATCTGTCCTGGTATAACAGGGAATGTGTAGCTCACCAGATAGAGAATAACATCTGGAATGAACCCGCCCTGGAGTAGACCTAGAAGCGCTCGGCACAAGAGAAAGGATGGCCTCCCGCTCAGCCAGAATTGTGAGGCCGCCACGACGGACCAGAGACACATAATTGTAGGAATCTGCTATGGTTAGCTAGTTGAGCTCGGCATACCAAACAAGGTTGGGACATACCCATCTATCAGGTCCTACATAAGTGTTAACGATTTATTGCCAATGATGAAAGGATCTGAACTTACCCAGCTTCTTACTGACTAGCTGCGAAGGGAGTTCAGCACAGAGAAAGGCCAGTCTGAAGACTGTGTTGCCCAGGTTGTAGTCTGTTGCAGTTAGCGACATATATATGAACCACTACAAGATCCTCGGTACATACCATCGGTGGTGAGGCCCAAATCTTCGAGGAAGTTATCGGTATTGGCTTGACTCAGGTTTCCTCTGTCCAGGTCCAAGCCAAAAAAGGCAATGCACGCCCAAAGCGTAATCTTCCAGTCGATCTTGTTGATGAGAGGCTGAACCAATACTGTCAGCTCCATACTCCCTATCCGTATCTAAGTCCTTCACTCACCAGCTCCTCTCTCCAGGTCCATCTCGCTTCAGGATCAAAGCGGTGCAAGTTCTCGTATCGTGCAGTGGGCGTGAAGAACTGTGCAATCGATGGGTCATCGTAAACAGACGGTTGGGTGGCGATCTCGTCCAGTTGCTTGTGGTCCTTCTTACGGAACAACGTCATGATAGGGAGCACAGGCGGATTGCTCGTCTGCAGACGATCCGCCAGAATGCGTTCTCTGATGGCATCGACATCATCGCCGGAATCGGTGCTTGACTTGTCGAGAGACTTGCTGGGGACCACTGCGGCCTTCTGCTCGAGGCCGAGAGTGCCTTGGATGTCAGCATTCGCTGCCATGGTGTCTCGCAGAGATTTTGACCTGGTCTAGGCTCGACATATCGACGCCGGCTCAGGAGAGAGTCCATCCTGATATAGATCAACCTCTGTACCTTGCAGTGTTGGTCGATAATGCCCAACCTTGCCATATATCTTTACCGGTGCCGCGGGTCTGCCACTTAATTGGTGACCTCAATGATGAAATGCTTGGAGCATTTTCACAATCCAATATCTAAAGCCTTTTCACCCATTAGACGGGCTTGGTATGACGCGGATGGGGTAATGATGCCGGCTATCGCAACTGCATGGTGCTGTCTTGGCGATAGTTGTTGTGAAGCAAACCGCATATGGCGTGATGGCAAAGGGGGCAGCTGTGGTTCGGAAGCAGCTTGGCTCTGAAAATGCTGCTTTCCGTCGATCATTGAACTAGACAGGAAGGTTTTCAGCTGTTTTTCCTATTACCCACTCATGGATGATGGGGCTTTTTAAGCTTGTCTCGATTCCAATCTGGACGAATTTATTCTAGTATTGCGCCAGCAGCCATAGCATGGCATGATACTGGTATCGTGACAGCTGCATCGCTACTGGGTGAACAATCTCACGCCAAGACGACTTCCCGCATGCCCAGGCGGGTGGGTTGAGTTGTACCCCTTCCATGCAATTCAATCTCTTGTGAAATCGACTATTTTATGTATTTGTTGAATGCTATCGTCAGCCATCTTCTGCATCCCAGTGCCCAGGCTCGATGACGAGCTCTATATTTGTTAGAATGATCAGAGAGATTTACTCGGACCTTGTGCAAGTATAAGTGCGGTTTGTCTATGGCGACTGTCGGTCACAATCCGGGGATTGTTGGAACATTCTGCTCGCAAGAACCTCATCTTCCGGGGCACAGCTTCACCAGCATATCAGTATATAGCACATGCCATTGTGAGATATAGAAGTCTTGAGATTTCATACAAGATCAGAACGATTGATACCTCTGGACGTGTTGATGGAGTTAGTCATATAAATTCTTGGTAGGGCACTTGTGTATGCTAATACGATAGCAAAATGTATGCTCAAGTGATGGAGATACAATCTGCGCACTTGATAGACAGTGGTAAAATGGACAGTGACAGGAACTTAGCCTCAAACTGTGTCGGCATAGTGTAGTAGTTATGTTATGAATCCTACCTAACTCTAGTGTTACCATTAACATTGCGCTCAGACCTCCACAGTGTGAACCATTCACTTCATTCCAATTCAGCGCCCTGCATAATTAAGCCATTTTCAATCTGGAACCAACAGGCTTCGTCGTGCTACATCAGTGGCACTGAGATCGCAAATGGCGAGTTGTCGGCCGTGTCTTTCACGTTCCCAGGCGTTCTCTTCCTCGCCCTCAGCGTTCTTCCATCTTCGTCTTGATTGTCTCGTTTCAAAATATTCCCTAGCAAGCACAATACATGATGGCAGCTCGGGAAGACTCTGACAACCTCGCCTGGGACCGTAGCGACGAACTGTGGGAGGAGGCACTAAGGCAGGTCCGGCTGTCATCTCAGTGTCGCAAAATCGAATCTTTCGCCGAGAGAATTTCCGGGAAGCCTGCGACCTTGGTAACGCCACTGATTATTGGGGGCTTCAACGTGCTATATCCTATCCGACTCGAAGGCTGTCCCGCTCCTGTCCTCGTCCGCGTGCCCTGCCCCAACCAGGCAGTCTTTCCCGAGGAGAAGACAGTTGCAGAAGCCGCGACAGCTACGTTCATTGCCGAACATACTCAAGTTCTGGTCCCCAAGGTTTTTAACCATGGTATTGACTCCGATATCGGGCCTTTCATGATTATTCAAGATCTCGAGACCCGACGAGGCATGGGTCAAGCACTGGAGGCCCCCCGCGAGGATCTCAACGAGACTGCTGTCCTGGATCCTAATGTCTCTGAAACTAAGCTCGAGGCCTTGTACGTCAAAATGGCACGGTGCGTGCTACAGCTTGCACAACCCACCTTTCCTCGCATAGGATCTCTCGCTGAGGCGGGTCCCAAGTCTCACTGCGTGACGGGACGACCTATCACTTTGAACATGAGCAACATGGTCCGGCTATCCAACATTCCGAAATCCATTTTCCCATCCGAAGGCACCACGTATCAAACGGCCGATGCATGGTATGTGGCCCTGGCCGAGATGCAAATGGCAACGCTCCTTTTCCAGCACAACGACATGATATCATCGGAGGATGACTGCAGGAACAAATATGTGGCTCGCCAACTGTTTCGCAGGTTGGCCAAACAAGGCCGACTGGCAACGTTCGGGTTTGCTGAAGACGACTGGTCTGCCCAGTCCCAGCACGCCCCTGCGACTTTGCCGATGCCGGACGGTTCAGGCTCCTTCCGCCTCTGGGCTGATGACTTCCGACCGGCCAATATCATGGTTGATGGAGATGACGAGATCATCGGAACAATTGATTGGGAGTTCGCCTATGTGGGACCAACGCAATTCGTGTTGGACGCGCCTTGGTGGCTTCTACTGGACGCGCCTGAGATGTGGGACCATGGTATCGAGGATTGGACCAGGGTCTACGAAAGACGTCTGGGGACATGGATCTCGGCAATGAAACAGGCAGAACACGATCTAAGTCCCAGTTCTTTGCTCCTGTCGGCGTATATGCGAGAGAGCTGGGAGACGGGCCGCTTCTGGCTCGACTACGCTGCTAGGAAGAGTTGGGCGTTTGACACTATCTTCTGGAAATACCTGGACGAGAAGTTCTTTGGTGAGCGGGAAAGGGATATTCCCAAGAAAGATTTGTGGCGGGCGAGGGTGCATCTTCTCAGTGAGGATGAGCGGGCGGCGATGGAGCCGCTGGTACAAACGAAGATGCAGGAATCGCAGGAACGGGTGTTGGTCGAGTGGGACGCTGAGGAGGCAAGGCGGCGCCTATCTTCCTTCCTATTCGACTGAGAATGTTAGATAGAATCACATAAAGTGGGATCAGCCGGCTCAGGACGTCTATTCTTCGTTGCAATCAGAATGAGAGCAAGTTGGACGAGCGTTCCACGATGCGTACAGAGACAGCACTAGGCATGGTTCTGCGATGCCGCTCTGCTTACAATAAGACACAGACGCTGGTATCGGGGCGTGCTGTCACAGAATTAGAATACAAAGACATGCACAATTGGTCACGTAGAAGACCTTGCTCCACGTGTTTACTAATACTAACTTTGATATCATTCCTAACTTCCATAAACGTCAGGACGCCAAATCACGCTATATGGCATTGCTGTAACTACAAATCGACATTGCCAAAATGAAGACTGGGAGTTTGCGGGTGAAGCGGAGGTGCGCGGAAGCCTTGACATCCAATTCTGCTTCGAGTTCTTTAACGCTATCGATGGTATAGATCCAGCGCATTTCTATTGATCAATTCAATGCCCTCCTTTCGGAAATCGTCCACTTCTGTGTGGCTAGTGACATTGGCATCGAAAACAAAATTGGTCGGATGGTCCACGGAGTATTTTGACCACGCACTAACATTCCCGGGCCTTCCTGCCCAGGCGTTTGGATCAAGATCGCTGATAAAACTGGCCCAACTGCCCGACATCAACGTGGCCAGCTCAGAGTGGCTCTCGGGCATCCCCTCGAAGGGCAGGATGTCGGCCCTGTACCCGGTGCCAATGTAGTTGCGGAACATGTACCCGATCTCCTTGAAGTGCCCCGCGCCAACCTCGGGCGGCACGCCGTGCGGGATCGTGTTGAACCGGTACGAGTACGCGGGCAGGCCGTGGGCGGCCCAGGTCGCGGCCGTATGCCGGCGCGGGGCTATGAAGAAGACGTCGCCCCAGTACGAGGCGCTCCGGCGGAACTGTGCCCCGTACGGGGGGCCGGGGCGCTGCTGGCCGAGACTGGCGACCACGTTCACGGAGAGATCATCGGGATAGGCCTGCAGGATCTCGTCTTGAAACGCTGCTGGGAGGCTCGAGAGGGTGGCCTTGAAGTCTGCCGCGGTGTTGATGCCCTGCGGGCCCAAGGAGGCCCCTTCATCACTGTTCGCGCCGATGATGAGTGGCACACGTAGGAACTCCCCGCGCTGGAGATGTACGCTGCCGTAGGTCTGGACCATGTCCCCGTCAATGACCGGGCTGAGATTGCCGTGCGCCAAGTACAACGCACCCAGGGTGGCGTTGAGCTTTTCGAAAGGTACCTGCCGCAGGCACTGTACCGGGTCCGATGTGGAGTTGCAGCTCGTGTTGGCAATAACCTCGTCGAACTGGGACTGGTATGTCTGGGGTCCATTCTGGGCTGCGTAAAAGATAGGATTCCCGGACTGCAATATCGCCGCTCGGAAGAGGCTGTCGTTCCTCCCGGCGTACGCCGTCAAATGCAGACCCACACTTGCAGCACCCGCCGATTCTCCAAATATGGTGACCTTGGTATTGTCGCCCCCGAAAGCTGCAATGTTGTCTTGCACCCAATGCATTGCGAGGCGCTGGTCGCGAAGGCCGGTGTTGGTGAGCCCTTCACTCGCGAGTTCATTGGAACTCAAGAAGCCTATCACGACCCCGACGTTAGCTAGACTTTTCGAATCATTATTCAATGGGCACAGATTGAATACACCGCCATGCGTACCCCATGCGTGTAGGCGGTAGTTGATAGACACGCCGATGAATGGCTTCCCAATCTTGACGGATTGGTCAACGATGAAGGAGAGATTGTAGCGCTTGTCTCCGCCGCTGCCATTGGTGTAGCCACCTCCGTGGATCCAAAACCCTACAGGAAGAGATTGTTCAGTATAGCCTGAAGGTCGTACTACGTTCAGCGTTAAACAGTCTTCTGATTGACTGTAGAATGTTTGGTCGAGCTAGGACCGTAGTCATCAGCCATCCTAGATACAGACTAGGATACTGCCAGTGGAAGACATAATTAACTTACACCGTAGCCAACGCATAATGGCGAGTAGGTCGAAGCTTCGCGGGCGCCGTCCCAAGTGTCGTTCAGAGATTGCGCTTGTCGAAACCGCAGGTCCCCCAATGGAGGCTGCGCATATGGCATTCCGAGGAAGAAGTCTTGGTTGTACTCCGCAGAGTACCGGCCCATGTAGGTGCCATTCTTGACCTGTGCTGTTGGCGCATTCGTCGCCCTACTTAATACTATCGTGCAAAGCGACAGCACTTGTAGCAAATCAACGGTTGAATACATCTTGTCAAGCATCCATTGGAATGTGAAGACGAATGTTGCGTGGAAAGCCATTCTTCTCTCTCACCTCGACCCCGACGATAGGGTCAACACAACCGTCTCCGTCTCCTTGTCACTGTTGATCATTTCTCTCGGCAAATGTTCTCTATGGCAGTTCGGCTGGGGCATCCTGCTGGGGTTGTGACTCGTGAGCTCCGCCCAAGCTACCTCGGCAATGAGGGGAACCTTACCAAGCGTGGAGATTTGTCCCCGTTTCCTGGGGCTACCTGGGGTGGTCGCTTCCAAGCCCGGCAGCCAGACGCCCACCTTTTCCTAGCTATGAGCCCTTCTTCATGGGACATTGTTGCACCGAGAAGGCGAGATTGCGATAAGCGCTGGAAAGCCCAATGTCTAATATTGGTACTTAGAATCCGGACCACGTGCGCAAGATGTAAATCTCTACATAGAAGAATTTGATCATAAGGTATAGTGAAGACGTGATTCTGCAGAAAGTGAAGCAAGCCACGCTAAGAATTGTAGTGAAGTTTTGGTCTGTTTGGCGGCACTTTTCCACTCCGTCAAGATGTCGTTGGTGCTTTGTTATTTCCCCCGTTAATTTTCAGTCTTTTGCGTGAACACTTGTCCAATACGTGAACGTGTAAAGGCTTCTGATAGTCATATAGTAAGTAATACCAACGTTACCCACAGAAGAATGTTCTCCAAGGGCCCAAGGAGTAGAATGTCAGCATTGGTGTTAGTCTCGTTAGTCGGATAGCCTAGTTACACACCCTGGGTGATTCCGATCGTCAAAATTTTGTCTCTCAGCTTTCCTGATAATTATCGAAAACGGAGATAAAACTACCTAATTGTAATTGTCTCTACCCACGTGCCTGTTTCCTTCAAGATGCGACCTCTAATACCACCTCCAGGCCAGAAGACAATATTAGGTGGGGATAGCCACTGAGACACCATCATGCGCTGATTTTTTCTTTTCCTATCCTCTACATCACAGATACACCCGACTCTGAGTTCCTGCTCGGAGATCGGAGCATAGACTATATCTGGACTGTCCGATGCCCCCTTTCTTAACAACACGAAGTGCACAGGGAAGGTCTGAAATAACAATCCCACCCACAGCTACTTAGAAAGATGGTAAGGTTGGTTGATTCTCTACAGCCGCATATGGACAGTATGATGATGAAGCAATAACAGTCTCTGCCAGCTTTTTATGCGTCCAGTTGTAGGAGAAGTCGAACTCGGTTGATTGTTGCGACTTCCGCGACCAGATTTGCGGATGCTTTTTTCAAGTATCGGCGTCCTCCTTTTCTTGAACACCAAAGCGATTCCTTTGTCGTTGGTCTCGATCCCATTTAAGCGAGACAGGGATTGAAGCCAATCGGGGTGTGTACCGTCACGTTTCTGGCCAATCAAAGTAGGTCGTTTAGGGCGGAAAAACTTTGTGTCGATTCAGCACCAGAGGGGATGGGGAGCGACATCCTCGTATGCAGCAAATGTGCCTCGGATATGCGTTATGTGGCATTATAAGCACTCGGCAGCTCGGCACAGCTTTTGACGTGGCACGGAATTTGCCAGATATTGTACTGCAATAGAGACGACTACGGGACGCCATATCCACGCTACAATGTGACAGGCTATCGTTTTGGGACTGATCACTGCCCCTCGCGAGGCCGGGCTGACCAGTCATGGCTCCTGCCGTTGGGACTGGTCGGTCATACGCGTTGCAAGGTGTTTGTGTAACGTGGTGAAGCGGGGCAATAGGGCGTACCGTGTCATGCTTACTACTCAGTTGACCATACCCTGTCCAACACCAACTGATGAATCCCCAAACCTTCAACGTTGTCGCCTCACAAGTGTGTCTCATTCATCGCTGCACCCAACTTCAAAACGATCATCGAGAAAGATGCGGGACTGTTCCGAATGCGGTGGTAGTGGTAAGGTAGGAAGATATATTTGCACCAAATGTGCAGGCCGCGGTAAGCAGCCGGACGCAGAGGTGAATGACCTTCACAGCAGCACACCCCGCGGGCAGCAACCAGGCGACAACATGGCGTCCGGATCATCAACAAAGATGCGGGACTGTAGCGAATGCGGTGGTAGTGGTAAGGTAGGAAGATATATTTGCACCAAATGTGCAGGCCGCGGAACGCAGCCGGATGCAAGGGGGAGTGACCTTCACAGCAGCACATCCCGCGGGCAGCACTCTGGAGACATCTACGTATTGCACAACCAACCTTTCTCGCTGTTTTCAATGATGGTCAGATTCACGTATGCCCTGGGGCGTACGTCAGCCGACCCTGCCACTGTCGGAGTCCACCTAGAAAACAAGCTAGTGGATCATCACCGAGACGAAAACCTTGCAGAGGACTATCTCTTGAATATCAACCCCAAGGGTCAGGTATGGTTGCACAACAGACGCGGGTATCCAAAGACAACAGACTCACGTACTATCAGGTTCCGGCGTTGACGGGCCCTAAGCTCTCAGCCCCCTTGACTGATAGCGTTGACATCTCATACTGGCTCTGCGGTCACTACCCCAAGCTTCTCCCGCCCGAACATGAATCGACCATCAGGGACATGTTCCGCAAGTTGCATGACATCCCGATCTTCACACTCTCTGCGCGGCGTGATTCCATGCCACCAGAGTGGCTAGCAAACGGAATCCCACCCACCGCTATCGATACTCTGCTTGCCAGACCGGACTCAGAAATTTCGCCCGAGTATCGACGGGCACTGGAGAACAAACGAGAATTGTACGTCTGACCCCCTGGCGCAACTCCATGATATGCATTCTCGTGGCTGATAACAGGGTTTCAGCCACAACAAGACCAAGGCGGATGCCCTGCGGCCGGACCAAGTCCAGCTGGCCGACAGCCAGGCTCAGAGTTACTTCTCCGAGCTGCTTGCCATCTACCAGGCCCATGGGGGTTGCTCGCTGTGGCTGTTTGGGCCACGTGTGGGCCCGACGTTGCTGGACGCTCATACCGTGCCGGTCATCGCGCGCTTGCTGGACGAGAGAGTGAAGAGGCACGACCTCGTTCCGGGAAAGCTTCAGGAGTACGCGATACGTGTGATGAGGCTCCCAGAATGGCATTCGGTCATGCATGGGAGGCCAACGGTCTGGAATGCTTCTCTGGGCTCTGTGCGCGATTTGGACCCGCTCTGGTAGTTCTGCTCATTTGACCGGCTCATCTAGCATTCGATATACTGTTTATTGACGAGGTCTACCTCTTCGAGGACTTCTTCAAAACTATCTACAAGAATCCACCAGTGGTCTTATTACACTGCAGCCTAAAACGACAGCGTCTGTCCGGCCTCCGTCGTAACAGCAGCCTTGACGTTCGCGCTTCCCAGGAGGGAGTACGTGTACGGGGGCGAGCTTGCGGTCAGCGTCCCCTGCGGCGCCGTGTTCGCGCTCTCACCACCAAAGATGGTGTCGATGACCACAGCATACCTGTCAAGCAGTCAGTATCACGATACTATCCCAACAAAGGCCAGGGAAATGCCACTCACCCGTCCGAGTCGCTGCTCTCCGTGAACACCGCCTTCTTGCCACTGTTCTCGAACACGGTGCTCTGCACCAGCGCCTGCGCGCCCATGCGAGTGTTGATGCCCGTGCTCTGCTCGTTGTAGTAGTTGTTGAAGATGTGCGCCGTGCCGAAGCGCAGGAGCGGGCCCCGGGAGTAGACCTTGTAGAAGTGGTTGTTGGCGTAGGTGACGCGGAGGTGGCCCGTGTCCTCGGCTGCGTTGGAGTCGGAGTGGCCTACTAGGGTGCCCTTGGACTATTTATATCATACAGGTATTAATGCGGGATGTTTCTGGCTGCAGGATTGGTGTGGTATGGGTGCGGTTGCAGGGGAACGGAAGAGGCTTACGTGGTTGTGGAAGTAGGTGTTCGAGATGGTCACGAAGTCTGCTGCGTGCGAGAGATCGACCAGACCGTCGTATGTGTCCTTGCCGACTGTCTCGTCGCCGGAGAGGTCGCAGTGGTCCACCCAGACGTTGGTCGATAGCTGGATGGTGACAGCGTCGCCGTAGTCCGCGAGGACCTTGGCGATCTTCATGTTCCTGACGATCACATTCTTTTGTCCATTGATCGTGAGGCCGATGCCGGTCAGGGCTGGAACATGTCAGCGTATGTGTCCACCCACAACGGGGGCCCACGAGCTTGACGGCGAATGATAGATGGACATACAGCTACCAGCCTTGCCGACGATGGTCTTGTCGCTCGTCACTTGGACCTTGGCCGCACCACTGATGGCACCTTGCACGACGATTACGCTCGCTCCCACGGCACTGGCTGCAGCAGAGAGCTGAGGCAGCGTGCTAACCGTAGTGGTTGATCCGCCAGCTCCACCCTTTGTGCTATCCAAGTATATCAGTATCCCACCTTCCCCACAGCGTGTGTGTATTTGTTTGTGTATGCGCGTGCTTACCCTCCATTCTGCGTAGCATAGCCGACGTTGGCAGCATCGGTGATGCTTGCTCTCTTGTCCAACACCTTCGCAACACCCTCCTCGAGAGTAGGGGTTGGTGATGCTGAGACCAGCGACGCTGCAAGTACAAAGAGAGTCGACGAGAGCTTCATGGTGGATATGTTGCACAGACGGGATCAGTTCAAAGACGAGGCGGCGATATAGATGCGGCAGCAACATCAGACAGCATTGAGGGCATCGACGGCCTCATTTGTAGTCTTATAGGCATTTACATCACGAAGTGGGCAACATCGCTATCTTCCGTGCTTCTACAATAGGCCTTGCCAACGCTGAATGGAATTTAGCGCAGTACTACCTTAGGTGGAAATACGGCAGTGATCGCTGTCAGAAGCACACCACACTTGACTGAAGTATCCTTTCCCATCGCTACTATCGTTGTCACTTGGCTGTCCTTGTGGGTTGTTTCAGGGGTTGATTTGATGTGGTGCCTCTTGGCAGGTCGCATGTGGAGATATAGGGGAGCGGCCGGAGAATTGCCTCGTTGGCGGAAGATCCACAGACTCTTGGCCCGGGGCCTCGCCTGCACCCCGACACAGGCCAAGCTGGGGGACGACGGAGAGTGGGATTTACTGCTCCGGTAGCCGAGTTGGCACAATGACCCATCTGCTTCGAGTCTTTCAAAGTGCTCAACGGGTGTGTTGTGGCAGACAATATTTTCACTAAAGCGGTCGTGCAACCTGGAATCTTTCATGGCAGCTTCCATGATTACAAGACGGAACGGCTCGGTTTGTCTTTGTCACAACAGTCTCCCTGAAGCATGCCGTGGTAGTATGTATCACTGCTTAATAATCTGGACACCCGAGACTCTGAATGATCAATCATTCACTACCTCCAGATGTCAAAAACCGGAGCCGGCCGACTTCCCTGGATTTTGACTCCAGCTCGTCCATTTCGTAACTTCTTACAGGCTCTTGCTGTTACAAATACTCGTCCATTTCTAGAAATCTCACAAGTGGGATCCACGCCCAAGATAGCATTTAACCTGGTTAAACTTCATTTAATTTTCTGTGTTTAAATGTTTTATTTTAGTTACGGAAAGTTTTTGGTCTCCATTCATGTTTCCTATGTTGTCTCCTCCTTTTCTTTGTTTGCAACTGTATCACACTGGCAGTTTCCTTTGTTACAAGGAAACAATGGGGCGAAGGAAATATTTACAAGAATAGAAAACTTATCTACGTGAATAGAAACTTCTGATCTTACCTGTGTGAATGAAAATTAGTGCTGTGGCCGAGCCACTTGGTCTGCCGTCAAACGGCGCTCATGGACGCCGAGTCTGCGTCGTGGTCGTATACTCGTTCAAGGTAGGGACGAGGTTCGTATGTGTGTTTAGTTCCACGGGACCTCCCATGTACAGTAGACCACAAAGGGTTCTCCAGAAGCAGCGGCCTCATGAATAGCAAGGAGAAGCTCCGCGCTTTTCGGTTTCAGGAAACCTATTTCTGGGTCAACACAGAACAAGATCTTCTCCGAGTCCATCATTACTTGCACCCAGTTTCTCAAATTCTCATCCCAGACGCCAAACTTCGCGTACATCAGAATCATCCTAGCGGAGATGGTGATAAGATCAATGTCGCGCCAGTAATTTTTACTCGCGTCCAAAGAGACGGGGAGGGTGATAGTCTCGCGTTTTGCGTTCATGAATGGCCTACGGAACGAGAATCTCTTGTTCGTGCTACAAGATAGATGTCAGCTCTCGGTTCCGGTTGGATGACCTCGGTGACCTCGGGGCGCTTGGATAGGCCGGTCATGGATCGACTCTGGCCCGAAGTCTTCTGCCTACCAAAGAGACTGTTGAAGAATCTCTTCATGATGCCGTCAGATGTGATGTTGTTTTGATTGAGGTTTTAATGTGTTTGCTGCTGAGCTTTTTGAACTGAATCGATTTCCAGTGATCAATTTGCGGAAAAAGCAAGATGTCATCACGGACACGGTCCTGGCTGGCCTTTTATATTCAGGAAAACCCCACCACCTGACCTTCTGTTCAAAGGGACCTCAAAAGATAACACCATTGTCACCGTGCTGCAAAGACAAAGATCTCGAGTCGAGGGTACAGTTGGCGGGCCGGGCCTATGGCGGGCCGCAACACTTTTCGTACAGAAAGCTGCGATGCATTCCTGGCAAGAGACCATCTGCTAGTGGCTCCAAGCACAAAGAGGTGGAGGGAAAGAGGCGACCTGTCCCGCAAAGGCGTACTTCGTGATGAAATTGCCATTGTCATCACATTAAGCAGCCACAATACCAATCGGAAGTACGTGGCGAGCGAAATATCATGTCATTGTACATCAAGTTGTTTTAATCTACATAGGAATGTTATGTACGGCTGTCGCCTTGGAATTTGGTATAGTGTGAACAAGTTCAACGGCCTGCCGTTCGTGATACCATCTTTCGTAACTCATGAATAAGCAGCCCTCCGAATGAAGAAAACGCAGCTATTGGCAGCTCGCGCGCACGATCGTCTGGGGCGGTGCGATGGTGGCGCCTGAGTTGGCTCCGAGCACGGTAAGCTTTACTCCATCGACGCCTTCGAACGAACAGCTCGCAGTCCCTGCTTGGGCGATGAAATCGACGGCCAGTGTGTTGTCTGTCGTGAAAACGAATTAGCTTTATTATGGTAGCGATGTGTTGTACGAGTTGGGACAACTTACTCAGTGTAACAGCGCTGCCGTCCACGGGTGCATTTACGCTGAAGGAAGCCCCCGCACCGGTAAATGTCAATTGTGTTGTAGCAGCCTGACGAGGCAGTAATGACGGCGCAGCCGAGGTGATGCCGAAGAGTGCGGCGAAGATTATTATTCCCCAGGAGTAAGACATTGTGGTTGGTTGCAATGAAGCGAGCGTTGGGACAGAAATCAGATGGACGGCCCGTGATTTGACTTCGACTGGACAAATTTGAAGCTTGCCATCCGAAAGCCAGACGGACATCGGCCGGTGATATAAGTCCCCTCTGCTTTGTGATTTCTCTCCCGCCTGCTGCACATGTGTTTCCTGTCTCAGGTTGAGTCGTGGCGGTGCATGTTTCCCTCGTCGCAGGTCATGCTAGTGCAAATCCAAAACCCCGGCCGGGCAACCCTACTCACCTCAGCAGGCCGGCCCTGCTAAGAGGTGGAAAAGTATCACATAGTTTTGTGATAGCTAGAGGGGGAGGGTGAGGAAACCCCGGGAACTCGAGTCCCGGGCGAATCTGGCGTGACGTAGCGATCAGTCACAAACACACCCTTTCAGGAGTCAAGCACTGTAAAACGGCGGGTGGCCCCGTGTCCCACCTGACAAAGTGCACTCAAGGCTCAGCGTGAGGCCTTAGCTCTCGGCTGAAACTCGCTGAGCCCCCGGCGGCATCGAACGATAGTCACAACAACATAGGCACCGAGGATTTTGCGGGTCCAGTATCCAACATTTAGAAACCGTTGCCGCTCCGGAAAATTCTTTTCCTCACGTTCGTCCCATTGTAAGCTGGCGGATACACGGTGCCGTACCCTGGGTGCAGTGGGGATCGCCTCGACCCGAGGCTTGGCGCAAATCATCAAAGATATTTAGAGAGGGGCAGAAAGAAGCAAATATGCACAGAAGCCGGCTCGGTGAGGCAGGTTGGTTGATGCTACGGTCCTGCATAAATAAGCCTAGGAACATGCTATAGTCTATGTTATGGGTACGTGGCCATCCTGAAGGGTATAGCTCCTGGGAAAGTTGCATGTCGCCGTTTGGGATCCCTGCAAGCTGAAGTCCAAAACCAGGAGGCTGGTGTTTTTACCTGAATCACCACAAATTCACCTGATCTTTCCAGGTTGTTTGCAATCGGGCCGCCATATGAAAGGCACCAGCTGTCAAGGCGGCCAAATTTGCCGGAATGCTTTGTTAACCTGTTATTCGGCTTTGTTATACATTATTAAACACACACAGCACTGTCCACCAACCCAAATACATGCCAGTGGTTCGCATGCATGAAATTGTTACGTGCAAGTGACTCCTTTTCAGTATCAGTCCACGGAAGCTTCAACTTGAATTGGGGAGCCGAGGTCCTGATCTTGGCTGAATTTACAAAATTAAGAGGCGTGAGAGAGTTTTAGGTACATTCTCCCATAGCTAGGCTACTATAGAATAGGGCACCCGGAAATGGCCGCATTAACAGGCCTGAAACATCTCTGCACCGCTTCTTGAATACCCTTTCCATCGTTCGGGCAAAGTGAAAGGTGGTAAATGACAGCAGCCAGGCTGCTGGATAGTTAAGAGTAAGAGTACAGATTTATAGGTAATAATCTACTATGTCCTAAGGATCTTGGCTTGCTAGCCCACTCGATACCTTTTCGTCTACACGGTTATAATCCATTACAACAGACTCTTATTCAAGCCACAGCGAAATAGCTCACCGCAGCGAAATTCTCAACACAGCAGAACGCTTAATACAGGGAAATGGCTTACTACAGTAAAATAACCACAGCGCAACGGCCCGAGACCCGGTCCATTTCCTGGATTCAGGCCTCTCTTCATGTTAGGGCTGCCTATCTAGGGGTAAGCGTGCGGCTCAGTTGGTTCCAAATAGCCTTGTGTTGGGCCAACTGCTGCAGGATTCATGCAGGGGCCTCGATACTATCGCTGCGCCGCATTTCAGGCAGACTCGGACCGGTCCCATATAATCGTGAAAAAGTCAACGACCCACGCACCCAGCAATGCGCAATGCAGGCTAAGTGGCAGTGCTAATGGAGATGCAGCTCTACGGATAAGCGCCAGCACCCCATGATCCCGGCAAGAAGTCTCTGGCTGCTCGGGAAGGGGGCAAAGATGACTTGAGCGGCGTGTTCCTACCGTGGACATGCAAGGAATGCTTCGGCGTCATCTCCATCTTTAAGGGGCCTCAGAAAGAGTAGTTCATCAAGAATGATCGCATTCCGCTTAGCGCCACAGCATTCTTCTCAAACAATCCGAACCCAAGGCTTGTAGACTACAAAGGAAAAGATTCTGTTGTAGAGGAACATCACTAGTATGCAAGCGGCTTATTATGGGATTGGGATCCTCTTTTCGTGGACATGTCTGTGAAGAAGCTGCCCTTTTTCCATGATTAGCAGTGCATAACTTTTTGCTAATTGTGTTATTTATCTGCCGGTCTCCGATGGCAATAGTGCAATAAAAGTCAGGAGGCTGATCACAGAGGTAAACAAGGAATCTGAGTTTCTGGTGAACGATACTTTGGCAACATCAAACTATTTGAGTTGTATATCGATAAAACAAGGTTGAATTGCCATTGAATCATAATAGGCTTCTAATGCGAGTCCCCAAAAGCAATGACTGACATCACTTTATCAGATGATATATGAACATTGGCAAGTAGCAGTCTCTCAAGACTGATCCCGCAACAGCGCTGCTGTCTTATTTATACTAGACTTGTTTCCAATCCGCTCACTCCCACTTTTTCAGGTCAGACTCTGTCTTCTTGAAACTCTTCGTCACAACATCGGCATGCTTGTCACTCCGCGGCACCATGCGCACCTTGAACTCCAGCGGGACGTGCAAGAATCCTTCGTCGTACACGTCCCAGCCGGTCCTCACCTCCACCGGCTTCCCATCAGAACCAATGTCTGGCTCGATCCTGAAGGCCCAAAGCATTTGCGCCACCATTCGCCACTGTGACCTCTCCGCCAGGTGGATTCCAACACACATACGCCGTCCCGCTCCGTATGAGTAATGGTCACGCTCCTCGTACTGCGGTGACGCTGAGAGCTCGGGGGCCAACATGTGGGCTTGGTGGAGGAACCTTTCAGGATTGTAGGAATCGGGGTCTTTTATAAAGGCTTCGTTAAAGTTGAGAGCGGCAGGCGGTAGAAAGTATTGACGTATAATGTGCGTTGCATTAAGAGAGAGAAGAGGACTAGGGAATAGTCTTATAAGGAAGCCTACATTTATATATATATAAAGAGACAATAGCCTTAAGTATCTTCTATCCATAATATTTAATACTCCCTTATAATCTAAGCGCTATTATATTTTTATCTTCTTAATTTAAATTCTACCTTTATTTTAAATTTTATAAATTATAGCTTTAATAATACCTTTATAAGCCTATTTATTACTTATATCCTTATTAATATATATTAAATATCTACCTTTATTTTTCTTTATACTTCCTTAACTTATATATTTTATATATTAATATATTTTATTTATAAATAATTTTAAAGATTTTTAAAGATAATAATAACTTTTTAATTATTATTTTAAATAATAATTATTATTAAGATATTATTTTTAAACTTTTTTAATAAAATTTAAAGCTAAATAGCTTTTTTTATAATTTATATTTAAATTATAAACTTAGCCTTATAAATAAATAAGGTAATTATAATTTAATATTTAAAAAATTAATTAATTAATATATTTTTAATATAAAAAATATATTTAATAATTAATTTTTAAATAATTATATTTTTCTTATAATTTATATTATATTATTTAATTAAAGGTAATAAATTCTTATAATAAATAAGCTTTAAATTAATAATTCTTTAAAAATATTTAAATATTTTTTTAATACTTTAAAGGTAATATTTTATTAGCTTTATTAAATATTATATTTAAATAAGTTTCAAATATTATATATATTAATAATTTAATAATTTTAATATATTAAAAGATTAATATAAGGTTTAAAATATAATTATTTAATATTAATTTAAGGAAATTTATTTTTATTAAAACAAAGATTATAATTTTATTTTAAAAGCTAAAATTTTAAAGGATTTTTTTTAAATAAGCCTTTTAATTTAATTATATTATTTAATTAAGTTAATTATATTTAATAATTATCTTTAAATAATAATAATATTCCTTTAAATTTATTATTTTAAATTTAATTATTGAATTTTATTTAATTTTATTAATTTTTTTTAATAAAAGCTTAATAATAAGGAGATTATTTATATAAATAATAATATAAATTTTATTTTTTATAAATATTTTAAAGTTTATAAATAATAATTTTTAATTAAATTCTTTAAGAAAGCTATTTAATATTTAATATTATATTTATAAAAATTATTTTAATTTATAAAGTACTTTATTAAGCTTATAAATTAAATTAAGTTAATTATTATTAAAGTTAAATAATTATTTTATATAAATTTCTTTTTATATCTTTTTATAAAGAAAGGTTATTTTTATATTTATTTAATATATTTTTAAGTTTAAGGTAATTATTAATATAAAAAGGGCTTTATAACTTATAAGCTTAATTATTAATATAAAGGTATTAATAAAATTAATATCTTTATATTATAAAAAGCTTTTAATAATTTATTTAGCCTTATATTAAAGGATTTTCTTAAAAGACTTATATTTAAGTTTATATATTTATTTTTCTTTAAGGATTCTTTTTTAAGTAATAAAGGTATAAATATTTAAATATTATTATATATTAATAAATATTTTTCTTTTTTTATAATTTATTTTTATTAAAGTTAATTTAAATATTATTAAGCTTTTATAAATATTTAAGGTTTAATTTATTATTAAATAATATATATTATAATATTAAAAAAGATAATTATTAAATAAAATATAAAATATTTAAGTTAAATATTATTTTAATTAATAATAATTAAAATATAATTAAATAAAAATTTTTAATTAATTTTTTAATTAATTTTTTAAATTAAAATTTAAATTATTTATATATTATTAAAGGAATTTTATAAGTATTAATAATAATTTAAATTTTTAATAGTTTAAATATTAAAAGTCTATTTAATATTTAAATTATAATATATTTATTTTTATAAAAGATTAAGGTAGTATTTAAGGCTTTTAAGAAGTTTTTTTTTAAAGTTAAGGGTATTTTTATATATTATAATAATAATAAAGATATAAAGTATTCTTTTTTTAATAATTAAATAATCTTTCTTTATTTATTTTCTTTATAATTAATATTAAGAGAAATAAGATTTTTAAGTTTTTATTTTAATATTAATGCTTAATTATATTTATTAAAGATTATATTTAATATTATTATAATTTAATTATTAATAATAAGGATTATATAATTATTATAATTTTTATATTTTAATAATTAATAATATTTAATTAAAGATTTTAATTTACTTAATTATTAAATTATAAGAAGTTTATAAAAGCCTTTTAATTTAAAGATATAAAGATAATTAAGGTTTAATTTTTTAAAATATTATACTTTATATAGTATTTTCTTAATTTAATTTAAAGGGTAATAATTTATTAAGGTATATATTTTAATTATAATAATTATTAATTAATATTTTAATTTAATATTATTAATTTAAAGAATAGCTTAAAGTTATTTTATAAGGAATTTATTATAATATTTTATTAAGTTATTAAATTAATATTATTTAATATTTATATAATAAAGTATAATTCTTTATTTAATATAAAAGAGTTTAAAAATAATTAAGCTATTTTTATTATTTTTATTAAGGTAAATATACTTATAATAAAGCTTTAGGTGCTTATAAAGTATTAAAAATTCTTAAAATATTTTAAAAAGGTTATTTCTTTTTTTAATTAAAAGCGCTTAGATATATTTATTAACTTTATTAATAATAATTATTTAAAATCTTTTTTTAAAGCTTTTTATATTTTAAATAAGCTTAATTATATTAATATATAAAGCCTTTAAATACTTCTTTTTTTTAAATAATATTTCTTTATATAGCTTTTTTTTAAGCTTTATAATTATATAAGTTTTATAAATATATTTATTTAATAAAATTAAAGTAATTTTAATAAATATTAATTTAAATTTTAAAAAGTTAGCTTTTATTATATATATTAATTATTTATATTATATTTAATATTATAAATTAATTAAATAAATAATAAAGGTAAATATAATAAAAATATTTATATTAAATTTATATTAAGATATAATAAATTAAGGTAATAAAGATTATCTTTTTATTTTAATTTATAATATATTTTAAATTATTTATAATTAATATTATTTTTTATTATTATAAGGCTATTATAAAAATAAAGTTAATTTTTACTTTAAGGTTATAAAAGTAATTTAAGAGAAAGAATAAATAGTTATTTAATAATATAATTTTTATTATTTTAATATTTTAAGGTTTTATTTAATATTTATTAAGGCTACTTATTTCTAGCTTTATATATAATTAAATTAACTTAATAAAATAATTTTTAAAAATTATTATATAGCTTATATAGCTTAAGTTAATTAATTATTATATTTTAAATAACTTAAATAAGTAGGTTTATAATAAAATAATTATTAATTATAATTAAATTATTAGCTTTATAAATTTAATTTTAATAATTAATATAAAGAAATTTAATATAAAAGAACTTTTAATAATAATAAATTGCTAAATAATTTTAAAAAGTAAGTTTAAATACTATAACCTTTAAAATATTTTATTTTATTAATTCTTATTACTAAAGTTTATTTTTTATTATTTATAATTTACTTTTTATATTATTATTTTAGCCGCTTTATATAAATATTTATTTTAATAATTAATTTTTTAATAAATTTATATTTTTAAATTTTTAATATATAATATATTTTAATAATATATATAATTAAGTAAATTTATACTTTATATAATAAAGGTTAAAATAAATATTATTATAATTATTTTTATTTAAGCTTTTTTTTAATATTACTTCTTTATTTTAATTATTTAAAAGATAATTATAAAGCTAATAACTAGGATTTTTATTTTTATAATAATTCTTTTAAGGATAAGGGTATTATTATTATAAAAGGAGGTAAGGAAGGTATTATAATTTAATTTAAGGTTATTAAGGAATTTAATAAGAAATAATGGGTTTTTAATTTTATAAATTTATAAAGTTTTTTATTTTTTATTTTTATTTTTTAAAGCTTTTTAATATAAATAAATATTTTCTCTTTATAATTTAAAAAATTAAATATATTATAAATATTAAGGAGAGATTAAAAATATATAAAGCTTTTTAAAAGGTAATATTCTTTAAAGGTAGCTAATATAATATATATTTTAAGGTTATTACTTATTTTTAAAAGCTTTTCTTTAAAATATTATTTTATATTTTTTTTAAAATATTTATAAATAAGTATTAAGGCTTTATTTTAATTATATTTTTATTTAAATTAATATATATTAAAGAAATTATTATTCTTTTTAATATATTTATAATAAGTATTTTTATTTTATTTAAGGAATTCTTTAAATTTATTAATAAAAATTAACTTTTTATATATTAAAAATTATATTAGCCTTTAAATTAAATTTATTAATAATAATTAATATTCTTAATAATTAATATTATATTTAATTAAATTTTATCTTTTAATTTAAATTTAAATTATATTATAATTTAGTAATAATATTTTTAATAAGATATTTTATAATATAAAAGATAATAATAATATTAAGTTTTATAATTTATTATATTTATAATATTTTAAGCTTTTATATTTAATAATAATAAAATAATATCTTTATTATTATTTTTCTTATTATATTTTTTTATATAATAAAGTTATAATTAAAAGGCTTAATAATTTTAAATATTAAAGGATTTTCTTTATTTATAATTATTATTAAATCTTTTTTAAGGTTATTTTTAATTTAAAGAAATTAATATTATTATTAATTAATAATATATTTATAAAATCTATTAATTTATTATTAAAAACCTTTAATTTATTAAAATAATAATTAAAATCTTTATTTAATAAAATAAATAAAGCTAAGTTTAATATAATAATAAGTTAAGCTTATTTAAGGCTTTAATATTTAATTATAAATAATAAAGTTATTAATTATAAAAAGTATTTAATATTTAATAATTAGAAAGATTTAAGTTTTATAATTAATTATAAGTATAAATTATATTATTATATTTTTTAATATTTATATTTAAGGGTATAAAAATTAGCTTTAATAAGTAAAATAAATAAAAATAAAATAAATATAAGGAGATTTAGATATTTTTTAAGGGATAAGTAGCTTTTTAGGTAGTTTTTATTTATTATAAAGCTATATTTTTAATATTTATTAAGCTATTTTAAATAAAATCTAGGTTTATAATCTATTAATATATAATATATATTATATTAAGAGAGAGAAGAAGATTAGGGAATAGTCTTATAGGGAAGCCTACGTTTATATATATATAAAGAGATAATAGCCTTGGGCGTCCTCTATCTACGATGTTCAATAGAAAGATGGCACTGCCAGCAGGTATGAGCATGCCGTTGTACCATCTGTCCTCCTTTGCGGCGTGAGGAACGCCAGCGGGCGAGCTTGATGAGGAGAGTCAGCATTCACAAAGCAGTGGTTGGAAGCCAAACAGTACTTACATAGGTCTGATCCGCAATCCCTCTTTCACGATGCAGTTCACATACGGCAGGTCATTGAAGTCTGACCACCGAGGCATACGATCAGTCCCGCACACCCGGTCGAGCTCAACTCTTGCCTTGTCTTGGAACTCGGGGTGCTTAGCAAGAAAGAGGATGTTTGTCAGCATTGCTATTGCGGTCGTGTCCGCGGCGGCCATGTGCACACCTCCCAGCAAGTTGTTCAGTCCTGAATACGAGAGTGGGACATCGCTCTTTATGTCTTCATCGAGGAACCTGTCCATGAGAGATTCCCGTTTGTCTCCGGCGCTGCGCCGTTTGTCAACGCGCTCGCGAGCATCGTTCCAGACGCCTGTCATCGTGGCGTACAAATCTTTGGCGCGTTGCCTTCCCATGATGAAGCGATCTGGAAGGAGCTTCAGGATGGGAAATTGGTCGACTGGCAAGTAACTACCTGGGGCGACTGCTTTTGAGCCCTGCCATATTAAGAACATTAGCTCGAGTCTTCTCAAGGCAAAGTACTGACATATTGGGATGTTCTTACCGCTTCCATCACAATGTAGACGGCCTGTGGATGTGAAGTCAGCAATGTTCCAGGAAGAATGGGCTTGCAGACTCACGTATGCCCAAAAGCTGTCGAACTCGGGTGCTCTGTGACCGAATAGCGTGATACTAGCTATAGAGGCGGTTGTACGTTTTATGCTGGTCGAAAATTCTTCGGGCTTGGTCACAAGATCAAACATAAGACGGTTGACTCTGTGACAGATCAGCATGATTTCTCGAGAAATTTCGCTGATAAGATACTTTTCACATACTCAGCTTCTTGGATGGGTTTCAGAGTCGAATCCAAATTCTTCGGAGCGAAGTAGGTTGCTATCACTTTCCGCGTAGCCCGCCATTTTGGGCCTTCCTTCATCGTCGCCGGGTTCTCGTCTTTGTTCGCGATGATGAACTGCGTGTCCACGGGCCTGTCATTGTAACAAGCACCATGCTTGGTTAGGAGTTCATGAATGGCGCGCCGGTCGTTGAGCACGACCATAGTGCTCCGGCCGACCTTGAGTGAGTAGACTGAGCCATATTCTTTGCACCAGGCCACAAGTTTAGAGTCGGTTATTCAGTTTACCTGAATCTTTAATTCACAGGTACTTACTGGCCAGAGAAGCCTTGGGTTGGTATCAGATGCGCATTTCCCAGAATCGGGATGGTTGGAGGGCCGGGAGGCAGACTCTTCTCTCGGCGCCCGAATGTGACAATCTTGTAAAAGAGCCAGATCGTTGCAATTATCCAAATCGTAGGTAATGCGGCTTCGAAGGATAGAAATTTCGAGATGGAGGCCATGGCTTTGTGTCTGAGAGATAAAAGGTCTCATCCGAAACTAGCCGCCATTCGAGGATCAACGGGTCGCTGACGCTTTGCGCTGAAAGCTGAGTACAACATGCTATATATAATAAGATGAAAATGGCTGCCTGCCGGAAGTTGATCCAATTCTCATTTTGGTTAGGCAGTCTGACAGTCTGACTGCATGGAAGCCCGACATTGCTGGGCAGCTGCAGGCTCTTGAATGCGACCAATACTATTAGCGTTTCTTGAGGCAGACAGACGCCGTGCTCCAACACTACCTCCTCCGTGTCAGAGAGAAAGTATTAGAATTAAATAGATTTTGAGATAATATTTTAGATTTATTTAAGAAGGTTTTAATAAAGGGGAAGCTATATATTTATATACTTATCTGTTAGGGCTATGGGCTAATTGCACGCAGGATCAAGTAAGTGGGTTTGTATACTTGGCTTATCTTATGAGTATAGTACACGTGATTGCCTAATCAATTCGATAATTAGTAAAAGTACTGCAAGGCTTGCCTACCCTAGGTAGGTATGTCTGAGGATCTATGAGGCAGCTAGTGCGGCCTAGCTGACAAAGCCAATCACGAGAGCGGCATCGCGGACCGCGTCATAGGGATTACAAAAGCGATTACAATAACGTAATCCGGGACAGTCCCAAGTAGGAAGCGTACGTAGAGAATCTCCTTCAGACCGAAATCTTGGGTTCAGCTGCAATGCCTAAGCAAGAATGCCCGCAGTGAGCATATACAGAGGAGCAATTGTGCAATAGCGTTCTTGAATCGCGACTTCTAATAAATCTTGGAGGACAATGTCCAGTGACGAGTTGGAGGATGGTAATTATTCCTCTTGCAAACATTCGCGACAATCCACCTTACCACCAGTCCCACCACAGACCAGAGGCCACCCTCAAGACACCTGGAATTTCAGCAGGCTCCTTGTAGCCCAGTACCATGCGGCATGTCAGCCGGAAATGCACAGCATTCGCCTGCAACAAGTGCTCGAGGCAATTCCCAATCGTGTTCTCCTCCCTGGGATCCCAGTCTCCGTCCTCCAACATGCTGCTTACACAGGCGGAGCACTCCCCGCCCGGACTGTAATCGATCTTTTTCGGAAATTCCCGATACACAGCCAGCATCCGAGCCGCCATCCCAGGCGTGAGTAGTCTTCTGGCTAGCTCTCCGTGCTCCCTCAGCATCGGTGCCCAGTACCGGGCGGATATCTTTCTCTTGAGGAACAGGGGTCCGTCGAAGGGCCCCTTGCGAGGGGACACAAAGATCGCTAGGGCCCCGAAAGTGCCGGGCAACGTTGGTCCCAACTCGCGACAGAGGATGGTCCAGGTAATCGTCTTCCCATAGCCCTTGAAGGCATCGTTCATCCTGTGACATGTGGCTATGACTGCCTTGGCGTCATCTATAGTGGCAAGCTCTAAAAGAATGGCTTGGAGGATTTCTGTGGGGACCTCGTACTGAAACTTGCTTCCTTTGACGGAGCTTCTGAGGGAGTATTCATGTGGAGCTGAGGGATGCATATCGTCTGATGCTCTCACGCTTTTCATCAGATTAAAGGTAGTGTTGAAGTGGCTGTAGGTGGAATTGTATCCTCCGACGAAGTAGTCGAATAGAAAGGGTTTGTGGATGGGGTACATTTTCAATGAGTGGAAGGTCCTGCACTCAATCGGCTTCGAGTGGTCTTATCACTGTATGAAGGGACTAGATGCATACTGCTTAAGAAGCGTATGTGTACAGATTGAAAACGAGACCACCTGCAAGTGGCTAAATGGCAACTTCAATCCGTTCGTCTTCTTGTAGGGCGTTTTTGCGTCACGCTATACTGAGGCCATTAGTATTTAGGCTCAGACGGTGACTTGTTAGTGAGAAATTACTTCAAGAGAAGCCGGAAAGGCTATCATCATTCGTCTACGGTTTATGCGGCGATTCGAAAATCGACAGTGATAAAAACTGGCCACTTTCAAATTCAAATAGGACAAACTAAACATGTTATGTGTGTGGACTCCTGCTATGTTTTGACATTGGTGATGAGTCTAGTGACATTGTGCCTCAGGATTTAGAGGTATCTCACTTGCGCATAATTTATAAAGTGACAATGCCTTGCCCACGATCTAGGCTAAACATACTACCATCTCCTTGTCCGTGTCACCTTAGTGGAAGTAAGTCATTAGTGGCTTCTAAGGTCTCCACATCCGCGCCCTAGCTAAGCCTCGACTGGACATACAAATCTCATGGGACACTGCCTCTCCCTCGCATTTCACCATCAGTAATGAGTTTGTCCACTCATATTATATATGGAATCACGCATTCTTATCTACTAGCGCCATGCTCAGGTCCGAGCCTAACAACGGTAGCATGTCATCCTAGCCCGCCAATGTAGCCTGCAGAAAGGTGAACCTACTATCCGTATTTAATTTGAACAGCATCGTAATTACCGAGGCTGCCCTTCCGTCAACATTCAGACGAAGCTGGTCGGATGGGTTCTGATGAGGAGGTTCAGACGTCTTTGCCTGCACTAGCAAATCTAGATAGTATATCGAGCGTAGGGCTCTGAGCATTTGTACATAGTCTTTCAACGTGTCTCCATTCTAACAAGTCGGTCTTTGGCCGAAGATTGCTGGCATAGCGTTCTACCCTTGGTGCAAAAAACCGAAAATTCAGATCGAATCGTGTCCGCCTATTCTAAAATAAGATGTTGCTCTAATCCGAAGATCCCGCGGGTTCTTTATCTCGAAGTTTCATACACCGGAGCTGGTCCTTTGGTTCCACAGGGCCTTTCTCCCATGGACCGAGAAGAGCCTTTGTTTAGCTGTCTCTTTCTCTCGCAATTTGTTGAGGTGAGGCTGACCCGTGGTATGGCCCTCAAGAGGGCTTGAGTGGGGGATCCTATGTTAGAGTATCGAAGCACCAACTACTAGAGAGCAATATTTCCGGCGTACTCAAACACTGTTTCCCCCACAATACATCGCCTTTGGGAAGTTCTAACGTTAGTAGAATTTATGCTCATCTTCCCACGTTCTGTAAATGATAGATCATAACATTTGATATCTTCACCGTCTCTGTTTTCACTTCATTGGCTAGCAATTCAAATCAACCGTCAATCACCAAACTCGTTCACTAATACTCATCGACGCGGGTCGCCGGAAAATACCACCTCCCTTTCTCGTAGCTATTTTTCACTCGGCCGATCAGAAACCGTGCCATAATGAGCAACATATCCACAGGTGCCAACTTTCCATTTAACGGCACCGAAACCCCATCAGACACCACCAAAGCACAAGTTGCGACTCCAACTCCTACAAGCACTCCCATCCGACTGCCCCCGGCCACAAAGGAGCCAGAACGCCCCCACCATCCCAAGCCAAACACGACTTCTCCCCGAATATCCAAGCGCCGACGCACAAGACAACCCCTAAAGCCAGGCCTCCGCCTCTTCACCCGCGACGCAAAGTTCCCCCTCCCCCTGGCCCCAAGCAGGCACGAGCGCATGGCCCCGGGCCCACCCGCAGACGAGGCGACCAGGTCCGCGCTGGCGCAGTGCGTCGACCTCGCGCTGCGGCTGCTCGAAGAGGGCAGGGGCAACAGGGTGCTCGTCGGCGTTGGGATGCAGATCGTGGCGGAGCGGAGGTTCGAGGCCGCGCGGGCTGGCCGCGGACGGCCGGAGGTGGGGATCTACAGGGGTGAGTTGAAGGACATGCCGATGTGGGTTGCCATATTCCTGCGGCAGGTCCGGGAGTTTGGGATCCCGATTTGTGTGTGTGACAGCATCTCTGGTTATGGCTTGACACAGAGGTGGACGTGGGGGCATAACATGGAGGACTATGACTGCCGGAGTAGCGCGGTCGTCTACATACACCAATGCGTAAGTGATAGACCCTGCCAACATCGTCTGTATGTTTGTTTCTAAACCCAGCTTGCAGCTAGTCGATGGCCTTATCAGGTCAAAAGACAGTGTCGAGCAGTACACCAAAGAACAGGACGCCCTAAACGCCGAGATTCAGAACGGGAGTATAGAAATGGACAACAGCAGCACCAAGGCAGAACTCCAGCGCCTGCAGGACGCCCTAGCCAACGCCCAGATGAGTCTCGAGCGGGCAGTCTTCTGCATCTCCGTCTTCCTCGCGCACGAGTTCGTGCACTGCTTCACGGGGTACCTGACGGGCAGTGCACAGCCAGGGACTCCGCCCGGGCTGGACGCGTTGCCCTACAGCGATCGCAAGCACGGGGAGGCTGGCTGGTACTGGACCAAACATACGTTCGGCGGCCTGGCCCATGTCTGGTTCGACAAGGACGAGCCCGCGGAGCCCGGCCAGTTCGGTCTTCCAATGCTTTTGGACTACAATAAGAGGCGCAGCAATTCGTTCTTCTACCAGATCGACCATGCGGTGGTTAAGCGGGTTCTCGGGGACGACTGGGCTTCTGCGAACAGGATCGGTATGGTTCCCAGTGCTCACTTTGTATTGATCCTCCACAGGCTAACATTTGATACAGACCCGGAATGGTTTTGGAGGCTGAAAAATGAGAACACAAAGATATCTTTCAAAGAATGGGAGACTGCATACGAGGAAATCGTAGCTCGTACTGTCGGCGAACACGACGTACTCGGAGGGGAACTCGGCATCCGTGTTCTCTTCAAATCGATTTATGCTGCTCTCAGACCGTGCCTTTCCCTGGCTTCAAGACTCAGCTTGCGAAACATTCTTCCAATCTCTTCCATCAGGAGTAGAATGCGGCATCGGCCAAGACGATCACTGCTGACAGAGAATGCGATTTCAAAGGTTAAAAGATGGGGTCAGAAGAGAATTGGGTTATACCCGGACAGATTTGAAACAAGTGAGGCACTTTGAGAGCAGGCATGCAGGTAAAATACAACAGTCAAAATATACTTGTGGCAGGGTGAGAAAATGAAAATCTAAAGTCAAACCTCGAGTGATAATCTTTTAATCGTATGCAGAACCACTTTGCCAAACGGAAGCTCGTGTTCCACAGCAGTGTCAGATGCGGCTGATTATCAGCTGTGCCCCTACGACCATGTAGGTTCCCAAATGAAAGCACCGTGCAGATTTCGCGTACCTATCATCCAGTCGCAAAGTGACCGATGAGGAAAAGTATTATATCTGAGATCATGCTGAAAAGGAGTCAACATCCCTATTCGGGCAACTGAGCTCCCGTTACCCATGCGACAAGCCGTGAGTACGCAGGCCCACGAGAGCTTCCGTTCGAGACTTGAACATTGAATGGAGCCAGGAAGACAAGCTCAAAGCAACAAAAGGACAGGTAGCACCTGCCCTGCAAGACCGACGGGTGCGACGTCCCACGAAAGAGAACAAGGGGATCAAAAAAGTCTGAACCGTGTGCGACGACGGCCAGACGGGACCTCGAAGCCACTCGGTTTTCAGCTGGTAGCACGGGTGTCACGCGGGTCTCTCGAGGGGTGAAGGAAACGCGCATGGCCTTTTTCCCTCCCTCCCGTCAGCCCCGCGTCCCTTCCCTTTCGGACCGCGGGGCAAGCGTGTTAAACTCGAACATGGTCCGAGACAAAAGGTCCGCGTTTTACAGGCACGCCTTGTCTTGAACGGGACTACCGTCGTGCGGGCTGCTCCTGTGGCTGCGTTTCCTGCCGAATAGACGCCGAAAGCTCAATATGCCTATAGGATTTTGGACAGAGCCAGTTAGTGCGACTCCGTAAATGAAACGACATGGCCATGGTGGGACTTGGAACATGAGATTGCATGGCACGCGTCGAACATTGACCACGTCAAGCCCACAAACCTTGGGCGACGAAGCACAGGAGGCTCGTCCCTCTTTGAAGTTGTGCTGACTCAGACAAGTCTAGGAGTAGGTTGTGTGTGACTTCACGGGACGAGGAAGGGGGACGTAGGAGGCCCATCGTCTTACCCAACCCAGGACGCACCCTCCTGTGTTCGGAGAGATCCGATCGAGAGCCACCACCTTGTGATGGCTGTCTACATATTTAGTCCTGTAGGTAGATCACTTGTCAGCTCTGTCGTCGTGAGCAAAGGGTAGGACGATCGTGTCCATGAACTCGTGGCAAACCCATGTCTGGCCTGCGACGTTGCAATGTGACTGCACGTGCGATCTTGGGTTGAAGAACATGGGCTGGGGTGCTAGCTTCGGCTAAGCCGCTAAGCATGTGCGGGTGACAGACAGCCGGGACGACGCCTAAAGTAGTGGCGTTCGGAGACCATCCAGACAGCTGGGGCCAGCAGGGCAGCGAACGAGGGTGGGCGACGGTGAAGGATGGAATTGGTCGTCCGCGTTGAACCCGTGGTACATGCTGCGCCAGTCATCAGCACCTCCGGCGCGTGTCGGGTGCCATCGTCAGGGCCGTTCACGAGAGGCCTACCACCGTTGACCACTAACCACTACCGCGCCCCGATGGCCCAAATTGGGTAGTATCGATGGGCCGACTCATTTCCTGGAGGACCCACGGGGTAAAAGTTTGCCGTTGGGGTCGGCGGAGAGGGAGATTGTGGGGAGCTCATTATACAGACGTGTCGATTTTTTGGCCGTTCTCGACTTCGGTGGCTTGGCTAAAACCACAATCGGCCCGGTCGACATCACGGGGCGGGTCCCAATCCACGAGCCTCGTAATGAATCTTGGATGCGTGTCGTAGCGTTGAGCAGTAGGTGAGATTGCCGAGGCAGGCGGCCACAGCGGCGGAATCGGACGAAGGCGAGCGTGTCGCCTCTGGAGCAGCCTAGACCCAGCGCGCCGGGACTGAACTACGGGCGCGCTTGACAGGACGAATGACGAAGCATTATTCATAGGCTCTCATGGTTAAGCGGCCGGTGTTGCCAGGTGAAGGTCACGAGGCGGTCCGGGTCCAACGGCATTCGGAGAGGTGCCGGAGACGGGTGGGCGGTGGATGTTGAGCGCAATGACCAGGTTCAGCATTTCATCGTCCGCGGTCGAGCTGGTCTTAAACCAGGTAGCTTGGAATATACAGTCCTTCACAGAACTTCCACGGCCGAGTCGTTGCGCAAGCGTCAAGGCGGCCATACGTTGGCATGCCCATTGTCTCAGCAATAAACCGGAGACAGGTCACAAGATTCAAACAGTGGCCTGTTGTTGCACAGTCTGCACATGGCAGGCCACCAGGTCGGGCGGGCAAATATCTTGCGAAGGTTATCGACAGCGCGCCCATCGAGGCGCCCGCGCCCCAGTTATTGCCTCGCACAGCTGGTTGAATCCTTTTAGGCGTCCAGAAGGGCCTGGACTGTCAGCTTCCAAACGAAGCTTAAAGCCTTGGCACCCACATTCCGGCTCCATTTGGTTTAGATCGGCCCGTTTTGGCTCTGGCGGTTCCATTTTACTGACTGCAGTCGTGTGGGCCGAGTTCGCACGCAGGCTGGAGCAATTGCGGAGGGTGGTAGAATCTGGAGCCCCGGAATGGAGAAAGAAGTGGAGTGGGAGATAACGACTTCATGGGAAAAAACAAGAAGCCATCGTGAGCCTGTAAATTCAAGCAACCCCAACCAGACACTCCGACACCCCGATCCCACTGGACGCCTAAAGTCCAGGCGTCTGACAGTCAGGACGCGCGCCCAATTAGCATCAGTAACAGACAGATTGGATGGTATTCCAGATCCTTTAGCATGAGGGTGCTGTCACCAATTGAGTTCATCGATTTCCCTTTTTGAGATGTGTGGAATAGAGTATCGTGCCGTTCGTCGAACGACTGGACCGAGAACGTCTGCTGATTGACCAAGTGCCTACAGCAGTGGCCAACAGATCATGGCGGGCAGGAGTCGGCCAATTTGCGTCTTAGCCAGACAGGATGCATAAGGGACGACCCCGGAGACGATTAGCGTCAAAGTACGACCGAGCATTGGCCCATTGGGATGCTCGTCCGATGGCTCCAGATTGGCCCAAGGATCGTTGGTTCCAAGAGGGTGGTGTGCGTAGGCAGTCGACCGGGCCGTCTTTTCTGGGGTTGGGGAACGGCTGGGGGAAGCTGGTGGAACGGATGCACCGGGCAAAGGACTAGCAGGCGAGAAGGCGTCCTGGCGACTGTCGTCGGCGAGGATGTTGGGAATCGTTCGCTACCGAGTGTCGATTCTGCATCATTCAACAGGCAGGTTGCAGGTTGCATGTTGCAGGCGTCCCACGGCAGGCGGGCTGGCCTCGCAGCAGCAGCAGCAGGAGGAGGAGCTCGAAACGAGATGAGGGTTCTATGCCGTGCAGCAAGTCAGAAGCTTGCGACGCAGCAAGGGCGCGCCAGCGTGCCTAGCCCCCGGTCATTGACAATAGCATTTTCGGCGCTTCTCTCTGGTCGGATGTTGCAACCGTCGGGCAACAAGCCCCCGTCCCCCTGTCGCGCATGCGTAAAATACGGCAAAGCTGTGCATGTGCTCTGCCAGAATGTTTGCCGGGGCCCTTCTGTACTCGGCCCTCAGCTGATCGATCCATCCCGCCACTGCGGCCAGTGAGCCCAGCCGCTTCCGGACGGCAGCAATGCCGGAGCAGCCAGTCAGCGGCGTCCAGACAGCCGGATATTCGAGGAGTGCGACAAAGCCTGACCAACAAAGGCCTTTCGTTGCCTCGCGGAGGCGTGCATTCTGCTTGGTGCTCGCCACGAGATCGAGACCCAGGAATGTGGTAAGTACTGTAGCAGGGCGACGAGATCCTCACATTGTGATTAGGCATTCCAAGACCCCTGCGCCAACAGAATCCACAACCCACAATTCCTGCAGGTTGAGCGACCCCGGAAACACCGAGCCAGTGGGCATGCCTGGAACGGCCGGGGTAGCGTTGAGTGGACTGGGGCCGGTTGATGGGGTTCGGCCTTACCATGGCCTTATTCTGGGGCGTCCCTCTTGCTGTTTTCGGACCGGCCTGTCCTCGGGGCGTGGGCTTGGAGCCTTGAACCTTCACTGTCGGGGACTGGCCTGCCTGCCAGTCATCAGCCAGGCTCTGCAGAAGCAGCCAGATCCTCCCCAAGTCCCCGCAAACGCCACGCGACTCGGCGACGCAATGGCAAAACCTTCCCCAGATTGTCGGGGGTGGTCTTCTGTCCCCAGAAACCCTCAGACGATGCGCTAGGAGTAGAGCCTCTAGACGTATTGGCATAATGCGCACTGCTATTCACGGGGTGAGCCTGTGTGGTGCACGTCATGCAGCTGGTTACCAGTCCCTTCCTCCTGGAGGCGAGAAGGCCCGTTTGTTTCGAACTGTGGTCTAGATAGCCCTGGACCACAGCTCGAGCCAGATCGACGGCGACACTCAGACTGACCAGGTCGAGACAAAGAGAGGTTCGCGAGCCGCGTCGGCGATCAATGCTTGGAAGGAGTTCCATGAATGGTTTGCTAGAGAGGCCAGGAGCAAACGATCCGAGTGACTGAATGAATTAGTACGACGCCAGTGAGCGATGAATGATGAGTCGATTGACTCGAATGAGCGACGATGACAACCTCAGCAAACTGGGCGGTCATTCACTCCCAGATAGTCGTTCCAGTTTTCTGAGCCCAGCCGAGCCGAGCGGGCGTCGTTCGACGAAGAGATTCTTCCTTCCATCGGAAACTGGTTGCCGTCACCACGAGACTGACACGCATTGCATCGCAGCACCACACACGAAAGCGGCATGCCACCCTTGTTGCCTTCTTCCGTGTCCCGTCCTGTGCCTTCCATCTCTCTTCCTCCCTCGCCTCGCCTTCCCTTGCGCATGTTGTACAACAAACCACCACCCCCCCTTTCCGTGTCTATTTTCCCCAACTACGGTACCAATTCCAGAAAGACTGGACCCCTGCTCGAGCCCTGCTCCCTGCTTCCTGATCCCTGCCGCTTCTGCAAGTACCCCGTACCCCGTACCCCATCCGTCCCCAAAACGCTGCACCTTCTGCTAACCTAGACCAATTGGCAGTCCTGAGTCGTCCACCCACATCCCACCTTGCATTTTACGAGAGACCTAGACCCAGAGCGGCGACCCTCGACAGCCGTATTTTACGCCGTACGTTAGAAAAAAAGGCTGAGATTTGATCCCAAATCACCCCCCCGAAAGCAACCCCCGGTACCCCGGTCGCCCACAGTCAGTACTCCCCTGCCTCCATCTCCCAAATTCCATCGTTGCACCGGGCCAGGAACCAGTTGGGGAAGGCAACAAGTACCTCTGGTACGGAGGACCCCGAGTTCATAAAAGGTCCCGATATCCCATCACCCCCCTTCCCATTGACGCTGCTGATCGTGTGGTTGCTTGCCTCATTCCAAACTTTCTTTTTCCAACCCCACCTTTCTCATCCCAAAGGTCGTCAGTCAGTGTCAGAACTGACTTTCGTTGTGTGCTGCAACAGAGGGAAGGAACACCCCACACATTCGACAACAAGCGGAGGAACGAAGAAAAGAAATTACCTACAGCGCTCTCGCTCGCCCGTCATGTCGACCGACGAGAAGCAGCACAGCCGCAACAACTCGGTCGTTGCGGCTGCCAACCTGCACACTACCTCCGATGTCGACCGCATCGAGGCCCCCGTCACCTGGAAGGCGTACCTCATCTGCGCCTTCGCCTCGTTCGGTGGTATCTTCTTTGGTTATGACTCTGGCTACATCAACGGTGTCTCTGGCTCCGAGGTCTTCTACAAGGCCGTCGAGGGCTCCTCTGCCACCGCCCTCACCGATTCCAACCTGTCTCTGATCACCTCTATCCTGTCTGCCGGTACCTTCTTCGGAGCTCTTATCGCTGGAGACGTCGCCGAGTTCATCGGTCGCAAGTGGACTGTCGTTGCCGGCTGCGCCATCTACCTCCTCGGTGTTATCGTCCAGATCGCCACCACGCCCAACTCCTCCGCCCTCGGCACAATCGTTGCTGGTCGTCTGATTGCTGGTCTGGGTGTCGGCTTCGAGTCCGCCATCGTCATCCTGTACATGTCTGAGATTGTGAGTGGCCCCCGGTTCCGTTGCCAAGTGCCAGGCTAGAGCTGCTAGCACGGGCACAAGCCCGGGAAGCTCGCGTGCCTTTGGAGAAAGCTGAAGCTGACATTTTGCCTCCCGCAGTGCCCCCGCAAGGTCCGTGGCGCTCTGGTCGCTGGCTACCAATTCTGCATCACCATTGGTCTGCTGCTTGCCGCCTGCGTCGTCTACGGCTCTCAAAAGTACCCAGACACCCGGGCTTACCGCATCCCCATTGGCATCCAGTTCCCCTGGGGTGTCATCCTGGGCGTCGGTCTGATGTTCCTGCCCGACTCGCCCCGTTACTTCGTCAAGCGTGGCCGCCTCGACCGTGCTACCGACTCCCTGTCCCGCCTGCGTGGCCAGCCCGCCGACTCCGAGTACATCCAGGTCGAGCTTGCCGAGATTGTCGCCAACGAGGAGTACGAGCGTCAGCTCATCCCCAACACCACCTGGTTCGGCTCGTGGGCAAACTGCTTCAAGGGCTCCGTGTTCAGCGCAAAGTCCAACCTGCGTCGCACCATCCTCGGTACTTCCCTGCAGATGATGCAGCAGTGGACCGGTGTCAACTTCATCTTCTACTACTCCACGCCTTTCCTCCAGTCCACCGGTGCCATCAGCAACACCTTCCTTATCTCGCTGATCTTCACGCTCGTCAACGTGTGCTCCACCCCGATATCCTTCTGGACCGTTGAGAGGTTCGGCCGTCGCTCAATCCTCATCATCGGTGCCTTTGGTATGCTTGTTTGCCAGTTCCTCGTCGCCATCATCGGTGTCACGGTCGGTTTCAACCACACCCACCCAGACCCCTCGAATCCCGACGCCTCGATCGCCGACAACATCCCCGCCGTGAACGCCCAGATTGCCTTCATCGCCATCTTCATCTTCTTCTTCGCTTCCACATGGGGCCCCGGCGCCTGGATCCTGATCGGCGAGATCTTCCCCTTGCCCATCCGCTCCCGTGGTGTCGCCCTGTCCACCGCCTCCAACTGGCTGTGGAACACCATCATCGCCGTCATAACCCCCTACATGGTCGGTGAGACGCACGGCAACCTGAAGTCGAGCGTCTTCTTCGTGTGGGGTGGTCTCTGCACCTGCGCCTTCGTCTACTCCTACTTCCTCGTCCCCGAGACCAAGGGTCTGTCGCTGGAGCAGGTCGACCGCATGATGGAGGAGACGACCCCCCGTACTTCCGCTGGCTGGAAGCCCACTACCACCTTCGCCGGTGGCCTGGACCACGGCGTGTCGGACAAGGGACTTGTCGAGGCCGCCGAGCACCGCAGCTCGGCCGTCTAAACATCGCCCTTGAAAGACGGCAATGAAGTAGAGGAATGTCGAGAGAAGAAGGAGAGAATTGTGGATACCCTCGTGTGTTGGAAATGTAATACCCCAAGCTGTTGTATGTCTTGGAGAAGAGACGGGACACGCCGTACATTGATTTATGACGGATCGATATCGGGGTGGCGTGATTGCACATATCAATATTTTTATACAGGAGTCATGGAGCGGACGGGGAACGGGCCTTAGATGCCAGACCTGGCTCAGACAGCATGATCTCTTTTAGTCACGTCATATTAATGAATTTCAAGAAATCGGTTCCAAAGTCTTCTATCTCCGTGCTTGTGAATGTCAAACTGATGAACTTAGGTCACTGCTTGCCCTCCATGATGGCTTCAGAGCGAAAAGCCGTGGCTAGGGCCGCATGGGTGGTAGTACTGAAGTGAGGGGCATGTGAAGACAACGGTCTGATCGGCAACAGTTACCCATGCGTCAACGGCACGGCACGGGGACTTGGCGGGGTATACTCGTGGGATGGAAGGGATAAGCAAGACTCAGACCAGAGACAACATCAAACGAAGGTGTTGCTTTTTCTGTCTTACCGTAGGGCATTTGTACAACCTGTCTTGTGACACTCGTGGCGGTGTATCTTTGGTGGGCTGGCTGTCAATTAATCAAGTAATCAATTTACACATTAATAAATATTAAGCACACGAGGCTTGTCAATCAAAGGTGTGGTGTCTTGTCCTGACTTGTGGGTGGTCGAGAGCTCTTTCAAATTTGTGATTGGGAAGTTCGAGAATAAAGTACGAGCAAACGAACGGCAAGATGTCTCTGCGAACCGAGCTTGAGAAAGCCTAGGCTTTTCCCCCACGGGCAGCTGAGGAGAGTGGAGCAACGTCCTGGAGAAACCGCGTGCTTGGATAGTTGAAGGCTCGCAGGCCGATATGACTGGTAATATGTGGCGGCGGAGATCCTCAAATGTCAACGTCACACCATTCTGCCCGTTAGTAGGTGCCCTATTTAGGGTCACCTTCCGAGCTCCGCGGATCCTCCGCGAAGCATCCGCGAACATCGCGCGGCGATATGCTGGGAAGTCGCGGTCGGCCGCAACGTCAGAGAAGGCGAGTGCTTACTTACATGATGTCAAAAGGTTCGTTGTGAATATATATAATTTGCTTTCTTCCCACTGATGTCGTCGGAACACCCCTGCGTAGGCTCGTGAACCCTCCTGAGCACATATTCGACTCAAACAATTCGGACAACTTTTTTTCGAGGGACTTGTACCTTGGTCCTCCTCCACGCATCACTCCCACTAACGTATCCGGGAACGATATAATGGCGCCAATTGTAATGTGGATCGGACTCGGAAGTCTAGGAAAGGCAGCTTGCGGACGCCTCGCCTCCCACGGCAGTCTCGACTTGCCTTTGATCCTCTACAACCGCACCACGCAAAAGTGCCACGACCTTACCTCGTCACTTCCCCCGGGGTCCACCAAGATTGCGTTATCCCTCAAAGCAGGCATATCCGAAGCAGATATAATCTTCTCGTGCCTCAGCAACGACGCCGCAGTGGTATCAACCTACCATGCTATCATCTCCGACTCGGCCACAGCAGACAAGCCAAATCGTCTCAGAGGCAAGCTCTTCATTGCCACGGAAACAGTCCATCCAGACACGGCAGACACACTTGCGGACCGTCTGGCCGCCCACGGCGCAGACTTCCTCGCCTGCCCTGTCCTGGGTCCCCCGGCCGCTGCAGCAGCAGGCCAACTCATTGCGTTCCCCGCGGGGCCCGCGGCGGCCCTCTCTCGGGCTGCGCCGTATATCACAGGCAGCGGGGACAACAACGTCGGTGGTGCCCTCTCCCGCGCAGCCATCGCGTTTCCAGATCAGCCGTGCGGCGCCGGGCTGCGCATGAAGATCATCGCCAACACCTTCACCCTCAACGCAGCGTGCCAGCTGGCAGAGGCGTTCACGCTGGCTGAGAAGGCCGGCGTCGGCGCGGCGGCGGTGGGCGAGTTCGTCGAGCTGTGCCTCGTGGGGGGCCCGCCGGCGACGAACCCCTTCCACGTGTACGCCGGGAGGATGCTGCGCGGGGACTACTGGAAGGAGGGGGAGGGGGGGCCTGCTGGGGGCGTGGCGCTGGGGGTTAAGGACTTGGGTCTTGCTGTGAGGCTTGCTGAGGAGACGGGCGCGACGGTGCGGAATCCGCTGGTGGCTTTGGGGTGGTGCAGGGACGTTCTGGAGGGGGAGGGACGCGGGAGGGGAGAGCTGAAGGGGGATATATCTGGAATTTATGGTGGGGTAAGGGAGAAGGCCGGTTTAAGGTTTGAGAATGATGGATAAAGGGTCTGTTGTTACGCTAATCAGGTTGGCGAACATGTCTTCTTGTATGCGTGGAATGGCTTTGCACTCTCATCTCGCTCAAAGTTTCACGGCTTGTTTGTCAGTACCCCGGTGGATCGATACGACAGAAGTTTAATCGACAATTTGAGACAAAGACAAGCAATGATCTCAGGGCCCAAATCCTAAGCAGATCTTCTGGAACGTCATTGAGACCCTGAGAGGCAACAACTGCCGAGGGAAACAAACTGCTGGAAAGCTAAGCCGGCACTTGCAAGAGTTGACAGCGGGATCTCATCTCAAGGCGGCATTCCGTCCGAACTTTATCGTGCATGGTGAACCGAGTTTCTTTGCTGCCAACAATCCACGGGCATTTCCATGATTATCTGGGCCGGATGTCCTGCGTCGCAGAGCATAGCCAAATGAAGCCAATGCAGCTGTAACCGTGGACAAGATTGGGTGTTCGGTATCGTATTCGTGACCGACGGGCAAGGCCGCATCACCGGGCCGCGCACGTCACGGCAGACCAAAATATACTAGATATGAGGAGGTTTTACGTGTATTTGGATACGGACACGGTCGTGGCCGCAAAGATTTACTGCAATGTCTCCGACCATTTTTGGCAGGTCGGAGACATTTCAGGGTCTGGGCAGTGCATGAGTTGAGCCGGCTCCGCGAAAAACCAGCGGTTGGCCGTTACATGACCCGAATACGATGACGGGCTATGTCATTTCCCACCCCGTCAACAATTGCCAAAAAGGAGGGATTTATGTGGCCCCAATCAACCTCTACGGATTGCAAAAGTGGCGGGATTGTCCAACAACCCGACTGTTAACCCGGCGCCGCCCTCGACGACGTATATAACATCGACGTACATGGGGTTTTGACACTGCCGAATGTGCCAAGAACCATTATCGACCCTGCGCATGACCCACGCTTGATATCGCGCGATCTGGTCCCTGACACGACACGACGAGCACCGCTAGCAAAGGCTATTCTCCCTCCACGGATCTGCGCCGACTCATACGCGGAAATAAACTCACGATAAACTAACATATCAGCCCACCTCCCTTTCGGGACTGAACGACCGAGAATGGCAGTCACAAATGGCAGCCTTCTGGGCATCAGCGCGACGCTCGCATTCTGGACCCCACTTGTATGTCGTGGCATGAACCGGGCGCGGACAACTGGACCGGGTAGCTTTTATTATCGAGGTGCTAACTAGCTCCCCCAGGCGACGGTCGCGTATATTCTCATCACATTCATCTACAATGTATTCTTCCACCCGCTGCGGTCATATCCAGGCCCCCTGCTATGGAGAGCCACCCGGATCCCGTACCACATCAAGGTCCTGAGCGGCACCCTCGCCATCGACATGCTGGACATGCACAAGAAGTACGGCCCCGTGGTGCGCATCGCGCCCGACGAGCTCTCGTTCACGGACTCCTCGGCCTGGAAGGAGATCCTGGGCCACAACCCCAAGGGCGAGGAGTGCGGCAAGTGGGTGCCCTTCTACCGGCCCGTGCCCGAGGCCCCCGACAACATCATCTCGGCCGACAGGCAGAAGCACGGCATCATCCGCCGCCAGCTGGCCCACGGCTTCAGCGACCGGTCCATGCGCGAGCAGGAGCCCATTATTAAGTCCTACGTCGACCTGCTGTTTCGCCGGCTGCACGAGAACTGCGCGGGCGGTAGCAAGCCACTCGACATGACGGCCTGGTACAACTTCACCACCTTTGACGTCATCGGCGACCTCGCGCTGGGCGAGTCGTTCGGCTGCCTCGAGCAGTCTAACTGGCACTCGTGGGTCGAGACCATCTTCTTCCTCACAAAAGCCGGGGCATACATGCAGACTGCCGCGCACTACCCGACCATCACGAACCTGCTCCTGAAGATGGTGCCCAAGCGCCTGATGGCGTCGCACGAGCAGCACGGGGTGTTCACGCACAACAGGGTGGCCAAGCGGATGGAGCTGGGCAAGGTCCGCCATGATTTGATGGAGGGGCTGCTGATGAAGCAGGAGGACTGGGTGAGTTGATCGCGCCCCAGCATTGTGACGACGTCTCCCCCCCCCCCCCAACCTTTTCTCCCCCGTCCTGCAGTCGCTGACAAGGTATACGCAGCAAATGCCCCAGTCCGACATCGAGTCCCACGCCAGCCTGCTCATCGTGGCAGGGTCCGAGACGACGGCGACGCTGCTCTCGGGCTGCACGTTCCTGCTCCTCAACAACCCGGACGCCCTCGACAGGCTGACCCAGGAGGTCCGGTCGACGTTCAAGGAGGAGTCCGAAATCACCATCAACTCGGCCGGGCAGCTGCAGTACATGCTGGCCTGCCTGGACGAGGCGCTGCGGTGCTACCCGCCCGTGCCCATCGGCAACCCGCGCGTCGTCCCCAAGGGCGGGAGGACGCTATGCGGGCATTATGTTCCCGAGGATGTAAGTTGTTAATCGTATTCCAATGTAGATACCAAGGAATTGGGGCGAAGACTGACACCTGCCGCTACAGACCCACGTCGCAATCTGGCAGTGGGCGACATTCCACTCCGAGGACAACTTCGTCGAGCCCTTCAAGTACCACCCGGAGAGGTGGCTCAACGACGACAACCCCAAGTTCGCCAACGACAAGAAAGAGGCGATGCAGCCCTTTTCTTTCGGCCCGAGGAATTGCATAGGCCGCAACCTGGCGTATGCTGAGATGAGGACCATCATGGCCCGTCTCGTCTTCAACTTCGACTTGAAGCTGGCGCCCGAGAGTCAAGGCTGGCTGGACCAGAAGATATACAACCTGTGGCAGAAGCCTCCGCTGATGGTGCACCTGACACCGAGGGCTCAGAAATAGGGTGACTGCTAGGCGTTTGGTGTTTGGGCAGATAGACAGAAACGGGCCAGATACATATATGCATTTCCGGATATTTCGAAGACCTTCTCTCCCAATTCTTCTTGCTTAACTCGGTGCGTGGATCGCAACATCAACAGTCCGACACAGCAAACCAGAAAGGGAGGCACTGAAGGAGCTCACCGAGGCTGGGCCTGCGAGCTCTTATGCTGTCGCCTTACTTCCCAGGCTCGACTGATCGGTGCGAAAAGTGTACAATTTCAATAAACAGATTCGGTAACAGGCAAACAGTGGTATTCCTCAACGAGACATAAAACACAAGATGACACCATCAACTTCACCAGACAAGGTCCACACTCCCGCGCCCATCAGTACCGCCCGTTCCTCTGCCTGTTCCTCCGGTTCATTTCAGCCTGCCTCTCCGCCGCCGCCTTGGCAGCCTCGCGCGCCTCCTGGTCCAGGATGGCGAGGAAGGTGAGGTAGGCGTACAGCTCGAACCGCTCGCCCAGCCTCCCCTGGGCGCCCGAGTTGAAGAGCTGGTACCGGTGCGACTTGGACCCGAACTTGCCCGTCTGCGCGAAGGCCGCCACGCACTCCTTCTGGTCGCGGCTGCCGTCCTGGCCCTCGGTGTCGAGCCGCAGCAGCTTCCACCCGCGCCCGTTGGTCTCGGGGATCTTCTTGGTGTAGTGGCCCACCTCGCCGCCGTCGCTCCAGCGCCACTCGAACGTCTCGAGCCGGCCGCCGCCGCCGGACACGGGCGCCGTGAAGCGGAACTGCCGCCCCCGGATCTCGATGCGCTCCCCCCCGTGCGACTTGCCCTTGTTGTCGCCGCCCTTGGACTCGTCCGGGAACAGGATGATGTCGATGTCGCTGGGGACGTGGGTCCGGACGCCCAGGAAACGCAGCCACTTTGTCCACCCTTGCTTCTTGAACGGGACTGTCTCCACCGTCGCGACCTTCTTGTCCTTCTTTGTCGGTCCCCCGTAAACGTGCATCCTCAGGCGGCCTGGGCGCTGGTTGTAGATGCGCGCCATGGAGATGGCCTCCTTCTTGTGGGGTCCGACTCGGGCCTTTTGTCCGATGTTCCAGCCGCCTTTGTAGTAGTTGATGTGACCGGAGCCACTGGGGACATAGGGTTGGGGGCTCATTCTGCTTGGTGTTGGATTCCGAGTTCTAATTATATGGCTGAAGCGAGTAATCGACGAGCAGAGAATTGTTGATTCGGCGTAAGATATCGTGGGCTTGGTACTAGTCTAAGAACAGAAGTTGTCGTGGAGAGACCAAAAAGAAATTTCAGAAGAGTCTGCATGGTTTACAATCCAGAGGAAACTATTTAAATTAGAGGAAATTTTGTTTCCATGGTCGCCTTCAATGTCGGCTCCGTGGCGTGTTGGCCGCTTTCACGGCCCATGGTGGGCTTACGCTGACGGCCCTGGGCCAGCCAGGAGCGCCGACCATGTTCCAACATCACCTCGGACCGTGTGAAATTCTCAGGTTCATGTTAGAGCACTGCACAGTCAGCCCCCGATGTTTCCTGAAATATCTATGTGCCGCCGCCCATGGCCACCCTCCAAATGCACTGTGCCGCAGTGCGAGCTCAACCTGGCATGAGTTGGCAGCATGAAAATGTTTGTGCAGCTGCAATGAATGTACGGTTGCTAAGAATGAAAGCAATGCTGGATGTCGAATACTCTTCGGAGAACATTTTGTACGGTTGAGTTTCAAGGGAATGGATTGTCACTATGGGGTGTACGCCTCCGTTCTGGCATGATGAAAGAAGAGCCCTGGAGGTGGATTCACAGGCCAATAGATTTCACGTAACATCTTCGATTGAAAGTTAGACCCTTGATTTGTGGTACAGTACCCCATGGGGAAGTGGAGCAATTGTTCTGCTTCCAGCTAGACTCGATCTTGTGTGCTGTTTTCCTTTCCCACATTTGTTCCGCTCCTGGTAACCGGTTCCAACCCCACGCGGCACTTCACCCCAAATTCCAATGGTTCATCCGAACTAATGACTAGTATCCGCTCCCCATCTGTTCGCTCCGCGGCCTGACCGGTTCTAAATATTCCCCAGCTCCTATACCAATGCTTTTCCGGGACCCGGATATTTATCCTTTGCTCCACCATGCCGGGAACTCCGAGGTGAATACTACCTGCCTCATGAGCAGGGTCTTGTACGCAATGTTATGCCTCGTGGGAGGATCTTCGTCTGGTCGGGTCTTGGCTGCACACACCCCGCTTATAGTAGGACTTCAGAGCTACTGGTGAGTGGATATGAAGGTATAGGGGAGGAGATTGAATATAAATATGAAAGACGCGCGCAATCCTACGTGAAAACTCAGTCAAGAGAGCCCACTCTCAACCCTCGTGCCATCTGTCCAGCATGAAGTCCAACGCAATGAAGCAGTGGAGCCTCTTCGCGGCCCTGACCGGCTTCGCACAGGCCCAGTTCCAGGACTTCTTCAACGTCACAACATTTGCCAACGAACAGAAGGAGAACGTCACGAGGTGGTTGAACGAGGCACGCGATCTTGCAGGCGCCGACCTCTCTGCATACTTCGGACATCGCTGTATCCTAGGACAAGCCTACCCGGAGCTCTCCTCCGCAACGCAACTCCCAGGCTTCGTCGCCCCCCGCGAGGTCTTCGACCACCTCTACTTCATCGGTCAGAGCGCAGTCTCCGCGTGGGCATATGACACCGGCGATGGGCTCGTCGTCTTCGACTCGCTGAACGACGCCGCAGAGGCCGAGGGTATCCTCGTCCCGGCCCTCGAGACACTCGGCTTCACCGGCAGCGACATCAAGCACCTCATCATCACCCACGAGCACTTCGACCACTACGGCGGGGCGCGCTGGCTACAGGATACCTTCCACCCTGCCACGTACGCCTCGGCCGCGGCTTGGGAGGCTATGGTGCAGGTGCAAGATGGGCCGGTCCAGGACAAGATTATCGAGGAGGGAGACGTCCTGACTTTCGGGAACGTGACATTCAACTTCTATGTCACTCCGGGGCACACGCCTGGCACGGTGTCAACGATCTTTAATGTTTACGACAAGGGCGTCGAGCACACGGCCGGCTTCTACGGTGGCGTCGGGATCCCGAGCAATGCATCGGCAAAGGACCAGCAAATCGTCTCGTTGAACCGGTTTGCTGACCTCGCGAAAGAGGCTAATGTTGACACGCTTATCGCCAACCATCAGAACCAGGACCGCTCATTGTACCATTTTGACCTCCTGGATCACAGACCAGAAGGGGTTGAGCATCCCTTTGTTATTGGAGGAGGTGCATTTGATCGGTACCTGAGAGTCAACGGGAAATGTGTGAGGGTTAAAGCTGCGAGGGACGGGCAATTCTTGCAAGCTTAATTTGTTGCCATGTGTTTACGCCATCTGCATGGGGTTCTCCCCACCCAATATAATTGGTTGCAGGTCCTGTATTGAATGCCGCTGCACACTTGATATGAAAAGAAAACTCAATCTCACAATGGTGATGTCGTCATCTGCAACGGCTCACGCCTGTCAGCGGCCCAAAACTCGAGGCCGTGTTTCACACCAGCCGGGTGAGGCCTAGAAAAGAGGCCGGCCACTAATTTGGCCCGGCAGTCCACGCAACCGGTTAGCATACTTGAAAACAATGCGTTCTGGTTTTCAAATCTGGTGCAGACGCCCAGCTTAAGTTATTTCTGGCAAAGGCTGCTGCTGCGGCTGGACTGGTGCTCTCTCGTTAGTCCCACATCGCGCGCCTGAGCCTTTCGATCGCAGAGTTATCTCATGAGGATCACAAGAGGGAGTGAAAGAGGGTAATGGCTTCGCAAGAGATCGAAATTACTCTTGTGTTATCCATCTAATATTGTCTTTGACTGACGATACAAAGAAGATTTATATACAGAAATCCCACAAAAGTGCACATCGCCACTAGGAGGGAAACCGTGTTAAAACCATACTACTTTCCACCTGTGGACTTATTCCTTCCTTCTCATAATGTCCACAATTTGTACAAATGTCTCCCTAGTAAGAGGGCTAAGGGGCCATGGAATTGGATGGACCAACAGACTCCCCTCAATACCTATTGTGGATATGCGAAACCAGGTGGCCGCAAAATTCTCGTCGTAGGGGCCGGAGGGGGCGGCCTATGCGACGCACCATTTCCATAAACGGGATATGCAGGCCACAACGCGGGCTGCGAAGACCAAACATTTCCCACAACAAGTATTGGAATGCTTGTAGGAGGATGAGGCTGCTGGGGAGCCTGTGGTGGGACAACTCTCCCAGAGTATGATGTGAATGTCGCAGGAGGGGGGCAGTTCCTGGGCGCGGACAAGGGCGCGTGGAACCCAGGGTAAAGATTGAGGCTCGCCTCGGGCTTCGGGAAGATGCCTCGTACGCCCAACAGGCATGCCAGAAGGTGCTGCCACTCCCGTGTTGTACTTGAGTCCAGCACTCGGCCCTGAGAATCTCTGACGAACTCGTTGATGACCTCCACTCGTTTCTCAATACTTCCCGCTTCCCCGATGAAACCTGTCTTTATGGTCGACCGAGATACCTCCAGAAGGCTGATAAGCTTGTCCTCTGGAAAGGTGCTTCGTGAGAACAAGAAGTGGTTAATCATGTGCTCCAGCGGCGGCTTTACAGCAACGGACTTGAAAGCCTTCCTGGCCTGGATGAGCTTTACAGCCGGTGTAGCATCCCACTGTGGGTACCGTTTCCGGAATTCATAATCGACATCGAGCTGGTCGACCAAGGACTCGGCCTTGGTGTGAGGAACTGCTCTATTTCCGCAGAGGAGCGTCGCGTCCCGGGCGAGCAGGAACTCCTGAATCACCCACGTCCGCTTCCAGTACGGCCTGTCGAATAGGGAGCAGACTTGCCGGGTCAGATCTTGCGAGTGAGACTGTGCTCGCAGAGGGCTGTGCGGCAAAGACGCGTAAGGGCTTGCCGACGGGGAAAGGTAGTACAGGAAGTCCATGGCTAGATCCGAACTGTCATACGATGGCCCCAGCCAGACGTATACGTGTTGAGCGGCTTTGTAGATTTCATGCATAATGCTCGTTTGCTGTTTCCTTTCGATTCTGTTGTTCTGGTTGATGCAGATGGCATCCACCCAGAAATAATCTCCGTTCTGAAAACGCCTCTGGATGGCCAGGAGAAGATGATACACCGTGTCTTGGACGTAGAATATCTTCCCATCGATGAGTATACCCATATATCCGTCTGGGACACTCCGGAAATAGCTGAGATAGTTGTTGCATAGTGGCTTGTTGTTGGTCCAGGGTGTCGTGCTATGTGTCTTGCAGAAAACATCGCGGTTCGACCCGAACTCGGGTGTGCACACAAGGGGATTCCATGCATAGGAGATGGCACAGAAACAGTCTCCTTGTTTCGCATCGGCTAGTGACAGCGACAGCGTAGTGCTAGGTGTATGGGGATTGAATTTGAGAAGCCTTAGAGGGCCTGTTCCCTGAGGCAATGGAGTTGAATATACAAAGTCCTCCTCGTAGGGTGGTAATGCAAACATTTTGCGTTGGTGAGACGCGAAGATGTCTTTGTCAAGAATGTGCTAGTTCGGTGAGGTTGAGACAACACTGTTAGGAGGAGCGGCAGCAATGATATTTACCCAAGTCAGTAATGTGTGGTTTTAGTCAAACCTCTAGGTCGACATGGAGGTGTAAAAACTACACTGCCTGCAGCAGCGGATCAGCCTGCGCCACTATGCCTACCACCAGCCGTGGTCATCTGGCTAGTTTCCTCAATGCATTTGATCCAATGGGATATTTTTGCGGTATCGCGATACGAGCGGGAGACTCTCAGAAACATGGCTCATGGCGCGAAGGCTTATTAAGCGCAGTTGCAGTGGCAGCTTCAAATGTTGCATTTCCTAAGTTGACCTTCTACATGCGCTGCTTAATTCCTGCAATGTGACTATTTTACCAGCGTCTCCGACAACGACGGACGCGCCGTCCATGTCCATGTGAAGCAAAACTCCGGGTCACTCTGTCGTCGGCGGTGCTATGCAAAGGGCGACAAATGAACGGTTGGCCGTCATATATTCGGCGTGCAGCATGGGCTTGCCCTGCGGCCCTCGACTGCCTAATCGCCAAGAAGCACAGCCTCTGCGAACATCCCACGCTCTACCGTTCCCCTGGAATTCTTCCGCACTTGGTTGAGCCGCCTACGTAGTAGTTGATCTAACAACACTGAATAATGGGAGCTCAAACACCCTCAAAGTCCAAGACGAACATTCCGGTATACTGAGCAGCTCTGCTTGACCTGGTAGACATAGTATTGCATCTACTACTTGTAACACTCTAGGTCGTTGCACATAGAGTCACGGCTTTGAATTAGTCTTTAGAGGCAGCACTTAAGCAGCAACATGTGGTACCTGCGCAATTACTGCCTTCGGAGACGAAACAACACAACTGAGAATGACAAAAGTATTGCTGTGGTCTCTTACAACTTCACCTGTCCGCGGCCAGCTCACGGTCAGACCTGACGCACGTGATGCAGAGAAAGGTCTGAGTTTTCAGTGCCTTTGTCAGGAGCTTAGAGGTAGGCGACAGAGCCCTGTCGGAGAAGATCCCACGGTCATGGCCTCTCAAGGACCGAAATTCTTGTGGAAAGCGGTCACCGGACACAAAATAATCTTGAGAGAGATGAGGATCATGATCCCGGTAGCTTTTCTCAAGAATATCTCCACAATTACAGTGTTGTCATAAATCGGTGTCCGAATTACGTGACCAAGATCATGCTGTCGTGCTCTCCCTTTCCTCTTATCTATGTCGACCGCCAGTCTGTGTCTCTTCTCGGGCACCATATCTAGCTGCTGCAGTACCCCGCGCCACACCCAAGGCAAGGGATGCTGTGTCACCTTTTTCCAAGACTGCCGAGAAACTACTCATGCCACATTCTCGGCCTCTGACTGGCGATCGCGGTGTTGGTCTCATCTACTTGTGTCTCATTGGGGCACCCTCCCCCGACGACGGCGTCGCCAAGATCAATCCTGACCTCGCTGCTGACAAGGGCCAACGGGCACCAGATATTGACCCCGCATATCCATCCAGCTTATTGAACCCTGTGTAGAATACCCCGGATTCGCTGGAGAGTGCTCCATTTTCGCTGGAGACTGCCCCGGATTCGCTGCACCCCGGACTTGGGGGCACGTGTAATATACTACTGTGGGGTAGCAGACCCAACTGTTGAAATATTGTGATAAATGCCCAGACACCCAGGCTACTGGTGGTGTGCCAATTCCCAAGCCGTTGCTTGTTTTACCCAAGAAACGCCTTCAAAGCCAATCGCCAGGGGAACGATCGTGTGGCGCAAACTCTAAGATCTTTAACCCTACGAAGCTCGAGATGGCCGCCAGCGAGAAACGGTCGACGTCTGTCGACCATCAGGCGAACGCCATCGAACATGTTGACAGCGTCAAGGGCGAGAAGCCTCCTGAGCAAGATGAGAAGCGCGACTGGACTGGCACCGCGAGGAAGACTGATCCCGAGGAGATCAAGCTTGTGCGGAAGCTTGACTACCGGATAATGGTGGGTGAAGACCACGATGCCAAATGCTTTCCTTACTGACAATGTCGATTCAGCCTACTCTTTGCATTATGTACTTCCTCAGTAAGCTCTATGAACCTCGACTATTCGGATTCATCGAAACTAACCTGGTCTAGACTATGTCGATCGAAATGCGATCGCCCAAGCGCGACTTAACAATTTGGAGGATGACTTGGGCATGACGGGCACCGAATTCAACACTACAGTCTCCATGTAAGTATTCCAAGCTCCTCGTGAAAATGACTGTTGTAGAGATGTGGCAGTCATGCCTAAGCTCTTGCACAGTAGTATGCCACTGGCCTATAGGACAGAGCTGACAACCTTCTAGTCTCTTCGTCGGTTACGTGCTGATGCAGGTTTGTTGTACCCGAGTCCCCAGCTTTAGGAGAGTCGATCTAACAATGAGTAGATTCCTTCCAACATGTTGATCACCAGAATACAACCGGGCATATACATGAGTGCATGGATGTTGGTCTGGGCTGTGGTGTCCGGTAAGATGCAGTTCTGCGTACCCATACTCCGCTTGGACTATGATAACTAACACAACTGCCATCAATAGGTTGCACGGCCTTGGTTCAGAACTATGGCGGGCTCGTGGCCTGCAGATTCTTCTTGGGTATCACTGAGGCTCCAGTAAGTTATCTTGTCATCTGCAATACAACCTCGAGCCCCTTTACGGAGTCTCGCTAACAAACATCAAAGTTCTACCCCGGTGCCACCTACATGCTCTCCATCTTCTACACCCGCACCGAAGTTGCCGCCCGCATCGCCGTGCTCTACTGTGCTCAGATTCTCGCCACCGGATTCTCCGGCCTGATCGCCGCAGGAATATTTGCCGGCATGGATGGACTTAGAGGTATCGCCGGCTGGCGATGGCTCTTTATCGTCGAAGGAGCCGCCACCGGATTTGTCGCCCTCGTCGGCTTCTGGTTCCTCCCAAACACGCCACTCACCACGCGTTGGCTTAAGGACGACGAGCGTGAGCTGGCCCATGCACGTATGCAAAGGGACAAGGTTTCGGACTCTTCGGATGTCAAGGCCTCAGCCATGGACGGCTTGAAGCAGGCCTGCCGCGACAAGCGGACCTGGCTTTTCTGCCTCATGCAGAACTTCCACCTTTCGGCGTGCTCTTTCAATTCTTTCTTCCCTACGTAAGTTCTTCTGACTAGTATGGAGGGTCCGTAGTTCTTGGACGCTAACTTGTGTTTGTGCACAGTGTTGTCAAGACACTCGGCTTCAACACTACTATCACCCTCGTCATGACCTGTCCGCCCTTTATCTTCGCCGGCGCTGCTGGAATCGCTTTCGGATGGAGTTCTGGACGCCTTCACGAGAGGACATGGCACATAACCGCGGGTCTGACCACCGCCATTATTGGCTTTGTGCTTGCGGCCGCCACAATGAATACAGCGGCTCGCTATGTCGCGTGCTTCATCTTCGCAATGGGCGCCTACAGCGTTAACTCGGTCATCATCGGTTGGGCGTCCTCGACACTGTCTCAGACCAAGGAGAAAAAGGCCGTTGTTCTTGCCATGACGAACGTCGGCGGTCAGGTACGTTTTATCTGGGCTGGACTTGTCAGAGAATTTCTGATAACTTATCTTCCAGATTGGCTACATTTACGGCGCATACCTCTGGCCAAAAAGTGATGAGCCGCGATATGCTATCGGCTTTGGTGCCTCGGCAGGGTTCGCCCTCCTCTCGATTTTGTGTGCCTGGTGGATCCGCATTTTGCTTGTTAGAGAAAATAGGAGAATCCGGGCGTCCACTTCGGAGCACGTCAACTTGCACGGGTACTAGAGCGAGCTCGCTCTTACACGACGCTGAGTATCGGGACGACCCTAGAAAGACTTGTCCTATGATTGAACGAAATTACGGAACAATGTCATTGACAATCCTGGTCTTCCTACAATAAACTCATTGATCTTCACTGATATTCAATCTTGTCGAATCATCCATACCTCACTTATAATCGAAAGCTGGCTTGTAAGAAAGGCTGTATCAAGGAAATGTTTTGGAACCCTTCCGGTCCAGATCGAATTCGAAATATGCCTCGGAGTCAGGGGTTGCTCAAGGGCAGTTTTTGCATTTCCAGACAAAACAACAGACGGACACAGCTATCAATGCGCAGATCAAAGGCCGGAAAACTGACCATCTAACGTTATCCAGGACCTCTCGGCTCTTGCATATCCACACCTGTAGTCGCCCGATTCAGAACTATCAGGTGCTGAGTAATGATGGGTGAACATGTCGCTTAGTACATACAGCTGAATAATACTCACAAAGGAGGGACTATCACGCCTGAGCAGGCGTCCTTTTCAACTGCCCTCAGACCAATCCTGGTGGGTGCCACGGCGGTTGAATGACCTACCATTCTTTTCCAGTTTGTCGATCCTGCACCTTGCAGGGGTCTTCCGCACCAAAATCCTTGGTCGATGGGCGCGACGCGATGCGCATGCTTGCCCCTGGAGCTCAGCCGTTATGCACGCAAAATCATTTACACAGGTCACAAGAACCAGCCACCTGGCACGGCAACGCTGCCTGTCTTTTGCGACGCACCAGGCGCGATCCTTTACCATAATAGGCGCGAGATGTGGAAGTGGCCCCCAATAGAAGGATGCAGATCCCTCAGTGTTGTTACGCCACGCTTACTGAGGATCTCTGCTCTGGCCTGTAAGAGAGGGTTGAGCATTACAAGGGTGGGTTACAGCAGCAGAGCCTGGTCAAGACACTAACCTGCTTTGGAGGATTCAGAAGTGAAAGCTACAAATATGAGGATGAAACGGAATACAAATCATTTTTAGTCCCCTTGACGTGGGTTGGTCAGCTCCGCACTCTACACGGACCACTGGTGAACAGTAATAGCTTCAAAGTCCTGTTTGCTTTGGGGCTGGAGCTCAGACGTTGCTCACGAGCCTTCACCAAAGCACCAACACTTCTTGCTCTAGCACAACAAAAATTTTTTCATCATCATATTCTATTTCTCAAAGCTCTACTCAGGACCTTGAACCTCCCAGTTCTCAATAACCCATAGGCAAGACAAGTGTGGCTGCTGGGCAAACTCGCCATGGACCTGAATTCCACAATCTCCGCCAGCTGGTCACCTCCCGCGTTCTCAGAGCTCAATTTCAGCGACTGCACAGCGGCGAGTGCATTTTATGCAGATTTGCTGGTCGCCCACTACGATGAGACATTTGATATTGGTTACTCTGCCACGTTCAACTTCCTTCGTTCACTAGTCCCATCGAACTGGACAGACTTCAAGCTCACAGATGGTGACCTCTTGCTGTGGTACGAAGCTTGGGACGAAAGCACCCGTAATGATACATACGACAAAGCCGCTGCTGCGGCCATCTACGGATGCCAGGTTGTGCTTTTTAGTAAAATGTTTTCTGATTTTATTATTTTCCTATTAAGGAAAGAGGGAATTCTATTTAATTACTAATTATTAAATAATAATAATATGATTTTTAAGATACTTTATTATTAATAATTATTAGATCTAATGAATGGTAAATATATTATAAATATATCGTGAATAATAGTTCCTAGTAAATTTATTATAAATTTATAATAAATCTATCCAAATTAATAAATTCATAAGTAATTCATAGATATTATTATAATAAATATCTTAAACATTAAGATTTATAAATTAAAATTAATCTTTATTAATAATTAACCTTAAAAGAAAAATAATTAAAATATTATTATATTAATTATTAAAATTAATTATATATTATAAGGATTTTATTAAAAAAATAATATAAAATTTAATAATTAAAAGTTTTATTATTTTAAGTTATAATAAAATAACTAATAAAATTAATTAAAAAATTTAAAATACTTTTTTTATTAAATTAAAAAAATAATATAATTAAAATTATAAATTTAATTTATAAATTAAAATTTATAGATTTAAATATTATATTTATTATTAAAAAGAGTTTTTTTTAAAATTATAAAAGCTTAATATCTATTTTTAAAAATATATTAAGATAATTATTATTATTTAAAATATAATTTCTTAAATAATTAATAAATTTAAAGTTAAATTAAATAATATTAAAATTATTTAAGAAAAAAGGTAGGGTTATTAATTATTATTAAATTTAATTAAAGCTAGATTTAAAATATATAACTTTAATTTTTAAAGATATAAATTAAAAAAATTAAAATATATTAAAAAATAAATTATTATTTAAAAACTTTATAAATAAATATTTTAAATTATTACTTTTAATTATAAATTAAATTATTATTTATTTAAAATATAAATTTAATAATAATATTTTAACTTATAATAAAGATATATATTATTAAGAATAAATAATTAATTATAAATAAAAACTCTTTATAAAAATATTTTAAAATTATTAAGGAATTTAAAAGAAATATTAATTTAGATTAATAAATAAAAAAGCATAATATTAAAAGCTATTTAATAAAAAATTATAAAAGTAAGATAAATTATTATATAAATCCTAAACTTATTATAAGTTATATAAGGTATATTATTTATATAAATAATTATATTTTATTAAATAAAAAAATAAAAAATAATAAATAAAGATTTTAAAATTTAAGAAATTAAAAACTTCTTTTAAAAAAAGTTATAAGCTTTAAATATATAATATAAATTTATAAAGATTATAAAAAAAATATAAATAATTATTTATAATAGCTTAAAAAATTATAATAATAATAAGGATATTTATATTATTAAAGAAATAAGCTTATATTAAAAAGGCTTAATTAAACCCTTAAGTTTATTATATAGCTTTTATAAGAATTATAAGAAATATAATATTTTAAAGTTAAAAAATTCCTTTAATATTTATAAAGCTTATAAAAAAAGCTATATCTTTATTAATTACTTTTATATATTTTTAAAAAAGATATATTTAAGGTTTAAAAAAAGTAAGAAAATAAAAGAATAAGTATATTAAGCTTTTAAAAATAATATTAATTTTTAAATATAAATTTAAGTTATTTAAGATTTAAAATCTAAATTAAAATTTAAGATTTTAAGATTTATAAAGGAAAAGTTAATATAAAAAATTAATAATTAATTATTAAAATATTATATTATTAATATTAAGGATAAGAGAGTTTTTATTATAAATATTATAAAAAAATACCCTTTAAAATATTTAATAATATTAAACTTAATAAATATAATATTAATTATAAATATTAATAAATAGCTAATAAATTTATAATTAATAACTTATAATAATTATATATAATTAAAGAATTAATAGCTTTTAATTATTATTTATAAAATAATATTTATATAAATAGGTAATTTTATTTTATATTTTAAAAATATTATCTTATATTTATAAATCTTAATTACCCTTATTTTATTAAAATAATTATAAAAAAAAGGTATTTTTTAAAATAATAAATATAACCTAATTATTTTAAGATAATATAATAAATTAATCCTTTATTTATTTATAAATATTTATAATTAATATATAATTAAATATTAATTAAATATTATTTAAAGCTTTTTTAATATATAAAGAAAGAAATATATAATATTTATTAAAAAAAGGCTATTTATAAATAAAGCTATCTTTTAATATAAAAAATTAAAGTATTTAAAATTAAAAATATTTAAATATTTAATAAATTTATTTTAAAGGATATAAATTTATAAATTAATTATTATAAAATATAAAATATATATCTTTATTAAGATTATATAATAAATTTATTAAAAGCTAAGAGAGATTTATAAATAAGTAAATAAAAGAATTATATTTAATTTTTATAATTATAAAAAAGGAATTTATAATTATAAATTATAGCTTTTATTAATATATAAAGTTATAGGATTAATATAAAATTATTACCTTATTAATTAAAATAATAATATATTATTTAATATAATTAAATCCTTTTATAAAATAATAGAAATTTAAAATTATATAAAGATTAAAATTATTAAATATAATAAAGAAATCTTTAATTATAAATAAGTTATTAAAGATTTTTTAAAATTAAAATATATTAAATTTAAGCCTTTAATATTAAATATTTAAGTTTAAAATAATAATATTAAGTACTTAAAGGGTATAATTAAGGAGAAGATATAAGTAATATAAATAAGCTTAAAGCTTCTATATTTCTTATAATTAGAAATTAAATATATAATAATATATTTTAATAATTAAATATTAATATATAATTTAAAATAATAATTACCTTATTTTAAATTTTATAAAGTAATTATAAAATAAATAAATAAATTATATTTTAATTTAAAATTAAATTAAATTTATTTATAAATCTTTAAATATAAAATATATATTATAACCTTTAATACTTAATTAAGAAAAAGATAATATAAATATTTAAAGCTATAAATATAAATTAAATATTTACTTAAATATTACTCCTTAAATATTTATTAAATATAAATTCTTTTTATTAAAAAAATTATTAAAATAAAAGATATAATCTTTAATAAATATAAAATATTTAATAATAAATAAAAAGGATTTAAAGATAAATTTCTTATTATAAATATAAAGATATTAATAAAATAAATAAAAGAATATATCTTTTTAAAAATTAATAAAATATTAAATTTAAAAGAAGAAGATTTATATAAAGATAATTCTTTAAAAGAAATCTTTAAAAATAATTAATTTATAATAAATTATAAAAATAATAATAATAAGGAAAAGATTTAGGATAAAAATATAAAGGATATTTAAGAATAGCAATTTATAATAAATTAATAAATTAATATTTATATAAATATAAAGTTTATTTTATTTTTTATATTATTAAGATTACTTTTATTAATATTATTAATTTATATTATTTAAATATAATTAAATAAAGAAATTTTATTAAATAATAAATTTATTATAAATATATTATAATAATTTATATTTATAGTTAATATTAAAATAGCCTTAATAATTAAAATAAATAAAAAGATATTAAATAAGGTATAAATTAAAAAATATTTATATTAAGGGGTGAAATTAAAGAAAAGTAATTTTTTTAAGTTATTAAGATAATATAAAGATTTTAAGAATTATTTATTTAAATATTTATTTAAATAAATAAAAGCTAATTATTTATAAAATTATAAAGAAATAAAGTTATAAATAAAGATTTATAAAAGGGATCCTTATATAATAAAAAAATAAATCCTTAATTATATATAAGTATATATTTATAAATTTAATAAATATAAAATCTTTTAAAAATATAAGGCTTATTTAATTATTTAAAGAAATTAATAAATAAAAGGATAAATATAAGAAATTTATATTATTATCTTAATAAATAAATCCTTTTATATATTAATAATAATAATAATAAAATTTAATTTTAAATTTATTTAATATAATATTATAAATATATTTATTTATACTTTTATTAATTAAGATATCTTTATATAAATATTATATAAATATTAATAAAAAGGAATTATCTTATTATTAAATAAAGTATTATATAGCTTTTAAATTTTATTATTATTATAATAAAAGGAATTTATAAAACTCCTAGCCTTATATAAATATTAATAAATATCTTATAAATTATATTATTATATTAAAAGTAATATCTTAATCTTTTTTTATATAAATAATATTATTATTATATATTAAAAGAATTATTAAAAGATAATAAATAAATTTATATAATAACTTTAAAAAAAGTATAAGATTAATAAAAGATATTTTATTTAATGGTTCCTTAAAATGAAAATTATTTAAAATTATAAAAATTATTAAGTTTAATTAATTTAAATTATATATATTAAGAAAGTTATTAAATTAATTAATAAAATAAATATTTTTTATAAGGTTTTTATAATTTTTAAAGAGTTATTATTATAAATTATTATTACCTTAAATTATAAAGTTTATTTTTATTAAAGAAAGATTAATTTATTTCTATTTATTATAATTTTTATTTAATTAAATATTATTTTTATTATATTAAAGCTTATAAGATTCTTAATTAATTTAAGCTAAAAATATTATAATATTATTAATTAAATACTTTTATATTTTTATAATATAAAATATCTAGCTTTATATTTTTAAGATTTAAAAGGATTTATTATTATAAATAATACTTTATATATTAATAATATCCTTAATTAAATAAATTTATAAATATTTATTATAAAACTTTTTAATAAATTTATTAATTAAAAAATAAATAAATAAAATATAATTACTACCTTTATTATAAAAATTAAATTATTTACCTTAACTTAAATAATTAAAAAAATATTATTTATTAATAAGCTTTTTATTAAACTATTTATAAAATTAAATAATAAGATTATTAAAATTAAATATAATAATATTTAAATAATTAATTTAATAATATTAAAGATTATTATATTTAAAATAAAACTTTATTATATAAATATATATAATTATTAATTAAAATAAGATGTTTAAAATAAAATAATTATAATAAAATATATATTATTAATAAAGATAATTATAAATAGATTAATAAAAATATTATTAATTAAAAAATAAAGTAGCTTTTTTAAATAATTAAATTTATAAAATATTAAAAATAATTTATATAAAGGAATTTTAATAAAAGATATATTAATTTAAAGGTAATAAATAGTAAAAGAAAGGTAAAATTTTAGCCTTTTAATATTTATAAGATTAAAGGGGTATATTAAATCTAATAAATAATAAATATATTATAAATATATTATAAATAATAATCTTTAATAAATTTATTATAAATTTATAATAAATTTATTTAAATTAATAAATTTATAAATAATTTATAGATATTATTATAATAAATACTTTAAGTATTAAGATTTATAAGTTAAAATTAATCCTTATTAATAATTAGCCTTAAAAGAGGAATAATTAAGATATTATTATATTAATTATTAAAATTAATTATATATTATAAGGATTTTATTAAAAAAATAATATAGAATTTAATAATAATAATTAATTTAATCTTATAATAATTCTTTATTATATTATCTTAATTAATTTATTATATCTTAATATTTACTTTATATATATTTAAGCTAAAAAGTATATTATTCTTCTTCTTTTTCTTTTTTAATTAATTAAAATTTTAAGCCTTCTTTAAAAAGCTATATTAAATATTAATTAATATTATATTTATAATATTTTTATAAAATTAAAAAGAAGCTTTAATACCTTATTATTAAAATTAAATATTATATAAAATTAATAATTATTTATCTTAAAGGGGCTAATAATAAAAATAATTATAATTTAATAAATTATATAATTCCTTAAAATTTAAATAATAAAGAAATTATATTATATAAAGGCATTAATTCTTAATATAAAGGAATATATAATATTATAAATAATATATAAGTCTTTATTTACTTATTAATTTTTATTCTTATAAGTAATATCCATTTATTTAAAAATCTTAATATTAATAAAGTTAATAAATATTATTATTATATAAAAAGTAATATTAATTTAATTATTTATATTAAAAAAGTAAATAAAGGTAATAATATAAGAATATAATAATTACTTATTTACTTAAATAATCGCTATTATCTTTTATTTACTACTCTTTTTAAATATTAACTTTATCTTAATTACTAATTTAAATATAAGCTTAATATAGCTAAATATTATTTATAACTTATTTATATTTTAAAATTTAATTTATTTATAATTAATAATAATATTATATAAATTATTATTATAAGCCTTAAGAAGCTATATATAAATATTAAAGTATTAGCCTACCTTTTCCCTTTTAACTAAATTATTAAATAATATACTTATAAATTAATTAAGGATAAAATTTAATATTAAGATCTTATTACTCCTTATTTAATTATATATAAAAATATATATATTTTTATTATTAATAATATATTTAATTAGCTTTTAAACCTTATTAAAGAGTATATTATACTTAGCTTATAAGCTAAAATAATTATTTATTATAAACCTTTTATTATAAAAAATAAATATATTTAAAAGCTTAAAAAATACCTTAGCTAAGCCCTTAGCCGCCTTAATTAGCTATATATAATAAATAATTCTAAAGTTATTATATATATCTTATTATTTTTAAAAGAAAACCTTCTTATTTTTATCTAGCTATATTATTTATTCCTTATTAAATTAATATTAAGCTTAAAATATATTAACCTTAATATAAAGGGTAAATATATTAGCTTTATATTTATATAACCTTTTAATTTTAATATAAAATATAATAAATTCTTTAAATTATTTTTTATTAAATTTTAACTTTTTAACCTTAATATAAAATATAAATATATTAACTTTATATTTATATAACCTTTTAACTTTAATATAAAATATAAAAAATTCTTTAAATTATCTTTTATTAAATTCTAACCTTTTAATTTTAATATAAATAATAAAAAGCTTTTTAAATTATCCCTTATAAGCCTTTAACTTTTTTAATTTAATATAAAATATAAAAATCTTATTTTTAAATAATTTTAGCTTTTTAATCCTAAGCTTAAGGCTTTTAATCTTTTTAAATTATCTTATTACCTTAATATCTAAGGCTTAATTTTAAATATTAATATTATTTAACTTTAACTTTTATTATTATTATTTATCTTTATTAAGTTATTTTAATAATTATTTAATTTATTATATTATAATTAGCTAATATTTATAAAATAAAAATATATCCTTATAAATTTTATTATTAAGGCCTAAATAATACTTAAGCTCCCCTTTAATAAAATTAATATACTCTTATAATATATTTAAAATATTATAAGTTATTATAAGTTAATTATAAAATAACTTTATATTTACTTTAATCCTTATATTCTTGCTTTATAACTCCTTAAATACCTTTATAAGCCTATTAAATATAGCTTATATAAGCTTAAGCTATATATTATTAAGCCCTTTTTAATAAATAACTTTATTTATTATCTTATTAATAATATTTATAATAGCCTCCTTAGCTTTATAAGCCTTATAAATTATATCTTTAAGGCTTATAATATCCTTATTTATAATATTTATATCTTATTATACTTATTATAATATACCTTAAAGGCTTCTTATTCTTTTATTAATAATAATAAGCATTATTTATATTATTTATAATATAATAATAAGGTAAATCCTTTACTTAATAATAATAATAAAATATTATTATATTTATTATATTTTAATATTAAAGCTAATAGCCCTTTTATTAATAATAATAAAATTATATTATATTTAATTTAATAAGGCCTTTAAGCTTATAACTTTATTTATAATAACTATTAAATCTTAATATATTAATTATATATTAACCTTAAGGTTTATTATTTTCTTCTTAATAATATATAAGCTATATTATATTTAATTTAATTTAGCTTTTAAGCTTTTATCTTATTCTTTAATACCTTTTTAATTATTATTTATTTATTATATATTAAAATTAAAGTTTATAATCTTCTTAATAATATATTTAAGATTAAATTATATTAAAAGTAATAATATATATAAATTTATAACCCTTTTTCTTATTAACTCTTAGTTATTTTTATTTTATATAACTTATTATATTTATTTATATAAAGATAACCTTAATAATTTAAAGTGCCTTATAATAGCTTATAATAAGATATTATTATAAACCTTATATAAATTAAGTATATAAAACTTCTTATTAATAATTTATTATAAATAAATTAAAAGGAAAGATTTTAATAATTACTTTAAATAAATAACTATTAAGAATAAAATTTAAGGCGCTAAGGTATTAACTTTTATTTATAAATAGCTTAAACTTTATTATATTTAAAATAATTAATCTTATAAATTTTATTAAGATTAATATTAAATAAATTATAAAATTATAAAGCTTAATATAAATTAATAATATTTAAGCTTAAGCTATAAAGGTAATTTAATCTTCTTAAAATTTTAATATATATTATTTTTCTTTCTTTCTTTATAAAAACCTTTAACTTTTAATAAATCTTAATTAAATAATTTAATATTATACCCTTATTAACTTATCCTTTTAATATATACCTAACTTAAAAGCATATATATTTATTATTAGCTTATAAAATAACTAACCTTAATATTAACTATATATTTATTAAAATACCTAAGCTTTTATAAAATAACATACTACTTATAAATAATTATATTATATAACTAGCTATATTATATTTAAAAATAATATTAATATAAGCTACTTAGCTTAAATATAAGGTTTTATTATTATTAAATAATATTTAAAAGAAAGCTATTTAAAAGATTATTATAAAAAATATAACTTAGTATAATTATTTTATATAATATAAATAAGGCTATTATTTTTAAAAATTATAGCCTTTTTAGAAAGATTATTATTATATTAATTATTTTAAATATTAAATATAAGTATATTATAATTTATAGCCTTAAATTATTAAGTAAATACTTAAGTATAAACCTTAATAATATAATAGCTGCTTATATATTCTTATTATAAAAGTATAAGCTATAAAAATATAAGTAGGATTAATATAAGAATAGTAGCGCTATTTAAGCTATATATTACCTTAAGATTAAAAAGCCTAAGGGTTAATTTATTTAAATATATTAAATTATATTATATATAATATAAAATAAAAATAATAAATATTATTATTATAGCTTAAATATAATATTAAAGAATTTATCTTATAAATATAAAACTTTATAAATAAATTATTAAATAAACTAAATATATTATTATATAAACTCTTAATTCTTACTTATTAATATCTATATATATAATAAAAAGAAATTAAGGAGAACCTTAAAAGAATATTATTATTATTAAGCTTATTAGCTAAATAATATTAACTAACTATTTAATAAATTTAAATAAGCAGCATTATCTTTTTACTTTTTATATATTAATACCTTATTACCTTCTTTATTATTATTATATACTTTAAGATTATAAATCTTATAATATTTAAGCTATCTTATTATTATATTACTTTATCTTTCTTATTATTCTTTTTATTTAATTATTATATCCTTCCTTTTATTATAAAACTATCTTTTTTATTTTATTATTCTCTTTATTTAATTATTATATCTTATATCCTATTATTATATACTTTATTTAATTATCTTACTATTTATCTTTTTATAATACTCTTTATTTTATTATTATAACCTTACTTTATTACCTCTTATTATTTTTTATTAAAAACTTAAACTTTAAAAAAAGGTCTTTAAAGCTATTTAGCTAATAATTTCTTTTTATTAATTAAATTTATTTAAGCCCTTAAATAACTTAAATTTCTACCTCTTTATATCTTATTCTAAATCTTATAATATCTATTAATATAATTAATTATTATCTTAAAGATATAAATTAAAAGCTTAATAATAATATAAAGTTAAATTAAAACTTTAATTTAATAAATTATTTTAATTATAAATTTAAAGATCCTTTTTAAGAATTTAATAAATATAATATAAAGAAAATTATAAAGGAAAACTTTAAAAAGGATATTAATATTAATATTAATAATATCCTTAATCCCCTATTTAATATAATAATATAAGATTTATTTAAATATAAATATAAAAAGTTTAATATTAAAATATAAAACTTACTTAAATATAAATATTAAAAGCTTAATATTATATTATAATATAAACTTAAGCTTAAATATAAAAAATTTAAAATAATATTATAAAATAAGCTTAAGCCTAAGCTTAAACTTAAATATTAAAAAACTTAATCTTATAATTTTAAAGATATAATTAAAAAGCTTATTAATATTATTAAATTCTAAACTTCCTTATAAAAAAATAAATATTATTATTTTCCTTAAAAATAAAGCAAATAAGATCTTATAAAAGCCTACTTTATTAAGCTTTAAAAGATTAAATAATAAAATTATTAAAAGAAGGAAATAAAATAATACCTTAATTAAATAAAATTTAAAGAAATAAAGATTAAGGTATATAATAATAATAAAAAGTTTATTATTCTCTTTATTTACCTTTTTAATATCTATATAAAAAATATAAGGAATAATATTATATTTATCTTATAGCTTTTAAGTAATTAAAAATATTTTATAGAAATCTCTCTTTAAATTAAAATTAATATATTAACTTTAGCTATACTTTCTTTATAAATTAAATATAAAGCTAAGTTTATAATAATATGTTTATAATATTATAATTATAATATTAAAAAGATATATATTTTCTTATTTTATATTATTAATTATAAATAAGTAAATAAATTTATAAAGTAATAAGATAATAATAATAAAATCTTTAATTAAGATTTTATTAAAAAAAATACTAGCTTTTAAAAGGGTAAATTTCATTATATCTTTAAATTCCTTTATAATATAAAATTTTACTTATAAAAGAAAAATATTATTAAAATAATAATAATTAATTAAATTATAAAGGGCTAAGATATATATAATATTTAAAAGAAGATATTTTTAAAAGAAAAAAACTTACTTAATAACGCTATTTATAAAGCCTAATAGCTATTAAAAGGTAATTATAATAAATTAATATTTATTATCTTTTAAATTAATTATAAAAGTAAGAAATATATTTTTAAATTAACTTTATTATTAAAACTATTCTTTTTATTAAAGGATAAAAAATATAAATTTTAAATTTAAAATATTAAATATATTAATAATAAATATTATATAAAAACTTATTATATTACCTTTATTAAATTACTTATTAATATTAATATTAAAAATATAAAGGCTGCTTTTATAAATACCTTTCCTTAAATTATTAATAATATTTCTATTAAATAAAATAATATTTTAAAGTTAAATATTTTTAATAAATTTAAAATAATTTATATTAAGATTAAGCCTATCCTTAATAACTTATTTATTAATATATTTAATCCTTAATCCTTATTTAAAAAAATCTTTTTATATAATTTCTTTAAAGGTATTAAGAAAAAAAAAATTATAATTTACTTATTATCTTTATTTAAATATCCTTAAATAATAATTAATATTTATTCTTATATTAATAATTAAAATAAATCCTTAGTAAACTCTTAAGAGACCTTAATATATAAAAGAATAAGATTTTTAATATCTTAATTATATATAAATAAAAATCTTCTTTTATAAAAATATAATATAATTAAAAAATATATTATAAAATTAATAATAAAGCTATTAAAAAATAAATATACTTTTAAATAATATAACTTATTTATAATATTTACTAAATATATAACCTTATTAAAATTTAAATTAATATTATAATATAATAAATATTAAATATTATTAATAGCTAATAAATAAATTACTTTAATAAAAAATAATAAAATAAAATTAAAGCTTATATTTAAAAAGATAAGAACTTATATTTTTACTTATAAAATAGCTATTAACTCTTTTAAATTATAAAATCTAACTACCTTAATTATACTTTATATATTTATTTATAAAATTAAATTATAAAATAATTTATAAAAGTTTAAGCTTATAAGCTTAATAGCAAAGATATTAAAATACTTAAGATATTTATATTAACTTAATTATTAAAAAACTATTTAATAAAAATCATTATATAATTATTATTATTTTTAATAAAAGGCAAGATAATAAATTAAAAAAAGGAAAAAATAGCTATATAAAAAAAATATAAAAAGTATTAATAATTCCTTAAAATTTTTACGCTAAAGGTAAATAAAATTTACTTTATAAATATTATTACTTATTTTAATAATAAAAATGAAATTAATAAGATTTTAAGGAATATTAAAAATAAAATAATATTCCTCTTTATTATTATTAACTACCTTACTTATATTAATATATAATAATAAGAAATTAAAAAGGTTATTAAAAAGAAATATTATATTATAATAATATTTTTCCTTTATAATAAAGAACCTTTATTTAACTTTAATATCTTTTATATTATTTAAAACTTTTTAATAAAGGCTATTAAATAAAATAAATTTATAAAAAAATAAATAAACTTTAATAATATATATAAGCTTATTTAATTAATTATTATTATAATATTAAGCTATAAAATTTATAAGGATATTAAATATTATATTTAATATTCCTTTAAAATCTTTAAGGTATTTATATAAATTAAAGAGTATATTTATAATATAATTAAAGCTATCTTTATTAAGATAATTATTATATTAGCTAATTATAATATATAATAAAATATTATACTTTTTATACTTAAATAAGTAATAAAGCAACTTATTAATTTCCTTAATATTTTTATTAAGGTAAATAAGGTAATATTTAATATAATAAAAAAAGAATATAAATATAAAATTAAGTATTTTAATACTTATAACTACTTTTATTATAATTATTACCCCTTTTTATCTCTTTATAAGTATATAAATAAATATAATTAGCTTAAATTATATATTTCCCTTACCTTATTAAATTATATTAATTATACTTAAGAATAATTATTATATTAAATAAGCTGTTATAATATAAATAATAAAATTATATTATCTTTATATAAAAAGCTTTATAAGAAATATCTTAAAGAATTACCTTATATTAATAATATAAATTATAAAAAGATATAAAAAAATAAGTTAATTAAATTATATTAAAAAGTTAATTACGCTAAATATAAGAATTATATTCTTTAAAAACCTTATATAAAATATAAAAAAAATACTCATTATTTACTTAATTTTACTAAATATAAAAATTATTTTAAAAAGAATATATATAAGTATAAATAAAAATATATTAATTTTAAATAAATTAATAAATTAAATAATTAAGGAGATATTCTAGCTTATTTATATTATAGCTATTAAGCTAAAAGCTAAGGAGATTATTCTTTTTAGCTATTTAATTATAATAAAACTAAGAGTATAAATAAAAAATAAAAGCTATTAACTTATAAAAATTATAATTAAAAGCATTAATTTTATTTATATAAAGATTATATTAATTATATAAAAAGGAATAATATAAATTATTTTATTTATATAAATAAGCTAATATAAAATTTAATTAAAAATAAGAAGAAAAAGCTAAGATAATATAAAATTAAAAGCAAAAAGCTTAAGCTACTTAAAACTAACCTTATTAAATATATATATAATAATTATAATAAGATAATCTTTTTTTAAAAAAGGGCTAATAAGATATAATAGTTAATTAAAGATTAATTCTTAATTAAATATTTATTCTACCTTAATTACTTAATTAAGCATTTTAAAGAAAATAATATAGCTTATAATAAAAATAATATATTAAGCGCTAATAATAATAATAATAAACTTAATAATAATAATAAGATAAAGGCTATTAAAGTAAAGTAAGTAAGTATATTATACTTTCTTTATTTAATACCTATTAACCTTACTTAAATTAATACTTAGCTATATAATAATTATTAAAATAAAATAATTAAAATATATATTTATAATAATATTAAAGTAAATAAGGTTAATAAAGCCTTAAGAATTATAATATTTAAAATAAAGAATATATATAATATAAAGAAGCTAAAGAATTAGGAATATATTAAAATTATTACTTATTTTATTATCTTATTAGCATTAAGAAAAAATTATAGCTTCTTAGCTAAACTTTAAAATAATATATATAAGTTAATAAAATAATTATAAAAGATTTTTATAAAGATCTTAATAAAAAAGAAGATTATTTAACACATTAAAGATATATATAAAATAAATTAAGTAATTATAATAAAGGGAATATTTCTAGTTTTAAGAATAATAATAATTATAGGTATTATAAGACTTTTTATTAAAATAAGTATCTTTATTAATATAAAAGGTAGCATTCTCATTCATTAGTTAATATATTTATTAATAATATACTTTAATAATTATATTAATATTCTCTTTATTAATATTCTTTTTAATTTTATATCTTTATTAAATAATAATAAGCTTATAATTAAAATAAATAATAAATTATATCTTATTACTTATTTTTACTTCTTAAAAATATAATATATATATATTTAAATATAATATTAAAATACTTTTATTTATAATAAGGCAATAATAAGCAAATTAAATTACTTAATAACGCTTAGTTATTATACTTAGAATTCTTTAAGCCTATAAATTAATTATAAGTATTATATTAAAGACTTTAATTTATATTAATATTAAAGTTAAATTAAAATTATATAATATTAAGATTAAGGCTAGTAATTAATATTTACTTAATTATTAATTAAAATAAAAAAAAGGGGGGAGTTATTTTAAGGCTTATTTCCTTTTTAATAAATAATTAAAATCCTTATTTATTATAAATAACTTTAAATAATAATATATTAAATAATAAAATTACTTACTTAAAAATCTATTAAGCTATAAATTATTAAATATATATTTAGCCTTAAAATATAATTATTAAGCTTATATATTTATTTTAATACTTTTATATTTAAATAAAGATCTTATAATTATATATAAATTATTAAATATATTTTTAAAATTAAGATATATTAAATAATAATTAAATTAAGGTTAATATTAATATAATATTTATAAAGATTATAATATAAGGTAAAAAATAAAAGATTAAAATTAAATATATAAAGTATTAATAAATAAATAAGCTTTAAGATATATAAAGTAAAAGGAGCTTTTATAAGATAATATTAAAGTATATTATATTATTATTTATTACCTTTAACTCTTTTTTATTTATTTATTTTATATATTATTTTTTTATTTAATTATATTTTTATATTAAATATTTAATCTCTTAATATATTATTACTTTATTATATAAAAAATATATCTTTTATTTTTTATTTTATTAAGATAATTTAGTTAAAAAGATATTAGCTATTAATAAAGTAAATTATATAATCCTTATACTTATATTTATTATTTTAGCTAATTATTAATATTAAAAACTTTTAAATAAACTTAAAGCGCTTAATATTATAATTAAAATAAACCTTATTTTATTTATTTATAAAATAAATAATAATAATAACTTATTATTAAATATAAATTTTAATAATCTTAACCTTAAAATCTTTAACTTCTTTTTATTTATTTATATTAAATAAAAAGGATTAGCTAATACCTTTAAATAACTTATTATTAAAAAAAAGCTATTTAATTTTATTTTTAAGCCTTTATATTTAATATATAAATCTTACTTCCTTATATATAATTTATAATTTTAATATTTCTCTTAACCTTATTTAACTCTCTTAATTCTTTATACCTTTATTATTAATATTAATATATTTATTTATATTAATATTAATATAAAACTTATTATTATTAATATTATAAATAATAAGGTTTTTAAAATATAAAAATATAATATTTTTATATAAGTTAATAGTTAATTTATTAAATTTAAAGATATATATATTTATAATAAATATATAAAAAATAAGCTAATATTATTTATTACTCTTACTTTTAAATATATAAAATAAATAATTAATATAATATTTATATATATTAAGTAATATAAATATATATAAGATATTGCCTTTAATAAATATAATTATCTTATTTAAATATAATTTATTATTAATTAAGTACTTAATAGCTATATTAAAGATTTCCTTAAGCTTTATTAAAATCTTAATCTTATTTATATTATAATTAAAATATTCCTTATTAATATTTAAAGCTTAATTATTTTATTTATAATTATAAAAATATAACTTAAATATTATTTTAAAGTAATTTATATATTATTTTTTATTACCTTAATAACTTAAAAATATATAAATAATAATTAATAACTTAAAAGAAGGAAATATAAAAGGTTTTTTTAAAATAACTTAATCTTATTTATTTAATATATAATTTTTATTTTAATTTTAACTTATAATTAAATAATAAGTTAATTAATATATTATCTTATAGCTTTAATTTATAATTTAAGATTTATATTAATTTAAAAAAAGCTAAAATTAATAATTTATTTTTAATAAAATATTATAATTATAGCTTAATATATCTTTATAAGGCTTCTTTATTATAAAGCTATAATTATAGCTTAATATATCTTTATAAGATTTCTTTATTATAAAAGCTATAAAAAAAAATATATTTAAGTTAAGAGGTTAATATAATTTATTATATTAATAGGTTAATTATTTAAATAGCCTCTTCTTATATAAATATTAATATAAAAATTTATTACCTTTATATATATATAAAAAAAAGTTATTATTATTCTTATTAATCCTTATTTTTATTTATTAAATTAAAATTCTTATATCTTTATCTTTTATTATTTTTATAATTATAAAAAAAGTTATCCTTTTATATATAAAAATAAAATAATTATTATTATCTTTATTAATCTTTCCTTTTATTTAATAATCTTATTTTTATAATTATTTAAAAAGCTATCCTTTAATATATAAAAATAAAATATTTATTATTATCTTTATTTATTCCTTTTTTTATTTATTATTTTCTTTTCCTTAATTATTTAAAAAGCTTTAATATATAAAAATAAAATAATTATTATTATCTTTATTAATCCTTTCTTTTATTTATTACTTTTATCTCTTTAATTACTTAAAAAGCTATCTTTTAATATTAACTTAATACTTATAATACCCTTATTTATAAATTCTTTATATTAAAATATATTATTATTATTATTATAATTAAAAATAAATAAAGTCTTTTTTATTATAATATTAATATTAACCTTTTTAATAATTACTTTTTAATATTTTTTACCCTTAATATTATATTTATCTTAACCCTTATTAATACCTTTAAAATAAAATTTCTTTAAATCTTTATTATTTTTATTAAATAATATTTTTTTCTTTTTATTTTAAAATATTTATATTCCTATATTTATAATATTTATTATAAATACCTTTAAGGCTATATTATTAACTAAACTTCTTTATATATTAATATTAAAGGTATTTTTAAGCATTAAAAAGAAATATATATTAATAATAAAACCCTTTAAGGCTTTATTATTATTAGCTAAGCTCTTTAATACATTAATATTATAAGCAGGCTTATTTATAAGTTACCCTTTAAAGCTTAATATTTATATAGCTTATATTAAAGATATATTTAAATATAGCACTTAGTTATTATAAGCTTACTTATTATTTTTCTTTTATAATAAAATTAATATATATTAATAATAAATAATAAGGTATATTTATTTAAATAGCTAAGCTAAAAATCTTATTAATATTAAAATATACCTTAATTTACTTAAAATATTATAATAAGAAATTAATAAAAAGCTTTTCTTTTAATATACCTTAAAGCTTCTTAAAACTATATAGCTTTTTATATATATAAATAAAAAATAAAATATAAGGATAATAGCTTATTTTTATAAAAATAATATAAATAAAATAAATATAATTATTAAAGTTATCTTAATAACTCTTAATAGCTTTAAAAAAAAAAAAGTTTATTATTCTTAAAATCTTATTACTTAAGGTTTACTTTATTCTTATAAGTTAAATTATTTAATTAATACTAAAGCAATTATATATATTTAAATATAATAATAAATCTTAATAAATAATTAATTAAATAAAAGAACTATTAATAATTAAATTTAATAAATAGCCGCAAATATTTAATTATTAATAATATTTAAATATATAGCTTTAAAATAAAAACTTAAGATCTTATATTAATATATAATATATATAATAAGCTTAAGTAATATTTATATTAATAATAATATGAATTATTAATATAAACTTATATAAAAGCCTTTCTTCTTAAGGAAAAACCTTTAATACTTAATAATTACTTTTAAAAGTACACTTAAAGAGATTTATAATAAGGTTATTTAAATATAATTTTACTTTTAAACCCTTTTAAAGAAGCTTTTTTAAAAAAAGATATCTTAAAAGATTTATTTAAAATATTTATTTAAGAAAAGAATTAAAGAAATATATTTAATAAAATAAATATAAAGAGATTTATTTAATAAACCTTATTAATAAGCTTTTTAATAAATATATCCTTAAAGAGAATAATTTTAAAAAATTTATTAAGAAAATTTATTTAAAGATAAATTAAATAAAGCTTTTTAATATATATATCTTTTTATAAAGGATTTTAAAAAACTTATTAAAAAAATTTACTTAAAGATAAATTAAATAAAGCTTTTTAATAAATATATTCTTTAAAATAAAGACTTTAAAAGATTTATTTAAAAAAGATTTACTTAAAGATAAATTTAAATATATTTAAAAAGCTATTTTTAAAAAAATATATTTAAAAAGATATTTTTAAAAAATAAATTTAAAGAAATATAACTAAAAAATATAAAAAAATATATTAAAAATAATATATATAAAAACTAATTTATAAATATATAAATTAAGAAAAATAGCTTATATATATTTATAAAGAAAAAACTATATAAAAAGATTTATATAATAAATAGTATTTTAAAAGCATTATTTATTATATTTATATAAATAATCTTATTTAAAAAAGGTTATATTAAAATATATCCTTTATCTTTTAATCCTTATTTTATCTTATCTTTTACCTTTACCTTTATTATTATTATTTAATTATTATACTTTAATTATTACTTTAATTATCTTATTATTCTACTTAAGATTTTAATTATATAATTATTTAAGTTACTCTTATTTAATTTTCTTATATTAATAAAAGGTTATTATATTAATATAAAGCTTTAAATAATAAAGTTAATTAAGCTAGTTAATCTTAAAAGTTTATATATTTATTACTTATATATTAATTATATATTCCCTAATTATTTATATAATAAATATTTATAGCTAAATATTAATATTTATTAATAATATTTATATATTAATTATTTATATTAATATATTAAGGTTTATTTAAATATTTATAACTTAAGCATTAATTACTTACTCTTATATTTATATTTAAAATATTAATATTAAAATATTAAGGTTTATTTATATATTTATTTATTATATATTAACTTTTAATATTATATTTATTTATATTTAAAATATTATTAAAGTATTAAGATTTATTTATATATCTATTTATTATATATTAACTTTTAATATTATATTTATTTATATTTAAAATATTATTAAAATATTAAAACTTATTTATATATTTATTTACTATATATTAACTTTTAATATTATACTTATTTATATTTAAAATATTATTATTAAGGTATTAGGATTTATTTATATATTTATTTCTTATATATTAATTTCTTATACCTTAATAATTTATATTTAAAACTTTAATATTAAAATATAAAGGTTTATCTATATATTTATTTCTTATATATTAACTTTTTATACTTTAATTATTTATATTTAATATATTTATATTAAAATATAAAGGTTTATTTATATATTTATTTAAAATATATTAATTTCTTATATTTTAATTATTAATATACTAATTATTTATAATAATATAATAATAATTATCCTTATACTTATTATTTATACATTAATAACTTATTCCTTAACTATTATTATATAAATTAATTATATTTATATTTAAGGGTTTATTTATATATTTATTACTTATATATTAAGGGCTTTTTACTTAATTGCTTATATATTAACTATTTAAGTCTTTATATTATTAATTATTTATATATAAAATAATAGCTATTTTTATATTAAATATAATTAATTTAAATAATAAGCTCTTATAATTATTATTAAAATTTAGCTTTTAAATAACTTAAATAATAAGATTATTAATATTAAATATATTAAATAAGGCTAAATATTTAATATTATATATTTAATTATAAAGAATATTATAAGTTAATAATTATATTAAAGCTTTTAAAGGTTATTATAAGCTTATAATATTATTATTATTAATTAAATTAAGGTATAAATATATAAATAAATATTAAATATTTTATAATAAGTATTATAAACTATCTTTATTAATAATAAATATATATTATTAAAGTAAAATTATAAGCTTAATAATATAAATAATATAAATTAAATAATAATTTTAATAAATATTATTTAATATTAAAGTTAATATAATAAATAATAAATAGCTTTAAGGTTTACTTTAAAATTATTTATTATAAGATAAAAATTTATTAATTTTAAATAAAGTTTAAAGAAATAAGATAATAAATATAAGAATTAAATAATACTCTTATAATTAAGGTAATACCTTAATCTTAAGTTTTATTATATTTAAATTAATTTAATATAACTAAGGTATTAATTAAGGCCCTTAAGTTAATAATAAGATAAAAGGAGTAAGGTTAAGGTATAGGCTAAAGGTAGGAGGGGGGCTAGCTTTAAAGACTTAATAATATTTATATAATTATAATAATATCTTATTATTAAGCTTAATATTGCTTAATATTATTAATTAAGCTATTAATATAATAATTAATATTAAGTAGCTTTTAATAATATAATTAAATTAAGCTTTAATATTTAAAGGGATTAGTTTATTAAAGCTTTTATTTTAAAATAATAATATTTATAACCTTATTATTAATAATTAATATATTAACTTTTTACTTATTATATCTTTATAAATAATAATTATATTTTATTTATTAAATATTTTAAACTTTTTTAATAATAAAGATATTACCTTTAATTATATATAATTTTAAAATTAAAAGTTAAAAAAGAATTATAAATTTAAAGCTTTAATTAAAAGCTTTATAACTTAAATTTACTTTCTTTATTTATTAAAATAAATAAGCTTTTTAATATTATTTAATATAAACTTATATTAAGCTATAAATATATATATAATATAATAAGTATATTAATATTAAGAAATTTATATTATTTTATCCTTATTATTTATAATTATTACTAGCTTTATACTTTTAACCTTTTAATTAAATTAAAATATATATATAAAAAAGGGGGGGGTAATAAATAAATAAGGTTATTACCTTTAAGTTATTATAATTATAATTATAAGTAATTTAAAGTATATTATAATAGCTAATAATAATAATTTAATTTTAAAAATCCTTAAATTAAGATATATTAATAATTTTAAAGATTAATTATTTATATTTAATTATATTTTAAAATATTATTTTTAAAGGAAAATAATTTATATAAGCTTATATTAAGATTAAATAAAAGTATAAAATAAGGTATATCTTATAAAAGAATTAATATATTATAAATAAAACATTTCTTTATTTAATAGCCTTTATTTATTAATCTTTTTATTAACTTAATTTTTATAACTTATATATATATTTATATATTAAATAATAGGAGCAATATTTATATATATTAATATTAACTCCCTTATTACTTAATATTAAAAACCTAGGTTTATTAAGTATTATTAATAATGCTTTTATTAAAATAAAATCTTATATACTTCCTTATTATTTATATTATTAAATGCTTTATTTATATTATTTAATAAATTTTATATTAAAAAAGTATTTATTATAATCCTTTTTATTTTAAAATTATAGCTTTAATAAAAATATATTATTTAAAAGATAATCTTTTTAAAATTATATTAAATATTTATTCCTTTAAGGAATAATAAATTATATTAATAAACTAAATTCTATATATTATAATAATATTAATTCTCTATATTACTTTTATATATAATTAATTACCTTAAAATAATAAGCTTATATATATATATATATACCTCCTTATATTTATTTTAAATTCCTTAATTTAATTTTAATAACTTTATACCTTAAAAGCACTTTTATTAAAGAGATATATATATATATATAAGCTTATTATTTAAAAATAATTAATTATATATAAAAGTATATATATTATATTTTTATTTTAATCTTTATTATTTAAATTAACTTATGCTATTTAAAGATCCTAGGTTAAATTAGCTAATTAAGCTAATAAACTTAAATATTTCTTCTTATAAATATTAAGGCTTATACCCTCCCTTACTATTTAAAGATTATATATTTAATATATTAAATTAGCTAGCTAAATTAATTTAAATATATTAAATATATAATATATTATTTAATAAAAGAAAGTATTTAATTATAATATATTATTATATAAAATCTTATTTTAATTATCTTAAGATCCCCCTCTTACTTTATATTATATAAAAGCTTTAATATATAAATAAGATATATTTATATAAGATATATATTCTATCTTATATTATATTTAAAAATTTTAATATCCTTTTTATTAAAAAATAATTTAGCTTATTTATAACTTATTACCTTAATTTTATTTATCTTAACTTATTATATATAATTTATTAATATACCTTAATTAATAATTTAGCTTAATTATATTATAAAGCCTTAATAAAAATTAAATAAATAAATACTTAAAGAATATATCCTTTAATATTTATATATTTAATATCTTTTATATTTATAGCTTATAAAGGTTAATAATAAAATAATTAAAAAGGTTAAAACTTTTTTATATAATTAAAGTTAAGGGATTTAAAGTAAAATAATTTATATTTTTAAGTAAATTATTTAAAGCTTAAAGGTAAGAATTAAAAGCTTATTAAGTATAATAAGGTATTAATAATCTTAATTAGCTATTTAAATCTTTTATATTACCTTTTTTATTTATATTAATTAATATTATTTATAATATCTTAAGATCTTTTAATTTCTTTATTTATTTAAGATTAAAGATATAATATATAAAATATATAAGCTTAATTATTACTTATATATATTTTTAAGCCTTTAAGTAATATTCTTTAAATAAGTTAATAATTTAATATTATAAGGTTAATATATTATAAAGTTATATATTATAAAGCTTATATATTTTAAATTTAAAATATTTTAAGATTTATATTTTTAAAATTAATATATTTTTAAAATAATATATTTTAAAATTAATAACTTATATATTAAAATTAATTTTAAAATTAATATATTATTTATTAAAATTAATTTTAAAATTAATTTTAAATTAATATATTATTTATTAAGATTAATTTTAAAATTAACTTTAAATTAATATATTTAAAATTAATATATTTTTAAATTAAAGTATTTTAAAATTAATATTTTATATATTAAAATTAATTTTAAAATTAACTTTAAATTAATATATTACTTATTAAGATTAATTTTAAAATTAATTTTAAATTAATATATTTTTAAATTAATATATTTTTAAATTAATATATATTAAAATTAATTTTAAATTAATATATTATTTATTAAAATTATAATTTAAAATTAATATATCTTAAGATTAATTTATTATATATTAAGATATAATAATATTAAGATATAATATTTTATTAAATATTAAAAGAAGCTATCTTACTTCTTATTATTAAATAATACCTTTAATAGCTTATATATTTTAATAATAAGATTTTATTAATAAAATAACTTAAAAGGGCTATAATTTTTATTTATTATTTATTATAAATATATATATTTATATTTAGCTTAAATATTAAAAGGTATTTAAATTTATATAAAAATTAAAGTAAATAAAATATAATAAATTATAATAATATAAAGATTAAGTTTATTATTTAAATTAAATAATAAGCGCTATTTTATATTTTAAAGTCCTACTCTTTATATTCCTTATAGTTATTTATTTTCTTTTTATTTTAATATCTTTATCTTTAAAAAAATAAAAATATAATAAGTATTTCTAATTTTAAAATAAATAATTATCTTTTTACTTAACTTTAATATTTATTTATTTAATATATATTATTATTTAATATAGCTTATAATATTTTATCTTAATATTATTAATAAATAAAAGCTAAGTTAACTTAATATATTAATATAAAAAGCTAAGGTAGATTTTTAAATTAAGATAAAATATAACTTAAGCTTATTAATTAATCTTAGCTTTAATTTAAAGGCTTATTTTAAAAATTATATAAAATATTCTTAAGCTTAATATCTTAATTTTTTCCCTTATTATTAATAAGGCTTTAAATACCTTTAAATTAACTTATTATATTAAAATAAAACTTTAACTTTAAATTAAAGGTAGATAATAATTAATAATAATTATATATATTTAATAAGTTATAATTAAAAAGGTTAAGTAAAATATAAAAAGCTATATTTTATAATAATTTTTATAATATTAATTAAAAGTAAGAGAAATATATATAAAATAAAATAAAGGGGTTAATAATATATTTAAGGGTTAAAATAAGGGGGATTTTTTATATATTATTACTTTTATTATCCTTAAATTAATTTAAAAGGAAATTAATTAATTTAATATATTATTAATTAATTTAATTAAAAGATATTTTAATAGCTTTAATATTATTATTTTAGCTTTAAAAATAAACCTTTAAGTTAATTATATTATATATATTATAAAGCTTAATAATTAAAGTAAAAAAGATATTAATAAATAAGCTTTAAACTTTAATTAAAATAATAATATTATTATTATAAGGCTTATTAATAAAGTAAAGATTCCTTTTTATATTTATATAAAATATATTTTTATATAACTTAATATTAAATATTTATTTATTTATTAAAAATATAATATCTTAAGATATCTTAATTAAGCTATAATATAAGTAATAATTTAAATTTTTTATATTTTAAGTAAAAATAAAGAATAAAGGTTTAATTTTAATTTTTTTAAAATTATAAATATTTTTTTTTTTAAATAAATATTTTATATTATTTAAAAATAATTTTTTTCTAGCTATATTATTTTAATTAACTTAAGGAATAAACTTTATAAATTAATTAGCCTAAGTTATTAATAATATAACTATATATAGCTTTTAAAAGTATTAATTATAAAATTAAAAAGAGTTAAGCTTTATTTTATTTATATATTTTTTTAAATAAATTTTAATATTTAAATATTTAAATTTTTATATAAATTAATATTAAGATTAATTATAATTTATATTAACTTATAAATAATAACTTTTTATTTATATTTATTTATTTTAATATAATAATATAATAAATTATTATATTTTTATAAATAATTTATTAAATTTTATTATTAATATAATTAATATTTTAAGATTTAAATCTTTAAAATATATCTTAAAATATATTTATAAAATATTAAGTACTTTTCTTATTATATAAAAAGGTATATTATAATACTTTAAATTATTTTATAATTTTATATAGCTAATAATATTTATATTTATTTATTTATTAAAAAAGAATTAACTTTAATAAATAATAATATAATAGCTTCTTTTTATTTATATCTTTTATATATAATATTTAAACTTAACTTTCTATATTTATTATTAATTTTATATTAATCTTATTATTATATATTTTAATAATAACTCTTAAATATATTTTTTATATTTATTATAAAAATAATAATTAATATAATAATAATAACTTTATAATATATTTATAATAATTATTTATATATTTTTAAAAATAAACCTTTAATATTTTATTAGCTTTTACTTTAAAATATATTATTAAATATTAATTATAATTTATTATTTATTAATTAATCTTAATAATTTTAATAAATATATTATAATTAATATTATTTTATTTAACTTATTATAAGCTTATTTATTTAATAATATATTTTTAATAATTATTATTATAATAAATTAAAATTTTTATTAAATTATCCTTTTTTATTATATTTATTTTATTAAATATATAATTAATATATTTTAAAGTATTTAAATATTATATTTTAGCCTTATTAATTAAAGCTAATTATTTAATAATATAATTATATATAGCTAAATAATAAATTAAAAGTAAATAATAAAGTTATAAATTTAATAAAATATTATAACTTTAAATTAAATTAAATAATATAAAATAAATAAGATTAAAATATATATATTATTTTATTTATATTAATATATTAAGGCTTAGCTTATAAAGATTAATTATAAAATTAATAATATTTAGCTTAATAATTATATTATATATTAATAAAAGCTATTTAATAAATTATTAAATTTATAACTTAAATATAATAAATAGCTATAATATTAGCCTAAGTAGCGGCTTTAAATAAAGCAAGATTATAAGTAAGCTAAGTAAAGTAATAATAACTAGCCCTTATAAATATAAATAATAAGATAAGCCTTTAATAAATATTTATATTAATAATATATAGTAATTTATAATATTAAGTATAATTATAATAAGATATTATAAATTATTTAAAAAAAGGTTATTATTTAAAAGGCTTAAAAGTTTTTATAATAAGTAGTTAAAGATAATAATAGCTTTTATAATTAAGAATAAACTTAATGATATTAATAATTAAGGCTAAGTTTAAGTTTATAAAGCTTATATAATAATAAATTTATTTTTAAATATTTATTTTATTTTATTAATAATATTAAAATTTTTAAATCTTTATTTTTTTTAATAATAAAGTTAACTTTTAAATCTTCCTTTTTAAAATTTATTAAATTAAGAATAAGCTTATATAATAATAATTAAAACTATTATTAAATACTTAATTTATTATATAAATAAATAATTAAGTTTATAAGAGGCTTTATATAATATTAAAGTTATTCCTTAAGTTATTAAATATATTAAAATCTTTTCTTTAATTATAAATAAAAAGAATAATATTAAGTTAATAATTATCTTAAATTATTAATATATTAAAAATAATAAAGCCTTACCTTTCTTTTTAGCTAAAATAACTTAATTAAAACTTTTTATATTTATTATTAATAAAAACTTAAATTTCTTAAGTTATTCCTTTTTAATAAAATAATATAACTTAGCCTTAATAAAAAGGAATATATAGCTTTAGAATTATTAAAAAATATATCTTTATTTATTATATTAATATTAAATTAATATTAAATAAATATAAAAAGAAAGCGTTATATATTAATTCTTATTTAATTATCTTAATATAATCTATAATATATTTATCTTTATTTTATTAAAGCTTAATATATTATATTTAATAAATATAAATATAAAAATAAATTATTTAATTTTATTTTAATAAGGATTTAATTTAAACTTAAATTAATTTATTTATTTATTAATTTAATATTATATATATAAAGTATTAAAATATAATACTTATAATTAAAAATCTGCCCTTAATAATAATACTTAATTTAAAATATTTTAATTTATTTATTTACCTTTAGGAAAATAACACCTTATATAATAAAAATAAGTTTAATAACCTCTTATTTACTTAATATATTCTTACTTTTATTATATACCTAGCTATACTAGCTTTAAGCCTTACTCTTTATTTAAAGCCCTTAATCTTAATTTATTTAATATAATAATAAATATAAAATAATTTAAAAAATATTAATTATATTATACTTTATAATAATAATAATTAAATAATATTAATTATAATTATTATTAATACCTTATAAAATAAAAATAATATAAATAAAAGAGGTATAAGAATATAAGTTAAGATTTAAAAGCTTAACTTTAATAATATATAAATAAATATTAATAAATATAATAATATAAATAATAATAATTATATAATTAAAAATAATAATAATAATAATATAATTATAATAATAAAATTAACTGCCCTTTTATTTTAATGATTTGCTAAATGCAAAAAATATTAATATTAAGGCTATAGCTACTTTTATAGCTTCCTTTAATACCTTTTTTACTTTTTATTTTATTAATAATATTAATTTAATTTCTTTTAAATATATAAAAGGGATTAAGGCATTTATTTAAACTTATATTTTAATTATAATAATGCTTAATTTAAATTTATAAATTATTTAAAAAAAAATATAAATAAATAATAAATTTTTAATATTTAATAATAATAAAAGCTAGTTATTATCTTTAATATTATATAAATAATTATTAAGCTTAAGTTTATATTAATTAAATTATTATAAATCTTATAATAATATAAATTTATTATTAATTATAATTAGCTTATTAATTAATAATATATAACTTAAAGGTATTTATTTAATATTAATATAACTTATTAAATTTAAAATTTTACTCTTAATATAATATATAAAGTATATATATATTAATACCTTATTTCTTAATTTTATTTAATCTTTAAGAGTAATAATTTAAAAGCATTATAATTAAATATATCTTTTATATAATTATTTAATATTAATTTAATTATTATATTAAGCTTTAAAAATAAACATTAAAGTATATTATAATTAATTATATTACTTTATTATTATATAAATATCTAGCTTTATTTTATTATTATAAAAAGCTTTAAAAATAATAATTTAAATATATTATAATTAACTTATTTCCTTTTTTATATAATTACTTAATAATATAAGCATTAATTACTTATAAAGATAAACTATAAATTTAAATAAGGAGTTATTTATAAACCTTAATAAGTTATATATTACCTTACCTTTAAATATTTAATATACTTAAGTTATAAGATTAAAGGGCTTAAATATATTATATTTAAATCCCTTTTATTATTTATAGTTAAAGGAAATAAAAAATAGCTATTTTTATTTTTTTTTATATCTTAAATTTTATTCTTTTTTATATTTTATATTTTATTTTCTTTTTATTTTATTCCTTTTTCTTATATATATAATAATTTAATTTATATTTAAAATTTATATAATTATTAACCTTATTATTTATAATAAATATTATATTTATAACTTTTATTAAAATAAAAGACCCTTTTTTATAAAAAGCTTATTATTTATAAAAGAAATTAATATTACCTTTTATAGCCCTTAAAAGTAAATTTAATAAGCTTAAATATCCTTATAATAAGCTAAGCTAAAGGGAATCTTAATATAATACTTCCTTATAATTTCTTAATTAATAATAATAATAAAAATAAAAATAAAAGCTTAATTTATATAATAATAATAAAAGTTATATAAGCTTAGCTATTAATATAACCTTAAGAAGGGCTAAATAATTATATTTAAAACTTTAAAGATTATAGTTATTTATATATAATAAAAATTATATAATAAAAAGAGCTTAAAACCTTTATTTTAAGTCTTTAATTTTATATATTAAAGTAATTAAAACTTTAAAAAATAATTATTTTAAAATTATTATAAGTCTTTTAAATTAATTATTATAAATATTCTTAAGAGATTTAAAATCTACCTTTATTTAATTTATATTTCTTTATTAAAGATTAAATTTTATTTTTATAAAATTATTTAAAATTCTTTTAGGGATATTATATTAAAAGATTTATTATTAAGATATAAAAAATAAATATTATAAAATAATTATAAGTTTTTTAAAATTATTATTTAATTTATTTTAGAAAAACTTAAAATTAATTATTTTAATAATAATATTAATAATATATTTATTATTTATATCTTTTCGCTTTATATATAAATCTTTAATAATTATATTAAATAATATATTTTAAGGGCTTTATTTAAGCTTAAGGATAATTATCTTTAATAACTTAATTATAATTATAGCTTAATATTTTTTTTAAGCCTTATAAAGAAGATTTAATTATTATTATTATCTTTTTTATTTTTATTATTAATTTATTATTAAATAAGCCTTTATAATAATTAAATTTTTATTAAAAGAAGTAATAAAAAGATATCTTTTTATCTTATTTATTAATATTAATAATTATTATAAGGAAATAAAATATAATTAAGGATATAATTAAATTTATTATATATAAGCCTTAGCTTATATATAATTTATTATTAATAATAGCTTATTTATAAATAATCTTTTAATTATAATTAATGCTTTTTTAATAAGCTTAAATTCTTAAATTCCTTATAAGCTTTATTATAATATCTTATAAATTTCTCTGCTAATTATATTTTATTAAATATAACTTAATATTAATATTAATTTAAACTTAATTATTATTATAATTAAAATAAAAAATAAAAAAGATAAAGCTAAAAAGAAAAAAATTAAAATTAAAAAAAAAAGGCTAAAGTTAAATAAAAAAAGTAAAAAAGGAAAAAGAAAATAAAGTATAAATAATAAATTTAATTTAAGATTAAAAGTTTCTTTATTAAATAGCTTTTTATATTAATGTTTAAAGAATTTTAAGGTTAATTTAATTTATTAATTAATAATAAAAGCTTATCTTTAGCTATTTAAAATTAAAATAAATATTAATATATTATATAAAAGTTTTTTATTAAAAAGAATATTATATTAATAAATAATAAATTTACCTTTAGCTTAGGGTTTTAAGAAAATAATTAAAATTAAATAAAAAAAATAAGAAAAGAAAATAAAAATAAATAAAAAATAATAAATTTAATTAAATAAAAAGGTAATATAAAAAGAAAAGGAAAAGGCTAAATTAAATAAAAAGGTTAATATTAAATATAAAATATAAAAGAAAAAAATAACTAAAAATTAAGATATTAAATAATATTAAAATTATAAATAAAATTTAAGGTTATAATAAATAAATAAATAAAAGTATTATATAAGCTTAATTTTAATTAATTAAATTTCTATATATTTTAATTAATAAACTAAATAAAGATATTATAATTTATACTCTTTATAATATATATTAAATTAAACGAATTTAAATTAATTTAATAAAATATATATAAAATTTTAAATAAACTTATTAAGATATTATATATTATATTATATATTATTAATTATTTATATAAGCTTTTATATAAATTTAAGTTTTAAAAATATTAAAGATTATATTTAAATAAATTATAATAATTAATAAAAATTATATTATATTTAAAATCTTATAAATATATTAATTATATTAGCTTTTAATATTTAAGGCTATATTATATAATTTCCCTTTAAAGAGTATTTAATTAATTTAATATTAAGTCCTTTTTCTTAAAATCTATAAAACTTAATTTATTAATAATTACCTTAATCTATTTAGGTTATATATTATTAATAAAATGCTAAAAGCTTAAAAATAATTATATTTATATATTTAAATAAAAGGTAAAAAAATAATTAATTAATATTTTAATTATTATATATTTAATTCTTATAATAATTTATATATTATAATTAATTATTATAATAATTTATATAATATTACCCTTAATATTTCCTAAAGAATTTATTATATATTATTTAAAATAAATATTTTAAAAATAAAACTTTAAATATATAAAGGGTATAAATAATTTATAATTAATAAAAAAGATAAAATAAGAATATTCCTATTTTAGCTCTTAATACTTATTAAGAAATATAATAATTCTTAATAATAAGCTATATATATAATATTATAATTCTTAATCTTATATTATTATTAATCTTATTTATATTATAGCTATTATTATATAATAAAGGGTCTTTAAAATAATTATTATAAAGGTTATATTTTATATAATAAGCATTAAAAAAGTTTTTATTACTTAATTATTCTTATATAATAAATTAAAGGCTAAAATAAAGGCGCTTATCTTATTTATTATATTATTAAAATAAATAATTATATTATTTATAATAATAATAACTTTAATAATAAGGGTAAGGCGCTTTTTAATAATAAAAATATAATAAATAAAGCTGAGTTAAAGACTCTTAAGCTTATATATTTACTTATTAAGCTATAAGTAGTAAGCTAAGCTATAAATTAAGGTAAGCTAATTGCAATATAAATTATAGCTACCTAATGCTAATTAAGCCCTTTTAATAAAAATAAAAGCATTATTTATTAGCTAGTTAAAATAATTAGCTACCTTATTTAGCACCTTTATTATAAGATAATATAATTAATTAATAATATTTTAAATTAAAATAACTACTTATAGCTATTAATTATTAAATTATAATAAAAAGTTATATAAAATAATATTAATAATATAATTTAAAAATTATTTATATTATAATATAGCTAATAAATTATCTTTTAAGATCTTTAAGCTTTATATTATTATCTTAAATATATTACTATTAATATAAAGCTAGTATAAAAGGATTATATATTTATAATTAATATAAGAGAATAAATAAAGAAGGTATTTATATAATTTAATAAGCTAAAAGTAAATACCTTATAAAATAACTTAAATTTTATTAAAAAGTTTAATTTTAAATAAATAAGTTAATATATAGAATTATTAATATATAAATAAGTAAGGGTAATATATTTACCCTTTTATTTTATTAAGCTTAATATTATAATTAAAAAATATTATTAATAGCGACTTAATTTTAATATAAATATTAAATATATCTTTATTTATCTTATTAAAATATAAATTAAGTATTAATTAAATATTAAGGATATTTTATTTATATTAAATTATAATATCTTTAATTATTTAATTTATTATAAGTTATTTATATATTATAAAAAGGATAATAAAGAAAGGGCTTAGCTATATAATAATATTATTAATTATAATAATTAAAATAATAAAAATAAATATAAGGAGCTATATTTAAGTTATTTATTATTATAATAGCTATTAACTTATATAAATAAGCTTAATATTAAATATAAGTTTAAAGTTAAAAGTAATATATATTATAAATATAAGGTAATAATTAAATTTAAAATTAATAATTTTTAAAATTAATAATTAAAGTAATAGCTTAAAGGGCGGCTTAAAAATAATATAATATAATTCTTTATATTAAAGCTTATTTTCTTTTATTTATAAAATTAAAAAGAAAATAAAGTTTTAATAAAAGATTTATTTAATTATAATAATAATTATTAAACTTATAAAAAAGCTTAATTAAATAATAAATAAATTTAAATTAGTTATTATTAAAAAGGAATAGCTATTAAATAAATAAGATAAGAATTTTACTTTATTTATATTTTATTTAAAATTAATATTAAAAAAAATAAAGATAAGAAAATAATATATTATCCCTTACCTAACTTTAATAAGGAGATCCTTAGCCCTATAAGTAGCTAAATTAATTAATAGCTTATTATTTTATAAAGCTACTTATTAATAATAATATAAAGAAAAGGTATATTATTAAGCTTACCTTAAGTATTATATTTTTAATAATAAAATAATTATTAAATCTTCTTAATTATTATTTATTTAAAAAAGCTTATAATATATAAAGATTTCTTAATTAAAAGAATTAGCTTAATAAATAAGTAATAAATAATATATAGTTTATTTATTAATTTAATTATATAATTAAGAAATCTTTATCATTCCTTTTATACCTTTATTACTTATATACTTTTTATATATAAATTTATTTACTTTATTTTTATATATTTTTATAATAAATAATTATATTTATATAAAACCTTTAATATATTAATATATAAAAATATAATAATACTTAATTCTTTTTAAAATAAGATTTTAAAATAAATTAAATAATTAAAAAGATTTTAAAATTAATAAAGTCTTTTTCTTAAATAAAATCAGCATTAATAATTCCTAAGGTTCAGCTAAAATATATTTAATATTCTATTAAATATAGCTTAGGAATTTTTAAAATATATATATTTAAATATATTATTTAATTATTTATATTATATTATTTTACTTTAATTTTAAAATAATTTAATATAATATTATTTTTATTAATAAAAAGTAAGTTTATATATAAAAAATATATAAATAATAAATATAATATATAAAAAAAATTAAAATTTTCTTTAAAAGATTATTATTAATTATTCCTTATTATTAATAATATTATTATTACTTTAATTTTCTTTATAACTTAAATTATTAATCTTATTACTTTAAATCTTATATTTATTATTTAAAATTTATTAAATATCTTATTATTATTAAGGTTCTTAATTATTTTTTTTATTATTCTTATTTAAATATATTATTAAATATTCTTATAATTACCTTTTAAAAATAATATTTTTCTTATTATATATAGCCTTTAAAGTCTTAATTATATAAATAATATAAATAAATATAGCATTAATTATATTATTTCTTTTAAAAATTATAATAATAAATATAATTAAATAATAAAATCTTAAGTTAAAGGCTATTATAAATTTACTTAATATATTAATTATTACTTAAAATAACTTATAAATAATATTAATTATATTTAAAAATAATAAAAATAAAAAAATAAATATAAATATATATTAAAAGCTATTTTTTAAAATAAAGCTTAACTTAAAATAATAAAAAGATATAAAAGATAATAAGCTTATAAATAATATATTATTTATAAAAATTAAATTATATTTAATTTATAAAAATAATATTATAATATATAAATTAGCTATATTAAAGCTAGCTATTAAAGTAATATTAAATTATTTAATTAAAAGCTATAAAGCTATTATATTATAAAATAATAATAATTAATAATTAATTTAATTTATTTTATTTATACTTTTAAAATATATTAAGATTATACTTTATATAAATTAAAGAATAATAATAATATAAATTAATATAATATAATATTATATTTATATTTAAGTTTATATTAAATATTATTTTTAAAGAATAGCTTAATATTAATAATATTTAATATATTATTAATTTATTATAATAACTTAATATAAAATAAATAAATTCTTATTTTATAATTTATTTTTATTTTAAAATAATTATTAAGCTAAATATTAATTATATTATTAAAATAAGCTTATTTAAGCTTATATAATTTTATAATATTTATTTTAATTATTTTAATACTTTTTATAAATCCCTATTATTATATTCTTATAAAGGTTATAATTTATTAAATTATTATAATTAGCTTTATTAAAGATAATAAAATATATTTTTTAGCTCTGCTTATTAAGGAAAATATTAATTATATAAGTTATTAGCTTTATTTAATTGCATTTAAGGCAGGAGTTATTATTATTACTAAGCAGCCTTAATTTTTTCCCCCCTTTAATAATAATATAATAAGGGTTTTTTATTAAATAAATAATATATAATATTAATATTATTATATTATTATAAATACTTTTAATATTTAAAATTAATAAGCTATAAATTATATCTTTTTTATTATTTAATAAATAAAATAAGTTTATTCTTAATATAATATATAATATAACTTTAATATATAATAAGTTATTTATTTAAGCAAAGGATTTATATATATTATAAACTTTATATATAATATTATTAAGGTTAAAAAGGTATATATTATATAATTAAATAGGGTATAAAAAAGAAAAGATATATTATTTATTAATAATAAGTATAATAGTTATAATAATTATTATAATAATATTAAATTAAATAAATAATATTATATTTTTATAATTATTAATAACTAAAGGGCTATTATAATTTATATATTATTTAACTATATTAGCGATTTTAATATTATAATAAAAGCTTACTTAAGGGATATATAATTAAAGTAGGAAGGTTTATAAAAAAAGTTATTATAATTAATTATAATATTAAATTAAAGGTATAAAATTAAAATAAGAATTTATATAATAAGGCTAATAATATATATATAAAAAAAAGAAAAAGATAATAATAAATATATAAAAAAAAAGAAGATAAATATAAATAAAATTTATTATTAATAAATAAAGAAAATAAACTATATTTAAATAAAAATAAAGAGATTTATAATATTAATTAATTAATAAAAATAAAACTATAATAAGGAAAGCTATTTTAAGAATATATAAATAAATGCCTTATTAATATTAATATTATTAGTACTTAACTTATTATAAAATTAATATAATAAAGGCCATTTATAGCTTATTATACTAAAGCTTAATATTAAAATTACTTATATAAATAATAATCTTAATTATATCTTAAGGCTAAATATATTTTAAATAAAGTTAAAATCTTATTTATATTAATTAACTATATCTTTTAATTACTTACTAAAAACTTTAATAAATAAATAAATAAAAAAATTAAGAAACTAATATATTAAATAAATAAACTAAGGATTAAGAATTAATAAAACTAAGTTAATAAAAAAAAAAAAAAATTAAATAAATAAAAAAAATAAATATAAGGAATTAATAGCTATTAAGATTAAAATAATAAAAATAATAAATAATAAAACTAAAAATAAAAAAAACTTAAAAAAAGAAATAAATATAAAAAGAAGAAGATATAAGGCTATAATATTAATAGCTTTAAGAATAATAAATTATATTAATAAATAATATAATAATACTTTAATTAACTTTTAAAGTAATTAAAATTATTAATAATTATTAAAAATTAAAAAAGAAATGCTTATTTATAATAAATAAAATAAATTATAAAATAAAGATAATTAATTATATTAACTATATTAAATAACGTTATTAGTTTATATAAATAATAATAATAATAATAATATTATTATTATTAAAATATAGCCTTAAGTTATAACTTAAAAAGAAAATAATATTAAGTTAATTATTATAATATATAATAATAGCTAAGATAAATTAAAGGATAATAATAATAAATAATATAACGCTAAAAACTAAGCTTATTATATATAAGCGCATTAATATATTAATAGGTCTTATTATATTTATATAATATATTATTACTTTTATATTATCTTTATAATATTAATCTTAATTATTATTATTATTATTATTATAATAAATATTATTATAAATTTCTAGGATTACCTACTTTTATTATTAGCTATTATTTTTATTAAAGAGCCTTAAAATAAATATAAAATAGCCTTATTAGCTAATATTATTATAAGCTTTAAGTTAAATATCTTTATTTTAATAGAATATATAATAAATATATAACTATTTATTATTAAATATAGCTTAAATTATAGCCTTATTAATACCCTTATTAATAACTTTAATAACTTATATAAAAATAATAAATATTATAAAATAAGTATTACCTTAATTAAATAATTAAAATTCTTTTATTTTAAGGCTTATTATATTCTTAATAATATATTTATATTAATAAAAATATATTATCTTAGCTTTATAAATCTTAAAATAAAGCTTATTTATAATATAAATAACCTTTAATTCCTTAGCCCTTTCCTTAAATATATACTTAATTCTATTTACTTATATACTTAATAATAGCTATATTACCTTATTTATTACCTCCTTAGTAATAATTATAATATTTTAAAAAAGGTAATAAAGTATACTTTTTAATTATTTATATTTATTAAAAAGAAATTATAATTAATATTAAGGTTTATAATAATATTATTTAAAATCTAATAATACCTTAAGATAATTTTTTATTTACCTTATTTTATAAAGGTAAAAATTAATAATTAATAAATATAAAACTTAATATAATAATTAATAATTAAAAAGGATAAGGTAAATAATAATAAAAAAAGCTTTTTATTAAAAAGTATAAAGGTATTTATTAATATAATATATTTATAAGGAAAAGAAGTAATTAAGTAGTTATAGCTTTTATAATAAAAAGGGATTATAATAAAATTTAAATCTTATTTTAAAATAATAATAACCTTAAAAGTTATATAATAAGGTTTAAAAAAACTTATAAATAATAATAATAAAAAGCTAATATTTAAATATTTAAAGGATATTTATAAATTTATAATATAAATATATAATTAAAATAATATTAAGCATTAATAATAATTTATAATAAAGAAAGTATATTTTAAAATAATAATAATTTAATAATAATAAATAAATATATTAATAAATAAATAATATTTACTTTTAATTAATAATAATTTATTAATAAGCTTATTAAAGGTATATTTAAATTAAGTTAATAAGCATATTAATATATTTAATAAATAAATTTATATAAATAATTAATAAATAAATTAATAATATTTTTATATTTATTTAAAAGATATATATTTATAAGTATATATAATTAAATATATTAATAAATTTTATTAATAAGCTTATTTATAAGTAAGTTAAATAAAAGATATATTAATAATATATTTATAAGCTTTTATAAAAATAAGTTATTAAAAATCTTAATATATAAACTTATAAATTTATTAATAATATATTATAAAGCGCTTTTAAATAGCTTATAATTACTTTTAAATAAATATATTAAAAAATATATTAATAAATAAATTTATTAATAACTACCTTTATAAGTTATTTATAATAATATATAAGTATATTTATAAATATTTATAAATAAGTTATTTAATATATTAATATATAGATTATTAATTAAGTTATTAATATTTTTATAATTATTTTAATATATTTTTATTAAATATAAAGGTAAATAAGTTAATAAAAGTAAATAATTATTTATATTTCTTTAAGTAATACTTATTATAAAGGAAATAAAGAAAAGATTTAATTTAATTTCTTTTATATATAGCTATAATTTATAGCTTATCTTTATTATAATATATAATATTAATTAATCTTAATATTACCTTATTTTCTTATCTTTTTTATTTAAAAATATTTATAAATTAATATATCCTTATTAATATAAATTTTATAATTAATAAGCCTTTTTATTTATAATTATTATAAAAAGTTATTAAGTTATTATATATTAAGCTTATTACCTTTATTATAGCTATTATAATAAGCTAAATATAATCATTAAATATAATAAGGCTATTATTATACTTATAGTTAATATCTTAATAAGCTATTAAATTTATAATATAATATAGCCCTTTTTATTATTTATAAGGGCTAAGGTATTATAAATATATATAAATTTAAATTATTTAATTATAATTTATACCTTAACTTATTAAGTTAAATATTTAAACTTTTATTAAATAAAGTTATTAATAAAATAAAGCTTAATTAAGTTATTAAAGTTAAAAAAGATATAGCTTATTAATAATTATAATAAGGTATTTTTAAGGCTTAGCTTTTTAAAGTAAAGTATAATAAGCTACCTTTATATTATATTATTTAAAATAAAGTTAATTAATATAATAAAGTTTTAAATTTTAAAGAAGGCTTAGGTTAATTAAAGGGTTTAAGTTAAGCTTTAAAAGCCTTTTTATATCTTAATATCTTTAATTAAAAGCTATTAAGCTATTATTATTATAATTTTATAATAAACTAATTAAGATTTAATTATAATATTTAATATTATAATTTATAATTATATATAATATAAAAACTAAATATTAAATTAATAATAAATTTAAATCCTTAGATTATTTAAGCTTTAATATTAATATAATATATTTATAATTTTTATATTTATATAAATAATTATTTATATTTATATTTTATATTATAAAGCTACCTTATTTTAATTTATAAGATATATAATAATTATATTAACTTTTAATTCTTTGCTTTATTAAAATAATTATTTAACTTATAGATTTTAATTAAATTTAATTTATTATTTAATTTATTATTTAAATAATTTCTTTATATAATTCTTATTAATCTTTATTTATAAATAATTTTATATTAAAAAAAACCCTAAGCCTTTTTATTAAGAATATATAATTTAAAATTATTTATATTAATCTTAATTATTAAAGCTAAAGCTTATATATAATCTTAATTAATTATATTTATATAAGTAATTTATTTATTTTATTAATAAATAAAGAAAAAGTTATTATTAAATAATTTAATATTATAATAATAAATAAATATTAATTTTATTCTTTATATAATAAGAAATTAAGTTAATAGGATTATAAATTATAACTTTATATTTTAAAAGGATTTTTAAATCTATTATTTTATTTAATAAAAGGCTTAAATAAAGAAATAAGCTATTTTATTATTTATATATTATATTTTACTTTAATTAAGCCTTATCTTAAAGTTAAAATATATTTTAAGTTAATATTAATATACTTAATAAAACTATCTTAATATTTAAAATATAAAAAAATAAGCTTTTTATAGCCTTAAATATTAATTATATTAATATAAATAAGGCTAAATATATTATATATTAGCTAAATTTTAAAATAATTTATATTTTAATTCTAGCTAATAATTAAATTATATACCTTAAGCCCTTAAATATTTATAAATAAAGCTTTAATCTTAAAGCTTTAATTTTTAACTTTTTTATTTATAGCTTTATTTATTAAGAATTTAAATAAGGTATATTTTAAGAATTTAGAATTATTATATAAGGGAGAAATAATATAATTAAGTAAAGTTAAGATATATAAAGGGTTTAATAAAAATGCTTAAAGCTATATTATTATTTTTAATTATATAACTTTAAGCCTTAAGTAGCTATATTCTTTTATAAGAAATTAAAAGATATAGCTTACTTTAACTTCTTAAATATTAAGTTACTTTTTATATAATATATATAATTTTAACTTTAATATATATCTTATCTTATAATATATTTTATAATAACTTTAAGCCTTTTTTTTATAAATATATTCTTATAATAATAAATAATATATATTTAAATATTAATAACCCCTTTAAATATAAAAATAAGCTTATTTATTTTATTATATAATATATATTTTAAATCTAGCTTTAAAAATTATCTTATAATATTAATATATTTAATAATTAATAGGTATATAAAATTTATATTAATATTAAAATAATTAAATAAAAGTAATATTTTAAAAGTCTTATATTAATTATAAGCCTTTAAATAAAAGATCTTTAGCGCTTATTTATTATTTATAAGCTTAAATGCCTATTAAAAGATTAAGAATTAAATTAAATAAGCTTTTAATATTATTAAAGCTATAAGTTATATAAGGGTATTAATTTTATATTAAAGCTTATATTAAGTTATCTTTAATAATAAATATATTTATAAGAAATATAATAAATTATAATAGTTATAATATTAAGATATTAACTTATTTTACTTTTATAAATCCTATACCTTATTAATATAGCTTACTTATCTTTTATTTTTATTAATAATATTAAATATTATATAAAATAAAATAATATAAAAGCCTTAGTTATATTTATATAAGCTATTATACCTTTAAAATAAATTAATCTTTATAAAGTTATTAAGCTTAATATTAATTTATAGCTATTTATTTTCTAAGAATTATATAAAAGCCTACATTAATTTATAATAATAATTACTTATCTTAAGATTTTATAATTATTAACTTAATTAATAAATATATAATTAAATAACTTAGATAAACTTATAATATACTTATTCCCTAAAGTATTATATAATAAGGTCTTAAAAGTATCTTAAATTATAAAGTAAGCTATAAATATTATAATATTATATTCCTTTTATTCCTTTAAGATAAGAATATATAATACTTTATATAATTAAATAATATCCTATTAACTTAATAACTTATTTATTATCTTAAAAGCCCTTCTTTTATTATTTTATATAAGCTATTTTATCCTTCTTAATTATATATTTAATTCTTTCTTTAATATATTAATGTTTTTATAAGTTAAAAATAAATCTTTATATCTTTTATATATTTATTTCATTATAATTATTAAGGCGCTATAACTATTTTTATTAATGCTAATATAATTACCTTTAAGTAAAGATATAAAAAGCTATAATATTTTTAATATTTATAACCTTTACTTTATTTTTTACCTCTTTAAATATAATATCTTATTATTTATAATATTATTATTATTAACTTTAAGTTTAATTATATAAGCTTATAATATTAATTATATCTTAAATAAAAATATATTAATTTAGCTAATATACTTTCTTAATTAAATATATATTATTATAATAATAGCTTATAATTTAATATAAGTTTTTAATTTAATAACCTTTAATATTTTATATTTCTTTAATAGCTATAGCTAATATACCCTAGCTTTAATATTCTTATTTATTTATTACTTATTTATAATATAATTATTTATCTTATTTACTAGCTAATTTAACTATTAATTAATATATTATTATATTATTTATATTATTTATTTATTAAATATTTTTTTTAAAATAATCTTTTTTATTATTAATATTTATAATAAGGTTACTAGATTATCTTTTAGCTTAAAGTTATTAAAATTATTAAAATTATTAAAATTAAGGTTAAAAGAATTATAAAAATTATTAAAGTTAAATAAAGGAAATAACTTATAAGGATTAATTAAAATATTATAGCTATTTAATTTAATAAAAAAGGAAATATATATAGCTTTAAAATCTCTTAATATTATAATATAATCTACGCTAATTTTATATATTATATTAATTAAGTTTATATTATATTATATAATATAAGCTATTAATAAAAAGCTTAAAATATTTAGCTTAAATAAGCTTAAGGTATTATTATTATTAAATATAAATATATTTTTAGTATTAAACTTAATTAGCTTATATTTAAACCTTAATAATAAAGATAAGCCCTTTATATTAAATATAAAAAAAGGTAAAATAAAAGATTATAGCTTTAAGATATTAATATTAATAAGTAAATAATTAAGGCTTATTTAATAATTAATTAAGAGTTATATTATTATATTAATAGCCTTAATTAATATAAAGATATTAAGATTAAAGTTAATTATAATATATTTATTATATATTTATATAATTTAAATTAAATATTAATAAAGATTTAATAATATAAAAGCTTTTAATATTCTTTTATTATAGTCTTATATTAACGCTAAATAAGTTAACCTTATAGCTATTTAATATTATTTTTATTTACCTTATCTTATATATATTAAATAAAAGAAGTTAATAATAATTTAGCTTTAATAAATAATAAAATTATATATTTTAAAGGATAATTAAAATTAAGTATTTATAATATCTTTTAAAAATATAAATTTTAAAGCCTTAAAGGCTAATAAATACTTTCTTATATACCTTATTTAATTAACTTACCTTAATATAGCGCTAAATAACCTTCTTTTTAACTTAAAGCTATTTATCCTTATCTTTATTAAGTAGCTATAAGGGGGCTTATTTTTTAAATATATTATAAAGAAGTAAATCTTATAGAAATAAATAATAAACTTAAGCTTTTATAATTTTTAAATTTATAAAGGAATATATTTAAATTTATTTTATATAATAATAATAATAATATAAGTTAATAATATTTTACCTTATAAGCTATAAACTTAAAGCTTATAATAAAGCTTTAATAATTATAATATATTATTTTAAATCCAGAAAATTTAATTTTATAAATAATTAAAATAATATATATTAATATTTAATAAAAAGTATATTATAAATAAGGGGCTAAAGCTTATTATATTATATATAATAAAGATAATATTAAATTATTAATTTAAAGTATAAAGCTTATATAAATCCTGCTTTAAGCTTACTTAAGTAATTAATTTATATAAAAATATAATTAAATTTTTATTATAAGCTTTAAATTTCTTAATATATAAATCTTATATATTTAATTTTAACTTTATTTAAATATTTAAAATTAATATATTATTTTAAAAATATTAAAATTATAAATAAAATTTAAGGTTATAATAAATAAGTAAATAAAAGGATATATAATCTTAATTTTAATATTAGCTACTAGCTAAGACTATATTATTAACCTATAATTTTATTAAGATTAATAAAAAATAATATATTACTTAAGGTTATTAAGCATAAAGGCCTTAGCGGCTAAGCCTTATATTATAAAGCCTTTTATTAATAAAAACTGCTTACTTTATAATATAGCTTATTAAGTATTAATATTAATATTATTTAAAAATCTAAATAATATCTCTTATATATTTAGCTAATTATATTAAAATTATTAATTCTTAAATTATAATTTTATTAAAATTAATATAAATAATCTTAATTTTATATATCTCTTAAATCTTTTACCCCTTTAAAAAAAAGCTTAAATTAAATAATATTTAATAATTAAATAAATATATTAAGATTATTATATTAAAATTATAAAAAATATAATTAAAAGAATATATATTTTAACTTTAATTAACTCTTATATACTTTAAATTAAAAGGTATATAAATATTATATATATATTTATATTTAACCTTAAGTTCTTATTAAATAATTTAAATAAATTATAATTAATTAATTCTTAATTTATTAAAATAATTATTTTTTTTAAAATAATTATAAATATTATTATATTTATTAAATAACTTTATAATACTTAGTATTTATATAAAGTATTTTTTAAATATATAAATATTTATTATTTTATAATCTTATAAGCATTATATATTAAAAATAAGCCTATTTATTTATAGCTTTTATTATTATTTTTAAATAAAATTAATATTATATCTTAAATAAATATATTAAAAGTTTTATTAAGTTTTATACTTAATACCTTTAAGGTAAAAAGATATATATTTACCTTATTATTAATAATTTAATTATTTTTTATATATATATATATTAATAATTAGCTAATATATTTATTTAAGTAAATATATATTTAAAAGATTAGCTTATTTATATAAGGTAAATAATAGCTAAGATTTATATAATTATTATTATAGTCCTATTTATAAATAATCTTAATATATAATCTTCATTTTATATTATTATACTTTTTATTATTATTTATCTTAATATATCCTTAGCCCTTTCCTTTTATATCCTTTATTATATATAATTATTATTTAATAAATTAGCTTTTATTTTCTTATTTATAAATATAATATTTAATAACCTTTTAATTAAGGCTAAATATAAATATATTAAGCTAGAATTATCTTTATATATTAAAAATAATTTTATCTATTTATATATAATATAAAGCTTATCCCTTCCCTTAATCTTATTACTCTCTTATTAATAATATTAAGTTTAGCTGCTTATTATTATAAAATATAATATAAAGCTTATTATTCTTTAATTTAATTAAAGTTTTTAATATTCTTAATTTATATAATATTTTTATAAATAATAATAATTTATATAAAAATAAATAATATAAAGTTATCTTAAAATTTTTAAATAATTAATAAAATAAGGTTAGCTTTAATATATTCTTAGCTTTATATCTATTTATATTATTTTTAAATAATAAGAGGTATATTTAAATTATAAAAATTAGCTTAATTAAGATATTATATAAGATTAAAAGGATTTTCTTAAAGGGCTAAGATTATAAAAACCTTTAAAGCTAAAAGTTAATAAATATAAAAGAAAATCTTATAAATAACTTTATTAAATTTTATATTAAGGTTATAATTAAATATAATTTAAAGCTTAATATATAAAAAATATTTATTAATAATATTAATAATTATTTAAATATACTTATTAATAATAATATTAAAGTAAAAAAGGAATTAATCTTAATTATATACCTTTTACTTTCCCTTAATAAATTTATTTAATTTATATATATTTTATTATATAAGATGAATTTTAATATTAAAATATTTAATTTTTAAATAATATATTATAAAAATATAAATAATTTATTTTAAATTATATTTAATTTATAATTTATATATATAATATTAAATAATAAAAATAAAGATAAAGTTAATACTTTATATTTAATATTAAAGTTTAATAAATATTTTTATTTATAATTTATTATTAGCCTTATTAAGAATATAATTATTAATAGCTTTTTATAATCTTTTATTAATAAGCTAAATATAAAAAAAGTAGCAGAGGAAAAGTTCTTAATATTTATATTTAAAAATTACTTTTTTATTAAAAAAAAGCTTAATAATAAATAAATTTAAATTTATATAAAATAGCTTATAAATAAAAGGATTATATTTAAATAATAATTTTAAAATAAATTTAATTATATTAGCTTATATAGCTTTTATATTCTTAATATTAAGTTTAAAAAAATAATAATAAGTAGCTTTATAATTATAAAGTACTTTAATAGCCTTATTAATTATAAGGGCTTATTTTTTATTATCTTTAATAATAAAGTAATAATATAAAATCTATTAATAAAATATATCTTTTTCTTTAACTTCTTAATAAAGATTATTTATAAATAATAAAGAAAGCTATTTAATATAAAGCTATAATTTAAGTTTTATATATTTAATATATTTTAAATTAATTTATTTATTTAAATAAAAGATAAATAAAAGGCTATAAATAAATAATTAAAATCGCTTTATATTTATAAATATAAGCTTAATAACTTCTTTTATTATATATTTTATTACTTTAAAATAATCTTAGCTATTTAAAAAAGCATTTTTTTTAATTTTTAATATTAACTTAATTAAGTTATATTAAAAAATAATAAAAGCCTTATTTTTAAAAATCTATTTAGCTTTTATAAGCTAAGTTAATAAATTTAAAAATAAATTAAAATTAAGCTTATAAAGATTATTAAGTTAAAAGGAAAGCTTTTTAAATATATTATTATTAATATTAACTTAAGAAAAGGTAGGAATATTAAGTAAATATTATTCTATTTATATATTATTATTAAAAATAATAATAATAACTTTATAATTTATATTAAAATCTTTTATAATAATTAAATATAATAATAGTGAATTATATTTATTATTAATAGAAAATAAAATAATTAAAACTTAGTTTATCTTTTAATATTTTTTATATTTAAATAAGGCTTTTATAAAAAAATAAATTATTAAATTAAGCTTAATAATTTTATCCTTATCTTTATATTATATTTTAAAGTTTATTAATTAAATCTATTTCTTATAAATATAATTATATATTTTTTATTCTTAAAGAATATATATCTTTATAAGGTATAAGATTTTAGCTTAATATAAATTAACTTTTAAAATTATATTACCTTAGCATTAATATATATATTAAGATTACTTTAAGTTATTTTATATTTTATAATTATTTATTATATTATTATAATTAAATAAGGTATTTAATTTAATATAATAAATATAATTTAGCTTTTATTATAAATATATTATATATTAATTATAAATTCTTTTTATATAATTAGCTATTTTATTAATATTAAATATATTATATTCTTATACCTTATTATATTTTAATATATTCTTATAATATTATATTCTTTTTTATATATATTTTTATTTATATTTAAGCTTTATATTCTTTTAATATTATAATATCCCTTTATATTATTATTATAATATAATATTTATTATAATAATTTTAAATATTATTAGCTTATTTAATAATTTTATTACTTTATAACCCTTTTTTCCCTTTTATATAAATAATTTTAAAAGATCTTTATTTTAATTTTTTAAATTATTTTTAATTATTAAATAATTAATATAATTTCTTAATAATTTTAAATAATCTTTATATAATAAAATTATTTATAAAGATAAATTAAAAAAGATAAATAAGTTTCCTTATATATATTTATTAATTATAACTTTTTCTTTTATTTAATAATAATTTTTAATTATTTATATATTATTTTATAAGGAAGCTATAATTTCTAAATTAATTAAGTTATAATAAATTTATAATAAGGATTAATAATTAAAGGGAGGGCTATAATATTTCTTTATTATAGCTTTAAATTATTATTATCTTTTCCTTATATTTAAAATATTTATATTAAGCTTATATATTAGCTTAATATTAATATTTATTTATAATAATTAATAATATAAGCTTTAATATTTTTAATATTATTTTTATTTTAATAATAATTTAAACTTTATATTATTAATATTATTATATTATTTTTATAAATATTAATTAATATATATCTTTATTTTTTATAAAGTTTATAATAATTTATAAATTATATAATATTACTTTTTTAAATTAACTTTTAAGGTAATAAAATATATAAATATTTATATATTATAAGTATCTTAAGTAGATATTTTTACTTTTTATTTATATTATTTTTTAATTAAGATATATTTAAATTTAAATAATCTTTTATTTAAATATAATATTTTATAAAGTAAAGATTATTATTTATTTTTTAGCTTATAAAATAATTAAATTTAATAAATATAAGTTTATTACCTTAAATAATATTTTAAATTTTAACTTCTTTTTTTTTTTTTTTTTTTAATATTATTATTTTTATTAAAGTAATTTTATTATAATTTTAATTATCTTAATAAGCTTAATTATTCTTTAAATTAAATTAAAAAGTAAATTTATTTTTAAATTTTAAAACTTTTTTAATAATATTTATAAATATTATAACTTTTATATTAAGTATTATATTAATTAATATATAATTAAAAATTATTAAATTCTTATAAATCTAAATTTATATTTCTTTTTAAAAATAATAAAGATTATTCTTAATAATAGCTTTATAACCTTTTAGCTTTTATTTTATATAAATATAATTCTTATAATTTATATTTAAAAAGGCTTATATAATAAATTATTAAATTTATTTATAATAATTAAAAATATAAATTTAATTAATTTAGCTAAATTCTTTAAAATAATCTTAATATAAAAGCTAAATAAAAATTAAATTTTAATTTAATTTATATAAATATATTTATTTATTATATCTTTTCTTTATTTAATAATACTTTTTAATTTAAATATAATAAAAATATAATATAAATAAATATTAAATTTTAAAAGTTTTATTATTTAATTATAAGTTTTAAGCTCTTTTATTAAAGCTATTATAATATAATAAGGCTATTTATTATATATATAAATTATTAATAAATAAATATAAATATATAATTTATTATAATAAGCTTTATTAATATTTAAGCTATTTTATTATATATAAAGCTTATTTTATTTTTAAAATATAATTTTATATAATATATATAAAGCAAGATAAAAACTAAAATAAAGATTATTTTAATTATAATAAATTATTATAATTATTAATATTTAATGCTAAACTTAAGATATTTAATATTAAAAAGAAATATTAAAAATATATAAAAAATTATTATTAAAAGGTTTAAAGATTATAAAGAATAAAGTAAGATTTATAATTAAATTTAAAGAATATAAAATAAAAGAAATAAAAAAGGTTTAAAGCTTATTTAATAAAGAAAAAGGTAGAAATTATTAAAATATACTTATTATTAAGCTTATTTATATAAGTATAAGGGTTATTTTTAGGATATAAATATTATATATTTAGTTATAATATTAAGAAGAAAGTAATAGCTAAAGGTATATAATATTTAGATAAGCTTTTATCTTCCTTTGGTAGTCTTTAATCTATCTAAAGAAAATAGGAAAATGAAAAATATTTTACTAAAAAGCATAACGCAGGAAATCTGTCGATATCTTCCGCTCGAGGGTGACCCAGACTTGGCAGGCATAGGCGTAAGTTCTGATACACAATTCTCTGGTGATCTCTAGAGCGAAGTCTCCGAATTCTTTTTCTTTTTACAAAAAAAAAAGAAAAGAGAGGAAGAGTTACTGATTTTCAAGGCCAGATGATGGCCTCTTACTATTTGATAGCATTTTTGACCACGATCTATACCACTGTGATCATTATGAACTCTACTACGGGCTTGAGGACATGCAAGCATTGGACAAAGTTCCACGGCTGGTTTGAGCAAACGCTGAACACATATCTTGATGCCTCGCTGTTGTTCTCTGCGTCCATGCTGTTGGCCTCCATTTACCGCTTCTCTTCGGCTGCTCGAGACCCCGAGAACGGCGACAACACTTTCATTTACTCTCTGGTCAACGCGGTGACAGTATCAATGTTCTCGGTATTCCCACCACTCATACTGCAACTCACGGCGCGAAGACTCCGACGCCGGGGCATACGGTCAATATTGTGGTTCCTAGTCATTGCATTCGTCATCACAATGACCATTTTTTACTACAGATGGCGTGGGCCTGATGGTATCTCCGGGTTCTTCGATAATGACGCGTATCTAGGTACTCAGGCCAGTCGTCATGTCCAACAAATTATGTGGCTGACCTTTTGCGATTTGACAAGTCATCGACTGGTCAAGGCTCTAGACTATTCCATCATTAGCGCCCAGGTTCTGCTTGGCATCAATCTGCCAGGTTGGATATATCTTGTGTACACCATCAGAGAAGCCGAGCAGGAGTCCTCCGATACTCTTCAGGGCCATAGTGACGACAATATGCATCATCACGCGCCTCACGTGTGGGAGAGGTACGGGGCCAGGGCACGGGCGCTGAACATTGTCCTATGCTGTGCGATGATGTGGCTGCTTCTGGGCACTTTCACCGCAATCGCTGTGCGTCTTGCTGATGCCATGGGGCCATGGGGAAAGGACCGGCGGTGGAGTATCGGCCAGGTGCTGGCACTGGCGACATTTGCGCCGTTGATTATTGATATAGTAGCCATTGCGCTCGGTAAGTGGGCTTCTCGTTCAAGTGGCTGCCACGGCTGCGTCTTTGTCAGGACCAGTTTCGCTCTTACATTTACTAATCGCTGGCGAAAATAGAGGAACCGAGAACCGCACTGGAGGGAAAGCTTCCGAGGAGCTTCAGGGTTGTTGAAGTGCGAGGACCAGCGGAAGCAACGAGTTCAAAGGTTTCGAGGCGCTTTGCCTTCAACAAGAGCCTCGGACCGGGAGAATATGAGATGATTGATGATGAGTCAAGGACGCCGAGGAGTTGATGGGTGACTACAGCCTTAGATGGCCTGGCTTCCGCCACAAACTACGGTGAAGAGAATGTCGTCCATTAATTGATTAGATGACAGAAAATGATGGTTGGCTTTACCAAGGTAGAACGGCATGTAGCCTCAGAGACGCGAAACTCATGATGGACATCGACAGCAGATAGATATGCTTTCCAATGTCTGAGCGGTGGGGACACACTGACCGGTGTGGTCCGAATGTCACAGAGAATAACTTAAGTAGATGCTCCGGTTACAGGGATGCGGCCTCCGCTGCAACCCGTCGGGATCTACGGTGGACAGTCACCGGGCCTCACTGCTTACCTGCGACGAAGGCCGTTGCCACGGGTATCTTACTCAGTACTGTGTCTCCATGAGGGATTTCCAGACGAACGAGAGTTGCGCCGCATTACCCACCAAAAATGAGAGCGCGGCCAGGTTTAGCCGGCCCCAGAAGGCATCCTACCTCACTGGACCCCAACGGGAAGGTGAGGAAGCTTGATGCGGTTCATCCCATCACAGCACAGCTGATGATCGGCAAAACAAGCTCTGCGGAATCCCGGCATCCCGGCCTGATGCAACCTATAACATGCGCGCCTGCGGGGCTCAGCTTACGGTGCAGCATCCAAGTCGTCATTCGCGGAGATGATGTGATTTTTGTACGGGTTCCTTGCAGGCAACCGTGTATAAAGTGCAGCCAAGCCCGGGATGATGAGAATGCGTACTGCTCGGTTCCTGAACCGAAATCTTCGGTGACTGTATCCAGCTGCGAGAGACGACATCATCACCATGCGTTCGATTGTGTCTGTCCTTGCCTTGAGTTCCCTGGCCTTCGCTGGACCAGGGCCTCTTCATCGACCGCAGCCTGCAGGCCTCAGCACGCGCCAGTCCAACGCGTACCCTCCTAATACCATTGATCAGCCGATAGACCATTTCCCCAGTGATCCCCGGTGAGTAAGCCAAGAGCGATCTCGATATCATAGCAACACTGACCACATCAAGGTATGCTCCACACACAAACGCCACCTTCAAGCAGCATTACTATTTCGATGCGAGCTACTACAAGCCCGGTGGCCCGGTGTATCTGTATATTGGGGGAGAGACTGACGCGAGGAACCGCTTTTCAAACCTCAAGACAGGGATTATCAAGATCCTGATGAATGCTACGGGTGGTCTGGGCGTGATCATAGAAAACCGCTACTACGGACAGAGCGTTCCCTTCGATAACCTCACCACCGACAACCTGGCGTACCTGACCAACGAGCAGACTATCGCGGACTTTGCGTACTTCGCACAGCACGCGACATTCCCCGGGGTGAATGTCTCCCTGACAGCGCCGGCCACTCCCTGGATCATGTACGGCGGGAGTCTTGCCGGTGCCCAGACGTCTTTCACCGTCAAGACATACCCGGATCTCATATACGGCGGTATTGCGGCCAGCGGTGTTATTCGAGCTGCTGTGGAATATCCTGAGTGGTATAACCCGATCCAGAAGTTCGGCCCAAGTGATTGTGTCCAGAGCATCAATGACATCGTGGACAAGTTTGATGCTCTGGTCGAGGACGGGAACACCGAAGCTATCCAAGAACTGAAGTCAATCTTCGGCCTGGAGTCACTGACAGACAACCGGGACTTCGCAAAGACCATTGCATACCCTGTTGGGTCGCCGTAAGTGCAACCCCCTCCGTCCACCCCCCGACTTTTGTGCTTGAGGATGTTCCAGAATGTATCACTTTGAATTAACAAACCCTAGGTTCGACTATCCAACTGCCACGTGGCAGGAGTTATCCTGGATCAATCAGAAGACGCAGTTCTGGTCATTCTGTGGGAATGTCACCAATCTTGATGCACCGGAGGAGGCGACAGCCGTGGACGAGCAGTTGGCGAAGTACACCGACGGCGAGCCGTGGGAGAACCTGGGTAATTACGCCAAATACATAAAGGACGTAATCTTGCCAACCTGTCCAGGAGGAGACTATTCCAGCGGAGAATGCTTTGGTCAGGGAAATGGTAGGCACTATTTGCCTTGATCCGCTCCGACCACGTGACCCGTCGCTAACACACATGACAGCAACCTTCTGGACAGAGCAAGTTGACGACGGTACGCGTGCCTACCTTTATACAACCTGCATAGAGGGAGGTCTGTACCAAACTGCCCGAAAGGAGGGCAAATCCCTCCTCTCCAAGGTGATGGACGCCAACTACACCCAAGAGCAGTGCACGTTGGCTTTCCCGCCAGGGGAATACAACACAATCCCATCATCTCCGGACATCGACAGGTGGAACGCATACGGCGCACTGGACTTCCAGGCAGACAGGCTGGCATTTATCGACGGAAACCATGACCCGTGGCTGGACGGGTGCTACCACTCCAACCTGGGGCCGCAGAGGTACAGCTCGGACCTCCACCCGGCGTACCTGATCGTGGACGGTGGGCACCACTGGGACAGCAACGGGATATTGGATATTGAAAGTGAGCCGCAGTTCATCCGCGAGGCGCACAACTGGCAGATCCGCACTGTGAGGAAGTGGCTGAGGAAGTTCCCCGAGTGGAGCCCGGCTACCAATGGCACAAAGTGTGTGTAAATTGCGGTCCTGAATTGTAATCGACATGATGAAAATACCGAGGTATAACACGCAAGTCGTATCGGCTGAATAGACGAGCACGAAGAAGAGTATTTGACCACATCGTAAATAATGTGATTTCTAATCTATATGTTTAAGCCCTTTTTAGGGCCTGCTAAGTCAGAGATGGCGCTCTAAGTATCTCCAGAGATACTTAATTCCAAGGTTGTCGGACAGGGCACTGTTAGTGTAGAGGTGTACTTGCATTCATCCACTGCAAGCAGACCTAGTAGATACCCTGAAGTTGGGTTTCTATCATATTAGTCACAGAAGCCTCGTGTATATGCGCTGACGGAAACGGTGGGTACTTGCTACAGCTCTCCACCTCCGCGCCCTTGCCAGCCGCATACCACGACGATCAAGCGAATGCGAACGGTCGAATTGGGGGGACTCGCTCGGTGCCGGTCCTGTCAGCTCTACCAGAGCTACTTCGTCTAGAAATGCCGTGTCTTGACATCGAAAGGTCGGTGTCACTTTCAACCTAACGTGCTGTATTTCTGACGAGCCCTCTGATGAATCATGAGATTGAGGTCACTATTTACAAAGTTGCATTTTCCATGGAAGCGTATGAGTATCCTTCAATGTTTCATTCCTCCTACGAATATTAATCAACATCCTGTCTGAAAAGAAATTTAAACCGAGGAATATGTGCCTAGGTATACAGACATGTACACTGCCACACAGCAACAATATCCACGCGCGTAGTGAAGTGCACAATTCAAACTCGCAAAACGCAAACATTATCATACAACAACGCGTGGCCCACGCGAGTCCTTTTTAACACGAAGCTTTCTCAAAACCTCAGATGTCCTGCTGTGGCCTTTCTCCTTCATAGCTCTCTCAGGATACTGGGCATAAGACTTGCACCACTTATCCCACGACTTGGCAGCCTTGGTCAGGACCTTGTCCATGTCTTCCTTGACCTGTCTTGTCTGCCACTAAATTGCAAGGTGTTAGTGTCCCGCAGACTCCAAGTGTACAAATTGCGGAAAGAAAAGACCACTCACGTTCTCGTCATCCCAGTCTCCAGCATGCTCCACCCCAGGGGCTCTACCACGCCGATCAGGCCACCAGCCAATGCTGGCCAGAACATCAGTCTTTGTCGGCGGGACCCCGGGGCTCCCGAATGCCTTTGGATTCCTCTGGTGGCATATTTCCTGGAAGTAGGACGCCATTGTGTCCATCGCATCGTCGGGGACCATTCGGACTTTGAGTGTCCTCTTGCCGTCCTTCTTCTCGCCCTCCCCGGCAGCCCGCTTCAAGTCCTCCTCGTCCTCATCATCATCCAGGATCTCCTCGAAATGCACCTGCCGGCTGTCTCTCCGGCTGTCTCTCCGACTCGGTTCGCCCGCATCGGGGCGCTCAGCCTGAATGCCCGCGGAGTAGATATCATCCTCAGACACTGGGCTGAACCCCCTGTCAGACCGACTCTGTCCTCCCTGGATCCCTTCCCCATTCTCATCCACAACTGGCTCCCTCTCCATCCGCCGAGTCACGCTCCTCGCAGTGAGATACCCGGAGATACTAGCATACATCCACACCCCGTCAATCTCGGCCAGCCCGCCGAAAGGCCACACCACGGCAGCGAGGGTATCAATAACCAGCGACGGCGGGAAGAGCAGCGTGCTGATGACACTATCCCTCGCGGCCCGCCGCTGCGTCCGCGCCAGCTGCGCCCCGACCTCGGCGTGCACCTCGCGGGCGGTGTAGTCCGCCAGCACCGAGGCCGGGTGGACCAGCACGAGCTCTGTGACGCGCTTCCGGGGGACGCGGTTCAGGAACGTGATGTCCGAGCTCTTGATGGCCGCTACGGCGCGGTCGCAGCCCCGCAGCGCCTTGTAGTGCAGCCCGCGCAGGGAGAGGGTCTTGCCGTCGTACGTCTTGGCCTTTTTGACTTCTTGTTGGACCAGCCGCTTTGCCTTGTGGCGCTTGCCCTCCTTGGCGCCCGAGCCTGCCACCGTCTCGGGCTTGAGGAGGTGCGGTGCCGGTGGGGTGTAGATCATGTACCGCTGGGGGACGTTGAGGGTCTGGCCTTGTGAGGAGGGTGGAGGAAGCGGTATCAGGTAGGCTATCAATCTCTCCGGGTCCCGGGAGTAGCCCACTGTCGTGACGGGGATGTCACCCGTCGTCAGCCGGCGGCGCGGCGGGAGAAGCACGAGCTCGTCGATGCGATCTGGCGAGCGGGAGTGGGGCTCGTCGTGACCGGTGGGTGGCCTCGGTGGGAGATCGGGGCCCTGCTCGGAGTCAGGGGAGTATCGCTCAGATGAACGCGGTGAGGCATGCGGCCATGCTGAGGGGTCGTCGTAGGGGCGCGCCGGGAGAGGGGGCGGCTCTGGACTGGCTGGACGTCCTGGTGAATATGAGTATGAGCCTGGGTAGCTCGTCTCGCCGGTGGTGTGGTATGCGGCGTGTGATGCGGGCGCGTAGTAGCGACTGTCCGGGACCCAAGGGATGTCATCGTGACCGTTTTCGAGGCCATAATACGCGTCCTGGTCCCCAGTTTCAAGATACGGATTGCGGGATGAGAATTTCGATCGTGAACTCTCCCCAGTATTAGAGCCCTCCATGTATTCGGCTTGTTGGAATGTCATTGTGAGCGAGGGCTGAATGACTTCGGTTGGGTTTGTCTCTATCGCCAGACTCGGGCACAGCGACTGTTTAATCTGACAATATTCACAAAACTTCAACTTTGCACGTCATGAACAGATTGAATAAAGACGTCAGGAGATCAAGCAGAACAGCCAACCAAAATCCCCGGAGCTTGTTTCACGCGTGGGCGTGGGCGGCATAACACACATGACGTGGCGGTTGAGTTGAGCCTGGTCCTTCCCGGTCAAAGCCACTAGATCCTCAGGGCGAGACTCGGCTCGCGAGGCTTACAAGCTTCTCCTGTGTAAAAGTCATGCACAACTCCATCACTACGTCAGAGAACCGTTCAAGTGTTGACATTAACCTCGAGAAACTCTGTTGGAGCCTTGCCCCTGCCCATTTCGTCACACGTTGAATCAACGGTTTGGCATTGTCTTGTGTAAATAGTTTTCGCGCTTGTAACACAAGTCCCAAAGAAAAAACAAACTAAGCTTGGCATCAAATTCAGGATCCATTTTGAGGCTTTTGAATGCAGCCAGAATGCCAACCCTCAGGGCATGCGATATCATTAGCCCTTTGCCGAAAGATTGGTTCAACTCCAAATAATATCACGCGTTGTAAAGGTGTGGATGTCGGACTTTTCAACTCGCTTTCATGGATATATGGGTCTGCGATTTCTAATTCTCCTATCGCACGAGGATCCTTCCCGCGCTAGGCAACCGCCAACTTTCTAGGTGCAGGGATACCGGGGATAGTGCAATTCACGGTTGACACTAGACTGTTCAACTCGCAACCCAGAGTCCCTGTCGGAGCCGCGATATACACAGAAGCCGGAGGCATCGGACAATTACTAATGAAAGTAGCAATGCGTCCTCTGTGGTATTTCTTCTTTCAGCAAAGACTCGAGGTTTGTAATGGCATCCGAGGAGGCACCGTCATAACAATCACCCCAGACTACAGCTTAAACAATCCCATTATACATACAAACCCTCTGAGTAAGCACTACTTGAGGCCATCGCCATAGTTCAGAATCTTTTATCATCCCAAGTGCTTTAGAGCACATGGCCAAGTAGAGCTATCCGCCATTCTGTTAGCTTGGTAAGCCCGCGGCGCGGAATCCTTCAACCACAAGCGGATTAGTGCCCGCCGCTCTACAACGACCGACAATCATGAGCGGACCAACAATTGAAATGTACGAGCACCAACTGGCTCCCAGAGGACCTCATCCTGCGGAGATGGTCTGTTGACATATAAGGAGGCTGTCTGGGGCAGCTTCAACGCTTCAAAGCTATTCGGCCCCATCTTCATCAAGCCGACTCTCAATCAGTTCAATTCCAAAATCAAGCCGAAAGGAGAATTAAATCCCTGAACAAAGAAAATGGCGTCCAGGACCTCCTTCATCATCGTGCCAGGCTCATTCGCCACCGCACCACTCTACGACAGTCTCGTTGCCGCCCTCCGAGACCAGGGCCACGAGGCGCGGGCCATAGATCTCCCCTCGGCCAACGACGGATCCGTCCTGCCCGCACCAACGGGTGAGGACGACGCCAAGCACATCCGGGAGGCAGTACTATCCACCCTCGACAGCGAGACGGGCCCCTCCGACGTGGTGGTGATGCTCCACTCATACAGTGGAGTTCCCGGGTCCTCAGCGCTGAAGGGTCTCAGCAGGGCCGACCGGTCAGCACAAGGCAAGAACACGGCGGTCGTCGGCGTGTTGTACCTCGCATCGTTCGTGCTGCCACTGGGGGAGTCGAACCGCCGCTGGCTGAGCGCCCAGGATGCCATGCCCGAGCCTTTCAAGTCGGGCGTGCCGGGTGGCTATCTCCCGCCCATCGACCCGTCTTTCGCCGCCTTCATCTTCAATGACATTAAGTCCGAGGAGTTGCAAGCAAAGTACCTCGCGCAGATGACGCGGCACAGCTCAGATAGCTACGACGGCGTGGTTTCTTATGAGGCGTGGAAGGAGATTCCCAGTGTGACGATTATCCCAGAGAACGACGTGATCGTGCCGACGCAGCTGCAGGAATTGATGTATGAGCAGTCGCTGGCGGCTGGTGGGAAGGTGCGAAGAGTGTTTGTTGAAGGCGCGGGCCATTGTGTTAATGTCAGCCGGCCGGAGCTCGTGGCTGAGGAGCTCGTCAAGTTGGCTGCTGGGAGCGAGTAACTTGTGGTCGCGGCGCTTGAGAAAGACATGAAGATCAGCTCTCGGGTGAAAGTGTAACGTAGATTCGTTCGTAGCTACACATTCTATGTTTACTCTGACTAGATCACTGGACGCTTTGACGTGTGCTGTCCACCTAAAGCCAATGGCCTTCGGAATAGTGCCCAGCCCTTCTTGTGACATGCTGGGAGCTAGCCTGGTCTGATTCTGTGCCAATGCTCAGGCTTCGAACAAGCCTGTGTGCTCTCATATGTTTTCATGATGCTTTCTGTCAACGCGTCGTTCAGTGGAGACACCTCGTTGATAATTTCCTCTATGGCCTCGTCCAATTGTTCCTCCTGCAACTAAAATAATTCATGCTCTTGTATCCGCAAATAATCCCAAGGAAGTAGTTGAACATTGGTGGATTGCGACACAGTGGCACCTTCAAGGAGTTAACCAGTTTTGGTTCGTAGTAAGGAGGTGAGATATCCACTTGTTTATGGCTGAAAACAAAGTAGGTTTCCTCCACCACAATATATTGTAGGAAGTGGCACTAGTATTGCTCTCCAAGAGTCCATTAGAACTCTATGTATGCCTATTTAACATTTGACAGAATATGCCCCTGTGTTCTGAAGGAATGCCATTGAAATTCTAGCCGATATTCATGAGAACGTGCAAGTATGCCCCATGCGGCCAGATTTCCATGCGAAGGCGGTCATGCCTGACTCGCAGTGAGGCTTGTTCCTCAGCTGTGGGGAAGGTTGGTAGTCCACGAAAACAGAAGAACGCTCATCTTGGCACTGCGGCATTGGTAGGATGGGACAAGACAGGGGCTTGGCCCGCGGACTCAGTAGCAGGATGAGAATTAGCTGCAAAGTACCGTGCGGTCATAGTATCAGCTCAAGCTCTTGTGAAAAGAAAGAACACAATCAGGAAAACTACTAGCTTGTCGGACAACCCGTTGATGCCCCTTTTCACTAATGATTTTGAGCCGCAATAGGCCAAACTTTATCTACCTAAGGCCTGGTTCACAGGCCACGTCAACAGTGACGAATGAAGCTTATTTGCCCTTTGAACCCCCGTAGGCAATTTTCGCCTGCAGTCAAAGGGCTTGCCTTTAGCCATGCGGGATCGGCCGAAATATCGGTCCAGAACTTCCAATGTCCGTTCTTGTTGACAGATCTGTAGCTAAGTCCGACGTCGTACCCTAGGCCCCCACAATTTTAACTATTGAATCATCTCACAACATTGCTCTACACAATGCCTTCGTAGTTTGATACGAGAATCTCAGCAATGACCGAGAGTTTGCGCAGAGAATCGGGAAGGAGTTCGGGGACAGCCGTCATTTGAGAAGGATTCATACTAGTATAATATCTGGTATCGCGCACTGAAAGAACATAAATCGTTGCCTCTTCTCGTGACTATCAACAGTCTCTGGGTACCCTCACTTTCACCATTTTCAATTTCGCTGCAAGGCCGATCGCTCGTTTATCATCTGCATCCATTCATTTCTACGCTCTTCATTTATCTGGTCATTTATGCGAAACCGTTGTTGGAAGGAAAACAGCAATGGTCAAGTTCAACCAGTTTCTAGTGGCAGCTGTCTTCGGGCTATTCGAAGTAACTTCAGCTCTGCCGCAGTCCAACCCGTTTTCACTTCCGAAGCGCGAGACCACCTCTTGCACCGACCCAATTCAACGCAAACCGTGGTCACGACTCACTTCCGAAGAGCAGTCAGGCTATTTGAATGCCACCCTCTGTCTTATGAGCCTTCCTGCCACGCTCGGCATCGACGCTAGGGCGGAGAGCCGGTGGGACGAGCTCCAGTGGGCCCACATCCTGCAAACCAACTGGATGCACAGCAATGGGCATTTCCTTCCCTGGCACCGCTACTATGTGACTGTCCACGCCCATATGCTGCGCGACGAGTGTGGATATACCGGATCGATACCCTACTGGGATGAACCCGCGGACGCAACGCTTACACACCTGAATGAGAGCGTCATGTTTCAGCCTGATTCTTTCGGAGGCGATGGCGAGCTGTTGGACGGGGACACAGCTACCATTGATAAATGTGTCCGCGATGGGCCCTTTGTCAACCAGACCCTACGCTTGTGGTACGACACCTCCAATACAACCGAATACTGCATCTACCGTAACCTGTCAGACACGGCACTGGCCAGCGGCACGACCCAGGCTGATGTCGACGCGTGCATGACCTACGAGAACTACACTACGGCCTGGACGTGCTTCGCTGGAACAATACATGGACAGGGTCACACTGCCGTTCGAGGAGTAATGGGCCACGTTGCCAACGCTCCCGGTGACCCAATGTTCTTTCTGCACCACACTTGGTTGGATGCCATGTGGTGGAAGTGGCAGTCGCTGAATCTGACTTCACGGCTGACAGATATGGGTGGGCCAGTGATGCCATCGGCCTCTTTTCTCTCGAGAAATACAGCGATGCCCACCCCGGGCGCAGAGTATCTGGATTATGATGGCGATGACGGGAATGTCACCACGCTGAATCACGTGCTATGGATGGTGGGCAATGCGGAAAATGTCACAGTCGCAGAGGTCATGGACGTGAGGGGAGATGTCGTTTGTGCCGAGTACGTGTACTAAGGAGGACATTACCGTGGAGCCTAATCGTCTGCCTCTTCCTTGTTCTACAACACTAGCTCCCATCATATTGAGTGTGCGCCATAGGCGAGTAATTAGTAATCATTAATCGGCCGACATTCGATTGTATGTGCAACTCAGCCGCGCGTGACGTTTCGGGGGCTGTAACAAATAAGTTGGAGGACGTTATTACCTAGTTACACAATGCCACACGTCACAGGTTCGTCTTTTATGAACCACATCCACCATGGCATGTCTGCACTGTAGAAATGCGTGCTCCTACAACAAGTGTGTGAATAAATACGGCCAGGCCGACACCTGTAGAGCATAATATTTTACACCTCTCGTTCGTTCTATGCCATCTCTTTTAGTCCTATCTAACTTGGTAGCAATGATGTTAATTAGCCTCCACGTTTATCCCGAATTCCTCAATGACGCTCCGTGGCTCTGTGTACTCCCCAACCCCTACAAAGGGCATCTCCAGTCCAAAGGCCGTTGGTCCTCCCACCGGCATGCCCTTGTCCGTCTTCCACAAAGGATGCGCAGGCAATCCGATGACATTGACGCGCAAGCCATACCGCAGATCCTGGGAACCGATCGCCTCGCCGTCTTGGCCGAGGATGGAGATAAGATCTGGTACGGTGCAAATGACCTTCTGATCCTTTTCCGATCCCTCAGAGTCGGTCAGAGCGGCGTAGAGATACTCATTCTGGAAGGGTATGAGCAGATGGCGGTCGCCGTGGGAGGACTGTTGAGCCTCGCTGTCGCGGTCTTCGTCTGCAAGAGGGGCCAATAGAACGCTGCCCATCGTGTAGCCCCCGCCGACGTAGCGTCTCACGTCGACGATCTTGCCGGTGAAGAGGAGCTTGCCAGCACACACATCAAACTAAGTAGAGAATGGTTAGATAAGACAACAAAAAGAGTACATTATGAGACTCACGATTGCGTCAATGTAATCAGACTTCCTCCTTCGAGCCATGTGAACTGCTCGCCCGAGGTACCACGCCTGTGACAGTGTATTCGGGACGCCGTGAGACTTGATAGCAGACCCAGGCAGCGGTCTGGCACAGACGGCGCATCCGAGGCCCAGCTCAATTGCTGCAGTGCGCAGAAACCGCTCTAGACGTAGAGGGGTGTCCGCATTCTGTGTCTCAGGTTAGCAAGGAACGAGGATTCATTCGAGAAACAAAATTACCATCACAACAGAGACGTTGCCTCTTGCGTCGGAGAGAGCGCAGGGAGTCAAGGGGTGACCGTACACACTCAGAGTGGCTGGTTGCATAGACGTGTCAGTTCTGACTTCTTCAATGGAGTGTGATCACTGGACTAGGGCCTTTTACCTTGGTACATCGTGGGGTATGCTCTTCCCATGGCATCGCCATCTACGACTGGTATGTCGTAGTGGACGCCCGTTGGAAAGATGCTCAGGCCATTTCCGCCGCCGCTAATCTCGGTCAGTCTATGCACACGCAAATTAAAGAACAGAGGCTTACATCTCATCGATAAAAATGCCGTCAAGGGACTTGATTCCCAGGATTTTGGTGACCGCGTCAATTCCATTTGGGATCTCTGTACCGCCAGCAATTCTTTCGTTGATGACGCTCGGTGTGCCGTACCAAGATCCGAAGCAGACCATGTCGTCGTCTCCCAGAGCCTTTGGAGAGATTATTCGCATCTTGCCCACCTCACTAGTCCTCAAGGCCTGCAGACTCTTGAGATACTCGTGATGCGTCGGTCCTCCACCTCCAGTGCCAAGGACACCGCATCCAGTAGAGATCAGCTCGAGGTCCACCTCCGACACGTACCAAATGCCATTTCTCACGGTCGGTCTGTACGACTCCAGGTCAACCTGCAGTGAGGGTTTGGTAGTGGGCTCAAGGGCATCGAAGACACTCTCCTTCACCCCCTCGCTCTCCTGCTCCTCCTCCACCAAAGTGCGGTTGCTCTCTTGCGGGAAGATAGGGCTTTCCGGCACGCAAAGCTTGCCAACCGCTCTGACTTGGATCCTCATGGCCCCATTATCGACGTACTGAAGCGGCATCTTGTTGACCTCGACAATCCGCACATCATCTGGTGCTGCGCCCTTCTGGATAGCAATATCGATTGCCTTCTGGCAAGTCGCTGAAACAACGGCCTTCTCATCCCTGCCCTCCAGAATCTCGATCACATCCACCTCCCCAGAGACCTTTCCAATAGCCGCGCCAACAGCATTGGCAGCGCCTTGGTGGATCGGCTGGATGCACCTTTCGACGCCGTCCAGATCGTCCGTAACTAGAAGCGCTCCGCCGCCCACTAGAAGGACGTAAACGGGGGCGGAAGATACTTTCATCTGGTCGATGACACCCTCCAACATTTTCTTGATCCTATGCCGCGCCTTCTCGACCGTCGCCGTTGGTATGCCCTTGACCAGGCCGGCGTCCCCAAGCTGGGCCTTACCAGAAGCCACCACAATGTCAGTTGCAGTCAGCGTTGAGCCGCCAAAGATTTGAGCTTGCTCCGTGAGGAAGTGGCCGACTGAACCAGGACCAACAGTGACGTCTCCCGACTCAGATTGAACATCGACCTTGCTGCCACCGCCAAGACCGATGGAAACGACTTCGGGCATGGAAAAGGCCGTCCTCACACCACCGACCTCGACAAAACCTGGAGCCTGCCTCGGGAAACCAGACGGAAGTAAAGCGCAGACGTCTGTTGTTGTGCCGCCAATATCGACCACCAAGACTTGGGGCTCAACCGTCTCGTCACCAGCGATATCGGCAGGATCTGTGATGACAGTCTTGACCTTGTCCAAGCCTGCAAGAAATGCAGCACCGGTCATGCTATTTGTGGGACCGCTCGCAAAAGTCTTGATAGGGTACTCCGCCGCCGTATCGGCATCGATGAGCGTGCCGTCGTTTTGTGAGAGGTATAGCGGGCATGCAAGCCTCAGACGAGTCATAGCCCGCTTGAAGCCACGCGTCACCTTCTGTGCCGTCTTGAGGATGGCTGCGTTGAGGATCGTGGCATTCTCGCGCTCGAGGAGGCCCGGTGGACCAATGTCATGAGAGCAGACGACATCCAGCCCTGGTGCTTCCTCCAGGATGATTCTCTTGCAGGTCTCTTCGTGCACACCGGCATGATCCAGGGGCGCGAAAATACCAACAAGGGCGATTGCCTTCACGCCAGCGGCCACAATCTCCCGCACAGCATCCCTGATTTGTTGATGATCTAGGGGGGCGACCTCTCGCCCATCAATTTCCAACCCGCCGTCAAGGTAATATGCACCTCCATCCAGGATCCTCCGCAGGCCAGACGGGAAGTCGGAGAAGGGCGGGATCTGACGCGTGAAAGGGCCGCATAGACGGATAACAGCGACACGGCTCAGTCTGCGGGTATCAGCCTCGACTAGGGCATTGATGAAGTGCGTTGTGCCGATTGTGACGCTGAGGACTTTCTTCTGGTCGATAGCAGAGGCCGTTAGAACTTCACGGATGGCTGCCTCGATGCCACTGGTTATGTCTTCTGTTGTCGATGCTTTGTGAGAGGCCAGAACTCCGCGGCTTGGGGTGTCTGGGGCGGTTATGTCGAGGAGGGCGGCATCGGTGTTTGTGCCGCCGACGTCAACGCCAATGCGATAAAGCGACATGGTGGTGATCGATTCTTGCCGATGTCTGGCAAATACGATGTGTTTCTGTTGTAGTTTCCGTTCAGAAAGCCCAGGCCTTTTCTATCCCTTATGGCTATGGCGCAATTTCTAAATTGGCCGGCAGCTTGACCAAGAGCTATGAAGTCGATCCAAGCAAGCATCAATAATATCATGCAAGGCCCGTAGAGATTAGATCGGGGGAGTCTTAGCGTCGCATTTCCGTCGTGTAAGTGAGGCTTGGGTTGCAACGTCCTCATTGGTCAGCCATCTTCCCCGGCCCCATATGTCGTGGAGTTGCCCGAGAAGTTGCCCGATCTTAGTCTCCGGCGATCGGCAAACTTGGCCCTGGTCCAAGCCATTGCTTACGGTCAACCGCCATTGACAAATCTGCAATGATAAGTATTCCCCTTAGTTACTTGGTTGAGGCGATTCAATGCCGAGATAACGATGCCAGACTATGTGATTTATATGGCCCCGACGCTGCACTTACGGATCCAACTTGAATTGTTCATCCAACCGATTTGTTCTTTTTACGTCAACCACAATGGGGCTCCTGCAGCGAGTGGAACTTCCCTATGTTTCCAGATGGATCGTGTGTTTTCCGACCCGCCCCCGCATTTCCACTCGGTGGCACCACCACTCGGATGCTGGTTCTTATTACTGACAACGAGGTAGAACGACGACATCCGACCCATTGAGTCAACGAGGCGAACATGGGGCTTTTTAACGTTCCATAATTTTTGTAAGCAAGCAACCACATGGATGTAGCGTGTACGGAGATACCGACTGACCTCTAAATAGGGCTGTTGATCAACTGCAACATCACAACTTACCTCACTGGGAGTGCTTTGATCCCGCTTGGCCTCACATGGTGGCAGGCATTCATATGTAAGATCCAGCATGGACTGAGGATTTAATTACTGGCTCACGGAACCGCAGGTATCATCCTTGGAAACCTCATCGCTACTGGGGTTGTCCTCATCAACTCGCTTCCTGGCAGCTATTACCACAGTTTGTCTATCCTCGTCCCGCCTTGAATAAGCAAGGTAGCTGATGTAATCGCAGTCGGTTTTCCTGTCTTCAGCCGGGCAGTATGGGGAATGTGGGGATCACAATTCGTAATTTGGAATAGAATCTTCCTGTCTCTTGGTAAGTTCTTCGCATTGCCCTGAATCACTACTACGCAGCTAACACAATTGCTCCAGTCTGGTTCGTGTCCTGAATGCGAATGTAGCGAAACTGACCGACTGACCGACCACCACAGGTACGGCTTCACAGCTTGGGTCGGCGGCGAATGCGTTTACCTCATCCTCCTCTCGTGGGACCCGCGCCTCGAGTCCCCAGGCCATATCCCAAACACGATGCCCTCAGACACGGGTATGACAACAGCACAATTCGTCTCCTATATAATCTTCAGTGTGATCAGCCTGCCGGTTATATGGATCCGTCCGCACCGTCTTGAGAAGTTCTTCCATTTCGCGTGCAGCATCACGCTCGTCTTTTTCATCGTCTTCCTTGTCTGGGCTCTTGCAACGATGGGACCCGCCGGCTTTGGTGACACCATAACATCCGGCTCTGACCTACCCAACACCGGAGGACCGGACAGCGTGGCATGGCTGATGGTATACGGCATCGTATCGACCATCGGGTCGATCGCAGCTGGCATCTTGAATCAGAATGACTACTCTCGCTTTGCGACGCAACCAAAGCATGCCATCCTTGGGCAGGCTGTGTCATTCCCTGTCTACGGTATCTTCAGCTCGTTGATTGGTATCCTGGTCACGGCAGCCACACAGCATCGATTTGGCGGCGAAGCGATTTGGAATCCGCCGACGCTATTTGCACAGCTGTTGGCCCAGAATGAGACGGCGGGTACCCGAGCCGCTTGCTTCTTTGCCGGGCTGTGTCTCGTCATCTCCCAGATCGGAGTCAATGTCCCGGGAAATGCACTTGCTGGAGGATTTGACCTGGCTGCGACGTTCCCAAGATATCTCAACATCCGCCGAGGAGCCTATCTCACAGCCATTTTCAGCATTATCGTCAATCCTTGGCGGCTTGTCAACACCGCCACGACTTTCCTGACAGTGCTGTCGAGCTACAGCGTGTTCCTTGCCCCAATGACTGGTCTTATGATTTCCAGTTACTTGGTCGTGAACAAGCGGAAGGTCGACATCGACTCCCTTTACCGTGGCGACTCGGGAAGCATCTACTGGTTCTCTTACGGATGTAATTGGCGTGCTCCTGCAGCTGTAAGTCGCTCAAATCATTTCCCTGGGTCCTAAGTCATTACTAACCATGAACAGTGGCTGGTTGGTGTCATCCCCTGCATGCCGGGATTCGTAGCTGCTGTCGACACTTCAGTAACTGTCAGTCCCGGAGCGACTGAGCTGTATTACATGTCATATGTTTACGGTCTCCTGTCCAGCGGCTTGGTTTACGCCGTACTGCACTGGACTTTTCCAGCCAAGGCCCTCGATTCCTTTGTCAGGACAGCGCCATCTGCGAGAGAGCTTCGGGAGTTGCATCTTGGAGAGTGGGACTGCACTTTGGCAGAAACACCCAACGTTCAAGCTGTTGACGGGCTGCTAGGGCAGAGGGGCAAGACTGGGGAGACCACGGCGATAAAGACGGACGTGTGATGCTTTGCTAGTCTTTACAATTGAACTTAGATTGGCGCACTGCCAGAGTGGCGATGAAAATCCGAGACTGCCGAATAGGAGATCCCTTTTCTTTCCGTCGTCTCAAATGGGTATGATAGTAGAAAGCTTGTTGAGTTATCTATAGCATATAAATATTCATGGTCATATCCAAGTTTCTGATATTTCATATATTCATTATTTCTTGGCTTGCTATCTTATTTGAATTGTCTCGAGGTGCCACAGGGAAACTAAGTACAGATGAAGCCGCTGTGTGTGGATAACGAACTGAGCCCCCCCCCCTGTCCTTGTTTCCTCTTGATCGCTCCCCTCCGCATGTTGAGTTTTCCCTCTCAAAAAGGTTTCAAATCTCTCAACAGTAGATTTAAGAGAGCAAAAAGATAGCAAACTACAGCTTCCAAAGAGATTACAGAACTAAAGTGTTTATTGATTCTCGAAGTCCATTTATTGAGATAATTTGTGACGGAGCGTATATTTAGTAGTGGCCAGAGGGGACCTCACTTCGTTTTGTCAGCCAAGATTTTATCATTTCATTTAACGTGAAAGGGTTTGACACGGGGGCCTCACTTCGTTTGTACACACAGCGTCACGTGATATCCGGAAACTAGCCACTCCCCGGCACATAGCGTCACAGCAGGCCGGGCCGTCGGCAAACTGGACGCCTAAGATCGGCCAAGGTTTCCCCCTTCCCGGCCAACATCCGATAACATGCAGGACAATACACGACATCGGGTCTCTCGCTCAACAATCTGCTAGTCTACAAACCTCGGGGTTATGTCAACAACTGGAAGTACACGCGATGCACAGCGACGCAAATTCAAGGTTCAAAGCGAATTTGGCAACGCTCGACAGTGGAGAAGTCGCAAGAACAGACCCTGCGATGTTTGCCGCAGGAGGAAGACGGTGTGTGTCATCACATCTGAGCCGCCTTGTAAGTTTCATCAATTTCTGATCTTACGTTCCCCTCAGACAGACTGGTTGATAGAGCAAAGGTCTTTTCTGCAAAGGACGAGGCCTGGAATGCACGTCAACCGCTCCCTCGGACCCGGCCTGTTCCACACCAGCAGAAACTCCACACGTCGGCACCTCACCGACCGCGGTGCCGCCACTGGACCATGACCATGCCTTGACACCGACGACTGCTGTTACGGGATGCGATCACTATCCAGCCAATACTAGTATCGGCTTCGCCAACGGCTTTATACCACCCGGCGATGGTGGCCAAAATACCAACCATAACCCTGCTGTCACCCCTTCTTCTGTCACCGGCTGTCGCCGGATCTCAAGTGGACTCTGGACCTTAGAAGACAACGAGAATCGGACTGCACACAGCATGGGCCCGGCTGCGGAGCAAGACACCTATGTACTTGATTCCATTCCTTCGGGCATCTTGAGCAGCCCAGACGATATCGACGCCGACATGATCCAAGTCTACGCCGGTACCAAGTACCCTTGGGACCCTCCTGTCCACTTTTGCCTTCTCCAAGACGAGTTTGCACCCCACGATGACGCCGTGAAACAAGCCGCTTCGGATGCCATCGAAAGCCTCGTGGGTCATTATGGCCCAATTCTTGTCCGGCTCTATTTCAAGCACATCCACCCCGTGCTGCCAATTCTCTCCAAGGGCAGGTTTTTGAGACAATACGCTGCCGATAAGACCAAACTCCCGGCATCTCTCCGGGGGTCTGTATATGCCCTCGCTTCCGTTTTTGAGAAGAAGGATATGTCTCTAAAAGGGCCGTTACCCTTCCAGCAACACCAGCTTGTCCATTACGCGACCGACTCCCTGCAGCGAGAGCTCGACTCTCCAAACCTGGCCAAGCTGCAGGCTAGCCTTCTGCTACTGCACGTCAAGCCCAACCATGTCGACAGCATCGAGCACCCGCGGACCTGGACCTCTACTGCCCAGGCCGTGGCAACAGCGCAAATGATCGGACTTCATCAGGATGCCGAGAGGTGGTCCCTCCCATCATGGGAAAAGAGGTTACGGAAGAAACTTTGGTGGGCGACGTACGTCGCGGATGTTTGGTCAGCCGTATGCCACGGGAATCCACCTCACATTTATCCTGCCTCCTTCAACACTTCTGCCATCACAATGGAAGATTTACGGAGCGACGAAGACCTGTCTGAAGACCTTCAGATGATGGTCGACCCTCTCAGTCATCGCTTCCAGGTTGCCGTTGGTGCGCGTTTTCTCGAGTTGGTGAAAATTAGTAAGAACATGCGAGATCTGATTGATCATAGCTTGTGAGTATTCTGTCTCTACAAGTTGTGTACGCAGACATCAGGAATCAGGAACTCACCTTCTCCAGCCAGGTGCCAAGGCTGCGTCCACCAGGGCCTGAGGAGGGAACGGATCATGGCTGGTTGCTCCAAATGATGGAAAGACTCAGAGACTGGAGGGACATGCTACCTAATAGTCTGCTCATGCCCGCTTCCGAAAGAGCGACCGGCCCGTCAAACAACGGCAAGTCTGCTTGAACAGCGCTCCAAAGAGCGGAAGACAGTTAACAGTAGAAGCAGTACCTCTTCACTTGTCTTACTATGCCTATACGGCTCTTCTATTCCGGGCTCTGATGAGCCCTGCCACAGCCGAAGCGAGAAACGATTCCTCGTCGAACCTGTGCCGATGGTTTGGGACTGCCGTCGCTGAATTTCAGGCCTTCACAAGGTTCATGGATGAGGTCATGTCAGAGGACCTGCAGGGCTTTTGGGGTCGCCGTAAGTCAGGCTCCATACGATATAGCATGTCACTACCGTAGGCTGGCCCAATATATTGACATATAAGTGTAGATGCCCGGTCTCAGCTAATCCTCTGCGGAAACTTTATCATCTACCTCTTTCTGCAGCAGCCCAAGTCCTCAGACATTCAGTCCGCCTGGAGCTTGGTCCAGACCTTCCGCTCATCACTGCATAACTTAGACAGCCAGGCTGACGACGTTGCAAAACTGTCGATCCGGCCTGTCTTCCTGCGCATAGAGTCGTTTTTTTCGCAAGGGCCGGAGCTTATACGACAGTACCACTCAACAAGAGTAGCAACATCATCTATAGGGTGAAACAAGCAGGTGTGGGGATCGTTTGCTATGCATCTCTGGCTCCTCCATCGATGAGAAGAGCGACACATATAGACGAATTGCTCGACCTGGGACACGCCGAAATTCCGATTTTCTATGGTAAGAGTATGGCTTATCCGTAGAGAGGACTGTCTTAGGGTATCCTACTAGGGTCTCTTCTAACCATGTTTCTATCTCCAGTTATCCGCTCTTCTTTCCTTCTTCTCCGTGGTCTGACTCTCGTACAAAGCAGCAAAAGCCGACGCCCCAGCCCCCTTCTCCAGAAGCTGTCGCGGAGGTCCAAACTCCCGCAGCTCGCCTGCATCAAGAACAGCCACCATGTCGAAGTCGTCCAGAGCCGACTCGAGCTTGTGGACAATGGCAATCACTGTGCGGTTCTCAAACCGCTCGCGCAAGACACGCTGGACGAGCTCGTCGGTGTGAGAGTCCACGCTGGCGACCGGGTTAGTTACCTAAATAAGAGGGCGAAAAGGGAGATGGAGGATGTTAGTTACCTGCTTGTGGCTTCATCAAGAACAACAATGGGCGAGGGACGCAGGATAGCCCGCGCAATGCAAAAGAGCTGTTTCTGACCATGCGAGAGGTGCAGCTCCTGGATGGGCACTTCGAGTCCACCCTTTTCGGCTACAATGTCCCACAACTCAACAGCTCTCAGAGAATCTTCAATGGCAGAATCCGAGAGTTGCTTAGTCGGGTCGGCGTTGAATCGAACGCTGCTTCCATCGATGAGGAATGCATCTTGTGGAACGCCGACTAGCCGGGCGCGAACTTGCTCACGGGGCAGCGTGCTGATGTCGAGCTCGTCCACAGTTATGCGGCCACTGTGGAGGTCTACCATGCGGAAAAGACACGAGACCATGGAACTCTTACCGCTGTAGAGAGATATAGGTTAGTTAAAAGAAGTAGGAGTATAACAAGACTTGGGAAAGCCGTCACCTTCCAGTCCGTCCGCAGATACCAATTTTCTGCCCTGCCTCGATTGATATGGATATGTTCTTCAAGACATGTTCGGACTGCCTATGGACGGATGTGTTAGCAACTGGCTGTGAGATGGGGATAAATCGTTGACGGACCTATATCCGGCTGAGACATTCTCAAACACGATGGCTCCCTTGGACGGCCACGTAGGCGGTGTGTGTTCCTTTTCCTGCGGTTCGTGTTCCGAAGCCGTTTGGGCCGTGAAGGATCTGATCCTAGAGATTGCGCCGATCTGAGTCTCCAAGTTTGTCCAAAAGGTCATCAACAGCTTGAGGTGCTGGCTGAACAAGATGATATTGACAAGAGCCACACCGATCAGCCCGGTCGGTAGCACGTCTTTCAGCTGGGTGACGAGGACCATGACCAGCACGGCGATGACGGCGACGAACATGTCGAGAACAAACGTCAGCCAACGTTGGACGGCGTAGAGGAGATAAAAGGGTGTCTGCGACCGGTCCAGCAGCTCGTGGTGTTTCTTCTCGAGGGCGCCGCGCCAGCCAAAAGCTCGCAGCGTCGCCAGGCCAGTGACGGACTCGGTGAAGAGAGCGTAGAGCGGGCTCTTTGCCTCGAGGTCCAGAAACCGGAGCTGGCGGGACGTCCGTAGATAAGTGTGCTGAACCGCCCACAGCGCCACAAATAGGAAAGGGAATGCAATGGCTGTATAATACGAACCAGCCGCGATCAGGATCATCTCGGCGATACACAGCACAAATGTGGCAAAGGTGTTGAGTGCTGAGAGGGGCAGGTCCATGTCGATGAGCTGAAGATCCTGGCTGAAGCGATTAATAGTAATACCGGCGTCAGTGGCGGCGAAGAAGGACATCGGAGCGTTGAGCACGGTCTTGAGCAGGCTCTGGTGGAAGTTGTTTCCCGACAGCGGTACCATGGTGACAATCATCTGCCAAGTACTCAATACTAAGAACACTATGGCCAGCCCACCCAGCATAGCATAGATCCCCAAGTAGTAGCCAAGGCGTGTCCATGGGTCTTTGGAGTTGGCAGCCGCCCACCAGTTGAGCCAGATTGTGGGGAAGGATTGGCAGAAGATGAAGGCACAGATGCAGACGGCAAAGATCAAGGTTGGGATCCTGCCGATGGCGCGTATATAGTACGTGTAGACTGCTATGTCTCCGGTGCGACGACTGGCCCCGTCTTCCATTTCCTCGAGAAGGGCTGCTTCTGAGCTTACCAAGACATCAGCCGGTGACTCAGCAGCAGCAGCAGCAACAGCAGCGGGGACTGTCTCGTTTCTCTTCTCTGTCGAGGAAATGAGCGAGCGAGACACGTAGCCGCCAGAGTTGGTCAGCTTGTCTAAACTTCCCTGCTCGCAGCCTATGCCAGTGCCGTCGAGGCTGATGATATGGTCGGCGTAGGGGAGCCGGTTGGCTGTGCCAGTCAGGGTCAGTCAGGGCTCTTATGAAAACATTCAAGAGTTGTACGTACCACGAGATGAGGCAATTATGACGGACGACTTAAACTGCCGCAGAATGCCATGAGCGCCAAGGAGGTTGTGGAAGACAGCATTTTCAGTGTGCGCGTCTAATCCGCTGAAGACGTCATCCAGTATGATAACATCTTTCTGTGCGTACACAGCTCTTGCTAGACTGATCCGTTGACTCTGGCCTCCACTGAGAACGATGCCCTTACTTCCTATCGTGGTGAGGTCTCCCCTGGGGAGTTGCCCGAGATCTTCTCGCAAAGCACAAGCGTCTAGCACTTGCTGATACCAGCGCTCGTCTACGGGTGAGAAGGCGATGATGCTGTCTCGCACCGTACTGTTCATGAACCACGGAGTTTGGTCGCAGTAGGCAATCTCGGAGCTCGAGATCTTGACAGACCCGGCCACGATGGCTACCTCTCCAAGCAATGCTTTCAGAAGAGTCGATTTGCCACTGCCGACTGGCCCCACCACAAGAGTGAGCTTGCTCAGGGGAACCTGGACATTGATCTCACTCAGTATGGGATTTTTGGTAGTGTCATATCCAAATGAGCCGGCCTCTACAACGACCGCGTTGTCGTTTAGCGAACCATTGGGCAACACATCTTGCAGCAGCTTGGGCTCTTCTTTGGATGGGAAAGACTTCTCTTCATGGCCGCTGCTTGAAGATGCAGAGTCCAAAGGGCTGACGCTTTTGTTCGTGTCATGGTGGAAGACTCTGCGGTCAACACGGACGTCTGTGTTGAGGAAAGCCTGAATGCGCACGAAGCTTCCAATCGACCCCATCAAGGAAGACAGCGACGTAACAAATGAAGTCAGAGGCTCCTGCAGAAGTGCAAACAGCGACAACGATGTAAAGATGCGGTTTGTGTCCAGGTTATCATCTCCCCCACGAGACCTGGCGATCAGACTGTACGCAGTGAGAGTCAGGATGGGGGCGAAGGTAGGAGCAAAATAGGCTGCATGGAAATGCCACAGTTAGAAACGTAGGTGTCAGGACATTGATGTTGAAGTACTCACCCAAGCCCATATTCCAAATCAACAACCTGCGGAATTTGCCGGAAATTCGCAACTCCTCCATCCGCATGGCCTGAATGTGAGTGCCGAGCACGTCGGTCAGACCACACATTTTGACGCCCTTCATGGACCCCAGCATCTGTGATGTCACGGCTATTCTCCTCTCAATGGCTTCGAGCCACTGGGCCTGGCGTGCCATGACAAAGCTGACGGCAATGACAGATCCGATGATGGAGACTGGTTTGATTGGTCGACGAGTTAGCACGTTGGTCTTTCATCCCCGACTTGATCAACTCACAAATTGCTGCACCAACGGGAATGAGGCACGCAACCCCGAGCTGGCGTTCCAGCAGGAAGATTGCAACGGCAATCTCGACCAAGTTGGCCCAGACGTCGTGGGCGGTGCGCCACCCTGTGTCGATCCTCTCAATGTCGGCACTCATCAAGGTCAGGGCTGCGGTAGGGTCCGCGGCCGTGATGCTGATATCCGTAGCCTTGTGGTAGAGCATTGATATGAGCTGTCCACGGGCCATGGTGATGGCCCGGAACGTCAGGTGCTGGTACTGACCAGTCGACACCTGTGATATTGAGCGTCAGTGAGATGCACCTATGATCTGCCTGGATGGCTGGACCTACTGCTATGCCGACAAAGACGAGGAACCAAGCGCCTATGAGGCCATATCCCCGGTTCATATCGTCAGAATCGCCATCTGTTTCGGCCCATTCTAGTGTCGCCGAGATGAGCAGCGGCTGGCAGAAGGTGAAAGCGGCGAAGATCAACCGCGGGAAAACAATGGACAGAATAGGCCACTTCAGTGTATTCAGAACGGCCAATAGTAAAGCATAGCCCCCCTCTCTGGACGCTGTACGACTATCAGTATCCTTAGAGTCACGTGTATATATGTTGATGTAGGCGGGACGACATACACTTGGCCCATCTAGTCTGTAGTTGGTGCTGCAGATATGAAGACTTGAAGTGCTTTTCGAGAGGGAACAGAGTTTCAATCTCTAACTTCTTGGAATAGCCAGCACGGAATAGAGGGAGCTGCCACCAGAAAGCCCATCGCGAAAAGATGCCGCTCGTAACTTCTGGGGGTAATGCGCGGTACTGGGGACGTAGGAAACCACATTTCTCAATTGCCTCAACAGCTAGCATGACGATCTTGAGCATCGTTGCGACAAGGGCAGCAATGGCAACGGGCCGATTGTAACCTTGTAGCCATAGTGTCCGCGTTCGAGTAGCGTCAAAGAGGATGGAGAAAAGTAGGAAAAGACTGAGCAACGTTGACGGCCGATACGAATACACATGCTCAGCGTAAGACAGACCCAAAAGGCTAACAGATGCGGCAAATGATAAAGCGGCAGCTGGCAGGGAGGCTTTCGTAGTGACCGTTGAAGTGCGTGTGCACAAGATGAGAAAGCCGATTTGGGAGAGTATCAGGAGAAGGCATAAGATCTAAAAATTGTTAGAGTGCGGGATACAGGGAGACCTCGGATCAGCGGACTTGCAATTTTGCAGTACAGCCAGTGGCTATTCTCAACTTTGACAGTGTTCTTGCGCACCAGGTAGAGAGCTCGACAGGGAGCTGCGAGGAGCAACAAGGCGTTGATGGGCACAACAAGTATAGATTCTTCAAAGAGCAGTGTCAAGTCGAAACCACCCCTACAGCCACCGAAATGTGGTCCGAATGAGTCGTCGCATACCGATGAGGCCATGGTGGTCGCTGCTGCAGTCAGAGATTTTCCCAGGCCTGCTTACCCAGAGAGGTGAAAGCATCGAGTGCAATTAAAAGTTGAAGGGGGGCGGCAAATAGACAATTGGCCATCTGCAGCCGCCTGAAGGAAACAACAAAGGGTAAAAAATTCCGAGAAGTGATAATCTTATTTTTCTCGGGCAGACGGATCGGTTCCGGTCATGCATGTGTGGGGAGATGGTGCTTACTGATCTTGAGGAACCCAAATATTCCCCTGTCACGCGCTTCTTAGTTGGCTAGTTTGTTGTGAAGTCCTCGCCACGAATTCCTACTGGAAGAATGTCGGCGAGAATAGTGGGCTTTCTCCAGAATCGTCAAAAATCCATAGACCTTTCACCCATTTGGTATGGCAGAGTTACTTCCTCCCAGAAAGGTAAGGGCTACATGTATCTACAGGGAGATATTCAAGTTTTTAATCCTTGAGAGCTTACTTGGCGCCATATAGCAGTGGGGCGACGGGTCGGGACGGGACGGACGGAACGAGACGCGGCGAGTCTGGGGAAGGCGGATTAGCGTAAGCCTCTCAACCAGCTGAAACGGACGGAAACTGGCGAAGATCAACGGCAATGGCTCCATTAATTAGGCAGCTAGACGCGGCTGACTGTCGTGCCGGCGTTGGGTCCCAGGCTAGCGCGAGTTGTGGGAATGAGTGGCCTGCCAATGTTTAGCCTATTATGCTGGGCCTGCATTTACGAGCTGGATCTCATGTAGGTTGCTGCCACAAGGCGCTTACCTGCCTGCGGAAGCGACGTATGGCACCTTCAAAGATCATGATGATATGCTCTGATCTATTGAGATGCAATATATCCACTTCCTAGGCAGGCAAGGGCGCTGCGGCAACCTACATGACATCCACCTCGTACATGCAGGCCGAGATAGGACCAAGGTTACTCAGCAATTCAGGATTTCTGCGAGAAAAATGGCACCGAAAATGGCCAAGAGCTTGCCACTTGAAGCCTCTCGGAGCGGATCCCAATTTGCTTGGCACCTGTGAATTTCTTTCCTGAACTGTTCACGGAATCGGAGATGGCTTCCAAAGGATCACGGAAAAATGAATCTTGCTTTAGGGCCAAGCAGGGCTTGACAGGGCGCTGTGGTCTGGGCCTCGTCCATCGTCGGATCACGCACCGGTGAGGTCAAGACTGCATTTTTGTTTATTGTGGCTGTAGGCTGAGTGGACAAAAGGTGGAGGCGAATACGTCGGTTTCCTGCTAAGAGCGAGGATCCCTACTTGCACGACCGTTCGGAACGAGAGATTGTCTCCTGATCAGGACAGCCGCTTACATGACGACAACGGGGAAGAATGTGCTATCAGTCTGGGAACCAAAGCTCTGATCGGATCTCCACATGCTCTTTCTTCTTCAAGAGAGGGGAATCTTTTCTCCCTGCTTTGAGCGTGGTTTGTAACGGTTCATTATCGTCCAAGGAGCTACACGTTCGCTTGCTCATGATCCCCTCGACGCTGAAACCCAAACTCTACTCCATATTGTCCATATTACTTCAATATTCCATCCAATCTGTCCAAAACAGCGTTTCTGCACATACTGTTTCCCAGAAGTCCTGCAGGAATCCCAGACAAGACAATGGACCCGCCTGCTTGCGGCTGTGTCAAGGCTGCCGATCGATCTGCGCAAGATCTGGAGCCCACCATCTTCCCGGCATTCGACGCGGGTGAGAAGAATCAATCCGAGATCCTCTGTTACACCAGCCGGTTGGGATGCATTGTACATGGGGACCTTTCTCAGAAATGTATTGTGCTGCGCGCAGCGTGGGGAGTTCTCCTCGGATGTTTCACTGGGCTGGAGAAAGTCTGCTTTGCATTCGAGCATAATGGTAGCACAAGCTCCGGAAATGCACATGGCATTACGACAACAGCACAGCTGAATGTGCCCGGGAATCAGAAAGTTCGAAGTCTTTTGACCGGGAGCTTTTCTGCCCTGCTCTCAATACCACAAACCAAGGCAAAGACACTGTTGAACACCGCGCTTTGTATCCGTAGCTTTGCCCATGAGCCGAGCAACGATGATGAACAGAATCAAACGAAGAGACAAGATCCTGTTTCATGGTGCAAAGTCCGCATGTTCGTGGACCCTGCCACCCTACACACCGTCCTTTGCTGGGATCCCGCCTTCATGACCCGAGACCAGGCGAGGAACGTCAGCAACACATACGACAAGATTATCACTGAACTGGTCAATCAACCAGTGAGACTCATCTCAAACCTTGACTGCTTTGGCGAGAAGAATGAGCAGCAAGTCCTGGTCTGGAACGGCGACCCACAGAGCAATGTGCAGAAGTGTATCCACCAGGCCGTGTCGGAGCGGGCAGCATTGCGACCCTATGCAGACGCGGTTTGTGCGTGGGATGGAAACTTTTCTTATGCACAACTCTTGTCTCTTTCGGATCGTCTTGCTTGTCGGTTACAAACCTCCGGTATCGGTCCCGAGCGCTTCGTGCCTATCTGCTTCGACAAGTCCAAGTGGACTGTCGTGGCAATGTTGGCAGTGCTCAAGGCTGGCGGCATCTTTGTGCCTCTAGACCCTACGCACCCTTTACCGCGCCTCCGTGCGTTGGCAAGCAAGGTGAAAGCCACAACCATCTTGTGTTCTCCCCAACACCAGCCTATGCTAGAGAGCGTGGCAACCGAATTGATCACCGTGGACGACCAATTGTTCACAAGCCTACCAGAGCACCATGGCGACGTCAACTTGGGCTCATCCAACAACGGAGCCTACATGATCTTCACAAGCGGTACGACTGGCGAGCCTAAGGGCGCGTTGATCGAACATGGGGCCTTGTTGTCGAGCGCCCTTGCCCATGGACCCGCCATGATGATGGACCACAACACAAGGTCACTACACTTCGCCGCGTCTACCTTTGACGTAAGCATCACGGAGATCCTCACGTGCTTGATCCTAGGCGGGTGTGTCTGCATACCGGGCGAAGACGCCCGGCTAAACGCCATCGAGGATGCCATCACCCAGCTCCGAGCCAACTGGGCGCTGCTAACGCCGACATTTGTCAAATTCATCAACCCTGACAATGTGCCATCGTTGAAGACACTCGTCACTGGCGGAGAGGCCATGACGCAAGCCGTCATTCGCTCATGGTCTCACATCAACCTCATCAACTGCTACGGCCCTGCGGAGACGTCTGTTGTCTCACACGTCCATAGAGGCATGAGGGAAGGAAAAGACCCGTTGAATATTGGCCATCAAGTTGGTGTTCATTGCTGGGTTGTTGATCGATACAATCACGACCGGCTGATGCCCGTTGGGGCGGTCGGTGAATTAGTTATCGAGGGCCACACACTCGCGCGAGAGTACTACAACGAACCCGAGAAGACGAGCGAAGCTTTCATTGTCGATCCTACATGGACACGAAACCAGCGACAGCGGGTCGGCCCCAGACGAATGTACAAGACAGGCGACCTGGTCCAGTATAACCATGACGGGACTTTACACATCAGAGGACGGAAGGACTCACAAATCAAATTCCACGGACAACGTATCGAGCTGGGAGAGATTGAACAACATCTGAACGTCAGTACTAGCATCAAGCATGGCATGGTCGTCCTGGCCAAGGAAGGCTTCTCCAAAGGTCGGCTCTTGGCCATTGTTCAGCTGAGCGATGATAAGAACCAGGACCTCGTGCCCAATGGTCGGCCTTACAAGCTGATTGATGGTCCACTCGAGGATGTGGCTCGAGAAAAGGTCGCCAAGGCGAAGCAGTTGCTTACCGAGAGGCTGCCATTGTACATGGTCCCATCCATGTGGCTCGCCGTCGAGTTCATCCCTCGTCTCCAGTCGGGGAAACTCGACCGCAAGCAGACTGCGAAGTGGGTCGATGACATGAGCGAGGAGCTGTACCGACAGCTAAACCCTGTTACTGCCACTGGGTCCTCTGAGGCTCTCGTGTTCTCCAGCAAGACCGAACTGGAGCTGCATACCATCTGGACCCACGTTCTGAACCTCAAGGCCGAACAGCTTGGCCTCCGACAGTCCTTCCTGAGCGTCGGCGGGGACTCCATCTCTGCGATGCAAGTCATGAGCGAATGCAGAAAACGCGGCCTTGGCCTGACCGTGTCACAAATAATTGCTAGCAAATCAATCAGCACGCTGGCATTACAAGTCAAAGATATCGACAGGCAGTTGCTCCACCAGGAGATTCTGGAACAGCCGTTCGAGCTCTCACCCATCCAGAAGCTCTACTTCTCCAGGCCCAACCACGCCCAAGGCCACTACAACCAGAGCTTTCTCCTTCGCACGAGCCAGCGCATTCCTGAGTCGGACCTGCGCAGGGCCATTGAGACTGTTGTACGGAGACGGTCCATGCTGCGTGCCAGGTTCAGCCAGGACCCCTCAGGTAAATGGCAGCAGCGCGTCACCAACGAGGTTGCATCTTCGTATCGGTTACGGAACCTCGACTTGGCTTCGATTGACCAGGTTGACCACGCCCTTGTCGACAGCCAGACTTGCCTTGAGGTCACTCACGGTCCAATCTTTGCTGCTGACCTCATTCGCGTGGCTGGGGGAGAGGAGCTATTGTTCGTCGTGGCCCACCATCTGGTCATTGACCTTGTTTCCTGGCGAATCATCCTCCAGGAGCTAGAAGAGCTTCTGCTACAACCTGATGTTCCGCTCCCTGATGCGGGTCGTCTTTTGCCTTTCCAGGCGTGGTGCAAGATGCAGTTGGAACATGCCGAGACCCAGACGCCGGAGCAAGTTCTGCCAATCCATGGCATTCCTGATGGAAACGCCGAGTACTGGGGAATGGGGGACGCGCCGAACGTCTACGGGCAGATGGCCCGCGAAGGCTTTGAAATTGGATCTGCGCAAACCTCGCTCCTCTTGTCAAAATGCCACGAGTCGCTGCGCACCGAGATTCCCGATGTTCTTATGGCAGCCATGATCTTCTCCTTCGGCCAGACATTTACCGACCGCTCGATCCCAGCCGTGTTCGCCGAAGGCCACGGGCGGGAATCCTGGGACGCGTCCATCGACCCGTCCAACGTGGTTGGGTGGTTCACGACCATTTACCCGGTCTTTGCTGGATCTACCTCGCAGTCTAGTCTCGTTGACACCGTGAAGCTGGTCAAAGACGGACGACGCAAAATTCCCGACAGCGGAAGGCCGTACTTTGCGAGCCGCTGGCTGACAAAGGCGGGCGAGGACGCCTTTTCCCGTCACTGGCCACTGGAGATTACGTTCAACTACCTTGGCCAGTATCAGCAGCTTGAACGTGAGGGTGCCCTCTTTACTCCTTTGGGTGATATTGCCGGAGAAGTTAAGGGTGCCGCCGAGGGTGCAGACGTCGGCCCTCTAACACCTTGCATCTCTCTTTTCGAGGTCTCTGCCGTCATTCTCAGAGGAGCTCTGCGGTTTTCGTTTGTCTTCAACCAGAATATGAACCACCAGCCCGAGATCCGCCAGTGGATTACTTCCTGTCAAAGCAGCCTCGGCGCCCTGATTGAAACTTTGAGCTCCATAACCCCTGAACCCACGCTGAGCGACTTCCCACTCCTCTCCCTTACATACGACAACCTTCGGCTCCTAAAGGAAGAAAAGCTCCCCAAGGCTGGAGTTGGATCCATGGATCTAGTCGAGGATATCTACCCTTGCTCTCTTCTACAGGCAGGACTCCTGATCAGCACGGCAAAGAACAGCGCCTTTTACGCTGCGTACACACTTCACGAGGTCAAGACTAGAAGCGGTTTGCCAGTGGACGTGAAGAAGCTTGCCGGTGCCTGGAAACACATGATCGAGTACCACCCTATACTCAGGACCATCTTCATCGAGAGCCTGACCCACCAAGATTCTCCGTACGACCAGGTCGTCCTCAGGGAAGTCGACATTCCGCTCATCGTGTCTGAGAAGGACACAGAAGAAGAAGCACTCACTGTTCTGAGCTCATCGCCTCTGCATCAAAAAGACAATTCTCATCTGCTGCACCACTTCGAAGTTTGCACATCCAAGAGCGGCAAGGTCTTTTGCAGACTTGACATCAGTCACGTCATTATGGACGGTACTTCTCTGTCGATCCTCTTCCGGGACCTTGCCATGGCATACGAGGGGACTCTTGAATCTCTCGAAGGTCCTCTCTACCGGAATTACGTCAAGTACCTCCAAGGACAGCTTGTCCAACCCGGTATCGACTATTGGAAGTCGTACCTTGCGGGGGTCGAGCCGTGCCACTTCCCCGTCCTCGACGATGGCGATATCGTGGAATCAAAGGAGCTCAGACACCTTAGGGTCAGGTTTGACGAGCTGGCCGAGCTGCAGCGGCTTTGTGACGATCGGGGAGTCACCATCGTCAACGCCATCTATGCAGCTTGGGCACTGACACTGAGTCTCTATACCGCCTCGGAGGAGGTCTGCTTCGGTTATCTCACATCTGCTCGTGACTTGCAGATCGAGGGTATCCAAGATGTTGTCGGACCGGTGATCAACATGGTGTCATGCCGCGTCAACATTGGTAGCTCCACCATTTTGGGAGACGTCATGAGCCTCGTGCAGAAAGACTACCTGGATAGTCTGGAATACCGCCACATTTCCTTGGCCGAAGTCCAGCACGAACTGCAGCTCTCTGATTCTGCCCTGTTCAACACAGCACTATCGTACAGAAAGCTGCCGCGTACTCCAGAGAACCCTCCGGACCTCTTGTTTGAGGAATGCCGCCCAACTTATGATCCAGACGAGTACAACGTGTCTGTCAACATGGAGGCGGACGACGATAATATGGCCATTGACTTGATGTACTGGTCCGATACCCTATCAGACGGGCATGCCGCGAATGTCGCCAGCACTTTTACCAAGGCCCTCAGCAACGTGCTCCACCACTGCGATCAACCCATTGCCCAGCTCGAGCACCTCGCCTCCTGGCACAGTCACCAGCTCTGCCAGTGGAACCAGCACATTCCCGAAGCCATTGAAAGCTGCCTCCACGACTTGTTCAAGCAGCAGGCAATTTCGCGTCCTGACGCTCCCGCGATTGCATCATGGGACATGAGCTTTACCTATGCTGAGCTCGATGACGCCTCTACCAAGCTCGCCCTTCATGTCGGTTCCTTGGGTGTCGGCCTGGAAGACTTTGTGCTCGTTTGCTTTGACAAGTCTGCTTTTGCCATAGTCGCCATGCTGGCCATCTTGAAGGCTGGCGGCGCATGCGTGCCTCTGGACCCAGCGCATCCGGATGCTGCGTTGCGGCTTCGTGCCGATGACACAGGCGCATCTGTTGCCCTCGTGTCCCCTTCGATGGTGTCCAGAATGAGCACCATGGCCGAGACAACAGTGGCTGTGGACGCCCAGCTACTCCAGACACTGTCTATAATGCCGGACCTTGCTCTTCCCCAGGTCACACCCCACAACTCCTGTTTCGTCATCTACACGTCGGGCAGCACGGGCAGACCCAAGGGTGTGGTTCTTGAGCACAGGGGAATTGCCACCAATGCTGAGTACTCGGGTCCCAAGGTGGGCTACGAGAAAGACTCGAGGGTACTGCAGTTCGCCTCGTACACTTTCGACAACAGTCTTGCCGAGATGTTCACCACACTTATTCGTGGAGGCTGCGTATGCGTGCCTTCGGACCACGAGAGGCTGAATGACTTGGCCGGAGCAATAAACCGTTACGAGGTTACCTTGGCTGATATAACCCCAACTGTCGCCTGCCTCCTCCAGCCAACCGATGTCCCGACCTTGAAGACGTTAGCTCTGGGCGGCGAGGCTGTGACTACCACATGTGTTGATATGTGGCGCGACTTTGTGTCTTTGCAATGTTGCTACGGGCCCTCAGAGTGCTCCGTGAACTCGACCTACTCTGGAGACATTGCCCAACCAGGCAAAGCCACAAATATTGGACGCGCCATCGGCAGTGTTGCTTGGGTTGTGGATGCTGCCGATCACAACTCTCTAGTTCCAATTGGGTGTGTGGGAGAGCTCCTCATCGACGGCCCCATCGTCTCTCGAGGCTATCTGAATCTGCCCGAAAGGATGGCACAGTCTTTCATACCTCCACCTGCCTTTTTGGAAAGAATAACATCTCAAGGCGGCAACCAAGATCGAAAGCTCTACAAAACCGGCGACCTGGTACGCTATAATTCCGATGGCACCCTCACCTACCTTGGAAGAAAGGATCACCAGGTCAAGCTCAACGGCCAGCGCATCGAGCTTGGAGAGATTGAGCACCACATCCGAAAGAGCCTTCCAGAGGGCTGGATAGCTGCTGTTGAGTTGATCGTCCCAGAGGGCAGGAAATCGCTAGCCTGCTTCGTTTGTGCCGATGCAGACGCCTCACTCGCCGACAGCAACGACGAAAGCATTATACTGGACATGAAGGACTCTTATAGGGCTCGGTTCAAAGACTTGGAGGTGCTTCTGTCTACCCTTATTCCCGCCTACATGGTTCCATCCGTCTGGTTGCCTATCAACAAGATGCCCCTGACTGCGTCCGGGAAGCTGGACAGGGGCAGTCTTCGACTGCTGGCACGGGGAGTCCCGGCACCGCTCATGACCTCTTACAAGCTCGCCTCGAAGTCTGGCAGGGCCCCCTCAAGCGATATGGAGAAACAGCTGGCTGCCATGTGGGCTCATGTGCTTAACATTGACGCATCGTCCATCGGAGTCGAAGATCATTTCTTCAGGCTTGGAGGCGACTCAATCGGCGCAATGCGATTGGTAACGCTCGCACGACAGTCTGACATCAACTTGACCGTGGCTAGCATCTTCGAAAAGGCGACCTTGCTGGACATGGCTCACTCAGCACACCCCGTGACCAAGGCTGTAACCACAGCCGTCCAACCGTTCTCGTTGTTATCCAACTTGGCTTCCGTGGATGTACTGAAGCGAGAGGTTGCGGCCATTGCTCGCATCGATTTTGAAACAATTCAGGATATCTATCCGTGTACGCCAACACAAGAGGGTCTTGTGGCCCTGTCGATCAGGGAGCCAGGGGCATATGTTGCCCAGCTCGTCTACCGCCTACCGGATGACATAGATACCGTCAGGTTCAAGAGGGCTTGTGATCTAGTAGTCCAAGCCCAACCGATCCTGAGAACGAGAATTATCCATACCGAGGATACCGGGTTCGTGCAGGTTGTGGTAGCCGAGGATGCCCCCCAATGGTCCACGGTGGCCAGTCTCGGCGAGGTGGAAGAGTCCTGGCGTCAGCTTCCTCTCCACAACGGCGGGAGATTGGCTAATTATAACCTTGTTGACAATAATTCCACTGGAGTGTTGTTCGTCTGGTCTATCCACCATGCACTCTACGACGGTTGGTGTCTGCCTCTCATCTTGGACAAGATTAAGGGATGCTACCAGGAGGTCCCGAGTTCCGCACAGCTCAGCGGCCCTTCATACTCCAACTTCATACGATATCTTGCAGAAGTTGGCATGGATCGAGCACACGAGTTCTGGGAGTCCCACCTATCCAGCATCTCGACCCAGCACTTCCCACGCCTGCCCAGCCCTGATTGTCAGGCAAGCGCGAGCAGTCTATTGATTCACAGGGCAGAGTTGAGCCGTCAGTCTAGATCCGAGATTACCACGGCGACGAGGATCCGCGCGGCTTGGGCACTGACGGTTTCCACCTTCTCGGCAGCGAGTGATGTTGTGTTCTGGGAAACTCTTACGGGGCGTGATGCTCCTGTTCCTGGAATCGAGGAAATGGTGGGCGCGACGTTGGCGACTGTACCGATGCGCCTGGTGCTAGAATCTTCGCATACAGTTGCTGAGATCCTCGGCTATGTCCAAGGTCAGTCCACAGCTGTGAGACGGCATCAATATACCGGCATCCAACATATCAAGCGCATCAACGCCGACACTGCCATTGCGTGTGGCGCGCAGAACCTGATAGCCGTCAACCACGGGTCGCGAGAGTTGACAGATTCCTTCTGGGACGAGCAGACCAACGAGATGGCTGGTACCAACTTCTACTCATACCCCCTCATGCTCTCGTGCCACATTGGAGATTCCGAGCTTGAGACTGTTGTGCACTTTGACCAGGACATTATTCCAGAGTCGCACATGCGACGTGTCATGGACCAGTTCGCCTTGATGTTGCGATCCCTGTCGTCCCCTGAGCTGAGGGACGAGAAGATCGGTAACCTGGCCATGTTGACCTCCCATGATATTCAATCGATCCGGGAGCTCAATAGCTCACCAACACCTGTCGTCGACCGACTCATCCACGAGGTCATCCAGGCTCAGGGTCTTACTCCAGCGCAAGACAAGCTGGCCGTCTGCGCATGGGATCAAAGCCTCACCTATTCGGAACTGGACTCTCAATCTACGCGTCTTGCATGCGTGCTCGTCGAGAACGGCGTTCAAGTCAATTCCATCGTTCCATTTTGCATGGAAAAATCATCTCTTGTCGTCATCTCCATCCTGGCCATCCTCAAGTCGGGTGCTGCCTTTGTGGCCTTGGACCCTGCACATCCCGATGCCCGAATCAACGGCATTCTTGCTGATGTCGAGGCCACCGTTGTGCTCTGCTCCCCCCAGCATGCTGAGCGTCTACAGCATCTTGCACCAAAGGTGATCCAGGTCTCACAGGACTTTGTTCACGGCATCTCACCGCGCCAGAAGCCGACAGTTTCTCTTTCTACCAACAGCCCGGCTTATGTCATCTTTACTTCCGGCACAACTGGGAAGCCCAAGGGAACCATCGTTGGCCACTCGTCGTTTTGCACTGGTGCAACAGCCCATGGTTCTGCCATGGGGATGACGAAGTCATCTCGTGTCTTGCAATTTGCTTCTTATACTTTCGATGCCAGCATTATGGAGATCTTGACTACTCTTATTCATGGTGGCATTGTCTGTGTGCCTAAGGGCATTGATGATATTGCGGGCGCTATCAATGAATTACATGTCAATTGGGCCTTGTTAACGCCCTCAGTTGCCCAGCTGATTTCGCCATCCCTCGTCCCTGGGCTCAAGACACTGGTGCTTGGCGGCGAGGCCATGTCCTCGGCTCACATCTCTTCCTGGGCGTCATCCGTCCAGCTGATAAACGCGTACGGACCTAGTGAGACTGCTGTCGTCGCTACCGTCAACCCAGCCGTCACACTTGCATCTGGCCCTTCCAATATCGGTCATGCAGTGGGAGGTACTTGCTGGGTCGTCGATTCGACCAACCACAACAGACTCATGCCCATCGGCGCCGTCGGTGAGCTTGTGGTAGAGGGCCCAACCCTCGCTGAGGGCTATCTCAAGAACCCTCAGAAGACTGCAGAGTCCTTCATCACCAGCCCGAATTGGTGCCACCAGTTCCCTGGCACAGCTGAGGTCACTGAGCGCAGGATGTACAAAACTGGAGATCTGGTCAAGCTCGGCGAAGATGGAACCATTCTCTTCCAAAAGAGAAAGGACACCCAAGTCAAAATCAACGGTCAGAGACTCGAGTTGTCTGAAGTCGAGCACCATCTCAGCGCAGATCCTCTCATTCAGAATAGCCTAGCCGCTGTTCCATCGTCTGGCCCTTTCAAGGGGCGTCTAGTCACCGTCCTATCTCTGCAGTCACTTGCCGATGCTCAGCGAGGAGTTGTGCAAGATGAAGAAATGCAGCTCGTCGGAGAGTATTCTTGCTCTGAAATAATACGCATTCGTGAGAGTCTAGCAAGGCACCTAGCGGCTTACATGATTCCATCCGCGTGGATCGTCGTGGGCCGCGTCCATCTCCTCCCATCCGGCAAGCTTGACCGCAGGCGTGTCCTGAACTGGGTCGAGAGCATGGCTGCCGAACATTACCAGCTGGTTCTCGACGCAGAGGAAAAGACATCTGCTCTGGACAGACAAGCATCAGAGGTGGAGGTCAAGCTACGGGCAGCCTGGGCCAAGGTTCTCAACGTCAAAGTGGATTCGGTGCCATTCAAGCGATCGTTTATCCATCTTGGGGGAGATTCCATCTCGGCAATGCAACTGATGTCTGTCTGCCGGTCCTCGAACATGGCTGTCTCGGTTGGTCAAATCATGAAGAGCAAGTCCATCGTCGAGCTCGCGTCTTGTGTCACCGCCGTCGAGGATGTTGTGCACGACCAGGAGCAGGAGAATGAGTGCTTTGACCTGTCGCCCATCCAGAAGGTGTACTTTGAGTGTTTCGGAACTGACTCGACTCATTTCAACCAGAGCCTGCTTCTGGGAACTACACGTACAATCACTTCCCGGGAGCTATCTTCAGCTTTGGAAACCATCATCAAGACACACAGCATGCTCCGTGCTCGGTTTTCGCAGACCAACGGTAACTGGTATCAGCGTATAACTAGCGAAGTCACCGGCGCGTACACCCTCCGATCACATGAGAAAGTCGAGCAGAGTCATCTCTCTGCATTGATCGAAGAGAGCCAAAAGTCTTTGAACATCCTCGAGGGACCTCTCTTGGGCGCGGACATTTTCGAGATGGAGGGAACCGGCGATCAAATCGTCTCGTTTGTCGCCCACCACCTTGTTGTCGATGTAGTCTCTTGGAATATCATCCTGCAAGACCTGCGTGGACTCTTGTCGTCAGCCACCTACAGCCCCGCCAAACCACTTTCATTCCAGGCTTGGCTCTCTCTGCAACGTGAGGAAGCCCACAAAACGGCACTCGAACATGTTTTCCACGACGTTCCGGTGCCTCGACAAGATCTCTCATACTGGGGAATGCAAGGCGTACCGAATGTTCATGGAGACTCAATCACCGAGACAATGGAGATAACCACCGATGACTCGCTTCTACTCTTGGGCCCTTGTCACGACGCTCTTGATACCGATGTTGTCGATATCTTGTTAGCCTCTCTGTTGGTGTCTTTCCGCCAGACCTTTTCAGACCGTCCCAAAGTCCCATCAATATTCAATGAGGGTCATGGCAGAGAGCCTTGGGATGATAAACTGGACTTGTCACGCACAGTTGGCTGGTTTACCACCCTTTGCCCCGTCTACCTGCCCGAGTCCTCGCCATCGGAGCTAGACGTTCTCGATGTTGTGCGCTGGGTGAGGGATTTTAGGCGAAAGCTTCCCGGAAAGGGCCGTCCTTACTTTGCTCACAACATGCTGTCTCAACAGAGTCAGACGCGTGCCCGGGAGTGGCCCGTGGAAGTGGCCTTTAACTTCCTCGGCCAGACAGAGCTGATAGAGTCCGAAGACTCGGTATTCACGTCGCTCGATGGAAGCATGTTGGACTCCGCGAGTTCCAAAACCGACATTGGGGACAATGTCCCTCGCCTCGCACTCGTTGAGATATCAGCCGCCTTCTCTGGCAACGGATTAAGCTTCAGCTTCTCGTTTAATCGTCAAATGAATCGCCAATCTTCTATTCAAAATTGGATGGCGGCTTGCAAGGTCTCTATTCATCAGGTTTTGCAAAGGCTATCCGATGTCAGATATGAACGGCCAAGTCCTGACCTGTCTCTTCTTCCTCTGGCTTTTGGGGGCACATCCCAGATCCAACGAAAGCTCACCGAAATTGGCATTGCTCATCTTGACGATATCGAAGCCTCGTACCCATGCTCTCCGGTACAGCAGGGGATCCTCTTGTCCCAGATACGAGACCCCGAATGTTATTCATACTCCATCACCTTTTCGGTGAAATGTGCGCAACCGGGCGATGGTGCGGACATGCAACGCCTAGCTGATGCCTGGCAACACGTGGTGCAACGTCATTCGACTCTTCGAACCGTGTTTGTGGACAGTTTACTAGAGGAGGGCGTAATGGACCAAGTGGTTCTGAGGAAGCATCGCGCTGACATTGCTTTCGTCGAGTGCTCCGACAGTGACCTAGCTCAAAGATCTGGTCAACGTTCGGTGCTAGGTCTTCCCGCCAACGAACCACCCCACCGTCTCAACATCTTCAAGGATTCCGAAGGAACGGTGCTCTGCGTTCTAGAGATGAGCCATGCAATCGCCGATGGATCCTCCATGCCAATTCTATTCCGTGACCTGGCCTTGGCGTACGAAGGTACCCTGCCCACAACGGGTCTTTCTGTTTACAGGGACTACGTCGCACACTTGCAGCAAAGCCGGGGCTTCCAAGACGTCGATTACTGGAAGGACTACCTGACTGGAGCTGAGCCTTGTTATCTACCTTCACGGGCTGGCGGAGCCGCAGAGCCCAAGACTTTGCAAGCGCTTGACTGGCGTATCTCCCACGTGGCTGAACTCCAAGCCTTGTGCACGGAAAGAGGCGTCACGCTATCCAACGTACTGCAGTTGGCCTGGGCACTAGTCCTTCAAGCATATACGGGTCTTGACGACGTCTTGTTTGGATATTTGGTCGCCGGGAGGGACATCCCGGTCTGCGACATTGACCAGGCAGTCGGCGTCTATCTCAACATGCTGGTGTGCCGAGTACGTCTCAGCCCCTCTACCAGCCTCGGCGATGTCCTCGAGACTGTCCAGGAAGACCTCGCAGCGGCGATGAATCATAAGCATGTCTCGCTTGCCGACTTGCAACACGCCATGGGTACTGCCAATGAGCCTCTCTTCAACACAGCCTACTCTTTCCAGAGACGATCTGTCTCCAAGTCTATGGCAACGGGGCCCGTCTCGTTCGACGTCAGTGACGCGCGTGATCCTAGTGAATACGACTTGGTCATCAACGTCGAAGTTTGGGACTCGAATGTGGAGCTGCAGCTGTGCTACTGGATAGACAAGATCCCAGATTCACAGGCCAGGAATATTGCTTCCACTCTTGACAGAATTCTGACTTCGATTGTGACGTGTGACCTGGCGGTGCCGACAGGAGAGCTCCATACGCTCAGTGACCACTGCTCGGAACAGCTGGTGTCATGGAACAATGCCGAGCCCGAGTTCTTGGACGAGTGCGTGCATCACGTCTTTGAGCACAACGCTCGACAGAGACCAGATGAGACACCGGCTATTGAGGCATGGGATGCAAGGTTCACCTACCTCGAGCTACACGCGGTCTCTTCGCAGCTCGCCCAGCACTTGGTATCTCTCGGGGTGAGGCCCGATACCTACGTCCCTCTTTGCTTCCAAAAGTCGGCATGGACAGTCGTCGCCATGTTGGCGGTTCTCAAGGCTGGCGGCGCTTTTGTTCCCTTGGACCCTACCTACCCGCCTGAGCGTGTCAATTTTATCGTCCACAACGTTGATGCTAAACTGATCCTTTGCTCATCTTCCTTGACGTATAAGTTCGAAAGCTTGGGCCTCCCGACTTTTGCTGTCGCTCCGGAGACGGTATCACGGCTACCTGACCTACTGGAAGGCTCGCTTCGAGTCCAGGTTGGACCTCACCATCCGGCCTACATCATCTTCACCTCAGGCACCACCGGTCTTCCCAAGGGCACAATTATCGAGCACGGGGCTTTCACCACTGGCGCCACGGCTCATGCCAAAGCTATAAAGATGACTTCTGCATCTCGTGTGCTACAGTTTGCGTCGCACACGTTTGATGCTAGCGTCATGGAGATTCTGTCCACATTGTTAGTGGGCGGTTGCATCTGCATTCCCAGCGACCAGGAACGCCTCAACAACCTGGCTGCTGTTATTACCAAGTTGAATGTCAACTGGACCCTGCTCACACCACCCGTGGCAAGTGTGCTGAAGCCAGATAGCATCCCCACTCTCAAGGTACTCGTTACTGGCGGTGAAGCAATGTCGACAGATCACATCGCCAAGTGGGCAAACCACACGGCTCTCATAAACGCCTATGGACCCAGCGAGGCAAGTGTCATTGCTGCGGTAAGCACCAAAGTTGACCATGACGGCAAAGTCCTAAACAGGGACACTGCCACCATTGGGCGTGCTGTCGGGTGTCGTTGTTGGGTCGTCGATCCGCGTAACCACAACCGCCTCATGCCCATTGGCAGCATTGGCGAGCTCCTTATCGAGGGGCCCATCGTCGCGAGAGGCTACCTGGGCAATGACGCCAAGACAAGGGGTGCATTCATCGAGCATCCATCATGGCGTACAGCTATGAACCTCTCTGGCGGCCGCGTGGACCGTATGTACAAGACTGGTGATCTCGTGGCGTACAACTCGGACGGCTCCCTCACCTATATCGCGCGGTCCGACACTCAAGTCAAGCTCAACGGACAGCGCATTGAAGTCGGCGAGATTGAACACCACGTCAAGGTCAACTTGCCAGCCGACGTTCAGTCAGCTGTGGACCTTGTGGTTCCCCAGAGAAAGACGTCGACCAAGGCCCTGGCGGTGTTCTTCACCAGCGGCGACAAGGCTGAGGATGCGTCGTCCAGGGAAACAGATACAGTTCTCCTACCCGCGTCAAGCGCCTCTGCCACACTTTGCCAGTCGCTCAAGACGGCACTTCGGCGCGCTCTGCCATCGTATATGGTGCCAACCCTTTATATCCCCGTGAACAAGATGCCGTGGACTCTGGCCGCCAAGCTAGACCGCCAAAAGCTCAAGGCCATTGCTCAGTCCATAACGCCCCAGCAGATGGCCCCGTACACGCTCGCCGGGGTCAGCACAAACAGAGCCGCCACCACGTCGATGCAACGCAGACTGCAGAAAGTCTGGGCCAAGGTTCTGGTTATTGAGCCCGAAAGCATAAGCAGAGATGATAGCTTCTTCAGGCTGGGCGGCGATTCCATTGGCGCCATGAAGCTTGTCGCCGCCGCGCGGATGGAGGACGTTATCCTCACCGCCAAGAACGTCTTTGAGAACCCCGTCCTGTCGGATATGGCAACATCATGCAAACGCTCCAATGGGGCTTCCGCCACTGTCGTGGAGCGATTCTCGCTGCTAAGAGACATTGCGTCCCCCTCTTTGCTTCTCGGCGAGCTCGCAGAACGCTGTGGTATCCAGAGGAGCCAAATCCAAGATGTGTACCCTTGTAGCTCGCTTCAAGAAGGGCTTGTGGCTGCGTCTATGCAGAATCCAGGCGCTTACGTTGCCAGAAATGTCTTTGAGATGCCGTTGAGTGTCGACATTGACCGTTTAAAGCTCGCGTGGCAAAAGACTGTTGACCAAGTCGACGTCCTGAGATCGCGCGTCGTCAACAGCCAGTCCCTCGAGTCCTATCAGGTCGTCCTCGAGCCCCATGAAATTGATTGGGAACACTACAGCAGCCTGGGATCTGCCAATGACAATATCAAATCAGTTCCAGAACGGAATGGCAGCGTCCTAGCCAGGTACGCAATTGTCAACTCGGCTGGTTCTGGCTCCCGTTACTTGGTGTGGACTGTCCACCATGCGCTATACGATGCTTGGAGTATGGCTTCTGTGCTGAATTTGGTTTCGCAATTCTACCACGGAGGCGGTTCTGAAAGACTCAGACTGGCCGTTCCATTCGCCAACTTTGCCAAGTATTTGGTCGACATCGATGCACAAGCCTCTGATGAGTTCTGGAAGGCCAGGTTCCAAGGCACTTCTCCGGCAACTCATTTTCCAACTATGTCCTCTACAACAGGTGCTCAATCATCCAGTGCATCACTCAAACATACCATTCAGTACGACAAAGTCAATCTCGGCGTGGACGTAACTACCTCGGCAGTTGTCCGTGCAGCTTGGGCGCTTGTCTTGGGTTCCCAAGCCGGCTCTGACGACGTCGTCTTTGGCGAGACTTTGTCTGGGCGTGACATTGATCTTGACCGTGTAGAAGATATCATTGGTCCAACCTTGACCACCGTGCCTTCGAGAATTCAGATCGATCGGGACGCTACTGTCGGCCAGTTCCTGAGGAGTATTCGTGACCAGGCAATCGCGGTGATTCCTCATCAGCATGCTGGTATCCAAAATATCAAGCGCCTAGGGGGCTCTATGGCAGTTGCCTGTGACTTCAGGAACCTCCTGGTCATCCAGTCTGCCGGCGAAGGAACAAGTCAAGAAGAGTTGTTGAAACCAATGGAAGACGAACCCGAGCAGTCAAATTTCTTCACGTACCCGCTGGTCGTCGAGTGCTTTATCGAGGCCCATGATCTAGTCCTGGTAGTCCATCATGACGAGGGAGTCATGAAAAGCTGGCAAGTGAAGCGCATCGCTCATCAGTTCGACGCTGTGGTAGAGCAGCTCATCCGTCTGTCGCGAGAGCCCACCAGCAAGGTTTCCGACCTTCGACTCTACGGTCAAGAAGATGTCAAGATGATCAAAGAGTGGAACCACGGGACCTTCGACCCTGTCCAAGAAAGCATCCACAGCTTGTTCTGGCAATCAGCCAGCATGCAGCCGGATGCTACCGGCATTCGCGCTTGGGATGGCCATCTCAGCTACGACTCCGTCGCACAGCACGCCGGCCACCTCGCCAAGCTACTCGTACAGAAGGGGGTACGGGCTGAAACGATGGTCCCGTGCTGTATGGACAAGTCTCTCTGGACCACGGTCTCAATGCTTGCCGTGATACTCGCTGGGGGTGCTATCGTTCCCTTGGATCCTGCGCAACCCCCCGCTCGCCACGCAGAAATTATTCGCGACTGTGAGCCCCGTGTTGCTCTCTGTTCGCCACAGTATCAAGACCGCTTCAACGGCCTTGTCGAATCTGTCGTCTTGGTCAATCGCGAATTGTTCGGTGCCGATCTGTTCCCTCAAGATATCAGACCGCAGGATCTGCCAACCGTTGAAAGTAGAGATGCTGCATTCGTCATATATACCTCTGGCAGCACCGGAAAGCCAAAGGGAATCGTGATTGAACATGGATCATTTTGTGCGAGTTCCAAGGCTTTCATGCACCGCATGAAGCTTACTTCGGCGTCTAGTGTCTTCCACTTTACTTCTTATGCGTTCGACATTGCAATGGGAGAGACATTTGGGGCCCTCACCAGCGGTGCCTGTCTCTGCGTTCCCAGTGAGGATATGAGGATGATAGATCTACCAGGGGCCATGAATACCCTCGGGGCCACTTGGGCCTTCCTGACACCCTCGGTTGCTAACATCCAGGATCCCTCCAAGTTCAAAACACTGCAGACACTCGTCTGCGGAGGCGAGGCCCTGACATCCGAGACGATTAGCACTTGGGCAGATAGGGTCGAGCTGATGAACGGCTACGGGCCAGCCGAGTGTACCTTTTTTGCCATTGCCAACGCCGACGTCTCACTCACCAGAGAACTCGCAAACATCGGCCGCGCCACGAACGGCTGTCACTCGTGGATCGTCGACCCCAGAGATCACAACTGCCTCATGCCCGTGGGCTGCACAGGTGAATTGCTCATCAGCGGCCCTATTGTGTCGCGAGGTTACTTGAACGACGGTGCAAAAACAGCTGAATCCTTCATCGAAAACCCTGCGTGGATGCACCACTTCGTCAGCGAGGAGCATCATCAACAAACCTTGCGTCTGTACAAGACGGGTGACCTAGTCCAGTATAACCCTGACGGGACACTGGATTACAAAGGACGCAAGGATCACCAGGTCAAGCTCAACGGCCAGCGTATGGAGCTTGGCGAGATTGAGGCTCGTCTTGAATCTGACCAGCGTATTTCCCAGGCTTGCGTCACTCTACCCAAGTCTGGATTCTTCGAAGGTCGTCTAGTGGCCATTGTGTCTCTCGAGCAATTTTCGTCTGAGAAGTCGAGCCTTGTGTCGCCAGAACTTACCCCGGTCTCTGCTTCTGAGATGCAAGTTGCTCGAACCCAGGTTTCCGCCTTGCAGAACCAGCTGTCCGAGAATCTACCACTTTACATGGTGCCATCGGCTTGGTTTGCGGTTAAAGCTATTCCCCTATTGCTGTCTGGCAAGCTCGATAGGGCCAGTGCTCAGACATGGCTCGCCAACATGGACGCGGACACGTTTGAACTTAGCATCAGTTCAGAGAGCAGCGACGATGTTACGGTCTCCGGGACGACGTCCGTTGGACAGCAACTCAGACGTATCTGGGCGTCAGTCCTCAACATTGCTGAGGAGGAAATGCCCATGAACCGTTCCCTAATTAGTCTTGTGAGTACCACTCTTCTCCTGCTACACTTCCCCGATCTTTGTTGCTATGCTGTGTTTCAGAGTGTATCCCTTGAAGATTCGTAGCGGTTAGTTAACGGGTAACAGGGCGGTGACTCCATCACGGCGATTCAGATCATCACTCGCTGCCGCGACCAATCCATCAGATTAACCATGCAGGAAGCTATGAAGGGTAGGTCAATCAATGACCTAGCCGCGCTCATAGAGACAGAAGACCGGCAAATCCGGAATGGCGTCCCTGAGCATGAAGAACAAACCAATGACGAATTTGAGCTGTCGCCAATCCAGCACTTGTTCTTCAACAACAGCTCCAACAGGGACTACGGAGACCGCTTCAATCAAAGCCAACTCCTGTCGATCAAGGTCCCCTTCGATGTATCCAGGTTCGAGCATGCTGTCCACGCTCTCGTCAAGAGACACCCAATGCTTCGCGCACGCTTCAAGAGATCTTCCGATGGACGGTGGAGCCAGCAGATTGCTTCGGATATTGACACTTGCTGCAGCTTCCGCTTCCATAAGCTCGCTGCGAGATCTGACATGATTTCACTCCTCGCCGCTAGCCAAAAGAGTATCCACATTTCCGGCCCGGTCTTCGTCGTCGATCTCTTTGAACAGCCCGATGGCTCTCAAGCAGTGTCACTCATAGCTCACCATCTGGTTGTTGATATTGTCTCCTGGATCAATATCGTCCAAGACCTCGAGACATTCCTTTCGGCTACCAATCCGATATTCTCCAAGCCCTTCTCGTTTCGGGATTGGAATACAGCGCAGATTGAACATGCCAGATCCCTTGAGAGACATGGAGATAGCTTGCTGCCATTCCCTGTGCAAGCTGCCGACTTCGACTTCTGGGGAATGTCAAATACCGCGAACATCTACGGAGATGTGATCAAGAAGGCCTTTATCGTCTCAGGTTCCGAAATTGTCTCCCTGGTGCTGGGTGACTCCCACACGGCACTCAAGACTGAGCCTCTTGATCTGTTCATCTCAGCTCTGCTCAAATCGTTCGGAAATATCTTCAGAGACCGAGAGTTGCCAACCTTGTTCAACGAAGGTCACGGCCGTGAGCCTTGGGATGATACCATCGACCTCTCCCAAACGGTCGGATGGTTCACCTCACTTTCTCCCATTCATCTGTCTCGACGCACTCTCGACCCCGATAGTACCGTCGACTGTGTTCGCAAGGTCAAAGACATGCGCCGCAGCATCCCAAGCAATGGCCGTCCTTACTTTGCCCGCCGCTACCTGACTGAGTCAGGGAAGCGCCCTCTGGGCAATCATGAACCCATGGAGATTTTGGTGAACTTCCTAGGCCGTACTCAACAGACAAGCCAGAGCAATTCCCTCTTCAGCTCGTTCGATCTGTCAATGACTGGCAGAGAGATGGCGGCCGTTTCTGACGTCGCGCCTGAGACCCGCCGTCTCGCCTTGTTCGAGCTTTCGATATCGATTCTTGACGAGGGCATCGAGTTCGTCTTCATGTATAATAAGCACATGCACCACCAAGACCTCATCGAGAAGTGGACGTCGAACTGCGAGGAGGTGCTCATCGACATTGCAAAAGACCTGAGCGAGGCCCCTTCTACTCCCACGCTCAGCGACTTCCCTCTCATGCCCGTCGACTACACAGAGCTACAGGAGCTCGTCACCAGATCCCTTCCTGCTGCCCACGTTCGTTTCGACGAGGTTGAGGATATGTATCCCTGCTCCCCAATGCAGACAGGTATACTGCTCAGTCAGCTCCGAGACCCATCCCAGTACCTGTTCCATACCGTCGTTGAAGTAACTTCTCCCAACTCCTCAACTGTTGATGCTTGGAAGCTATCACAAGCTTGCTACCAAGTCATTGATCGTCACCCTGCTCTGCGAACAATCTTTGTCGAGAGCACCTACGGTGGCGGCTCTTTCGACCAGGTCGTGTTGAAACCCCGTGAGGCTCGAATCACCGTCATTGAGTGTCGGGAAATCGACGTCATGGCAAAGTTGAACGCCAGATCGCTTCACAGGACCAATAAGAGGCATGACGGACCGATGCTTCCCTACCAAATCACTATCTGCCAGACAACACAAGGCAAAGTGTTCATGAAGCTTGAATTGAATCATGCTGTCACAGATGGTGCTTCGACATCGGTCATCCTGCGCGACATATCAAACGCATACCTTAACAGCCTGCCTCCGACCAAGGGCCCTTCATACAGGGAATACATCAAGTATATTTCCAGTCAGCCCACCGACTCAAGCCTCAGCTTTTGGTCTAGCTACCTCTCTGGAGCGCGGTTCACCGAATTCCCAACAGTCAATCCCGATATCTCGTCTGGCCGCAGCCTAGGCTCTATCACGGTCGAGTTTGGTCGATTTTCCGAGCTGCATTCGATTGGTCGCGAAGTTGGAGTGACCTTGTCCAACATGATCGTCGTTGCTTGGGCCCTCGTGCTTCGAAGTTACACGAAATCTGACGATGTCGCCTTCGGCTATCTCGCCTCTGGGCGTGATGCCCGCATTGATGGCATTGACGACATCGTTGGTCCTCTAATCAACATGCTCGTGTTTCGCTTCCGGTTCGCGAGCAGCGTGCCCCTCCAGAGACTTTTTCTAGAAGCTCAACAAGACTATTTCTCCAGTCTACCGCACCAGCACTTTTCTCTGGCTCGCGTCAGCCATGAGCTGGGGCAAGCGAAACGAGGCTTTTTCAACACGGCCGTCTCCATCCAAAATGCCGGTTCGTCAAGCGGTTCAGATCTAACCGCTCTCACATACGAGCCGGTCGAGGCGTTTGATCCAAGCGAATATGCCGTTACCCTCAATGCCAACACCACTCACGGCGATGAAGGCATCGTATTTCGGTATTGGACAGATGTTCTTTCAGATTTTCAAGCCCAGGATCTCGCTCTCACCATGTCCATGCTGCTAGGTGACTTCATCGATCACAGCAAAGATGCTGTCTCCCACTTGCGGCTCTTCCAAGACCCGCAGCTACTTAACAGTGCGTTTACGCACACGCATGAAGTTGGCGACTGGACATTCCAGCATGACGGTTCAAGAAGTGCCGCTACGATTGACAGTTCAACGCGCAGCGAATCCTCGACAGATCTCAGTGCTACGGTGTTCTCGCCGCCCGCCCCATCTCGTCCCTTTGCCCGTGGCAGAAACCAGCTTCACCACAAGCTGTTGGCATTGTGGAGAGACAGTCTCGATCTTGGAAGTGCTTCAGTATCATATGAAGACAGCTTTTTCGAGCTTGGTGGTGACTCCATTACCGCCATGTCTATGGTGGGCAATGCCAGGGAGCTAGATATCCAGCTCACCGTGGCCGACATCTTCAAAAACCCCAGGTTTGGGTCAATGCTTGATTGCCTCCTGGATCGATCATACAAGGACTCGGACACGGCCTCAAGTGTTGACAAGATGTCCAGCTCGGACCCAAAGAAAGAGGAAGCCGTGATAGATGAACAAGCATACCAGCCTTTCTCCATGCTTGGCCAGGAGAACCCTGAGCAATTCGTCCGGGACCACGTCTGCACCATTGCAGGCGTATCCCGAGCTAGCATCATAGACGTCCTCCCAACGACCGACTTTCAGGCCCAGGCCATCGGCGGCAGCCTACTTGCGTCGCGATGGATGCTTAATTACTTCCACCTGGATTCCACAGGCCCCCTTGACACAGGCCTACTGCGAGAAAGTATCATGAATGTCGTGGCCTGTTACGACGTGCTGCGCACTGTCTTTGTCCCCCACCAAGGGAGATACCTACAGGTTATTCTCCGCCAGTTGCAACCCCAACTCACTGTCCACGATGTCGACGATATCGAGCAGTTCACATTAGAGCTTGAGTCCATCCATCGACAGGAAAGGCCGCAACCTGAGCAATCCTCCCTCCAGTTCGTCATGGCAAGACATAATTCGTCCCTACGACACCGGATCTTCATCAGAATATCTCATGCTCAGTATGACGGTGTCTGCTTTCCAGCTATCCTTGAATCACTGAGGGCTTGCTATGAGGGAGAACCTATCCTTCCCACGCCCTCGTATGCCACTTATATTCGTGGGGCGTTGGGCAAGATTACTCTGGAACAGTACGCGTACTGGAAAGCGCTCCTCAAGAATTCTACCCCGACACACATCATCCCACGACAACGCAGTTTGCTACACACATCTCCTACTCAAGTTTTGAAAACTGTCGTGTCGACACCCTCGCTCGCGTCTTTCAACATCACCACCGCCACTGTCGTCAAGGCTGCCTGGTCGACGGTCTTGGCAAAGGCCACGGACAAGATGGACGTTGTCTTTGGCCACCTCATCAGCGGGCGCAATGTGGGCAGCGTGGCCGGAATTGAATCCATCGTCGGTCCCTGCCTGAACGTGGTTCCCGTACGCGTCTGTCACCAACCCTCTTGGACGGTGCTACGTCTCCTCCAACACATCCAGAATCAGCAGGTGGACAACATGCCGTACGAGTCACTCGGCTTCAAGGAGATCATCGACAAGTGCACCGACTGGGATGATGACGGAGTAAACGGCTTTTCCACCGTTGTCCAACATCAGAGCATGCCTCAGACGGCTGCTCTGGCCATCGGGGGCAACACGTACCAAGTTGGTGCCATGGCCTCGCAGGAGGACACTGCTGATTTCAGTGTCGTCACTACGCCTCGGGATGCGAACAGTACCGAGGTCTGTTTGCTTTATGCTCAAGACGGGGATATAGACACGGGCTTTGCACAGGGGATATTTGACTCGCTGTGTGACACTATTACAGCCTTCTCGGAGAACCTGAACAGTTTTGTTGGAGTTTCTTGACATGGATTTTGTTATGTACCTAGGTAGTGGATTTTCCTTTCTTTCCTTTTTTTTCTTCATGCCAATGTATATAGTTCGCGAATCATACTCTTCTTTCCCACACCCAACCTTTCATTCTCTAACGACGCAATTTTACTGTAAGCAATCGCCGGGGTCGTAAATACAGAATTGGCGGCATGTGGCTTTCCTCAGGCTAATTGGGTCTAACACTTGAGGTGTACAATTGTCATAAATGACCGTGTCTTGGTACAGCCACATAGACTACACTAGGCTTCCAGAAGACGTTCTGGAATTCTGTACCTTTTGCAGGAGGTGGCGTGGCTGTCTACAATGCAGCGGTCACTCCCCGTGCCAATGTAGCTGTTTGCAAAAAAATACGAGGGAGTTAATCTCGCCTTTGCAAGTTTAGGCAGTTGAAGGATCGACCTGCATGAGTCTCGCTGGGGGGCTCAACTGCAATGATTGGTGACCTGGGAACGAAGCCGTTTAGCCGCTGACCGGCAGAAGTGAGGTCTGGCCACAAACTGTGAGAACAGAATACGATATAGGGAGGATTAGCCCACTCACTTTGCTACCACAGTGAATTTGGAAATCCTAGGGCTAACCTGACTTCAAATAAACTTTCTCGACAATCAAATCCACCAACTACAAGATGCATTCGTATTTTTGGGTACTCCTCCCAGTCTCTTTCTTTATCAGCCCAGCCAGCTCTCAATGGCCATCCTGCGAGCCAAGCTGCAAATACTGCGGTCTCATATGCGACCAGGGCTGCAGCTCGCCCCTCAACTACACCGAGTGCACCACCAAGTGTCTCTACTGCCGGCGAGAGAGCTCTTCGTGTGACTGGGTCCAGCTCACGCCGCCGTCCGAGTCTGACGAAGAATTTTGCGAGCAGTGCTACGGGTCATGCTGGTGTAAGATCGGTGCTCGGTGTTATGACAACTATACTTCGCCGACTACAACCGGCGGACACACCCCTGCTACGACGACCAAGTTATCTCCCAGGGGACTAAGGAAGATGTAATTCGACAGTCTTTGGTTGAGTTGGTCAGGATGGCTTCCACTAGTAAGGGGTTGAAAAGTCAAAAAAGAATTTGATATCTAAGGGAGATGTTTACTGCAAACAACTGTTGTCACATGGCCACACAAAAGTCGTATTATTTCTGCTAGCTTTCCCACATATATTCCATCTCAGCAGAGCAGACTGGACCCAAAATAAAGCTTGTTTCTAATCCTTCATTCCCTTACTGAAGTAGCTTAAATCCCATCAATAAAACCAACTTCAGAATCTTCATTCCAAACTATCGTCCAAATTCATTTTAATTCCTTCTATCTGCTGTGGCCCTTGTCCCCCTTGCGTCTCGCAGTTCACCCGCATGAGGGCGCATGAGCAATAGGTCATGGCAACTTGCTCGGCGTTCACCGTAACCCCCCAGATATCTCCCAAATCTATTAATGCTGATATCCTCGATGCGTCTTCCTATATTAAACTCGCGACACTGTGAGGGGGAGAGGTGGGCATAAAAGCTTCCATCCTGAAGCAATCATGTAGGAGAGAGAGACAGGAGAGCAACATGGTTAGGTAGGTCGGAGAGCTAGTGTGAGAGAAAAGAAAACAAAAATGAAAAATGAAAAAGATCAGTCGACAGCTCCAACACCAAGCCCAATACCAAAGGAAACAGAAGTACACAAAAGAGAGAATACATTGTACAGCTAGAATAAAACGAAGCCTATGCATAGGGGTAGCGCCTGAAAACTCACCCCTTCAACGCTGGATACTCGAACAAATGGTTCGATACCTCCATGATATCATCCTCCCCGTTGACTTCAAAACATCTCTACGCCACTCCCCCGTCAGATATCCACCAGCGTCTCCTCCTCGGAGAGCGAATCCGCATCTGACTCAAGTGGCGCTGCCTCGTCGGACGCATGTCCACGTTCTGCCACAAGCAGACCACACTCCGTACACCGCAGTTGTCCCAAGAACATGGAGTTCACCCTCAAGTCCGTGAAACGATGCCCATTGCCACAGACGTACCACGGACCAGTGCCGCCAAGAGCCCGTGCCACAGCCGTATACCATTCAGTCCCGCCTGCCTCATCGAGGCAGACTTCCTGAACGAAACGCCCGGTGGTTATGATTTCGTCCCTGAGGTGCCGGGACGTCAAAGAACAGCCCGCGTGGATGTCAAAAGCCTTGGTGATGTTCTGTAGGCCCATGCGCCTCAAGCCCTCGTCTGTGACTGGTAATTGCGTAATTGTAATTGCATTCTCGGAGAGCCTGGCTAGAGTTGGCACGAATTCTTGTCTCCGCGTCAGAGCCGCGACTCCCAAGGCACGGGCGAAACCGCAAAACCAGGCAACGTAGACGTGACCTTGTGCCGCAAGGAGGGGCCGCTTCATATCGCATGCTCGCTTGATCAACTCCTGAGAAGCTCGGAAGTTTGACGTCACGTCGAGCTTGAGCGTGGGACACGGGAAGGTACCAGCCGCGAACTCTTCCTTCCACAGCTTCATGAAATCGGCCAGGACTGCAATGTTGCATCTCAGGGAGAGGTCCATAGCAAGCAAGCCGCCACATGGCTGGACAAAAGGCTCGTGTTGGTGAATGGCACCCATGGAACGGGCAGCAGCCTCGCTATTTTCATTCGCACGCCTCCTCAAGTCCGCAACCTTCTGAAAGGCCTCCTCCTTGGCCCTCACCCTAGTCGAGAAGCTTTGAATATCTCGGTACAAGATGGCCAGGTCAGCGTACCTGCCTTGGCCAATGAAGTCCCTTAAAACCCTGGTCTGACGTTGCATATTGCCTTCCAGTTCGATTATGAGGCTTTGACGATCGTAAGAGGTTCTCAGATCCCGGTAATCCATTCTTTGACGTAGAGCGTTCATACACTGAGCCAGACGCTCAGCCAACTTGAGAAACGTGGTATTTGACCAGCAGATTAATTCCTTCAGGGACTCATCAAGCATTGGACGACGAACGATTCGACCGTAGCGGGAGATGTCACGCAAAGAGGCTAGGCATTGGGTACAGCATGCGACCTCCTGAACAGAAAAGGGGCTGACGACACCTTTGATACTCGAGGGAGCGCCTTCCTCTGCCAAGTTGTAATAGTCTTGGATTCCCAACTGCTGGTCCATGGAGGATCTGGTCTGGAAATGGCCGCAACGGGGGAAGATGCAAGGGTCCTCGTCCAGGTGTACGTCCCTGTAGTCCTTCATACCCAAGCTGTCGGCCACAGTGAAAAGGATATCATCCAATCCACAGGACTGGCAGTACTTCGAATCCGGGCAGGACTCGCCGCACATAGAAGGGCACTGGTGACCACAGTCGAGCAGCAGGGTGCACCGCCTGGAGCAGGGTACCCAATTGCATGGCGCGGCACAGGGCATGGTGCACTTGCTGTGTGGGCAGCCGGAGGCGCAGTGCTCCTCCGTGCATGGAAGGCAGGTTTCGTGGCAAAGCTTGTCGCACTTGCTGTGACTACAGCGGACATCGCAAGGCTGTTGGCAGGGAGAACATTCTGAGGCTCCGTGGCAGTTTTGCTGACAAGAATGAGCGCAGTCGGGCTTGCTCCTGCCACAGGGCTGATCGCAGAGCTCATGAGTTGCCTTCAAGAACGTGTCGTGGTAGCGGAAGTTGCACTCATGGCATTTCCGTTGACACATATGGCCACAGGGTAGAGCCGCATTACACTTTGCCGGGCACCTGAAGGAGGGATTCTGCGGACCAGTCTGGTAACAAGGAACTCTGATGTCGTGATCGCATCCAGGCACCTTGTATGCGACCACGGCCTCACAAAGAACGCCGGCCGGATCCTGTGCCTGCCAGCACCTCGGTGATTCAACAATATGACCACAGGGGAGTCCCAATTCCATATCATCCATCACCTCACTGCAACTTCCTTCGCAGTCTTCTCCACAGGTCAATGCGCAAGCATGTTCGCAAAGTGGCTTTGGCCGAGGGCAAGGCTCACCGCATTTTGTGAGTTTGTGCATCATTGTCGAGTGGCATGAACGGAGGCAGTCATGACCACAGTCCAGCTGCCCTCGACAGGGCTGAGAGCACCCGCCATCCGGAGATGCAAGTCTGAAGTCATAAGGGCCGGACACACGGATGACCTGGCTGGGGTGGCGTGGGCAACGGAGCTCGAGGCTGTCCCCCAGGTTGCCCCCAGCCTCAAGCGTGTTGATGATGCACCGCCATGCCGGGTCATTCTTGTAAGAATCCGAGTCTCCCAGGATGTAGCAGCCGTGCTGTGCCCGGGACATCAGGACATCGATGCGATTGGAAGTACGCATGGTATCAAGAGCGCGCTGTGAGGTGCAGCGCCCGAGGGGAATGATCACTACCTTGGCTTGCTGTCCCCGGAAGCTGTCCAGTGTGGCAAGCCTAACACTCCCAAGAGGAGCTGGCCCTGCCTTACTTCCTTCTCTTCCATCAGAGGCCGAGCCGGTGTAGCCGCCACGTTCCTGGGGCTCCTTCGGGCTGATCTCCCACAGGCCTTCGAGGTCATAGTCGTCGACTTTGGCCGTGAATGAGTCCTCCATTTCCACTCGCCTCAAGAGCTGCCGAAGTTGGCTTGAAGATGGTGTTACTACGGCGATGTCATGCCTGCTGTAATGACCTTGCCGAACGAGGTGAGTGAGCATTGCTGTGACCATCTCGATGTCGAAGTAATCGAGAGAAAAGTCTTCATCTTTAGTCAAGCTTTCCCAGTCGGCCGCGTGCTTATGATTAAGCCAGAAGAGCGGCCGCCGCATGCCTACCACTTCTGGAAATGTCCAAACCAGGCCATCATTTCCAAGGCCTGTATCTCGAATGAGACGGGTCAGCCAAGCAATAGGAGGGCGCATGCGACGCTGAAAGGGCAAGGTGCTGAGTGACACGCGAGGAGAAATGTCAAATTCCATCTGCAAAAGCCGTTCAAAAAGCGAGACGTCCAACGGATTGAGAGCACCTTCCAGGTTGGTGCGCTGCAGCTTGTCTGTGTGAACTTTGGGAAGCAGCTGATTGTCACCAATCAATATGATGTGCTCGGTAGAAGGTAGGATAGCCGTCAATGTTTGCGACTCGAGGAACTCGCCGGCATCATCGCAGATAAGAACTTTGGCCTGGATCGTCTGAAGCAACTCGTGATACCTCGTGAGCTCGGTTGTTGTCACCGACACGACCAGGGCATCTTGTAAGATCTGCTTCCGAGCATCTTCGTGGAATTGCGGGAGAGGATCACCTCGTACTTTTTGTAGATCCTTATCAGCTCTTCGATAATGTGGTCTCGCATTTCTTTCAGCCATATCTGGTGCTGACATCGCCGGTCTGAGCGTAGCCTATCCAAGCTTCCAAATGCTTGGATCCCCCTTTCGAAAACACATGCGTCTCCGTTAAGCCATTGTTGGACAGCGTCCGCTGTGCTAGGCTGGTAGTCAGAGAAGTCTCCACGCCGTGGACCAAAGACTTTTTCGCGGCTGTCTGGGTAGACCCGAGAGAGGAAGCTACCAAGTGTTCATGGCGAGTCGATGTTGGATAGTTGCAGAAGCTGTCCCTCGATATCCGACACAAGTTTGTCAAGGACATTTACCATTTGCTTCTCGGCGCGGCGCTCCTGTCTACACATTCCTTTGTAGTGGGTAATTGGAAGGTTGAGACTCTCCAATCGTTCTGAATCTGAGCGACCACCCATGCGGACAATGCCTTCAATGCCGTCTTCGAGAAGTTGGTGAACCGTGCGATCCAGTGCAGAATCGTTGTGGAAAATGCAAATAATCGGGCCAATGTCGGCATTTTCACGGTTGTGAACGAGAGCCTTGATGATCTTCCTCGCCAAGTGAGACTTCCCAGTACCCGGCCGCCCGTAAATGAGGGCCACCTCAGTTGAAAGTGACTGGAGCAAGGCTCTGACTTGGTCGGCCCCCATATCAATCGTTGGTGATCCTCGGACTATAGGAAGATCTCTCGGGTGAAAACGAAATCTTTGCCCATCGTTTCTTGGGTTTAACCGAAATGTTTGTCCATCCTGCACGAGGTGGTCCAGATTGAACTCAAATCCGGGAGCTCGAGCATAGGCGGGTACCTCAACTGCGGGACGACTAAGTGGATTCAAGAGATTGACGAGACGATGCGGCGACTCGCACTGTCGTTGAAGAGCTTCCAAGGTATCCTTGAAGGAAGCCAGCTTCAGGTCTGGAAAATCGAGAAGGTACCTCACACTGTCCGTATTTCTGTACCAACGAAGAGCGTCCCCGAGTTTTGAGGACTCGACGAGCTTGAGGCTGACATATGACCATTTCTCGCCACTTGAGAGGTTGAACTTGTATTTGTCCATAGGAAAATCATCTGGCGCGTCTTCGGATCCGCGTAAGGTATGTTCGGATACAACAAAGTGTAGGATCACGCCTGCCCTGTCGAAAACGCAGACAGCTGTACCAGGCCGAAACCGTTTGCATCGTACCCACCAGGACCGCCTCTCCTCATTTGTCATGCCTCTGGTTGACGCTGGCTGTTTGCACGCAACCACGAATTGGATGCCGTGCTTTCTGTCCATGGTAATGTGCTGGAGCTCTGCGTCGTCACAGAAGTCAAAGTGGTTGCTGGTACGTTGACGACGGTAGGCAGCAATACCTAGACCACGGACAGCCTGAAGAACCTCTCGGCAAGCATTTCGAATTTGCCCTGCGGTGTCTTCTCTCAACAGACGGAATTCCCGATCGAGTCGACCACTGGCTCCAGGCAGATGCCAAGAGGCTGGATCAGCTCTAGGAAGGTATTGGGCTGCTCCTGAGGTGACCTCTCCATATGTAGGCATGATGTGGATTCCAGTTATATGACGACGATCATTATCATGCCGCGGGTGACGCGTCGAAAGCGCGAGAGGTCGGTCCTGCTCGGACGTCATTTCGCCGTGGCTGTTGATGCTGTGGGGCGCGTTAGATGTCTTGAAATGTTGGTACAAGGGAGTCTGGGTACTTTACCTCGTGGTCCCATCCATGGCGACTGGAAGTCGAGATTCTCTTGTGCATGGATTGCTGATTGAGCCCGAAAGCGGGGCGTTGGCCTCGACCGTTGAGGCCGCAACAACGACCAAACGAGCGACGCGTGGAGAGCCTGCAGTTTTGTGCCTGCTCACAAGATTAGGATGGTGAAGAAAACAGCTAAGATTGTGTGGCTTTAAAATGGAGAAGGTTGTTTAGGAGGCTGCTTCGTTGAGCCCTTCTAAACGCAGCATAGAAGGGAAGTGGCCCAAAAGGCGACTGTACGTACCAAAGGTTCAGGTACTGACGGTCCAACTTAGGACGAAATTTCAAGGAGGAGGTGGAGAGGAGAAGTTGAGGGGAGCTGCAGCTGTAAAAGTTTCCTCAAAGGTCTGAAAAGCTGAAACCTTTGTGGAAGAAGGCGAGGGATGTCACGACCAGCTCTACCAAATGAGCTGCTACAGACCCAGAAGTAAGGAAACAAACAAACCGGTGAGGTGAGAAGTTTCGTTGTTAGAAAAGTAGCAAGCAGAACATGCGTAGGGGCAGGAGGTAGGAACGCGTAGTGGGGTGGTGTAAAAGATCAGTTGAGGTTGTGAGGCCAAACCTTCATGGGAGGCTACCCAGGCAGAGCTTCTGTTCAATACCTGACGCGCCTTTTGTCATTAGAAATGCTACCAGAGATCCAGTACAAGCTTAGCCCCTCGGCATCTCGACACACAGGTCATGACCGTGCTGCCCTCAGCCCTCTCCACGGGAGTAAGTACCGCGTCTCTGTGTTCAGGCAGCCCACTCAGCACTCTCACCTCGCAGGTGCCGCACAAGCCTTTGCCACAGGTAGACATGACCCCAGCCCCAGCTTCGTTGATGACATCGAGGATAGAATTGTCCTCAGACACCCGCAGAACCTTCCCGCTCCGGCCCAGGACGACATCGAAGGCAGTGTTCTCTGTTGTGCTGGAAGCTGCAGAGATGGAAAAGCGTTCTAACCTTAGCACACCTAGAGGCGCGTCTTGCAAGCACTCTTCGACATCCGCGAGCAGGGCCTCAAGACCGCAACAATAGACTCGAAGGCCATTCACGCCATGAGATCGAATATAACCGCTGACATCGAAGCGTTTCCCATCTTGCTCGTCGGTGATCCATGTGATGCAGCGGTTCCCATGATCTCTGGTCAACTCTCCAACGAAGGCGAGCGCGTCTCGTCGGCGACCAAGATAGATGAGCGTATAGTCTGCTCCCATAACCTTCGCCTGCGCTGCCATGGGCTTGATAGGTGTGATGCCAATTCCTCCAGCTATGAAGATGGTCCTGCGGGAGCCTGGCACGAAGGCAAAATTATTCCGTGGACCGCGGATGGTCATCTTAGACTCCTGTCGTACGGTGTCATGGATGAAGTGAGAAGCCCCGGTGTTGTTCTCCATGAGGACAGCAATTTTCAGAACATGACGGTCATCTGGGTCCGAGCAGATGGAATACTGCCGAAAGCCAAAGGTGCCCGCCTTGATATCTACATGGGCTCCAGGTGTCCACAGTGGCACCTCGACGCCATCCATGGATCGTAATGTTATCTGCATCACGTCAGATGCGACCTTAACCACATCACTAACAACCATGTCCAGATCCTGTGGTTTTCCAGCCGTTACTTTGGATGAGTTGATCGATTTACCACGGCTTCTCTCTTGCTGAGACGGAGGATACCAAGAGATGATAGCCTCTGGACCACGCCCTTCAGGGCCGTTGCTGTACTTGATAGTCTCGTATGGTGTCGCCAGCCTCAGTTTGGGTAGGCGCTCGTTGAGAGCCGAGAGCTCGGTCCTCAGAAGGAGACGTGCGAAAGGGGCCCCTAAGCAGGCGTGAACACCACGGCCGAAACCGAGGTGCTGGGTCTTGGGACGCCTGTCGACGTCAATGACGTCCGGGTTGTTGAACTTGGTGCTGTCTCGACTCCCTGAGTTATATGCCACAAATAGGTTGTCCCCCAGCTGGAAGACCTTGTTTTTATATCTCGTCTCCTTTGTGACCACGCGCCACATGCCTGTTATGGCCGACTCGTAGCGAAGGAGTTCTTCGATTGCGGCTGATCTAGTTTTATCGCTCTCCGAGACTTTTTCCCACAGGTTGTTGTGGAGTAAGTGTGACAGACCCATGGACAATACGTTGGTCGTGGTCTCGTGGCCCGCCAGGAGAAGGCCCGGGATCATACTGAGATGTTCAAAGTTCGTCATATTTACGACGCCGGCGTCTCTTTCGTTCCAGATGTGGCTGATGACATCGTCCTTCCTGTCTGTTCGCCGATCCTCGATGACAGTAGATGTAAGCGTGCAGATCCAAAACATTTTGAACCCTTTGCTGAATGCTGATCTTTTCTTCAGATTTGGTGATACCACCGAAAAGTGAAAGACAAAGTCCAATCCACTCCCACTTGGCTGGATCTAGCCATGCAACTACCACTATGCATCGAAGAGGTACAGGTAATGCGAAATGACTCTTGATCTCGACTGATCCATCATCGACGAACTTGTCAATCATGTCATGGGCAGCAGCGCGGAGCATCGGCTCGAACCGATCCAGCCTCCGCGGCACGAAGAACGACGCAACGCTTTTCCTCAGCCGATCATGGTCGGGATTGTCACGAGCCAGCAATGTGTCCTTTTCGGGAACTTTGTTTGCGAAAGGTCCTGGACCATTGGTGGGAACTCTGGCACTGTGGGTCGAGAGCTGAACACTTCGGGTCTATCGAGGACTGAGACAATATCATCGTATCGAGAAACGACATAACCACCGAGCTTCTCGCTGAACTGAAACCCGGCAGTATCCCTAGAAGAAGCGAGATCCTGCAACAGTCGTCTCGAATCGCTGAAAGGACAAGCCATTATTTTAAATGGGTGAAATGGCTCTTGAAAAGACCCTAGTACTCTACAGGCGTGTTGGTAGCGGCTTGGTTGTTCTAATTGTCTAGTAAGAAACCACACAAAATTCGTGAGGCCATGCTAGAACTCGTTATTGAATTATGGCCACACTAACACGGTAGACAGGGGCTCGCCGGGTCGACAAAAGTGTGCTTGCTTGTACACCAAGCAACCCGTGCCGAACCGAAGTGGATCCCGTTCGGGGCCGAAATCAGATCCTCGGTCAAAAATGCTGCTCGAGATCAGGTATCAGGTGACGGGGAGTAGAAAAGTCTTGGCTGGGGGTGGTTTCTGTCCTCTTAGATTTGGGTCCACATTTCCTACCCCCGCCAACATTTCCTACCCCCCGCCACACCCGTCACCTGCAAGCTCGAGACGCGGTTCGGCACTGCACCCTCTGTGGCCTAAGGCCGGCACTTCATCTACGGATGTCACGCCTGAGCAAAAACACGAATCCGAGTCATAATATGGTTAGCTATTTGACTAAATCAGGTCACCTGTGCCCCTTCTGCTGAGAACAAAGGCAACACAAGTTATTGGTTGCCGCTATTTGCCGCTGTTCGGCCGAGGCTAAGAGCCGTCGGAGACCAAAGCCCGGAAGCTTGGGCTGGTCATGTGGCACAAATCGCTCCTCCTTACTCCCATGTCAACGTTGAAAAGTGGAATTTTGACAATTCTCAAACGGTGTTTTACGTTAAGATCAAACACCAGCTATGAATGGGGGCCTGTCTTGCAAGGATTGGTGAGTTCTGTCGGTAATGTACCTAGGCGCCTAAGTGAAGCTCATTGTGGGCTTGTGGTGTGCGAGGCACGACCTTCGGCATGAGAGCCGATATTTGCACCGGCCAAAACGGACGGTACACTGGTACTTCAACCACCCTCACTACACCTACACCACAATTCACTCGCCTAATTTATGTTAGGTATATAAGTGCTATGTATTCTTAGTGGGTGCAAGAAGTAATTTGGAAGCAGGATATTCCCAAGGAGCGATATATACCTAGGTACACTTTTCTATGAAAGAACCCATCACTGAGCTCCGCGGACAACGCCATTGGCGCCTGCGCGCAAGCCTTTACCCGTCCCTTTACTTAATTTACGCATCTTCCTACCTTCGTAAATCCATAATGCCGAACTTTCCTAGATAGCTACCTACCTAGTAAGGGTACATGCAATGGATTTCGTCATGACCGCCTTCTGGGGAAGCTCGTTCATCGAGGTGCTTGTACTAGCTTGTTCTTGGTTGCTTCTTTCTGCACGGGCAACCGACTCCTAGTAAAATAGCATCTCCCATTAAAGAGCAGCCGACGGGAAGCCTATCCCCTTTATTAGCTAGTGAAAAGCTCGGTGAGTTGACGCTCAGGTATGGGCTCGCATTTCCTTTGATTGCAAACTGCGCACATATCGTCAGGATCCTCTGCGCACGACCTCGCTGATGTCGAGACTCGGTCATTGCCGCTCTCATGCCGAAGAGAGCAGATATTCGCACAGTTCAAAAGAGATGGTACACCGGTACCATGCTTAATACCTACACACCAAACACCCACATACTAAAAACCCACACACCCACACACCCAACACCTATATACTAAATTACAGACCCAATACCTACTCACCCTTTTCATATACCTATATCTTTGATCTTTGATCCCTTCGTAGTCAAGTACGTATAATGAATTGCCGAAAACTCAGCGTATGCGCATTGCTCGCAGCTTGTTCCGGTATAGCTGCGGTGCGTGCCGCTGGCTTCCTGAAAAGCACTGTGACTGCGCACCAGGATGATGCCACGCACCCTGAGATCTTAAGGCTCTTCGGAAGACAGAGCACAGAGGAAATTTCTAATCAACAGTATGGCACGGGTTATACCATCGACATCGAAGTGGGGACGCCACCTCAGACAGTGACGGTTCTTGTCGACACCGGATCAGCGAACCTTTGGGTGAACCCAACGTGCGAGACATCCGGTCAACAGAAGTATTGCGAGAGCTTTCCGCAATTTAATTTCGACGAAAGCAGCAGCATCGCGGACACGAGCTTCGGTCAGCTACTGAGCTATGGCAAGGGCAACGCGTCGGTTGAGTATGTCACCGACAATATTGGAATCGGATGTGAGTTCTAGAGCAACGAAATCCTATCGACAGCTGGCCGAATCTCACGTTCCCATTCAATAGCTGCCAACATCACCGACCAGATATTCGGACTTAACAACCTGTCTTATTCTGTTCCCATCGGTATACTGGGTTTATCGCCTCCCACAAGCATACTAGATATACGATATTCTCTGGTCCTGGACAGCATGGTCTCACAGGGCTTCATTTCCAGTAGGGCGTTCAGTCTCGACCTGAGAAGCGTCGACTCTCCCAATGGATCACTCATCTTCGGTGGCGTTGACACGGGCAAATACACCGGCTCGCTGGCCAAGCTTCCCATCGTGGATCCAGCCGATACGCCCGTAGGTGCCGTTCGCTACTGGGTCAACCTAACATCCGTCGGCCTCACCCTGCCCAATGGCACTAGCGGGCTCCTGGCTTCAGGCGAAATGCCTGTGTTCCTGGACAGCGGCGGCACCTTCTCGCGCTTCCCTAACGAGACCTTCTTCGCAATCGGGAGTGCGTTTCCTGGGGCGGTCTGGAATGAGACTATCGGCTACTACCTTGTCGATTGCGACGTAGCAGATCAGACTGGCAGTGTAGACTTTGGCTTTGGCGAAGATGAGGACGGAAAGGTTATCAGCATATCGTACAGAGACTTTATTTGGAACCCTTCCAACCAGGGACAATGTGCTTTGGGAATACAGATTGATAATGGTAAGTCAAGCCCTGATCGATTTAATTGCACGCTTGCCCTAGACACTCCTCCATATATCTGTGCAGTGTCTTGGTTTAAGCCCATGGACTCGTCGCTACAAGCTTTAGTCTTTCCTGCCCGTCTTGTCCGATCTCCGGCGCCCCTTTTCCCATGCATTTTCTAACTAAGCGGCAACAGAGGAACCGGTTCTGGGCGACTCCTTCCTACGTGCAGCGTATGTGGTCTACGACCAGGACAATGCGAACCTACATCTAGCACAGGCCGAAGATTGCGATGAGAACATCATACCCATCGGATCAGGATCCGATTCCGTTCCGTCCAGCACAGGCCAATGCACCGGCCCCACTCGCACAGTGGCGAGTACGCCCCTCTTCGGCACCACGACCGCGACTATGTCTATACCGACCTCAACTAGTGGATCTGGGTGTCACATGACCAGTCCGATGGGAACGGGAAGCTCTGTAATGACCGGTGTCCCCACAGAGACAAGTGGGCCGACAGAGACAGAGACTGCTACGGGTAGTGCGACGGAAGGGGCCTCTACAGGAACGTCCAGCGAGACCAGTGTCACCAGCACGAGTACCCCCGTGCAGGTCAATGTCATGGCCAGAGAAACTAGCAATCCCATGGCTGCCTTTGCGTTGGCGGCGGCGGCGGCGGCCGTACTTCTAGTTTGAGCACAAGAAGCTTTGGTGTCTTCTGCTATTATGCTCCGGTTCTCACTGAGACAGTGCCATAGTCTTGAATAGAGAGGGCATTCAACACTGTGGTCGACCAGTAGTTTCCCTTGTAGACATACCGAGACTGGCCAAAGGCTTCAAGGAGCCGAGGGGCCGAGCCGAAGTATTAGGCACGGGCACCTAGTTCGCAACCAGCCGAGCCGAAGACATGGCACTTGTTGCTCCGAAGGTCGCGGCTGGAGCTTTACCCCAGGAAATGCAAGCCGGATCCGAACCGACGCCCCGGAAAGCAAAATGTGGGGGTGGGGCCAAGCGCAATCCGAGCAATTGCAGTTCTTGCCCCCGGTCCAACCAGGATCGCGACATTAGGAAAACAAGACAGCAGGGCCCGGAGTCGTGATGGACAGCCTCGGTAGCCCATTGACACCTTGCGTGTCGCTATATGTACCCGGAATTTCTCCCGAATGAAACATGGCCTTCGGGGCCACTTCGCGCAAGGGGCAAAATGTGTGCTTGACGAGAAAGATTGTGTGTTCTCTCTCCATCTAGCACTTCACCAGCCCCTGATATCCCAAAGACAAAAGGGTCGAGAGTTGAACGTGACGAAATAAATCATGGACAATAAAGACACACCAGACCTGGACCATGTTGAGGGTCTGAAGCCAGCATCAGTGCCGGCTCAGAACCACGGCGATGTCCTTCTCGTGACTAGCCAAGATGTTCGAAGAATACCCGTGCCGACAGACAACCCCAACGACCCGCTCAACTCGAAGCCATTCAAGAAGTTCATGATCGTTGCGAACTGCTGCTGGTTCGGTAAGCTTCTCCCTGACCTTTTAGCCGTATCACGTCAATGTCTTCCCTCGACGCTCAACTGACACCCGCAAGCGGTCTTCTCCCTCCTAAGCCTCAGCGGCACCGGGACCTTCATGAACACCCTCTTCGAGCTGTACGCGCCGGAGGGCAAGTCAGCAGAGCAGGTCGTCGGCCTCAGCACCTACCCGACCATGGTCATGGCCCTTGGCAGCTTCGGCCTGCTGCCGCTGGCCTTCGACCTCGGGCGGCGGCCGGTATTCCTGTTCAGTATAGCCCTCGCGCTCGTCATGGTCATCGTCGCGGGCGCGAGTAAAGACTTCAACACGCACTTCGCCGCCCGATTAGTTCTCGGCCTCGCCACGGGCGCAACGGAGTCCCTCTTGCCGCTGATACTGTCGGATCTGACCTTCCTCGACGAGCGGAGCTTTTACTTTGGGCTCTACTGGTCCTCGCAGAATGCCATCAACGCCGGGTTGCAGGTCGCCCTGTCGTACATGATCGCCGCTTCGTCCTGGCGGTGGTACTACTGGCTCTTCGCCATCACACTGGGTTTTGGTGCCTTCTCCGCCTTTTTCTTCCTCCCGGAGACCAGGTTCCAACGCCCACTTGCTCTGGTCAACGGATATGTCGTCTACACCGACGACTTTGGACACACACAGTTCCTCACAGACGAAGAGGCACGAGAGCGGCTTGGCGAAAGGATAGACAATGAGACTGGCGGGAAGCCTGTCGAGAAAATGAAATTCGCGGAGGAGCTCAAGCCCTGGAGCAGCGTCCCCCCTGACGCCTTCAAGACCTGGCTGAGCGCCTACGCCGCCATCGCTAAGTCCCTAACATCCCCAGCGGTGTGGTTCGCCCTGCTGGCCTCGTCCATCACCCTCGGCATAGGCGTCGCCATCACCCTCGTGTACAGCACCGTTCTCGAGGAGTCGTTCCACTGGGGACCCGAGTCGGTCGGCCTGTTCAACGTCGGCATCATCCCCGCCGCCGTTCTCGCCATGGTCCACTCGGGCTGGTTCGCTGACAGGGTCAACGTCTGGCTGGCGGCCCGCAACGGCGGCGTCCACAAGCCCGAGCACCACCTCGTCCACCTCGTCATACCGTGCCTCGCCGGTGCCGTTGGGATCGTGGTCTTCGGGGTCGTCGCCAACAAGCCTGAGAGGTACTCCGCCTGGGGGCTCGTCCTCGCCTGGAGTATCTTCGAGTTCGCATTCACTGCCGTTCTCATCACGACGACGACCTTTGCTGCAGAGGTTATACCGGAGAACCCGGGCGCTGCCATGGTTCCTGTGGTTGGTGGGAAGAACATTATATCGTTTGGCGCGTCGTATGGACTGATACCCATGTTGAACATGTGGTCTTACTTGAAGAGCTTTCTTGTGGTAAGTCGAAGTTGATGGGGTTCTGTCACAAGTAGTCGCCATTGACACGATATTAGCTGTTCGGAATCTTCGTTGGCATCTTTGGCTTAGGGATCCCCATCTACTTTCTGAATCCAAAGGTAAGGGCTCCCTCGCCAGAACTATCTGACTGCCTCTAACAACATACACAGTGGAGGGCCTCGGCCCTGAAGAAGACGTCTTAAACTAAGCAGCAAGAGGTGCTGTGTGGAGATATGTGGACGTACAGAATTTTACAGGCTACAAGGTCCACAATCCTGTCACTGGTAGATCAGCTGTGATCTGAACAATGTGATCGGGTGCCCCGATTTAAATTCGGGGCCTGCCTTGTGCGCGCTGATGCGTGTGCTCCTCTTCGCATAGCCGCGTGGTGAGGAAGAGAGAGGCGAGAAAGAAAGTGGGGCAGACGAAGTGGTGAACAGTCCTGGGAAAGAAATTCCAACGCATCACATGAGAAGCCCGCGAAGCCTAGTGTGCGTTGCGGCAACGAGCACCTGGAGCCGCACGTGCCACGAGAACATATCAATGACACCGCACTCGGACCCATCGAACGTGTGGGCAAGTTATCGTGACCAAGAACCAAAGGAACCAACACCATGACGTGATACTCTATGCATTTCTATACATCTGCCAAATCTCTACAGCTCATCCTTGACATGACCCGTAGCCTCGGGGTCCTCTCCCTCCAACGCCCTGCTCTTGGGGTTCTTGTCCTCTTGGGGCTCCTTGAGCTCCTCCCCATCGCCCCTGATGACCTTCTCCTTCTGCCCATCCACCTCCTCAGCCTTGCCTCCCTTCCTCTTGCGGTCCAAGGCCGCGATCTCGTCGTCGTACAGGGTCCACTCGGGCACCTGCCTCCTCGCCCTGTCAAGCTTAGGCTCCTTCGTCTGCGGGTTGTTGCAGAGGTCGATGGTCCTCGCTTCGGCGAACGTCTCGTCGCTACACCACGTCTCGCACCACAGCCACTCCTGTGGCAGGCTGTGGATCGGGATTTGGAACTGCATGTGGTTCGGCAGGTCCTGGTCCAGGTTCGACAGCGAGTTCGGGTCCGCCGACAGCGTGTGGTACGTCTGACGCAGCCGGTCGCCGGCCGCCAGCTCCCTGAAGCGCCGGAGGTCGACCACGTACAGCGCCGAGATGTGGTATGGCTGCCCGCGCAGGTAGTTCGCCCAGTAGCCCTGCTTCCAGAAGCGGAATCCTTCCATCTCCACGCGCGAGTCGCACATGGGCGTGAACCCGTACGGCGCGCCCTCGAGGTCGTGCTGCACTAGGCTGTACATGTCCGTGCGGACAATCTGGTCTGCGTCGACGAAGATGACCTTGTCCAGGGACAGTGGGAAGAGCACGTCCAGGAAGAGAATCTTGTAGCCCCAGATCTCACGCTGCTTCTCCTTCTGCTGGCGGAGCCAGTGGGGCCACTTGTAGGTCACCATCTCGTACTTGAAGCCGTACTCCTCGGCCATGAACGGGAGGAAGTCCTTGAATGCCGGGGACAGGAACTGCTCGATGAACCAGAACTTCACCGAGTGCTTGGTGTTCTTCATCACGCTGAGCATCATGATGTTCAACATGCGCTCATACAGGTGGCCACTGGCGACGGAGAAGATGTTGATCTCGGCGTGCTCCTCATCCGAGGAAGACTTGGTCTTGACACCAAAAAGATCTTTACCGAACTTGAGTCCCTTAGACACGACGTCGAGAACACCGCCGTCGCCACTTTCCTCAAGGACATCGGCCTCCTCCATCCCGGGCTTTCGGTTGATCCGTGGGTAGAGTGTGGTGCCCATGAAGTTCATCAGGGCGGCTTCAGTTCCCTCATCACCCGGCACAGCACTGTAGCCCTTGGCACCTACACTCTCGATGTGGTAGATATCAGAGCTGCGGCCCTCTTTCAGCTGGATGTTGTAGAAACCCGGATTGGCCTTGAACTGGAAGTAGCCCAGGTTGAACATGACAATCGTGTCTGCTACCTTCGAATCTTTCTCGGTGCTGAGCGTCAGCTGTGCGCCACGGGGCAGAGATCCCGTGGACTCCCTGGAGTGGCCTTCAATGAGAATGTTCTCGAGCTCGTAGATAACTTCGACGTCACTCTTAATCGAGCTGAGTTTCAGATTGTCTAGATCATGCACGGAAGCCTTGGAGGCTACGAGCCATGCAGGAGGCACATCCATTGCGACGTTCAACAGTGCTTCGGATGGCAGGCCTTTGAACTCCGCAGCGAGAGACTTGACTTTCCCGGACTCATCGAAGACAGGAGCGTGGTCAAGAACATATCTGTAGAATCGCTTTACCGGAAGCTCCTCCAGCTTTTCCTTGGGGTTGATGAAGACCTTGAGATACACTCCTGAGAGCTCAGAGAGCACCTTCAGAATGGGTACCCATCTTTGACCTTGCTCACTAGCAGGGTTGATGACAGCCACGAATTGAATTGTCGCCTTCGACTTGGCGCCAATTTCGAACGCGGTATGTGTGGAGTTCCAAACGTTGAACGCAGATATTCTGAGCGGAGAGCCAGATTCGAAGATACCCTCAGGCACATCGGGCATAGTAGACAGCGCGGTGATTGACGTAACCTTGGCAGCCGCGAGAGGGCTCGAGACCTTCTCAGCAAGACCAAGATCCTCGATCGCATTATAGACTGGCAGTATTCTCAACTTCTGCTCGATGTCCAAGAAGAGTTGATAGTCATCTGCATTGAAGTCTGCTGCTGACTCAACGGGACCGACAATGCGGCCATTGAGAATGAGCATGTTCTGCCCAGGTCGGATGGCCGCAGTCGAGAGGAATCGGCGCAGAGCAGAATCGTAGAGCTCGTTCTCTTCTGTCAAACCCTCGGTGGAATCGATGATGATCTTCAACAGCTCCTCCGAGTCGGCAGCGGCGAGGTCAGACTGGCTAGCCTTTAATGCAGAATTGATCTTGTATGCTTCCTCCGAGTCCACAGGATTATGAATGATTTCAAGGCGGATGCCAGGGTTGTTCACCCGGAATTGCAACGCCGAGGCAGCGAGCTTGACGCCTTCAGGGTTGGCCAGGTCAAGAACGAGCGTCAACAATGCCCAGTTCTCCTTGGTGGACTCCGGGTACGACTCGAGCACCGGGATCATTTCGAACAGTTCTGCATGCTCAGAGTGCAGCTTGTTCACATCCAGCACATCCAGGTCATTTGGATCGCTAGGGAAGATGACAGTGTTGCGGCGCTTTGCTGCATTCTGCAAGAAGTAGTCAGGAATCCACTGGTCCTCCTCAATCTCACCGTAGAAAATGGCTTGTCGTAGGGTCTGCAGATCGATTCCAATTTGCTGGCTCATAGGCTGGAGCCAGTTGCCTTGACGTGACATAGGGAAACCATCGACAAAGAAGACAGGGGATGGGCCATTCGCGCGTAGTCGATCGGCCCATACCTTGGAGAGACGGGTTTGTTCTCCATGTTGCTCGGAAGCCAATACTTCTTCAAAGGATAGAGCGGTGGCGTCCTCTCGTAATGTCCTATTGGTGACCGCTGCTTCGAACAGTCCCTTGTCCGCGTCTCCAGTCTTCTTGGCTTCGATTGCAGCCTGCAGATATGCCATCATCGCCGACAGACCATATGTCTCCACAAGGTTGTAGACTATTTTGGCTTGACGCTCCGAGGCCTCGGTGAAAGCTAGAGGAACGATGCCGAACCTCACGGGAAGCTTCCGCTTGACGAACTCTTGGAGCTGCTTGCCAACCAAGGCGACATCATCCTCCTTGCTGAGATCCACCGGAAAGACCAAATTGAAGATATCACGGCGGATCTGAGGCAGGGAGCCAGGCATCCCGCCACCTTGGAGAAGCTGGAAAATGTTAGCAAAAGCCAAGAGGAGCGAGTCGCGGCAGCACTTACGCTCATCAGATGCTTGGGGAAACCCTCGTATCGCTTATCCTTCTCAACATTGTTCAAGTAGACGATGACTTTGCCATCCTCAGGCCCGTCATGCCAGACAAATCTCTGAACGTCGTCGGTTGCCTTGGCAGCAGCCACGGATTGGTGGGTGAGGAGGGCAATTGCCTCTTCCCCGGTCAAGCCCAGGTCAGTGACGCCGTTGATGAGCTTCCGCTCGCTTCTCAGCAGGTCAACCAGAGTGAACGCGTCCATCTGTCTCTCAACGAGCTGAACGCCATTCATCCACAGGACGTTGGTCCCTGCGGGAACCAGTTCAGCGCGGTTGCCCTTGTGCTCGCTGTAAAAGTCATCCGAGATGTTATGGGCAGCAAGCGAGCTTGAGTGTTTCGGGAAATCCTGGGTTAGCTTCAAGAGGGTGCCGAATGGATCCTCACTCTGCATGATGAAGGATGAAGCCTTTACACCAAGGGAGGACAGCTCCGACGTGGACAGAGGCTTGAGATCAGCAACCTCCTCTTCCTGGTCCAAGACGACTTCGGAGGCTAGGACCTTCTGGGACGCATCTTCCTCCGCCTTGCGGTCGTCGATGACAATGTAGTCGGTTCTCTTCAGCTGGAGCGCAACTCCATAGCCACTGACGGGCAACGGCTCGAGGTTCTCGTAGGACAGCCTGCGGTGGCGGAGCTTGTAGGTGCACTCCCTGTTCAGTGCCTTCTCTGACAGGACCCTGTGGAATGGTGCAAATCGAGGCGAGGTGATGTCTGCGTACAGAATGCAGCTAGGTCCATCACCAAGAGAGCGGTCGAACGGCAGATCCCGGTCCTGTCGCTCCGGTACATGGCCCCGAGCCTGGCCTGCGTCCAGAGAGGGAATACAATGTTGCTGGCCCAGCCATATTGTCCATGCATCACAACCATCCTGGTTCCCTTGTAGCGTGGGCTCGACCCCTGTTTGATAATACTGGTAATGTGCCTCGATCCGGGGAACTGCCGACCTCGTTGACAGGGCCAGCTTGAAGATGGACAGGCCCTCATCGCTCGTTATGTGCCCATCTTCTTGAAGCACGGTCAGAAAGCTCTCGTATAATTCGGCATCGGTCTTGAGCTCGGAGAAGTAGCCGTCTGCGATGCGGTCGAGGAGTGGAAAGTAGCTGGACGCATTCTCGTGGGCGGCAGTCTCCCTAGAAACGCCATCAGTCGACACAGTCACACCGGAGTTGGCCAGGTCAGGTGCTTACAGCAGCTCTATCAAATACGGAGGCGAGGGAAATGCAGCCTTCATGGCGATCTCGACAGACGGTCCGGCGCATGTCGGCTGGGCCTTGAAGAGGGTTGCTGCCAGCAGGGAAGCCAGCAGGCTCCCCGGCAGCTGAGAGAGTCGTATCATGTCTTCTCTTTGCCCAGTGGGCTATGGCGAGAAGCTATGCGATTTCGAGGATGGGTATGGGAGGGTATGGGAGGTTGTGGCCGGAGCAGCCTTACAAGGCGCAATCGGTCAGTCGGGCGACGGCCTTGAGGGAATCCAGTACGTAGTCAATAAGCCTGGGGCTGCCTATCAACAAGCTCCACTATGCTCCCATTGCTCCAGAAATATGGCAGGTTCTCTGAATTTAAATGTACAGCAGCAACAAAGGATAGCAGATGTTGTGCTAGACCAGAAGTAAACTGGTCTTCTGGATGTTGTCTCGAATTGTTTGGCCTTTCTTTGCTTGCAGTGTCCAGCCGTGTGTCGAAAGTGAACACATTGCCTTGGGAGCTCTCCCAAAGAGGCTAGCGTGACGGAGAGCAGCTGCTTAAGTCGTTTGGGGGGGGGGGCGCCGTTCCGTTAGTTATAGACGGTATCTCGCAGCCACAGGGCACTCAAACAGGATGGAATAATATCCTCAGAACAGAAGAGGGTATCATAACTTCTTTCTTGTAGTTGAAATCTCAACTTCATTTTCCATTGTTTTTGTAATCCATTCGCATTCAGATGGCAGCATTAAATATGCGGAAAGAGCAGAAAGTCTAATCCTTATCAATACAATCAGTCCTGGCCAGTGCCAGTGCCAGTGCCAGTGCCAGTGCCAGGGTGTCAATTCAAACGGCAAGCGTGCACGGTCCAGGCCGGTGACGAGCAAGCTGGGCTGGGCACTCCCTGGTCTAGTTCCACCTTGCAGATGGCCACGATTCCACTCTTGTGGCCTCGAATCCCCCTACCAGCCAGCAACACCAACACCAACACGCCGTGGACTCGAACGACCGGTGCCAGGTGGTCCATACTCGCTCCTTCACTTTCGACCACACCAGGCACTCTTGATATCGTCAGGAAGTCCAGATTCAAGCAGCACCAAGCAGCCACTGCATGGCCTTTCGCCCTGCTCCCAATCAAAACATCCCACCAGTCTGTCCCTCTCGGTTGATGTGAAGCTTGGGCTTCCAGAGCACCACCCACCATGGCCTCCTCAGGCATGCTCACCAAGGTCCGTCCACACACAGCGTCATTAGCTTTTCCCTCTTGACAGGGGAAGAGCGCCAGAGCTGACAATGCGCAACAGTTCGAGAGCAAGAGCTCCCGCGCCAAAGGGATTGCTTTCCACCCCAAGCGGTAAGCTTCAACCATCATCCAGCCGGAGCTGCCTCATCGGCGCTGATACTCACGCCTTCCAGACCATGGATCCTCGTCTCCCTCCATTCATCGACTATCCAACTATGGGACTGTACGTACAAATTCTAGAAGGCAATGGGACTGGGCGCATTGCCAGGCTGAGCGGGCAGGATATTGCGACTCCCTCGACTCTATCCATTGGCGATCCCAGCCCCTGGTGCCCTTGACACCAGCGTCGGCAGTTGCTAACTTCAGTCTACGCATGAATAGACCGTATGGGAACCCTGATCGACCGACTTGAAGGCCACAGCGGCCCCGTCCGCGGCGTCGACTTCCACAAGACACAACCCCTGTTCGTGTCCGGCGGCGACGACTACAAGATTAAGGTGTGGTCTCTGACCACGAGGAGGGAGCTATTCACACTCAATGGGCATCTCGACTACGTCCGAACCGTCTTCTTCCACCACGAGCTCCCATGGATCATCTCAGCCTCCGACGACCAGACCATCAGAATATGGAACTGGCAGAACCGATCCCTGATCTGCACCATGACCGGCCACAACCACTATGTCATGTGCGCCAGCTTCCACCCCACACAAGACCTGGTCGTCTCGGCCTCCCTGGATCAGTCCGTTCGTGTGTGGGATATCTCAGGGTTGCGCAAGAAGCACTCCGCCCCCACTTCCATAACATTCGAGGAGCAGGTGGCTAGGGGCAACCAAAACCAAACCGATATGTTTGGAAACACCGATGCCGTCGTCAAGTTCGTTCTGGAGGGCCATGATCGCGGTGTCAACTGGGTCTCGTTCCACCCAACCATGCCATTGATCGTGTCGGCTGGCGACGACAGGCTGGTCAAGCTGTGGCGCATGAGCGAGACGAAGGCTTGGGAGGTCGACACATGTCGAGGCCACTTCCAGAACTCCTCTGGGTGTCTCTTCCACCCCCACCAGGACCTCATCCTGTCGGTCGGAGAAGACAAGACCATTCGCGTGTGGGACCTGAACAAGAGGACAAGCGTGCAGAGCTTCAAGCGAGAAAACGACAGGTTCTGGGTCATTGCTGCTCATCCCGAGATCAATCTGTTTGCGGCTGGCCACGATAACGGCGTCATGGTCTTCAAGCTGGAACGTGAGAGACCGGCAATGGCCGTCCACCAGAGCACCCTCTTCTACATCACAAAGGAGAAGCAGGTCAAGTCATACGACTTCCAGAAGAATATCGAGAGCCCCACGCTGCTCTCTCTTAAGAAGGTTGGGCCAGCCTGGGTGCCCCCTCGCACGCTTTCGTACAACCCTGCTGAGCGCTCGGTTCTGGTCACCTCCTCCACAGATGGCGGGTCGTACGAGCTCGTCAATCTTCCTCGTGACGGCTCTGGCGCTATCGAGCCCACAGAGTCAAAGCGCGGACAGGGCAACTCTGCGATTTTCGTAGCCCGGAATAGGTTCGCTGTCTTGAACACGTCCAGCCAGACTATTGACATTAAGGATCTGTCCAACGCCACCACCCGTTCCTTCAAGCCTCCCGTCGGAACGACCGACATTTACTTCGGTGGAACCGGCAATCTCCTCATCATCACCCCAACCGCCGTGCACCTCTACGATATCCAACAGAAGAAGAGCATCGCGGATCTGTCTGTGAATGGTGTGAAGTATGTTGTGTGGTCCAACGACGGTCTGTATGCCGCCCTTCTGAGCAAGCACAACGTCACTATCGTCACCAAGACCCTGGAGCAGGTGAGCACCCTGCACGAGACCATCCGTATCAAGAGTGCTACTTGGGATGACGCCGGCGTTCTACTCTACTCGACCCTCAACCACATCAAGTACACTCTGCTGAACGGCGACAACGGTATCGTCCGAACACTGGACACGACTGTGTACCTCACCCGTGTCAAGGGCCGCAATGTGTACTGCCTAGACCGCGCGGCCAAGCCCAAGGTCCTCCATGTCGACCCTACCGAATATCGCTTCAAGCTATCGCTGGTCAAGAAGAATTACAGCGAAATGCTCGACATCATCCGGAACTCGAGCTTGGTGGGCCAGTCTGTCATCTCGTATGTACAAAAGAAGGGCTACCCCGAGATTGCCCTGCAATTCGTCCAGGACCCAACCACAAGATTCGAGCTCGCCCTTGAGTGTGGCAACCTCGAGGTCGCCGTGGAGATGGCCAAGCAGCTGGACAAGCAGGCACTCTGGGTCAAGCTCGGCAGTGAGGCCCTGGCACATGGAAACCACCAAACGGTTGAGATGTGCTACCAGAAGCTGAAGCAGTTCGACAAGCTTTCCTTCCTGTACCTGACCACCGGCGATCAGTCTAAGCTTGCTAGGATGGCAAAGATCGCTGAGCACAGAGGGGACTTTACTTCTCGGTTCCAGAACGACCTGTTCCTTGGTGACGTGGACAGGATACAAATGTTCAAGGAGGTGGATCTTTACCCTCTGGCATATCTGACTGCCAAGTCGTACGGCCAGGAGGAAGAGTGCCAGTCGATCTTGGAGGCCACGGGCTTGACAGAGGATCAGATTACGCTGCCAAAGATTGGCGAGCCACTGACTCCACCAAAGCCCGTTGTGCCAACGTTCAAGGCGAACTGGCCGACAAAGGCCACCTCGCAGTCTTTCTTCGAGAAGGCATTGCTTGGCGAGGTCGAGGGTCTTTCGCTCGAAGACACACCCGCAGCCACGAACGGATTCGGCGACGACTCCGTGGACGACCTTGTGGCTAAGAACGGCGCGCTGGCAGAAGCTGACGACGAGGAGGACGCTGCTGGTTGGGACATGGGAGATGACGAGGTTCCTGACGTAGAAGGCGACTTCGTTAATGTCGAGAGCGCCGACGCCGGCGGCGCTGGTAGCAGCGAGGCCGACATGTGGGCTCGTAACTCCCCGTTGGCCGTGGACCATGTGGCCGGCGGGTCCTTCGAGAGCGCCATGAACCTCCTCAACAGGCAAGTCGGCGCTGTCAGTTTCGCACCGCTCAAGCCAAGATTCTTGGAGGTGTACGAAGCGTCTAAGACGTACCTCCCTGCATCAACGGGCTTGCCTCCGTTGATCAATTACGTGCGCCGTACGGTGGACGAGCAAGATCCTAGGTCGGTCTTGCCGTTTATCCCCAGAGATCTCGAGCACCTAGCCACCAACGACCTCCAACGCGGCTACGACACGATGAAGGCCAACAAACTGGAGGACGGCGTCAACATCTTCAAGGGTGTCCTCCACGCTATATTGGTCAACGCTGTGTCAAGTGAGAGCGAAGTCGCCGAGGCGAAGAAGCTCATCACGTCAGCGAGCGAGTACACAGTTGCCATGTCGGTCGAGCTGGCACGGAGGAAACTCGGCTCGCCGGCAGAGGTCAACGCCAACCCCGAGCTGCTGAAGCGGTCCCTGGAGCTGTCAGCATACTTCACAATCCCCAAGATCGAGGTGCCTCATCGCCAGCTGGCCCTGCTGAACGCCATGAACCTGGCCAGGAACGCCAAGAACCTGAGCTCGGCCTTGAGCTTTGCGAACCGCATCCTGGCCAACGGAGGAGGCGGCAAGATCCTTGAAAACGTAAGTAATCCATCATACATGTTGTCTTGAAGTCGATGGCACGGTGTGCTAACGAACAATGTCTACAGGCCAAGAAGACCAAGGCACTGGCCGAGCGCAACCCGCACGACGAGATTGAGATCGAATTTGACCAGTTCGCCGAGTTCGAGATCTGCGCGGCCAGCCACACGCCAATCTACAGCGGCACGGCGTACGAGGAGTGCGCGTTCGACGGATCCAAGTACCACACCAAGTACAAGGGCACCGTGTGCACTGTTTGCGAGGTCTGCGAGATCGGCAAGCACGGCAGCGGGCTGAAGCTCTTCTTCTAAAGAAAGCTGGCTGCAAATGATCTCAAGATGGGCGCCGGGATTTAGGGAAAGGTAGAACATACCAATCCACCATGATGTAATTAGCTAGTCTTTTTTAACGACACGAAGAAGGGGGGAAACTCGTTCGATTTGAAGTGGTGGACGGGACGGGGAAGGTCTGCTGTATGGTGAGATTATAGCAATGGCAGTGGACGGTGTGCCGCCCGCCGCCCAAGAGAAAAACAAAAGTCGAGGTCTGTGTTTTCCCCCGATGGCTCTTAGACGAAAGAAAAAGCTGGCGGATGAGGGGTAAACAAATGTCTTGAATGTTGCCGCAATATACTTATATTGATGACTATGCGTCCCTGCGATGGTGCGTTGTGTGCGGGTATTGGCCGGGCTGAGTACAGGGCCCGCCCTCGCGCTAGCATGCCTCTGCGGTCATTCGTGAATGTACACGGCTTCTACAGGGCCGCCCGAAGGTGATGGGGCGATCTCCAAGATCTGGGTTGTCAACTGAAGGTAAACTCAGGAGTGTGCTGGCTGCTCTCTCGGAGGGACAGTGTGGCGGAGAACTTGACCTGACAGTTGCTTTGCCTGATACGTTACTCGGGCAAGTCAGTCGGCCACCCATCCAGCCTCTTAGTCATTGCATTGGCATTAAGTGTCATCATTTCTATGTCTTTTTGGTGTATGTGTGTTCTCCTAGAAGCCAGGCACAACGACGCATGCCCAGACCTGGCATGCCCGGAACCACCAACACGACAAGCCCATCATCCCGCCTTGCCTGCCGCCCTGCTCAATCAATCGCCACCCAGGCCAACCGCAGCGAAGCACAAGACTATACAATAGTCTCCAGCTCCCGGGCGTAGCCCAGCGCGTTCTCGATCACCAGCTTGCTCATCTCCTCCTTTCCGCCGGCGCCGGCCGCGGCCTCGTCGTCGTCGTCGTCGTCTCCCTCCCCGCCGGCGGCAGCGGCCTCGGCCTCCTTGGGGAAGTAGATCCGGCCGTCCTTGAGGGTCCAGCCGCGGGAGCGGGCAAACTCGATGACGGCGCCCTCGGAGTCGAGGAAGAGGAGCGACTTTGTGGACGAGATGGGCAGGGACGGGTAGGCGCGCTCGCTGCTGGAGGCGATCTCGTTGCGGATCTGGGAGGTGAGGATCTGTTTTGTGTGGCGGGGTGGTCAGCAGGGTGATTGATAGTGATTGTGGACGCCTTGGCATCATTGGCGTAGATAGATGTCACCACTCACCTCAGAAAAGACGGCAAACTCCTCGCTCGGCACCTCGCGGCTCTTCATGGCCTTCCACACACGGTCGTAGCTCCCCTCCATGAGCCACCGCTCGAGGCGGATCGGGTAGCCCAGGAAGCGGTCGCCCTCGACGTCAGCGGTGGCGCCACCTCCCTCTCGCGCGGCGAGGCTCTCGAGCTCCGAGTGGAACTCGGCGTACCGGCCCTGCGTCAGCAGCAGCAGCAGGTACAGGCCCGTAACGCGGTTGCGCTCGGCGAGCGAGGGCGGGAGAACGGACGCGGGGAGCTCGTAGAAGGGTACCAGCTGCGCCACGTACCGCGTGAAGGCCTCAGGGTCGCGCGCCCGGATGCTGTACAGGGCTCCTTGCTCGTATGTCTCGCGCGCGAGGGCGAGCACGCTCTGGGGTGGCTGCTGCTGCTGTTGCTGCTTGTTGCTGGTGATGGTGGCGGGGGAGGGGGACAGGGCGTTAAGCTTCAGGAGCTGGAGTTTTGCTTTGGAAAGGAGAGGCGCGGCGTCGGCATAGCTGAGTGTCGAGGATTGGGATTTGAGCTGGGAGAGGATCTGCTGTAGCTGGCGTTCGGCCATGGTGTCGGTGGTCGCAGTCTCGTGCTGCTGCGGCTGGACGGGGTCGGGTCTTTTGCTTGCTCGGGAGGGTTGTCTGGTCGGTCGAGTGTGTGATATGATCGTACGTACGAATGAACTTTGCAGGTCGTTGACTAGCTCGTGATTTGCTCACAGAGTTGCTCGTCGAGAATGGTGTCGTTTGGTGATGGTGATGGTGATGGGTCTGGTAGTGGCGGTTGAGTGCAGAGCTCCGGCATTCAGCCAACGGCAGAGCAGGCTGCGGAAGGCTGACGAACTGACGTTGCCTTTCCGGCTGGCAGGCCCAATCCATGGTGCAGGGGCCCCCTAAGGACCCACTAGCGGAAGTGATTACGTAATAGAAGTGACCTCAGTCAACATGCCCAGCTTATCGAACTCATCGAGGCTTTCATCAACAGGTCTTATTGATTTATGGTGACAGGATCTAGAGACTCAGTGCCTTTCTTAATTCAGCCATTCTACGAGTCCTCAAGAAGAACAGCGGCTGTAATTTAATTTCAACCTGTTTGACTAGTTTTTCAAGATGAATCGGAGCTGGTGCACTGGACCATCATCCGGACCACGGCACAGTCAGGCTTCATGTACTCTTGAATATCGTCTCGCTACTTACATTCTACGACGTCTCCAAATGGCCGACTGCCTCCCTCTAGACACGTGTCCTGTTTTCTTGCCTCCGGTTCAATGGTGTTGCGACCCTAACTCATTTGCTCAGTATGTCCGACAAAGGTGCTCTCCTCGAAGGCTGTTTTCTTCCCACGGGGAACCGGTTTTTTCCTATTTTGTGGAAGCAACGACGCAGCGTAGGGATCTTACATTTGAATGGATGGCAGCCCTGGTCTCGGGCCCGATTGGGCGAAAGAAGACGACGCATCTGCAGGCTGCAGGTTCAGTCAGCCAGCAGCACAGCCTCTGACACCACAGGCGAATTGTTGTGTAACCTACTGCAGTTAGAGGTTGAACTCTCTGGTTTTCCTCGCGCCGAGGTCCTCCGCATCCATTGAGTGTCCAGATTTCGCATGTTTGAGAGCCTCAAAGCTAACAGTAACACCGAACCTCAATGCAGGCACGAGCTCTTCGGGGCACAACTTTCCCTACCTAGTACAGACTGCTTCAATCTTTCATTCCCACGCGCAACATCCCGTTATCCGAGCTGCTGACACATATTTGATCTAAAGATCATCAACTGCTCCTCCAAGTGCCCGCTTTCGCGGCTCGACATGGCTGACTCAAGTTCGAACGGACCCGTACTTTCTCCCATGGATCGAGTGGGAGACACTGCAACTATATTAGCTGGTGGTCCGGCACAGGAAGCGTATGCGAACATGCAAACACAACAGCGCTCCGGGGTGCTTATTATTCTTGTCAAAGTGGCAGTAAGCAGTCGTTGGATCAGATGGCGAGAGTTTGACAACAGCTGACATGTTATGTATCACCTAGGTAGGCCGCGAAAACCTCTTGACATCCTCCACATCCTGGAAGCATGCAATGAGGGACGAACACCTTAGGAAGCCTTCTATGTGCTGGATTTGCCGCAGACTTCTTGCGTGTCTTTCCAAGACTGCCGGCGGACGGGACGCGACCTTCGTCCTTGGCTCCTCCACCTCCAACTGTGCCCTGAACCACGAGCTTTTGATTATCACCCGCCTTTTTTTGAAGAAGCTTTGCATCAGTCCCGACAGCCTCACAGTGGAGTCCGCGTGTCTGGGTCCTCTACGCTTGATACTTGCGACGAAAAGACCACATGCCGAGGACGCCATACTAGATCACTCATGTGAATCCGCGGTTCAGAGGTCTACAACGAAGATGCACGAAATTGGATCAGCTAATAGTTCGCGTGCCATACACACTTTACAATTCTATGATGTGTTTCAAGACCTCCAAGCTACAACGATTGGTGTTCCGGAGGCGTGGATCCCAAAGGCAGCTCGTATCCCGGACAATTCTCATAGCGAGGAGTGCTTGACGCTTGCGAAGACATGGCTCGATGACTGTCTGCGTGAGCATTCGCAGTGCAGAAATCATATAATCCCTATACTCCCACGTCGTGTCATTGATGTCAAATCAGGTGGACTAAAACCTTTCGTCCCGAGAGATGGCACAAGAGGGCACTGGATCGCATTGAGCCATTGCTGGGGGACACATAATGCCTTCAGAACTACGCTCAACAGGATTGAGTTCTTCGAGCGCGGCATCGAGTGGGAAGAGCTTCCGAAGACGTTCAAAGACGCCGTCCTGGTGACCCGAGCACTCGGGGTGCAGTACCTGTGGATTGATTCGCTTTGCGTCATTCAGGACGATGGGTGAGACGGCTCCAATATCCTCTCTCGTTGGCGTACAACATTTTAATGCGACTTTGATAGAGGTGCAGACTTTCATGCGGAGGCAGCAAAGATGTGCGATATATATCGAAACTCCATCTTGACCATAGCTGCCTCCTGCTCAGCCAGCGATTCCGCTGGCTTTCTACGAGAGAGAATAGTGGACGACCCTGTCGAGCTGAACAAACCTCGGAGGTTGCAGTCTGTTCGCTTTCGTCAGGCGATAGACCACTCGCGCATGCTTAGCAACGATCCGATCCATGCTCGAGCCTGGACTTTCCAGGAAACAATCCTTCCGCGCCGCCTACTGTCTTTTGGTTCCCGCGAAGCAACCTGGGAGTGTGAAACTCTCAGGCAATGCGAATGTCGTCAAATTGAATATGGACGCCAGGTCGAGACAGGCTCGCCAGAACAAGGACGAGCAACCTATCGCGAGTATACGACAGCGATAATCGAAAGACGATTTCATTTAGGGGAAAAGTTAAACCTTCCACCACCACATGAGTCGGATCTTCTTCTGTCGTCAACGCTCGAGGGCCATGCAGAAAAGATACTAGCTGACCCACCATCGACTGCAAATCAGGAGGAAAATCAGAGATACCTCAACGGAGCGTATCAGAAATTGGAATCGTGGGCAAGATTCTCTGATCTCAGGTGCTCACGCTCGCATACCTTCTCTGGCAAATCATCTAAATTTGTGCTCAAACCAGAGTTTAAGCCCCTGATCATGGAATGGATGCAGAATAAGTGGCTCAACGCGCTGGCTGTTCAGAGTTTCTATCGGTACTGGCGAAGAGTCCTTGTCCCGGAATACACACGTCGGGCTCTTTCAAAAGACAGCGATCGTCTCATTGCTCTTCAGGCCATTGCGAGCGAGGTCCACTCAGGAATCAACGATCGGTACCTGGCTGGATTGTGGGAAGGTGATCTTATGAATCAACTGTGCTGGCAGTCTGCCGACGACCAAGCTCTCCCTGCCGACAATCAGAGTCCCTCGTGGTCATGGTCTTCGATTCGCGGGCCAGTCACTCCCTGGCTGGCCGAGAAATTTGAGAAAGACAGGCCTGGCGAGACAAAAATGACCATTATCCGTGCGAGCTGTTCGCTAGTAGGCCGGAATCCTTGCGGGGGAGTTCTGAACGGGTCAATCGTCCTGGAAGCGCAAGCCATGGAGGTGCGATATATCAGGAACAAGGAAACGGAGTTATTTGAATTCTATCCAGGCGCCTCGAGGGGCAAACTTCCAGAGCTGAAGGTATCTGAGCCGCTAAATCTGAAATTCAGCCCGGACACTCCGCTAGGCTGCCAGCCCGATGGATCACTGACCAGGTCTGCTGAGAGGGATTCCCTGAACACCAGGCATCACGACCACAACATGTCAGCCATTCTTTTATTTGTCAAGGTAACTGGGAAATGGAACAGGTGCGTGCTTTTATGCGGTCGGGTTTCAGCAGGGTCTAACACCTGTCGCCGACTTGGAATTGGTGTTCTTGATTTGGCGAATGTCCAGTCACCATACTCATATCTGTTTGATGGGAGATTCGTTCTCATTTGACAGAAATCTTGATAACGGTATGGTTTCTTTTGTTTTCGCTTTCCTTCTTAACAATCCTTCGAGATCACTTTCGATGTAGCCAGAGACCAACAGGTACGGATTCTGCTCTGCTGTGTCCATTCAACAATGCCGCAATCCTATATTCTCTGCTCGGAATATCTTTTCAGAATTTCCAAGGAGAGGAAGTTGTGGTCGGGGCGAAACCTTGTCGACACACCATCACATCAAGTCCCAAGAGATGCCATTCATGCTGTTCTCGTGGCCACCATCAACGTCCGCACCCATGACGCCGGGCCAGGGATGCGAGCCGAACCCATACAAGGCGGTGGGTAATGTCCTCGCAGATGAGGCGGAGGTCCTGAACAGCGTGGGATAGGCATTCTGCGAGGTCATCCCATCTGCCGCGGTGGGAGTGGCGTCTGTCCTGGCTGGGAAGGCAGGGGACATGTCGTCCGTGGCTTGGGCTGGTGGTGCCGTCCTGTGCAGAGAGGGACGTTTAGTACAGTGGAAGTTACGCGAGTTCGCAGCAAAGCGGAAGGACTTACTCTAGCCATGGGAACTGCGTGAGCAGGATGTCGAGATTATCATGTGCCGTTCCCTGCAAATCCAAATCAGGCGCGGATACGGCCCCGTCAACATTGCGCTCGCTGTCCAGGTCCTGACCTTGAGAAGGCTGACCGCGCGACGCCCTGGAGCCGCCGCCGCCGCCTCCTCCGCTACCTCCCTCCTCGCGCGCAGACCAGAACGCATCCTTGGCGGCGGTCAAGATGCGCTCGCTAAGCGTCATCTTGCTAAACCGCGGGCCGTGGTGGTTCATGAGGTCCAGACATCGGATGCCATCCTGGACTAGGTTAAAGATAGTCGCCGCATCAGCGGCAGACGTGCGCGCGGGTCCATCCAACACGCGGTATAGTAGCGTCAGACACGCGCCCATAACATTATACGCCACGCCCGCGTCCTGGTGCATGTCCGGAACGCGCACCGTGAACGCCTCGAGCGCCAACCCGATGAGGGCCTCGGACGCCTCCATCGCCCTTGCGATACTCCCCTGCAAGTCCGCAATACCCAGCGTGGCTGCCTCGGCGGCCGCCTCGGCGTTGGTGGCGTGCATACTCGCGAAGCATGCCAGCGGTCTGTGGATCAGGATCCGGCAGTGGTAGTAAGCCAGCCCGAGGTGCGTGCGCTGGATTTCTTGCCAAGCGTGGCGGCTGGGCGGCATGGTGGCGTCGAAGAAATGCAGGAAAGGCGGCAAGGACCGAGTCACCTCGTCCAGCTCTGCATCGCACTCCTGAGCAGTGCGATCGATGGTCGCCGCGTCGGCGGCGCCGATGGCGCAGTAGATGCCCGTAGAGATGCGGTCGGCAGTCCTGGCCATGGCGGCCATGGCACGCACGAATACCAGGTTGGTGTTCTCATCAGGCTCAGAGGAGGGGAGGTCCTCTGGGAGGGCGACGTCAATAAGGTCATCGCGGAGGCACGAGGGCCGGCCGAAGCAGAGGGTGACGAGGCGCTCGTTGGCATAGAGGCTCCAGAAGGTGACGCGCAGGCGGTGCATCTCGGGCCGCGGACCGTTGGCGACCTGCGCGCGATTCATTCCCAGAGCGAGGGCATTGACGGCGGCGTGGCTCGCGTACAGGTGCGCCTCGTTGGGGCGCATCAGCTGGATGCCGAAGATCGACTTGAGCAGCAGCAGGTGCACGCCACCAAGCGACGTGTCCTCGAAGGCGTGGCCATGCAGCTGCACCCGTGACGCCAGGTGCCAGGCCCAGCGCTCCAGCACTTTGGCGTCCTTTCCCGGCGACAGGCTGGCCATGATAGCCCCAATGGCGAGTACCATCAGCACGATGTTCCTCTCGGTCACCTTGTTGCCCTGGCACATTTGCGCGGCCGTCCCGGGCTGCTGCGGCGGCTCCCATAAATTGTCCCAGGCCCGCTCGATCTCTGCGCGCACGAGGAAGGGGAACTGCGGGTGGCAGACGTTGAAGTAGGTCGTGAGGAAGCAGTCACCCATGTCTCTGGGGAGGAAGGCATGCAGGGCGTTGGCCTCGTCGCGGAGCTCGGGTGGCTCGGGCGAGAAGACAAACTTGTCCAGACCCCAGATATGCATCGCGGCCGGCGGGTTGTTAGAAGCTGGGCCATCGGCATTGTGATGGATGCGCTGGTAGAAGGACTGAAAGAACGCAAGGTTGGACGCAGGTCCGTAGAACTGAAAGGCCCCTGTGCTGGCCTGGCAGATGCCCATGCCTGAGCGAAGCTCGCGGTGTCGCTTGGCCGCGAGTGGGCCTGGACAGAGCGCCCGTGGCTGTACGTTCGTTGTTTGGGGCCGTTCATGTGTAGTGACGGGTGCTGAGCCCTGAATGTTTGTGTTGGTTTCCGCGTTGGTGATGATATGCCCACCATCACGAGCGGGCTCGACGACATGATCCTCGATCTCACGCCTCCGTTTCCTGCCTCGCGGCCTCAACGGCATATACACGCAGTCCCGCCCATATTTGCTGCATGAGAGGCAGCTTGGGCGCTCGCCTGAACAGCGGACCTTGCGTCCCTTGCAGCTGTTGCATGCAGCGTGCAGGTGTTGGAGGCCAGAGCCGACATTGGCTGGCTGTGCCGCGTCAGGTTGGAGTCGGGAATCCATGCAGTGGTGGACGAGGCCAGTTTTTGAATCGGCGAATGGAAGTAGACTCATGACTACGCACCCAATTAGTCAGCCGTAATTACTAATTCCCCTGAACTGCAGAAAACAAGATAAGTCATTTGAGAAGAACGTCTCATCATAACTATATTTATCATGTCCTAGTGTCGAGGGCTAGGACATCTACATCGAGTACCCAGAGTATTGAAGACTTCAGGACCTTGTACTATTTCTATGCACTAGTCAGTTTGGAAATAGGTCCGACTAAGTCAACGCCGCCAACTCAAGCAATCAAGAGCTCCTTGCACTTTTGCAACTCGAACATCTCGCCGCGCATCGCGCCATGAACATATGCCTCCCCAATGAATTGATACATGCCATCATGCCTGGTCCCTCGCAAGATCACTGGCACCTTCCCGCCCCGTAGAATGAATATTTGGTTACCAGGAACAGCCCACCGAGGCGCCAGTCCAATTAGACTATTAGTGCCGCAGAATAATCGTCGTTTTGTGGGAGACAGCCTGGGGGTCGCAATTATGTGGTTTGCATCGTAAGAAGCAGTCTGGAGAAGCAGAATCCTATACAGAATGGGTGGCAGCTGTCTCTTTAAATAGGCGCCCCTGGAACGCCAGTCACTGGGCAGACCATTCCCCCTTTCCGCGCTATATGCTGAATAACCTCGTGTAATTACATAACGCCCTCGCAAAGATTGCGTATATAAGAGCCCGATCCAGTAATTTACACGAGGAACATCGGTCAGACCGGTTATCAATGGTCAACCTATCTACCCACTTTAATACAAAGCTGTATCTTTGAGATTTGGGTGGCCAGTCCGAGTCTCCTTGGGCGATCCTACCCAGCATTGTAGCAGATTCGGGAGTGCCGGGTCAGCGCGTTATGTTGGCATCCCTGCTAGTGTGCCAGTGGTGTTGCTTCGCGCCTATCAGTGCTTATTTACTGGCTAGCAAATCACATCAGTTGTCATGTGACATTCACAGACGAAAGCAGATATAAGAACCATCGTATAACTCATATAACGACAAACTCTAGCATCTACCTTGTCAGTAGATTTAGGCAAAAGACCTAGCCGCCACTTTCACATATCTCTCTTATCAGAATCTAGTTAGCTCCCAAACTATCAGACAACAAAGTCGAAATGGTGTGCACCGGTCTGTGTATTACGATGTTCGCGCTGTTGGGGACAGCTCGTGGCGCAATTCTTGCCCCGCAACGACGAGGTGGGATCTCATCATTGACCAGCATGGTATTATTTGGAGACTCATTCAGCGACAATGGTGAGCGCTCATCCCATGCGCCACATGGAGCATCTTTTGAAAACTTAACTATAAGCACGTAGGAAATGGTTCGGCTCGAATCTCGAACAATACCTGGCCTTCGGACAAATAGTCTGCATCTCATGATTCCTGCCAATGCATCCTTAATGCTTATACTGACTGTTAAATAAGCTACAACGGACGATTTTCCAATGGCCTTGTCTGGGCTGAGTATGTCGCTGGGAATTTATCTCTTCCGCTGTACGACTATGCCGTCGGCGGTGCGACCACTTCAAACTCACTGGTACAGGGTTACACGGGAGCTCAAAGCACCATATCGGTACCATCAGTCATGGACCAAGTCGCCTCTTTCCTGGAAAACACTACACCGCAGGGCTCGAATTTCTCAGCATCCGGGAGGATGGCTCTATTGAACCCATTATTTGTTTTGTTTGCTGGGGCGAACGACATCTTCTTCAACCCAAACATCAGTGCATCACAATCATACGAGTTCTTGGTACAAGCCCAGAACTTACTCCACAGTGCATATCCAGAGGCCAAAGTCTTGACGCTATCACCGCCGGACCTCTCACGACTGCCCTACGGCTTCTATATCGACAACCTGGCGAAGCAACAACTGCGCACATACACGCATCTATTAGGAGACCTCTTGGATACTTCTAAGATCGGCGCTGTCAATGTAGATCTCCGCTCCCTCTTTGATGATTTCGACTACTACGCTACACCTCAAGCGTACGGATTCAAGCCTCTGGGAATGTACGGGAGCTGTTTGATTGGAACATATGGAGAGGCGCCAAACATAACGTCTTGCGATGACGCCGAGAAACATGTATACTGGGATGAATATCAGTGGGTTTTCCATTTCCTGTTGTTGTCGTGGTTATGTTGGCTGAACTTGCGTTTATCTTATATCTGACTCGACGCAGTCCTACCACGCATTCGCACTCATGGATTGCAAGACGTGTTTTGGATGCGCTGAGTGGTCCATTCTGAGCGAAGAAAAGCGCGTTAGTACCCATCTACGTCAACTTGGGCAAGTTTGCTGGTTGCTGAATGCTACAAACCTCTAGATCGGGGTTTATGTTAAGAAAACGCATCTAAAGGGTGGGAGAGCCACATCGGTTCTGCCAAGAACCATGATATGATGCTTAGATTGGCTGCCAGAAAACTGCTCATACTACATGACTAACAATGTTGAACAAGTGTGTCGTCATATATTCTACAGTTCTTCGACGGTTTGGGGAAGTCTTGTAATTGTCTATCATATTATTAAAGCAGATTTACTTGGGAAGGAGACTAAAGAAAGAAGTTAGTGAATTGCAATCTGCAAGGCAAGGAAATCCGCAGATGCTTGTGAAACTCTAATTATTGTACCCAGATATATTTTTGCCTGTGCGTTGAACTATGACCGCCCCTTACGGTCGGATGCGTGGACTTTGAGCGCCACTTCGGCCTCGATGCACTGCAATGCTCATCTGACGTCTTGATTCCAGCGAATCAAATATTTGGCCCTTGTGTTGCACGAATTGCGGGGTCGGCGCAGAATCGCACCGATCTAGTGTATGTGAGATGCAGCTCGGAGCCTAAAAGCTTATAGCCTCATGGAGACACCGCGGACAGCACTCCGTGGCTCACTTGAACTCAATTCATGGTGCCCTAACTGTACTTACAGGGACAGGTCCAGACACACGACACACTCCTTTTCCCTACAACCTTGCCGGCACCAGAGTACCTAGTCACGTACAGCAGTCGAAGATGGAGAGCTCGTCCATTCCCGAGGCCGCACACGACACTCCAGCGGCACCCATCAATACGCCACCGGGTATTCGTACCCAGCTCGCATTCAAGGGCCTTAGGTTGAATCATGAGTGGGAGATTGGGGAGAAGATACTGAAGGAAAATGAAAGGCACGCAGTGGTCTATTCCGTTCTGATCTCTGAAACCGGTCAATCAGCAGAAAATCTCGAGGCTCACATTTTTTCGTTGGATGGAATTGAGCCGAAATTGCACAAGCATCGACAGCGCTGTATCAAAAGAATGAAACGTCGCACAGAACTGGAAGTCAAGGTCGACGACATTACCATAGTCGTCATCACCACGTCGCAAACGGGGAATGCGGATGCCTCAGAGCACGGGGTAGAGCCTTGTTCAATGAGCAAGCAGGGACAGGAAACAGATGGCGACACCTCTTCCATCCGCAAGATGAAGCAAAAGTCACCATACCAGCTCGAGTCGCAACGGATACGGCAAAAGGAAAGACGGCAAGCCAGGCGGTCTGCGAGGACACGACAGCGTAACGAAAGGACCATCGACGGCGAGCACAAAGCCACTGAAATTATTGACCAGGTCACGCTCGATGGAAAGAATGACCTCTCCATGTTTGTGTTCTTGCTTCTTGAACTAGTCCACGCATGGGGCCCGTCGACGGCGACTCCATCAAAATATATCGATCTCGCCATGGACATCGACAGCGGCTGTGTCTATGATATAAACATGTTGGAGGAAGCTGTTTCTCTGCAAACAGTTGAAAATATTGAATCATACTTGAAGATCAGACGAAGCGAAATAATTTCATTGCGGCGCTATCAAACCAAAATATCCCGCGCCGAGGCGTACCACTTGGACAAGCTGATTAGCATCAAGCGGAAGCCAGCCCAGGATAAGGAGGCTTCATGTCAGGTGAAACGGACTAAGCATGATTCAGGGGATGTATCAGAGTCAAAAGCAAAAGACCAACTGAAGTTGGCGAGGCTCGCGAATAGCATCATCGGCAACTTATTACTTTCCCGCAAGTCCATTATTCGGCTAGTCGAGCGCAAGATTCCTCTGGCTGATGGGGAAATGCCTTCTGATGAGCTCCGAGCACAATCAGGGCATCTCGAGCAGCAGCTTTCTCAGTACAAAGGTTGGATAAGCACAGTGGTTCCATTTGAGGTGGCTGATGCGTACGTGCTTAGACTCATGGAGTGGGCCCAGATTAGAATGAGAACGTGGGAGGCAATCTTTCTGAAGGTTAAATCTTGATTGGGAAGCGGTGTCAGGACCAAATAGGCACTGGGCTTGAAGACGACCTCATCCGTCCAGGCCTTGTGAGTTCTTAGAAGAGACCAAAAGGAGGCTGGTGGGATTTGATTCTCAAGCCAAGTGGACGATGCCACCAGATAGCACAAGAAATTAATCTTGAGAATCTAAGAATTTGAGCTGAGTCTTCAAATTTATTTTGTTGAATTCTACAAAGCAAGTGGGTACATGCAAAGTAAATCATGCACATGTTAGTCGAATTCATTAGAGCTAGTAATTTGTTCCGGACATGCCTTCTAGTCTTGCGATGGTCACGCGAATATTCACTTATCTTGTATATGTATATCAGAACCTTCCAACACACTTCAGGGGGTTTCTGCACACTTTGGTGGGTGACCTCTAATTGCCCAGCATGAATCAAACCACTTTGTACCTTCCTACCCACGGGGGGAGGGGGGAGGGCGGGGGTTTACTATTTGAGACATCACTTGGGCTTCACGGCATGAAGGCTCGAAATTTGCACCAGATCGTGCGGAATTCAAGAGTAGGCTGGTTTAAGAAAGAACGGAAGGAAAGAGAGGTCTGGGACCCCTTGGACTGCAGGTGTTGGGCAAGCGGGCTTTACCAATCGGCTCAACCGCCCTAGCCTGACAGCCACCAGCCTTGGCTATCTTCTCCACACTCAATCGCAATGCTTTCGCTATATTATGAGAAACCTCCCCTCCCCCTGACAGGCTTCTTCTCCGTATAACTAGAAATAGATTCTAGTTGATCTGGGAAGATAGTAAATCACTGAACCTATCCCAAGGCTTGGCAACGGTGGTTTCGGCGCGGCGTTGTGTAACCTCGACGGTGTACACGAAGTCATCTCTTTTGTGGTGGGAATTCGTCCCTAGCCAAAAGGGTGATTTCCAGGGCAAACCAACCAGGCGTGGATCACTCTTCAGAGACGCGAATCCGTCTGCCCCCTCTTTGAAATGACATGAATCGCAAGTGGAACTACGTGTTCCACCGACGCCCGAGGTGCACGGCTCAAGGCCATGCCGTTCACGGGCGGGGAAGCATAAATTCGCCGGTAAAGATTGGGATGCTGATCACTGATGGACACAAACAATCCTCAATCCCTTTCCGACTTACTATAGCTGTAGAAGACCCATAGTAAAATCCCTCAAGTCTGTCCGTCGCTGCGTTCATTCATTGTTCATCTTTCGTGGTCTTCCTCTCTTTCGTGGTAACCCCCCTGGGCCATAAGAGGGCCCATGTGGACAATCCTCCTCGACATGGCTCCGGTGTTCCTCGAGACCTGTCTCTGTATGGCTGTCGGTTCTTTTGCCACAGTGACAGGTGTAGGGCGCTCCACGCGTACATTGGTGATCTTGAAGGTGACTCAAGTGGTCTGTGACGTTGTGGCGTTGACCACAGCAACAGGCGAAGAAGGCCTCTTTGACGTGCTCGAGGTGATCACGCAGACCAGAGGGTTCGTTGCTGTTTGTTTTCATTCCGCATACGCAGATGTAAGGACCAACTGGCCTGCATCTATGGCCCGTGTCTTGAATGTGGGGCAGGTGGTGGTCACGACGACGGCGACTGCCACAAGAGCAGGTGTACTTGAGATCCAAATGTACGTCCTTCAAGTGTCTGCACAGGTCCTTGTCGGAGTTGAATCTCCGGTTGCAGTTAGACTCCAAGCAATGCCAAGGCCCTGAGCTTGCTAGCCGATGCGTTTCTGCGACGTGCTGCAAGGCTTTTTTGACGCTAGAAAACTCTCGTTGGCATTTCCTGCAGTGGAGCTGGCTGGGTGAGGGCAGTGGACTTGGGGATGGCAGGTCCAAGGTCGACGACCAGGTCGAGGATTGAGGAGGATAGTTGATGAATTCGTCGAAGAGATCGGAGGATGATTGTGAATCAACAGCAGCGCTTAAAGAGTTGAGAGATGAGTTTGTACCACCCTGGAAAGGTCCAGCACTAAAATCACAGTCGGCCCCGGCTGACGTCTGGTGCCGTGGGTCAGAGACCCATGACCCTTCGCACAAGCCAGGGCACTGTTCGGATGTTCCGTGCGGTAGACCCTCTGGGATGGCTGCATGATTGTATAGATCCACCTGCTGATGCCATTCCAATTCGCAAAGAAAGCAAGACGTATCTTGTTCTATGCAGTGATCATGATGGGCACTCGAAATGTCTGATGCGCCGAGACGGTGCTCGGCGCCAGACTATTCGAAATGTTGTTTGGAAAAAGTCGAGAGTCGGAGGACTCAAAGAGGTACCGTTTTGTTGCTTCCGTTCTGCGAGATTGCATCAGTACATTCATCCTTCACGTCGACAGCGGTTCTCTTCGTCTTAAATTGAACGATTCGGAGACGTTTCATTCACTCACAGAAACAGGGAAGTCTGATCGGAGGGAATCAGTCCCCCGTAAAGGACTGACCTCATGAGGAAGTGTCAGCGTTGGCTGGGGAGTCGTCGGTTGAAAGCAAATAAGGCTCTGAGTTGGGGACTGGCTTGCCTTTTGTTCCCACTGAGGGTGGCGCTTACGTACACCAGCATTTCTTCCACTTTGATTTGACCTGCATGGTATTATCAGGTGGCGTCTCTACCGAAGGCACCTCATTCGTCAGGTAATCGAGGAGACCATGGCCCAGTTTCCGATTCGCAGACTCAGCTTCGTCTTGACCTGGTCTTCCTTCCCACCGGTGCGGGGGTCGCAGCACCCACAGGGCCCTTTTAATCATTGGCTCAGTTTCCAAATACATTGGTACCTGCGTGCCCTGCATTTTTGGCCGCATCCGCAGCCTGCGTCACTGTTCTACAAGCATGGAAGAAGAAAATTGGCCCTCCAATAGATACTATGCATTATGCAAAACAAAGTGGCAACTGACATCCTTGGCATTTCTTAGACTTCGTATGTGCAACACGACGATCCGGGCCTTTATTATGAATGGCCAGTACGTCCAAGGCTTGTTGTTGACGAGCTTGGGAGAATACGAACGTCCAATCCAAAAACTGGCCCACGAGGCAACGCGACAGAGCCTCGAGAATGAAGATCTTGAATGTTAAAGCTGAGTTGGTACTCACATGAGGCTCATATATTCGGCGGTGATGGGCTGTGGCTACAAAAGGCTCAAATTCCCGGCATGGAGAATGTCTCCTGCTCCGTAAATTCCCAGGCCCAGATTAATTCCTCTGTTTGCAATCTGCTTTAGCAATCCAAAAGTGAATATCCGTCACAACAGCCTATACGTCCGGAGCCATTTTGTACTTGATAATTCTACCACTTAATTACCTAGACGCTGCTGCCCTCATCAACAAGAAGAACCCAGATCAGCATGAATCACCAGGCTCAAAAGGCAAACACGACATCATCTGGTGCGGGGCACACACAAAACAGGCAACAGGGTAAAGGTGTGTAGACTGTCTTGCCGCTCCCAATGAACAATTAGGAATGCAAATGTTCAACTAATCCGAGGTGAAGGTGGTCAGTCCGTTACCATGGCTCGCTGGCTAGATCAAAGCATGACAGATGAGCCCTGGGCGGCCGTGCGTGTCACGGCCCGGCTAGACAACAGTCATGGCATTATGATGAACGTCCTATGAATGCTGGAGATACGGATGGTACGAGCATGAAGGCGGAAAATGGCTCAGCACATGGAATGTGAACATTTTAATTGCAACTTTTGCCTCAGAGAGGTGGATTCGTATTCTTATGCTCAACTGAAAAGCGAGGCACATTTTTTTTTTTTGAATATGACGTTTGCTTGGAACCCGATTTCACACAGTCTTAAAAATCTGGAAAATTTACCTGCATTCCTAGTGCATTCTATGACAGAGACGCAACTATTCAACGAGACCGGTTACTACCGAGAGAGTGTGTCCACTGACATTTCTAGTCCGTATTATCCTAAGACTAAATCAACCGGCTCATGGCTTCTCTCCCAGATATCGGCGAGGACTGTACCGCTAGCCTGGCGGGTTGCCCAGCCATTGTGCCACATGATACAAAGCACAAAGTAACACGGTCTCCGAGGCAAGTCCACCCTCGTTTTCCATCGGAGTTCCTCATCTTCTGCCAGTACCTCATGCGGAGTTCTGCCGGGTCCATGAGGTTTATGTGGCAAGTCGGATGAAATATCACCACTTGCCCTCTGCCTCTCCTTTTCAGATCCTGTCAGACCATGCAATTTTGTTGTCCAACCTTTCGCCACTGCCACGAGTTCAACCATTTCGTAGGAGAGAAATCGTTCGATATCTGCTGATTGATGAGGCTGCAACCTGCCGGCAGGTTCTCCGTCGTAAGAGTACAGATCGACGTGAACTTTGTCGTGACTTGCAGGAAAAGCTTGTCTTGGGGAAAGAAAAGCTCTCGTCGTCTTTGCAAAAAGAAATGGCAGATTTACAGGTGCTTCGACTGCACGAGTTATTGAGGGTATGGGAATGGGATACCTGGACTGGAAGAATGGGTTGTCCTCTTCTTCCTCGAAGCCCTCCTCTTGCCTCACCTGGTACCGCAAGGACTTCCAATCCCTTGATAGCTCGTTCCATCCTTGGGGCAACTGAGCTGCTTTGTCTTCCACCAGGGTTTTGAACCCATACCACCTGCATTTGATGGGCCTCATCCGGCCGGGCGTCGGCGTTGCCGATGGCGCTGCGAACCAATCGGCGACGGGCTCTACGCACCCTTCAGGAGACCAGAAGACGTCGAATTCGCCGTCTCGGAGAAATTCAAAGTCGCCTTGCCAGCTCATCCACGACCAGCTCGGTAAGTAGTCTTGGCCATGAAGAGAGTCAGCTTGCGTGACGCGTCTCTTCATGTCCCGATTATTTGCTCTTTCTTTTGGTCTCCAAGCCAAAGCAATATCAAAAAACAACTCAGGCAACCCGTGATTCAGGCCTCCCAAAAAGAGACCACTAAGATAGTTCTGAATACCTAGAAACGCCCTAAGTGCGTCTCCTTGGAAGCGGAAGTGTCGTTGGTTGAATTCTGACGCGACGAGACCAACCAAAGTTTGCAAGCTTGGACAGCGTCTTTTCATCCAGAACGTGAAGGGCATATATACCAAGTGGTCGGACTCTATTTCATGCGGTTGTTCTTCGCCCCATTTGACACACTGACAAGCCCATCGGAGAGGTCCGTCCGTGAACACAAGTCGCCTCGGGGCAAAAGCGAACTCCTGGTACGTCCATCCACGTTCGATATATCTTGTCCCGGGAGGACGGGACTCTTCCGGCTCGTCGCGTTCGCCAGGTGGGCAGGGGTCTTTGAAATTTGATAGCTTCTCCCCATCTGGCATATCCAGAGTGACCTGCTTAACAGACCTTGGTGCTGCTGATACTCCTTCAATACCACGCAACCCATGGTTGCCATCGGTCCCGGCAAGAGCCACGAGACATAGAATAGAGTTGGCATAGATCAGATACATCGCATTCAAATCGTGATAGAAGGCAGCCTTATCGTCTTGGACAATACAAAGGCTGTCCACCCAGAGGTACCTTTCGCCCAGGGATTGGGTAACTTTGATAGCGTCGTGGACCGTCTGAGGTATACTTGGAGACTGATCAAGATTCAAGGAGCCGCTTCTCTTGAGACGATCAATATTTTTAAGAATAGCCTTCAGACCTTGTACCTCACCCCAGGTGTAGGACAAAGTTACGTATCTCGTTGTGGCTGGACTGAAGGGTACAACGCATAGTTCGCCGACGTCGACTAGCCAACTAGGGTGTGCCGTTCTTCCGGGCTGTACTTTCATCCAAGAAGGTTTATGGCAGTGATTACCATGTTCATCCAGGCATCTGGAATACCAGGAGCGTGCGACTGAGGGGTGAATCCATTGGGGGTGTAGAATCCGAGCTATCCCAGCATGTCCAGGCTCGTCGGTCCGGAGCACCAGCTCACAGGTCCTCCGGAAAATGGTCCTACTCTCCAGATAAAATTCGAAACTAATCGTTCTTGTGTTGAAGCCACTTTGTGCGACAAGGCCCCATAGTTCTGGCTTGTCCGCGCTGTCTGGCCTTCCACCCTCCCACCAATCTCGGATCCATTCAGCATGAGGACATGGCGTATCCATGACCTCAGCCACGGTTCCAAGTCGGTAATTGAAGTGCACTTTGCCTTGCCTGCAACCATGCATGATTTTCTGGCACACGTAACAGTCATGAGGCTCTACATCCTCAACCACGAGACTTGGCGATGCTGACATCACGGCTAAACGATTCCGCAAACGGTAGAACGCTTTTGTTAAGAGGGAATAAGAGATAATGGTTGTATGAGTGATTGTGAGGGAATCGTCACCTTGAGGTCGTCGAAGAGTATGCAAGTGCATCCGGCGTGCCAGACTTTCGGACATTCGAAAGAGTGACCTGGTGGCGAGAGGCGATCGGCATGTCTGACGTCAAATAAGCGGCAGTGAATGCAGAGCGTGTCCAATTGGAATTTAAGATTTGAGGAACATGCTGCAGTGTCTTCGTCCTGATGACACACGCAGCAGATGCCGAAACGGTGCCAGGCGGCCTAGGTGTAGAGCACTGTGTGTCTACTGCTGACAGGCTCTCCTAGAGCGAACTTTGCTGTTCTCTGATGTGAATGAAATTGGACAGCTGATCAAAGTGCACCATGGGCAGGCAACGGCTTGCAAAATAAAATATACGGCACTTGGCCGTTGCTAAGCTCACGAGAAATTTGACTCCTTTCTGAATCCGTAAACGCCCAATTCCAATTTAGCAAAACCCGCACTCAATGTCTTGACACTTGGTTCCTCTGCCAAGCATTTTCGCACCTAATCATCCAAGCAATACGTGAGTCACTGTAGGACAGGCAGCATCCCAAGCTTCCTGGTGTACATGGGCGACGCATACTCGCTCCCAGAAACTCTGCCTCTCGGACCATCTGATCAGCATGATATCTCGTGTTGACCATGGGGGCCTCCAGGTATCCTCAAAGGCCCACAATGTCGCGAGCTAATGTTTCTGTTAGCATCCTGTCCTACTTCGGCACTTATGTAAGTCTTTGAGGAAGCCCATCATGGACTTACTGGAATGGGTTGACTTTTTGACAAGAGAATCCACTGGAACTGGCCTGAATGATAGTGTTCCTCAGAAATAAAAGGCTCTGCCCCGTGGCTGTGTCCACAGCAAGCGCCCCACTGGTCATGGACGTATAACACCCCAGACCTTTCTGGGTTCGACTTGATTGTGAACATCGAAGCGTTTGTGGACAAAGCTTCGATATCGAGGAGCATGTAGAGCGATGTTGGCACGGACGGGTTCATGTATTGGAACTTCATGTTCATCTCGACTGCTTCCACGGAGAGATGCCGACGCCTTAGAGCGCTTTCGAAGTAGATTGGAGTTTTCCACCCTGCCCATGACCACGAGGGTGCCGTTGTGAGTCTCCCGCATATGTAGTCCTCGTCTCTGAGATAGAACAGCAGTGCACGTGGAAGTAATTTAAGAGGCACAGCCGATATGAGTGGTGTCTCCAGCGAACTTGATATGAGCTGTGCGACGCCTTGTATGGCATAGATGATGTCCTCGGCATGCCTGAGCTCTCGAGCTCGATACCTTTCAATGATGTCGACATACCTCTTCCAGACACTAGTCAAGCCGTTTTCTTTCTTGATATCAGCCAAATTGAATTGAACGTCATGTATGTTGAATGAGGGCTGGGCTGGTATGAGCATGTCAGGGCGGTCTTCCGCGCTTACACCCTTGGCGCACTGAAACCAAGTTCTGTGATAGTCGAAGTACAAGCAGCGTTTGGACAATAGTTGTTCCTGTAGAGTCCAACCGCGTTTCTCATGTGGCGCATCAGAGTCCCAGAATCCGGAGGAGGCTGTGGACATGACAATATCGCCGATGCGCGTTGTTGGCAGTCTGAGTCTCGTTCCTGGCCGCACCCCTGGGAGTGGAGACGTTGCGGCCACCCCAGCGTGGGCGATTATGGTAACGAGAGCGTGAGAATATATCACATCCATCTTCTGGATGTGAGCCTCCTTCTGAATCGCGTTGTCCTGCTCGATACAGAGCCTATCAACCCAGAGATATCTCTCACCAAGATTTCGCACGACATCTATGGAGTCTTTGATCGTCTGTGGAATCTCATCCATGTACTGATTGAGGCCTCCCTTCTTGCCAAGAACTCTCCTAATTTTAGTCGTGGTTGCGAAGGAGTTGTGATCGCCCCAGACATAGCTCAGGGCTAGATAACGACGTTGTGTAGTAGCTGCAATGACCATCATATCGTCGACGTCGATGAGCTGTATACTGGTAGGGACTTGGTATCTTGGAAGGTTCCAGTTGCGATGAAGATGCTGTTCCTCGCATTCGCGGATCAAACGCGAGATCACCTGGAAGTCCATTGTTGGAAGCTGCTGTTGGTATCGGAACTCGGGATAGATTGGATGGTCGAATTGGTCGATTACCACGGCTCCCAGAACCCTGCTCCCTTGCGACATCTGCAATATAGCATAATCTAGCAAATCTCCAGAGCGCAGGAAAGCAGTTATGCTTGTTAATTGTGGCAGGTCAAGTGGGAGCAGTTGCCACATGCAGAAACACAATGAACAGGACTCCACTGTTCTCGTCGCCATACGGTCGAACTCTGACTTCTGGCCCGACATAGTATTTGAGGGGCGCCGGGTTTCCTTCCTGGATTCATAAAACCCTTTCAGGAGTGATCTGCAGTCTCGGCACAGCGGCAACTCGAGGATGGACTGCATGAAAGACGAGGCAGGACCTGACTCCTCGACTGCTGTGTTGGCAGACCCCTCCCAGAGGAAATGCATGATCAAGGCAGGGCTGAACTGAAAGAGAAGGAGGAAACGTTGAGAAAAAGTCAGAGCACTATATAAGTGAATTCACACGATTGTGGCACCGGAGCAAAGGCTGAATACGTGTTTAGTATGTCGTACTCGTTGAGCGCAGCTGTGAAATGATAGTCTCTGGACTCAGCCGTGAGATATATGTCACGGAGTTCGGTAGTTGTCTGGCAGGCTCACTCACCGAGTCCAGATTTCAGGTGCTGGGCCAAGGATTGGGGTGACACGTGCACAGCTTGACGCCTGGGTGGAGCGGCATGACGAAAATGGACGGAGGTGTTGACTGCCAAACTGAATGGATTCTGATTGGCAGACACAGCCACCACAGTGTCAGCATCTGAGTGGACGGACTTGAGCTTCAACGACGATTGAAGACCTGCCTATGATTCATGCGACAATTAGGAGTACGCTTGAATTTGAGCCTAATGGCGTGACTTAATATTCTGCCCTGAACAAAAGTATGCTACGCCTCTTGAAGTACATTAAAAATAACAATAATGGCTGTTCGTACACCCTTTTTCTGAAAGAAAGACATGTAATTGTTTGGTACTACACGAAGGCCTCATCAAATACCTAGCTTAGGAGCGTCTCCTGAATGCTGCCTTCAACCCTCCTCCGTACCTCAACCAGCTCATCACAAACGCGATGGCCAGGGTGCTGACACAAAATGCAGCAAAAACGCCCCAATCCCTCCACCGGTCCGAGTAGAAGAACTCGAACTGTGCAGCGTACTCATCACCCAGGCTGTAGGGGCAGAACCCACAGCTGTCAACAGCGCCCGGGTCCTGAATATAACCAGGCATGCGGCCGAGGTACTCGCCCAGGTACTCACCACACGTCATGCCAGCCGGCGGGCTCAGCATGGTCATGTCGGAGGCAGAACACCGCACGGGCACTTCATAGAGCGCCGACGACACGGTGGCGCCCATCCAGTACCGCATGGGATCGGCCCAGAACAGCCAGGGGCGGTAGAATCCGTTCATGCCAGAGTGCGGGATGGCGATGCCGCCGAAGGTCGCCATGACGCACCACACAAGGCTGTTGGCATATCCCGCGACCTCTTCTCCCGCGCAGAAGCTCGCGACCGCGAAGGGGAATCCGATGCCGAACATGCCCAGCGCCACGAAACACAGGTACCCGAAACCCCCGGATCCGAGCCCGACCGTGAACCAGCTGCACAGGAAGGCAATCGTGTACATGACCAGCGCGAGGGGCAGCTCGACGGCGACCAACGCAGCGCAGAGTGCTAGCGGTGAGTAGCCCACCCCGGAGCGCTCCCGCGCCGTGAAGAGCGCCCACTTGGCGTACCACACAGCCTGCAGGTCCGCCGCGGTGGCTGGAACGATCCATTGTAGCAATAGCATGACGAGGATGCGGTTCTGGATTCCCTGAAGGGTATGCGCCGGCATGAAGAAGCTGAAGGACATGAACAGGGCCATGAAGACGGTCTTTGCGAGACGACTGAAGCTGTAGAAGCCGTCGCGCCAGACCGAGGTGGCGTGGCGGGTCGTGAGGAGGGCGAGCTGGGTGAGAAAAGGGAGCGAGTGCGACTCGAGGTCAGCCTCAGCCGGCTGGCTGTTGATGTCCTCGACCTGCTGCAGGACCTTCTCATTCTCAACCGACTCGTTCCACCGCTGGGACCACTGGTCCGCCATGGCCGGGTCGGCGACGGTGTCGAGGATGAACTCGGCCGGGTTCGCGGTGCTGGCCATGGCGACGCCGTTGCGCGCGAAGTAGTCCACCACCGTGCCCGAGTTGTCGCCCGTCTCGCCAAAGTAGACTGTCCTCCCGCCCGGCGCCAGCAGCAGGATGTGGTCGAACATGTCGAAGATGACGGCCGACGGCTGGTGGATGGTGCAGATGATGGGCACTCCGGACGCGGCGATGCCCTGCAGGAACCGCACGAGCGAGTACGCGGCCTGGCTGTCTAGGCCAGAGGTCGGCTCGTCGAGGAAGAGCAGCGCTGAGGGAGCAGCAGCCAGCTCCACGCCGATGGTCAACCGCTTGCGTTCCTCAACGCCGAGCCCTCCCTCGCCTGGCGTACCCACGAGGGCGTCGGCGATGGGCCCCAGGGCAAGCAGGTCCACCACGCGGTCGACGTGGGCCAACTTCTCCTCCTCAGGCACGCTGGGCGGCCGGCGCATCATGGCGGAGAAAACTAGAGCCTCACGGACAGTCGTGCCCGGGTCGTGGACGTCTTGCTGCATACAGAACCCGCACGCCTGGGAGAAGGCTTTGCCGACGCCGACCACGGACCGCCCGCCAAGCCTCATGTCGCCCGAGACGGTGCCGTCGTTCTTCCTCTGCGCCAGCGTGTCGAGCAGTGTCGTCTTGCCGGCGCCTGATACCCCCATTAGGGCCGTCAGCTGGCCTGGTTTGACGTAGCCGCTGACGGCGTTGAGCAGAGTGCGTGGGCCGTCGCTGGTGTTGACCTGGTACGAGATCTTGGAGAAAGTGAACGATGCCTAGATGTGTCAGCTATCGATGAAACACATTCAAGTTACATCAAGACATACCTTGCCATCGAAGCTCACAGATGGTGCGCCATCCTCGACCTGGGTCATCGAACCGCTCGAGTCATTGGGGCGTCTCTGGCCTATGAGCGAGGGGGAGCGCGACTGTGCCTCTACATCAAGCTCTTTCTCTGTCTTCTGAATCGTTTCCTCAGTGTCTCCGGGGATCAAAGCACCTCTCCTGTATACACGGCCGACAACGCTGCCCTCTCCTCGTTTTGTCATGTAAGTCTGAGCCAGGCCTTGCAGGATCGTATATCCGACCCAGAAACAGAGAAGAATTCCAAAGTTCCGCCATGCGTCTGTGGGAAAATAATTGAACTGTGCTGACAGATACTTGGGCCCCGGCACAGATGATACGCCTGCAGTGCTCCCCGGGATAGGACAGCCTTGGTTGGCGATTGTTATGTTCTGGGAGGTGTTTGTCATGGTCAGCACAAGATCCAAACGGCCAAAGAATCAAGACTTGAGAAGGAAATATTCACCTCATAACCCGGCCCACTGGGAACCAACTCATCCTGCCCACACTCCAGAGTAATACCCTGAAACTCGAACCCCATCAGCGCCTCCAGACCATAAGGGCTGGGACTAATCCACCGGATCCAAGACCCCCATCCCAGCTGAGTCGGCCACGGCGGCGCATACCCTGAGTACAAAAGCAGCACAGGCATGGCGGCGCCACCGAGCATCAGTGCGACAGGCACGTTCGGCGCCGCGGCGCCCAGCAGTCGGAACACAGCCATGAGCGCAGCGTACGTGACGAAGACAATCAGCTCGAAGAACCAGTAACCCCCAGCGGAGATGGGCGATCCCATGAGGAAGTAGTACGGGATGGTGAAGCACAGCGTCTGTGCTAGACAAACAGGCAGGTCCGCCACCGTCGTCGCCGCGGCCGCGATCCCGGGGCTGAGCATCCCCAGCCCGTGGTGCTTGCGCAGCACCGGCCTCGTGCGCACCGCGAGCCCCGTCTCGGACAGCGCGTTGAGGGCGAAGAAAATCAGCGCGAAGAAAACGCCGCCGCTGCGCTGGAATGCGCCCGTGTTGCTCGTGGGCGGCTCCCCGCGGTATGCCGCGCCGAGGACGAGGGCGTTGGTGGTGTTGAGGGCGAGCACGGTGAGGAGGTCGCGGCGCCCGCCCCAGATGAGCTGGTAGTACCTCGCCATGGCGGCCAGGAGCTGCGTGTGTGGGCTGCGAACCGTGAGGGAGGACTTGTGGCTCAGGGGGTCTTTGGTCGCGTTGAACTCGGCCTGGAAGCTGGCAGCCTTGGTCTCGTCCTTTGCCGTGTTCTCGCGGAAATGTTCTACGTCTTGCTGCAGAATCTGGTATTGAGGGCTGCGGCGAAACACTTCTGCAAGACCATCGGGATCAAGAGGAGGCTGGGGCTGGAAACCATGTGTGATCCGCTGCTCCTCGGGCGAGGTAACGGCCGAGAGAAAGTCGGGCGTGGTCTGTCGCATAGGGCAGTCGAAACCCAGATGATCAGTGAAGTAACTCTTCGCTTCGTCACCTGCTCGTCCCGAGTATATCACCCTCCCCTCATACAGCACGAGCACCCGATCGAAGCACTCGCGGTAGATGCTCTCGGAGATCTGGTACGCCGTGACGACGTTGGCCATGCCCGTCGCATCAGACATGGCCCTCAGAAGCCGGAGGAACGCCAACGCGGACGAGCTGTCGAGCCCACGCAGCGGGTTGTCCCAGCACACGACGGCCGGCGCAGCCGCGAGCACCTCGGCGAGGCTGACCCGCTTGCGCTCTCCCCCAGACACGCCGCGCACGAAGGCGTCGCCCACGACCGTGTCCGCCGTGTGCCCGATACCCAACGCCCCGAGGATCCTGCCCGCCATGCGCCGCGCGAACTGGGAGTCGGACTCGCCCCTCAGCCGCCGCGGCTTCCGGAGCTTCAGCGCAAAAGCCATCGTGTGCGCGACGCTCAGCGTGGGGAAGTGCACATCGTCTTCGGCATTGTAGACGACCTCTGATCCGTGGTGCCGCGCCATCTCGGGCGCGTCGATGCTACCGTAACGCACGGCGCCGTCCACGCCCGTGAAGGACCCGCGCTGGTTCGCCAGGACCTTGAGAAGAGTCGAGCAGCCTGCGCCGGGGCGCCCGAGAACGAGGAGTGTCTCCCCCGGCGGGACAACGCCGGTCGCGCCTTGGACTAGTCTGCGAGTTGAGTGTAATGGTCGTCCTATCACCTGACGGAACAGCTTTGTCGGCCATCTGACGAGAATGTCTTCGAAGATCGCGAGCACATCTTCTGCCCGGGACTCGCCGGCCACTGTGCCCCAGACGTCGACATCTTCGAATAGGACGCCTAAGGCGCGGCCGTCGGGGCGATATGTCGGGAGCTTCTCATCCTGCACTTCCCATCAGCTGTTGTTTACGGTTGAGAAAATTGTACTGACGCAGAAGCAAGTATGAAACACAACTACACACCATATCAGAGTTCTTGGTATTTGCCAAGATAAGCTCTCCTACTAGTTTGGTCAACCCAAAGGCGATGAACTTTCGACAGCCTCCAAAGGTGTCTCCGCTGACAAAAGACAGGCGCTGCTGTTGGGTTGAACATCTTCATCTTGGATTCTCAAGACACCTATTTAAGGGACAATGGGAGGAGACGACAGTCATAAAGGGCGTTGATTTGGAAACAACGCATTACCAAGCAGCCCACAGGGAGATGTTAGTAATGCTCTAAATGTCCGAGAGGAGAGCAAGAAAATGGGCATCACTGGACCGTTAGACCGTCCGAGTCTGTGTTGTTGAATGATGCAATGTTCTGGTTGGATCCCGGCGTTTGGAAAAGAGCCCTTCTCAGAGCCCGGCTAAATGTCCGCAAATGTCCGGGTGTATGTGGGCTCCCAAGACAGACCCACAAGTCCACCGAAAATGAGGTGGCGACTGGAATCTTGATATCGAGACTGTGCAGAGGTCTGGGCCTTGAATTACTATTCAAAGCTCACCAAGTATGCCGAATTGAATCACGTCCGAGTCAAGCATCATCCCGGCGCCAGTGCCTGCGCGATCCATTAATGTGCAACCAACGGTCAATGAGTATTTCTTCACTCTGTCAAGCAGCTGACCAACCCCGGTAGCAGCCAGTGTCTACCCACCTAGCTTCCAGGTACCGTCTACTCAGCTCCAGTTCTAAGTGTCTAATCTAGCATTCACCATTCATCAATCTTCCATCTCATCATCACTACTCAAGTTCAAGAACTCGCTAAGTGAGGGTGGACCACTGCTCACTTTACCTTCGTCGACAAACCTCTTCAACATATTGACAAGGGGAAAGTGGCCATTCGTCTCGGCAAAACTGATAGCACGGTTCAGCTGCGCTATGTCCTTGCCGTGAGACGCCGCACCGGATTTCAAGAGCTCAGCCACCATATCCAGCCGTCCCATCCCAGCAGCGCCTTCCAACGGACTTCTCCCGTTGACTTTGGATGCTGGCGCATGCAGGTCCGCTTTGTGTTGCCTGAGTAGACGAACTATAGGGATGAAGCCTCCGTGGGCGGCGAGTTGTAACGCTGTTCCCCCTCCTCTTGCAGATGCCGGTGCGTTGACATCGGCACCTCGTTGTAGCAGAAGCTCCACGACTTCCATATTCCCAAGCTCAGCAGCCCTTTGCAGAGGAGTCCTCTTCACTCCCAAGCTCGCTGGGAAGTTCACATCTGCGTTGTGAAGGAGCATAGCTTTAATAGTGGCCATCTTCCCAGACCCTATCGCGGCTAGAAAAGCCGTTACTGATGCCCCAGCGAGACCCTTGAAGGGATAGTTGGATAGTGTTCCTTCCGTCCTCGAGACTATTGTCTCAGGGCAATACCCGGGTTGTCCTTTGCGATTCAGCAACAGCTCCACGAATTTCACGTCACCCATTTTCACACTAGCGATTGCGTGACCGAACGCGGTAGTCTCAGGAACGAATTCATTCGCATTCGCGCCTGCTTGCAATAACTTGGTGAAGAGGCCATAGTCGCCTCGTTTTAGAGCGAGCAACAAGCTCTCGCCTCCCCAGTCCTTGCGACCTCGTGGGTAGCGCAAGGCATGCTTCTGGAGCAAAAGATCCAGGATCTCTGAGCTTAGAGCCACTGCGTCGGCGATAGCTTCTGGGTCATGGGGATCGGCTCCTCGGTCGAGAACATCCGCAATCAAGTCTCGATCGCCAGTCTTCACTGCCGCACGCAACGCCGTGGCACGCTGGAAACGTGCATTGGGGTTGTTGATGTCACAACCGGCATTCAGGAGCAAATCCACCATGTCTCTATCTTTACTATCAATGGCGATATTCATATGGTTCGGGCCCTCGTATAGGTTGCAGTGGTCGAAGTCGACGCCAGCCCGCAGGATATCCATAATTATGTTGCGATCTCCCCATTTTACTGCCAAGTTTATGGCTGGCGTTCTGCAACGTCCTCCGTGGTATGAATATTCGTAGTTCGGGTCCGCATCTGCATCAAGAAGCGCGCGAACTAGGACGCTATCCTGACGTTTCAGAGCTTCAAACAGTGGAGGACCGCTTCCATCGTCACGGCTTTCGAAGTTGGTGTCGGCACCAGCATCAATGAATTTTATAGCGGAATCCGTATGTCCTCTCTCTGCGCAGAACAACAGCGCCATGCCCAGGTCTTGTGGCAAACAGCACCGCCGATGTCGACGAGGCGATGGATCCACTCGGCGTCCCCAGCTCCGGATGCTGCTTGCAAGGCTGATCGGAAGTAGATTGCGTCTCCGAGATTCGCTTCTCCGTCATGGCGCACGACCAGATCAATAAGCCTTTGGTCCTGTGAGCGAATTGCCGCAGCTAGTGGCGTGATCTGGAGATAGCCTATTGTATCAATCCTCGCACCAACGTCGAGAAGGTAGTAAACGAGTTCAATGTTTCCGCTTGAAATTGCGCACGGAAGAGTGTCATCTGACAGGACGGCTCCTGCTTGGAAAATCCTGCGGACCAAATCGAGGTCTCCACGGCCTGAAGCCACGTCAATAATCGCCCTTGGCATGCCGTTCATATAGCTCTCGTGGTGATAGTTCAAATCCGCACCAATTTGAACCATGGTTGCGAGAGTTCTCAGAGATATCTCACGGCTCTGGTACCTGATGATATCAAAGAACACTCCACTTTTAGTCCATATTTTGTGTTCTTCGGCCGCGTGTCTCTCCAAAATCAAGCACACGAACCGGCCTGAAAGCTCGTATTGTATGACATTCGCGAGGGCCCTGCCTTGAAGCTTCCCACCAGCTTCGACCAAAATCTCAAATAGCTCAGGGTCCATTTCGGCCACTCGACTAGGCGTCCCAAAAATCCCCATGCCTCCGGCTGCACAGTTGAGGGCACCATGGGTCATGTCTGGCCACTCCTGTTCTCCATCATACTTGGTCACATCGGCATTGTGACGGAGCAATACTTTCACTACATCCTTGTGCAGCAAAGCAGAGGCTCGTTCGACAGGGGTGCACCTGATACCGCGGTAGGAGCAGATGAATGAATTGACATCGATACCTGGCCAGTCCTCTCTGAGGAAGAAGTCAACCGCCATGGCATTTCCAACTTCGATTGCCTCTCTGAACAAGTTCAATGCAAGAGCTTGAGATGTGTAATACTCTCGGCAAGACTTGATCATAGTGTAAAGCCCGTGGCTTGATGCGCGCTGCAGAAAATCGATGACGGATTCCTTCGGCAAGGCATTCAGACCAACAAAGTTGTTTGCTACGGAAAAGAGTATATTCCGATGCAATGGAGCAGCAAGACGCCCCCGATCCGACACCATGGGCGAAAGCTGTAAGCCCCTTGAATCAACAAGGTCCGACAGTGCAACGGCTTGAAGGGCTTGTTCAATTTGAGCCTTGGTATTCCAAACATCTCCAACGTGCCAGTGGGGAGCAGTGAGGACCGGAATTGAAGATTCAGCGAAACTCGTCGCCGGTATCAATGGCAGCTTGCCTCGAAGAGCTCCAATGAATGCGTGGAAGGGGAGGCTGACGGTGATTTGTGACGACAATGGACTGGGCGCCTCGCGGACGAACACGCCACTTGGTAGTTCACCGGGCCTCTCTGTACACACGTCAGCCTCTATTAATTGGTCCATAGTGGTCATCCTACACTTACCATTGCGATATCGAGCTGTCTGCCTCTGAACCGTCTCAGGAGACTTCATGAACTCATGAACCCATACTTCAGCTTCCTTTCCCGCGGCTTGGATATTGCAAACCATGAGGTAAATACGGCTCCATGTGGCTGCATCGATGTTCTTCCATAGCCTCCACTTGGCGAAGTACTTTTCGAACTGGTTCTTCCTGCTCATCGTCAGAACTAACCGCTCCAAGTTGGAATTCAAAGCCAAGAATCTCACTTAGCGATGAAATTGTATTCATCATTCATATGTTTCATCACTTGGCCAAGCGTCCACTCCTCTTCCATGTAGAGTCGTCCCATCTCAGGTCGGTGGTGTTCCCATTCCTCCTCCTTTGGCCCAACAGCCTTGGCGCTCGAAGGTGGCATTGTGCGCGTATATTGGGTGGGCAGGACTTAGAGCGAGCTGTAACCTTGGAAGGATGGAAGTACTAGAGAAGTAAGGACAACTATGTGAAGCCTGTATTCTGTGAAGATCAAGCAATCATGGGAATTGCTCGACGGGAAAAACTGGAAGTAAATCGCGTCCCGTTACACCGCTTGTGGTCATGGTGCGCACTCAGGGGAATGAATGCCTATTGGTCGACGGACACAATCTGAGCAAGAGCTGACGTCTTGGCAGAAAATGGCATGTTTGGGATTCTGATTGGCTGCATTGTCATTGCTATGACGGACGTGGCTGAAAATAAATATACATGGGGTCGTTGATACCTAGGTACTCAGAGTTTTTGGAAACCCTTCAGATGGCACTTTGCATCCGAATACGCATCGAGGTCTATGAAGAACATCAGAAGTGTAAACTAGCAAGAATGTTCGCATTCTGTATATCGCGCTTCACACAGAAATTGGAAAGCATCGGAACACGCTTTCTTTTCACGGTATTGGGAGCGGGAACTGGCCATAGGGTAGCTATAGATATCCCTCATGGAGCTCAAAATTTGCAATGTTGTATTGATTTGTCGTCACATAGCATTTGCGACTTGAATCCATACCTAGGTAACGGGCAAGTTCATTGAACGGTCAATAGCAGTATGACCGCCAACATAATTTGTCCAAGTATATACTCTTCCAACTTACTCCACCGCCTCCCAAAGACACTAACCTTCAACTCTTCATCAAACTGCATCCTGTATTGAGTACTAGAAACTATACCAACTGACGCCCAGAGCATTATCACCCTAGCTACCACGCTGCTTGGTGATGTTGTATTTCGGCCGCACTCCGCAAGAGAACTGGGTGAGGTCGTGACAGCGCTGGCAGTTGGGCTTCCAGATCAGATTGGAAGCTTGTGTCATGCATAGGGAAGCTGCGAGGGCGGTGTGGTGTCCGATATCTATTCTCTGTCTGCCGCATTAGTTGTGCTGGATGCGGAGCCTACTGTTAACCATAAAACTTACGCGACGGCCAGCCGGATGCGTGAACTTGCTCTCGTCGCCATTGTCGAAGCGCTACCGCGGCGCACGGGGTTGCAACGAGAACCGAGACAATGGCGATGACGGCTTCGGTTGAGAGGGACATGGTGGTTGGGAATGTGATGCGTTGATCTTAGCCGTGAGCTATGACTGAAAGTTCCGAATTAAACACGAATATGAGGACGTGCTCGATCGTCTTCTACTAAGAGATGAGAAGGAGAGATTGTTTTGCTGTATCGACATGCTACAAGGCTGTTCCAGGTCGCTGGGTCTGTGCCGAGACAACCACCTCGAATTAACAGTGAGAGCTGTGCTAAATCTGATCTTGGCGAGAGGTCAGGCCAGATTCTGGTACAGCTTAAAATTTGAAATGCTTCTGATTCTGGAGGTCAAGCAAAGGCTGAATGCTTGCCGCATTATGATAGTTAACTGGTCGGCGAACATAATCCGTGCTCCACCTACATGAAGTCCGGAATATGGCAGAAACGAGGCTAAGTCAACGTGTGATGAGTTGTACCGCAGGCGGGGTAAATTAGCATCAACAAAGTCTACATTTCAAGATTCTATACCTAAGTAGAACTGCATAGCACGAAGGACATTAGTGGGTCATATTGCTATTAAGTATGAGACGTTTGCATGCTAAACAGTGCTGTGCTAGAATCACGAATATATAGGACTCAGTGGACCAACATGACATAGATAGCCAGCAATACAATCAGGTGCCTGTTTTCATGAGCGGCATATAAGCCTTCCGAAGCCATATATATTCCAGTCACGGGAAAAGAAACCGCAGATACACTACTTAATCAACTATAAACTACTCAATAACAGCTTATTTTGATAAGCTGCTCAGAAAACAAGCTGCTTAAAGGGCTTTTGAACAGCTTGGAGCAGAATGAGCTGTGGGTGAACGGAAGGCGTGGCTAATGAGGAAGAGTAATGAACAAGAATATCGGAGGAGTCACATCACCAACGAGCTTTGGTCAACTAGACTGCGACATCCGCCAACACGGCGCTCCTTTTTACTAAAATGACATGGCTGGAGATGCTGCTAAAAAGAATACTTGGTCCGGTGCTCTCGCTCAATGCATATATTAATGTTTTCCGTGCATGACACAGTGCCCTCCATGAGCAGCTGTTTACACTTATCATGGCTGCCCGGCAGAGCGACAAACACACGAGATTCGTCCAGGACTATGAATGACTGACTGACTAGTCCATCCTGCGAGAACCTGTTCCAAGACAACGCACAACAAGCAGAGAATCCCTCTTGGGTCTCTCTGCTCTATCCGATTCCAACTATGCCGGATCCGCGCGAAATTCTGTGCTCGATGACACCATTCTACACAGTGAAGGAAACACCATCGAGAAAATGTCCGAGAAGCCAGTCTTGAATGTGAGCGGTGCGAGGAGAGCCGCAGATAATCGGGTCTGCTTACACACGTAGGTCGCACACCACGCCCTTCTGGACCCTCTCGTCGAGGCGTCGTCCACTTGTGAAATATCCGAAAATGTCCGAGCGGGCGGGAGAGCCGGATCCGCTGTAGTTCAGTTGCTCCACACGCACGACCTCACCAAAAGGAGCACGGCAGAGCCACTTTCAGTGATGATACCGGATGGGTTCCTCCGGGGGACAACATAATGCGGTATCGATAGGAAGCCCTGCATCTCGGATCTGATAAGCCGGTCCCCCCTTGCCCCTTGCCCCCTTCCCCGTATTCGGAAAGAGTTTCAAGAGGCGGCTGTTTGATTCAGCGCATCTTGAGAATCTGAGAGACGGAGGAAGATGTCGGGCAGCGCAAGATCTTGGCTTTTTTTGTTCGGCATCTCATATCACATCACGAACATCGACAGGCGCAGCTCATTCACGCCAGCCTCCATCCAGCCAGACACGATGCAAGCATGCCCAAGGGAACATATCCCCAGCGAGAAACCACAGGCACCAAAGTCCAGCTGGGCGGGTAGTGTGGTCTAGCCGCAGCCCGCCCGACACGGCAGAGCAGAGCAGAGCAGAGCAGAGCAGAGCAGAGCAGAGCAGAGCAGAGCAGAGATGGAAGTGGTAGTCAAATACGCCCGCAAGGTCACGAATCAAATGCCGCATAATGAGGAAGACCTCGCTCAACTCCGACCCCTACTCGTATACTGCCAAAATGTTCTCGCAACAAGCGGACCGAAAATCCCACCCTTCCGCATTAGTAAAAAGCACACGACACAACTGACGACCCCGGCCTCACCATGAAAAGACGCACGAACTTCACAGAAGACCACCACTAATCCAACACTTCGGGGAAGATTGTGTTGTTTCATTTCATTAGTTATATGCCGCCGGCCTGCCTCGCCTCGCCTTGCCTATGGTATGGTATCTCAAAGCAGAAGAGGCGAAGAGAATCATCAAAGCAGGATGGATGGGGAAACAGGTGTGTGTAAATATCAATCAACCAACCAAACCAGCCAGCCAACCCTCACAACCAAAAGCAAGTTAAGCAGGCAAGCTAGTGAGGAAGACCCGCGCGATGCTTTGAAAAGACTAATGCGCGCAACCATCTCTGGCAGGAAAACAGGGCGAATAAGTATCGGCATAGAAGACAGAAGATCTCGGTCGTTATCTCCAAGCAGATCATCCTTCTTCTTTCCCTTTTTTTTACATGACGACCTGTATTTGGGGGAGAGTTCAAGTCAGCCTCACGATTCATACTGAGCCCAGAGAGGAGTAGCAATGGCTGGGTATTGCTTGGGAGCACATGGCAAGTAGAACTTACACAATCATCCTTATCCTTAGTCTTAGGGATGCCCATCTCATCAAACGTAGCCGGCCCGTTGCCCATAGTCTTGCCGTCGGGGTGGTCCGTCGGCTTGCGCGGCGCCTTGGGGGGTGCGCTGGCCGTGCTGGGCGCGGGGCTGGCAGTGCCGGGGCCGTGCGACGACGAGGCCGTCGGGGGCCGCGCACCGGCCGGGTTCTGCTGCGGCGGCGCGCTTGACCGCCCGCCGTTGTCCGTCAGCGTGTACCCGGCCATAGGCGGCCGCGGCCCGCTCGACTGGCGGCCCTGCTGCGGCGGGCCCCCGAGGGACTCCTGCCGCGGCGGCGCGAACGAGCTTGAACGTCCGCCGTACTCTTGTCCGGGCATGGAGCCTGCTGGTGGAATCATCGGTGGCGACTGGGGGCCTTGTTGTCCGTACGGTGCGCCTCGTCCTGCTGCTGTTTGCGGGGTTGATTTGGTTAGTCTGCTCTTTGCTGGATATCCATATGGAGGGCCGACGTTAGATGAAAATGCCATACCATTTCCACCTGGTCCGCCAGCAGGTCTTCGTCCATCCGGTCCTCCCATACTGCCCATGCTGCCCAGGCTGCCCTGTCTGTAACCTCCTGCTGGCCCAGGGCTTGGCTGCCTGTAGCCTCGTCCACCTGGGGGCATGCCTGCTGGCGGGATGACACCCGGTGCCAGGTTGTTTGGTCCGGGTCCTCCTCTTCCAGCGCTTCCTGGACGGATTCCGAAAGCACCTTGGTTGCGCATCGGTGGTTGATATCCGTCTTCGGGGTATGGGGCGGCGGATGCCGGTCTGTTGACGTTGAGGGGATAAGGTTTCGTTTCGTCTTCTGGATATGGCGCTGCCGACTTCGGCCTCATAGCCAGATTGCCGTGGTCGACGTTGACGTTCAAGCCAAAAGCAGGTGGACGGCCATCGGCACCTGGTGGACCGTGCCTGGGAGACGGGTTCGGCGATGCTCTTGGGCTTCTTCCGCTAGGGTCGTTTGGCGTCGCTGGGCCCTCAGGCAATGCCGCCATGTGTTGCTGATCCTTGAGCCTCTGGAGCCGCTCTGGCCGCTTGCCCCTCATCGAACCATGCTGGGACTTGATTCTGGTGAGAGCGGTTGTCTCGTGGTCCTTCTTCGACAAGCTCTTGTTCCTCTGCAAGCTGTCCAACCGTCCAACGGCGTCGGGGTTGCCATGCGACGCTGCCAGCTCGTACCACCGCCGTGCCTCGTTCAGGTCCTTCTGCATGTGTATTCCGATCTCGTGGTAGTAACCCATGGCGAACTCGCCGGTGGGAAGCTTGGCATCTGCGGCTTGTTTTGCGTATTTGAACGCGAGCCCCTCGTTTTTGGCAAAGTTGCCTTCGTACCCGAAAAGGAACCATCGACTGACGCCAAGCGCCGCTTCGGGCTGACCTTGTACCGAGGCAAGGCCATAGTAGTGCAGAGAGTAAGCAGGCTGGAAGTCGCATCCGAGCTGGCAGAGCTCGTAGGCTTGGCCCATCTTGAGCTGGGCCTTCGCGAATCCGAGGTAGGCCGCCTTTTCGATGTACTGCCTGGCGGTGTCGACCTTGTAGGGAAGCAGGCCCTCGGGCACAGTGATATCGGGGAGATCTCGGGCGATGAGCATTCCGAAGACGTAGGCTCCTTGCGGTGCATCCTCGTCTGCCGTGTCGGCGGCCCTGTTGATCAGGTCGACACCCCGCTGGAAGTCCTGTCTCTGGCCGTGTTGCCCAAGCAGGGCCATCATGCCCAGGCGGTACATGGCGGCAGAGTCCCCCAGCCTCTCACCGTTGTAGTAGTGCGTGATCGCCTTGTCGAACTCGTTGGAGTTCTCGAAGAGCATTCCCATCCTGTACTCGGCGCGCCCCCAGCCCTGCTCGGCTGCGAGCTTGTAGCCCATGAAGGCCTTCCTCTTGTCCTCCCTCACGTCGAACTTTCCAAACTCGTCCCACTTGGCCATCATGAACACGGCCTCAGGATGGTGCTGTTCGCTGAGATACCTGATGATGTTCATGGCGTCGAGGCGGAGTTCATGCTGTTGCTGGGGGGTACTCGGGCGGCCGCTGTTGGCAGCGCCCCGCGCGCGGTCCTCGGACGCGATCTCGACGTAGTTGAGGGCGTCCCTCGCCCACGACAGCTGCATGTTGACATTGTTGGAGTGCAGCACATGCTCGCGCGCGTTGTATAATATTTCCTCCTTTTCGACATCGCTTGGTGGGATGTTGTCCCCCTTCACCTTGGGGAAGGGGGTGTAGCTCGGCATCTCGTTGGCCGCCATCGACTTGTAGGGTGCGTGGTTCGGATCGTCCTCGAAGGGGCGGAAGTTGCTGCTATCGGGCTCGCCGTGCTCTTGACCGTAGCCGCCAGGATAGTTGGGCCCGGCGCCGTTGTTTGGATGCTGAGATCGAGCTTGTCCTGCCTGGTATTCCATGCGCTGGAGGTCCTGTTGCATGTTTTGAGGAACTTCGGGCATCACCCTGCAGTAGCGCCCGATCCAACGTCAGTCTCTCAGCTCCTCCTCTCCTTTTTTAGCGACCAAGCCGTCAATCGCGGTCGCGAAAGTACAGCGGGCCGACTGGGTCGCACAAAAATGGGGGTTGTTGGGGCAGCAGATTAAAGATTGAACAGAGTTATTTGACTGACCTCTGGGGCGCCGGAGCGTACATCTCGGGCATGGAATAATCGTCGTAACCTCCGGGGACAAAGGTTGCAGCAAACTGCGGCATGTCGTTAGAAACACTGCGGGTTGGCTGGATGGAGCCTGCATAAATAAAAGAAGGATCGGTCAGCCAGAGTCCCTTTTCCGGCCCCCTGCAACGTGGCGGGCCACAAGAACAAATCTCCAAGGACCCTGAAGCTCTCCCAGACTGGGTCAGGCGCAGGCCGTTAACGAGGAGAAGCGAGAATGGACAGGAGGGGCGGGCTGGAGTTCTAGAAGGAGTGATGAGCGGGACAGGTCGTCAGACTAGTCTAGTAGGCCTGGGTGCGGTGGGCTCGGCCGCCAAGAGAGATTCCAAGATCTAAGCGGGAATGGGAGGGGAAGACCCGTGGGCTGCCGTAGGTAGTGTGCGGTCCTGGCAGTGAATGAATGAATATTGACCGGCCCCTTTTTCTCAAGGTGGAGAGAGAGAGGGAATGGTCCAGGCAGGGTGCCAGGATGCCTCCGTTGATGACCCGACACCACACACACGCAGCACACACACACACAGAGAGAGCGAGCACAGCACAGCCATGCCAGTTGCCAGACAGCCAGACAGCGCTGCTTGCTGGGTGTCCCGCTTTCGTCACAGGCCGAGGACTTCCGGGCTCCACCATTTGGCTTCCGTTAGATTGATTCTGACAGGAACGCAGTGGCGAATCATGCAGCGAGAGGGCCGGACACGTAATGGGACAAAGGGCCTTGTCATTCAGCTTTGTGGTCCCTTCTGGTTGTTTGGGGCTTTGAATGGGCACTTTGGCTCGGCAGGGCGGCACAGCCTGGCTTGATGACGCCGTTGGTTATTTCCCCTGGCCTAATCCAGACCCGGAACAGGGGCGGGGCTAGTAGGCTGGCAGCTGGCAAAAGCGTTGGATTGCTGGGATGGCATGAATGCCCATAGCTGTCTGTTTTTAAGAGATTCTGGTGCCTGACCGGGTATGGGCTGGCTGCATGCCATTTTTAGAGTTCGCGGGCCGGCCAGGATACAAAATGCGTGGGGCCTGGCCGCGTATCGAAATGTCTTTGCGTATTGGCCGTAATCGTAAAAGTTTGGATGCCGATTGAATATTGCCAATAGCCTCTGCCTATCAATCTGGATCGCAAGCAGGTGGCTGTCCTGCCGCGTGTGTTTTTCTCTGTGTGTGCGTGTGCGTGTGTGTCGCTCGTCCGTTCCTCGACTCTGGGTTCACTTCGCTTCGCAGAACGGCGTCCCTGGACGGCAGCCACACACAGAGCGTGCATTGGGTGTGGGCAGGGAGAACTTCAGGGCCAGGATGACAGGCGATAGACGCAAGTCCTTCCTGTCTGGCTGGCTGGCTGATGGCGAAACCAACCAACCTGCCAGTTGGCGGCCGCTGATGTTGGTGGCGGCGCGCCCTTGCATCGGAGATAATTGGGGATGAAGGGGAGGCGGGGAGTTAGGTGGGGACTTACCAGCACCGAGAGAAGACTGAGTCGGTGTCACTGTCGCAGAAACACCCCGTTTTCCACCACGAGAAGCTGCTGCTGCTGCTGCATGCGACGCGGGCGAGGCTGCTGGCCCCAGATCCGAGCCCGCGTTGTACCTCTTTGCCTGCTGGTTGGGGCGGGCTGCGCGCGTGTAAGACGGGAGCGAACTCCTGCCTGTGGATGATGAGCTCATCGTGGGCGTGTTTCTGACTCGGGTTCTGCCCCTGCTTATGGCAGCAACCTTATTATTATGTTTATGCCTGCGTGTTGATCGGCTCCGGCGCCCGCTTTCTTCCTGGAGCAAATGGAACGGTGCTCTTGATCAGACCAAGGTTTGTATCTCTGCATCAATTGAGATTGGTGAGTTTGTCTCTCGCCGTGACCGGCATTTGTCGCCAAATGGACTGGAGGCTGGACTGCGCCGCAAAGGAGGTGTCTCGTCTCGTATTAACCGATGCTGGGTGAGGAAGGATGACGGCCGCGCCTCAATGGGTCAGCGTCAATGCTGAGGGCTCCCAAAGGAACGGCAGACGGTCACAGAGCCACAATCACTGAGTGAGGGGCGAACTCGCTTTCGACAGATATCTAGCTCTGAGTTTTGATCGAGGAAAGGTCGACAGCAAGCAGTGAGGTTTGGGTGGCTTGTGGTGTTATTTGACGCGCAGGTGGTGGGTGGGAGTCGGTCGGGTTGAAGGATCACAAGCCGCCTGGGCGGTTACTCCAACAGGTCAGGTCGGCAGACGCAGCGAATGCGCGAGTGCGAGAGCGTCCCCAAACCAGCGCAGACGCGAGGGTTAAAAGGGGAAATACCGAGCTATCTCTGGGCAAAACGGTGGCACCCAGGCAGCAAGCAAACAAACAATGCTCAGGTGGCATCAAGGAGAGTTGTACTCATCTGTCTTCTTCATGGGTGCACTTGACAAGCTGCACGCCTGAGCGAGGGGTCACGCCCATTTGGGAAAGTGAGGCACGCACAAGCTGCGCCTTCCCGCCAACCTTGCGTCCAGCTCCAAGTTCCTCATCAGCTCCTTAGCCTGTTGGTCAGGCCAGGCCAGGTCAATCCGCAAACAGCTTTCGAAAGGAGGACCAGAACCCCCCAGCTGTCTCACATTTAGCCACATTCCAGTGCTCCGGTCAAATTCTTCCAGGAATAGACAGACCGGCTCCCACGTGTTGTCCAGAGGCTGGCGCATTTTCTTTGTCTTGCAGTAAGACATGTCAACCAAAAAGCAACGGGGCGGCCCATGCCATTCCTCCGCTCCACCAGTCTCCGTGGATCCTCGCGACTCCCAGCTGCCCGTTGCTATTCTAAGGTCTGCCATGAAACGAGAATTTTGGCTACATGCCTGATCAGATTGCGTCGAGGAGCATGATGCCAGGTTTCGAATCATGCAATTGGGCATGCTAGTCGTTGGCCAGAGATACTTCATGGAATGTCCGGACATTGGGGCAAAAGACTGGACGTGAGGGCTGCACAGCATCAACACAAGGCCCCAGGCTAAAGTTTCATCGTCTCTAACAGCGTCCTGAAACCATAACTTAGACTAATGATGGTTTTAACCCACTTCCTTCTTAGAGACCACGTACAAATGAACAAATCATGCCACGAGTTAACGCACCAACAACAAATGCTCATCCTGAGGCTGGTTCTCAAGATACGCAAATTAGGCATCATCAGGACTGCTGTTGTCTAATGATCGATATGGCTGTATCTAACCTAATAGTCCCCAAAGGGAACACTCTCCGCCCCAGCGTCAATCGAAGTCCACGCTGCAGTCAGAAACTCTTCCGGTTGGGTAAACTTGAAGTCAGGCAGGAGCCGGTTCCAGGCGTCCGAGGACTCCCACTCGCCAGCCGCAATGCCCTGCAGCACCCCAGCCACGAGTTGAGGGGCAACGGCCGCGTGCGTCTCCTCCGGAACGGCCGGGTGGTCGACCTTCGGGAACCACGGGGCCTTGACCACTCCGGCCCTTAGATCTTCAACCTTGAGCTTCGAGACGGTAAAGGGTCCACCTGTATATTTGGTCCACGCTGGTCAGCCATCATCCAGACTGCGTCATAATAATAAAAAAGCCACTTCTGGCAATTTCCTTGCCCACGTACCGCGTATTTTTTCACCCAGCGCGATCAATTCTCCGATTGTTATCCGCCCACCGGTGATGCCGCCGTCGACAGGCCACTCCCCTTCATATTCCACAGCCAGAGCGACAACTTTGGCGAAATCCTGCACGGTTGTGAGACTCATGACGCAGCCCTCACCACCCTCCGGGATCAGAGCACGGCGCTCGTGGAAGTTGAACGCCTGCTCAAACACACGGACGTGCTTGGCCGACTGGAAAGGGTAGGCCAGGTAGTTGGTGAACAGTCCCGGGACGAACAGGCAGTATTCAAGCACCTATTATATCAGATGAGTTCAAGATTCGGCATAGACGGATGACGAATTTTATCTCCTCACCTTCTTGTCCTTATTCGCTTGCGCCAAATAGTCCCGTGCCTCCTTCTTGAAGCCATACCAAAACAAATGTTCAAACTTTGCCCTGTGTTGACATTACAAACAAGGTCAGAAACAAGGTGTGCGAATGGCATCGAGGGACATGTCGATCACATACATAGCCCATTCACTAGGAGCAAAGCGCTTAACTCCGGCTCGGATCGAGGCGTCAATCAGATTGATCTGATTGCTCGTCTGTGCAGATGCCGTCGGCTGGATCGGGCCGGCGAGGAAGGAGAGTACGGTGTGCACACCGCCCAGAGTTCTAGTCAGCTCCGCGACGTCGTTGTAATTTGTCTTGACCCATCTGACTCCCTTTCCGAGATCCTCGGCGGGAGCGTCCTTTTGAGTTCAGCGCTCACATTTGCGTCATTTGCGTCATTGTAATCGTGTTGGTAAAAAACGGACCTGTCTGGAGAGCAGAATTATTTCATGCTTCCCCCGGGCGACAAGGGCCTCAAGAACCTCCCGTCCGACCTCTGTAGGAACAAAAAGTTCAGCAAACAGTTTCAACCAAAGATGGAATAGAATAGGTAATACTTACGACCCCATCCACCGGCTAATGCGATCTTGACCATTGTGAGTATAGCTCGGGGCGAGGCGAAAGAGCAAAATTCTGCGACTCGGGTGGACTTTGGCGTACTGAATACCAATCCTACCAAAGAGTGGCAGCTGAACTTCGATATCGCGAAGGAATGGGGGATTGAAAGAAGTTCCTATCATGTTTTTGTAGTTTTGATATCAAAGTCTATCACGTTTCCGGCTCATCCTATCTGCCTCCACGGTCCAGACCGCTCAAGTCAGAACATCGAGGGTGCCACAACGATCGGCGCTCTGCACCTCTTTAGGGATCCCAACCGGTAATTGTTGACTTCTCCACCGAAAGTCACTTCAGCTGCAAAATAGGGCCAAACGCTACCTGGTGGTCCAAAACATGCCAATACAAAAAGCAACCGTTTAGCTTTGAGATGTAGAGCCATGACACGACAGATACCCACAATAAACAACGTCATACAAGGATGACAAATGCCTTGTTGATTGACAATCTAGGCTGTATGCGGCTGTTGAAAGTATCCGCGATCGCTTCTGATCATGTAGTAACTTGTGAACAAACCGTCAAGATTAGCAGAGGTGGGTATACTTGAGCCTAGCAAAATAGTCCATGGGAGGTTGGGCGGGAGAGATGGTCGGCAAGATCAAGTGACGGATAGACACGGAGAGGCTCGGCAGACAAGACCGAGGTGGATAATGTGATTGTTCATATCTCCCAAAAAGACACCAAGCAATGCAATACTATTCTAGGCAAGCACAAAGCCAGTTGAAACCCATACTGCAACATACCCATCCCTCCCTCCAAACGCCAACACCTTTACGGGAACCCCGTTGTTGCCGGGGACTCCGCACTCATCTATCATATCAGAGGGGTAAAAGAAAAGCCACAAACGACCACTCAGTGCGATATGTACTGGAACACAGCCGAGACATTGTCCTCCCCACACTCCTGCCGGAGCAGCAGGTCCTGGATCTGCTGGAGCCCCTCATTCGGAAAATGATTCCATGTGCTCGTGTCACCGTACAGCATCGCCGGCGCCTTGATGAACTGCTTGCCGTCCGGCTTACACCTCTTGCACTTGAACGTGTCGTGCGTGTCGCTGCGCGTATCGGACCGGTACTGGAACAGCTCCCGCAGGCTGTCCAGGCTGAAGTGCCGCTCCACGTCCTCCGCCTCGTCCACCACGCACGACGAGAGAGACTGCTTGTGCGACTGCCGCTGGAACACCTTCTCCTCGATCGTCCCCGTCGCGATGAATCGGTACACGAAGCAGTCCTTCTTCTGCCCGTCACGCCACACACGAGCGAGGGCCTGCTGGTCTGCGGCGGGGTTCCAGTCCGGGTCGAACAGGATGAGGCGGTTCGCACCAATCAGATTGATACCGCAGCCACCGGCTTTGCTGGAGAGGAGGAAGACGAACTGGCCTCCGTCTGGGTCGTTGAATTTGTCGACGAGTTTTTGCCGCTTGTTGACGTTCATCGAGCCATCCAGACGTAGGCAAGGGTATGATTCGTTCCGGCAAAGACGCTCAAAGAGGTCCAGGGTGGATGTGTAGTTGGAAATGAGCACAATTTTGTCGTCGGTATCAGCGCGGATTCTCTTCAGCATGCGATCGAGGACTGCCATCTTGCCGCTATACCACGGCTTGACGTCACGGTCACGGCCTCGTGCCTCCTTGGGAACGTAGTCATCTGGGAAGTGCTCCTCGCAGCCAGGGAGATCATTGGACAGGTCAAGCAGGTCTGGGTGGTTGCATAATTTCTTGAGAATGTTGATGGCCTTGAGGGGCTGGCTGCCCTTGCCGCGGAGCAGTGCTTGGATATCCGGACTTTTGATGAAGTAGTTGTAGAGGTCGGTCTGAAAGGGGGCATTGCTGCAAAAGACAACATGCTCGTACTTCAGGGGGAGGTACTTGGAGAGAAGGTCGTTGGATCTGCGGATGATGAACTTGTTGACGACCCCGAGCAGCTCCGACAGGCACTCATCACCCCTCTGGCGGTCCTTGTCCGATGCATCGGCATCGCGACCTCTTAGGATTGGGATCTCAAACCGCTTCCGGAATTCCAGTCTCGTGCCCAGGAGACCAGGATTTGCGAAACTGATCAGAGCGAAATATTCCGAAAGGTCATTCTGGATCGGGGTTCCGGACAGAATGATGCGTCGTTGTACATTGAGACTGTTCAGGGCAGTGAAAGTCTGGCTCTCGCCGTTCTTCAGACGGTGGCCCTCGTCGGCAAGCAACAGTCCAATCTTGCAATGCTTAAGCTCCTCGACATTGAGACGCAGGGTCTCATAAGAAACAATGATGACCGGCCGCGTAACAGCGCGCCCGCTTGAGATGGCCCACTGTTTGAGCTGCTGGTTAAGCTGCTCCTTGGTGGCCTTCCCGTCGATGGCAAAGGGCGTGATGGCGCCGGGACCCAGCCACTTGACCAACTCGTTCGCCCAGTTCTTCACCAGACTCGAGGGGCATACAACAATAGCCTTCTGTATGGTAGTCTTGCCTGCGTCAGGAGACTGCTTGAGCAGTGTCCACAGCAGGGTGATGCACTGCAGCGTCTTGCCGAGGCCCATTTCATCAGCCATGATGCAGCCGTTGGCCTTCTCGTCGATCATGCCGGTGGTGCAGCGGTACATGAACTTGACACCTTCAATCTGATGGGGACGCAGGACTTTGGCGAGCTTCGGGTCGATGACCACTGGTACGCGTGGGTGGTCTGTGTCGACCTTCTTCTTGATACCAAGAATTTCGGCCAGACTCTTGTGCACGAGTGGTGCGTCGATGACCTCGGTCACAGGTGCCTTTTCAACCTCCTTCGGCTTCTCGATTTCCTTGGGCTTGTCATCGATGGTAGGGTCGTAGAGGACAATTGAGAATTCACCACTCGGGTCGTGCAGGGGCTTGGCAACGAACACGGCGCCGGTCCTCAGGCCCAGTGTGGGTGGCGGCCGATTGGGATTGTAGGCAGCGCTGTTCTTGTTGATGAGGGGGATGGAGAAGGCCTTTCGAAAGACCTTGTCCTTGTCTTTGGCCTGGAACACGGGGAAGCGATTGGCATCTCGGTTCGCAAGGGCGAGGCGGTCCTCGTTGGTGTATGGCTTGTCGGCATCGACGTCTCCGTCCGCCCCCTTGTAGTCTATCCTCCTCTTCTTCCTCGCAGGTCGATCTGTTGCAACGGCTCTCGTTGCAGACCCGGGACATTTGAATGGCTTGTGAAGTCTGTCGATGGTCTGGGGCGTGGGGAAGCGACTCCTAGGCGCGACATTCTCCTTGTTGGCCTTCGGGGTCGACGTGACCTCGGTCCTGCAAGCCATAAGTACTTGAGCTGGGCGGGAGCAGGATGGTGACGGTGTTGATGAAGATGCTGGGTCAGAACTTACATTTTGCCTTCAATGTTGTTGAAAGCCGAGCTCTGCGGCCCGTTGGACGGAAATTTGCCACTTCAATGGCCTTGGATCTGTTCGGGTGAGGCGCGGTGGATGTTGTTTACTTGACTTGGGAGGGACCGCGACTGCCAAGCTCAAGTCGGGAGGCGACGCGTCTGCCTCGCCGGGTCACGTGCAACAACACGTGTAACAAGCTCCTCGAGCTGCTGAGACGCCAACTTTCTTTCGACGAGTGTATTTCGAGATAGCAGAGTTTATGTGACTTTGGCCATTGCTACTGAGAATGGCACACCTGCATAATTCCATGGATTGGTTGCTGTTGAGATGAGTTCGAGCCATCTTGGTCTCCTTCTGCTGGCCCGCTCGACCGCTCCTGCCGCATCATCACGTAAACATCCGCGGGAACTTGGGCCGAGGTAGTCTTTCGGTTTCCTCCTTGTGCAACTTACCGATTTAGGCTAACAGAACAGATCTTCAACCCACTCGATCAATTTCTCATCCATGTAGATGCGTATGTTCAATTGGCATCAGCGAGCATATAAACGGTCCCCTACTTCAAGAGATCAAATGCCTGTCGCAGCTTTGTGAAAATTGCCTCATGGACATGTCTCTAGCCTCCTCCTCGCCCGTCTCCACACAACCTGATCCAGGGCGTCTTTAACATTCTACCAATACCTTGCTGCCTCCAAACTGTCATTCGTACTCTTATCAGTGTCTCTACGTTTTGTGCTTGATGCTTGGCACCTTAGTGAGGCTTGAGAGAAATACCTCGATAGAGCACCGTCTCCTAGCAGAGAAGACATCCGTGTGCCTTGACATCTGTGTGCTGCGGGCATCGAGGACGCCGAGGACTGCATAAATCATGTCTGCCGACTTCTGGGCCGGCTATATTTCCGGCGCCGTCGGCATTGTTATAGGCAATCCCCTTGATATTCTCAAGGTACGCCTCCAGGCTTCTAGCAGTGCGTCCGGAAATCCAACCTCGACAGCTCCATCGAGTCTAGCAGCACAGCCGTCTCCATCGTCGTCCAATTCGGCTCTCACCCTCCTTCGCAAGTTCTCAACGGGCACCGCAGCACCCATCCTCGGCTATGGCGCCCTGAACGCCCTGCTCTTCGTCTCGTACAACCGCTCAGAAGAGCTCCTGAACCGAGCGTTCTCGCCACATGGCTCCTCACAGTCATATCCGAATTCAAATAGCTCCACAACCGGATCCAATCTCTGGACAACATTCCTCGCGGGCGCCATCGGCGGCCTCGCCACGTGGGTGGTCTCCACGCCCACCGAGTTGATCAAGTGCAGGGCGCAACTCAGCACCAGCCCGCAGGCTTCAAGCTGGGACATCCTCAAGCGTGTCCTACGCACCGAGGGCGGTGTGCGGGGCTTGTACTTCGGTGGCACCGTGACCGCGCTCAGGGACAGCGTCGGCTACGGCTTCTACTTCTGGAGCTACGAGCTGACCACGCGCTGGATGGAGCAGTGGTCGAGATCACACGAGGGCCAGCAGGGCGGAAGCTTCACCGGCAGCGAGACTGCCAAGGTCCTGCTCTGCGGCGGGCTTGCGGGCATCGTGACTTGGGCGAGCATCTTCCCGCTGGACGTGATCAAGACGCGGGTCCAGGCGCAGGTGCTCGGCCCCAGCACCATCGCCGTGGTGACAGGGGAGAGCAGCCCTCTGCTTCGGAGCCCGGGCCCGAAGAGGCTCGGGGCGATCGAGATTGCGAGGGATGCGTATAGGGAAGGTGGGCTTCGAGTCTTCTTCAGGGGCCTGGCAGTGTGCAGTGTGCGGGCCTTCATTGTCAACGCGGTCCAGTGGGCCACGTACGAGTGGATCATGATGGAGCTTGGTCAAGGAAGGAAGAGACCTGAGGCCATTCCGGCTTAGTGTCTACCTCTGCAACTCAGAAACGGATACGATTCATCCTCTCGGGCTTGAACCCCTCTTCTTCCGACCGACAGCGCAGCTGAAGACAAGATTCATTCGACTCACGCACACTTGCAGAAGCGGCCGTTCCAACCCCAACTTGGGGTCGACTCGATGAAAAGAATCGGCCGGTAGGCTCTTCGTCGATCGCCTTTTGAGTTGTCATATTTTCCTTACTAGCAGCTCACAGACTGGCTGATCATGATTCGATTGGTGATCACTTAGGGAACACGAGCGTCGACATAGACCGGAGTCACCGTGGCCAATCTCGTGCAACAGCCGCCCTTACTTGCTTGATTCCTTCCGAAGCCAATAAGCATTTCCTGATGAGCGTACCTCTCGGAGCCGCCGCGAAATGGCTAGGATATTCAATTAAAATTATACTTGTTCCAATAGCCTCCAGGATATTCCAAAACCACCACCTCCGATGGATCTCGCCGCACCCAAATCCTAGCAGAGATGCGGCCGGATAGATGTGCCGCCGTCAAGTTCTCTCCGCTTAGGTTCAACGCTGAGAACTCACTCGAGACGACGCTCTAGAGAATCATTTTGTTGAGTATCTCCAGGCACTTGTCAGGCTGGCTCAGGAAAGGGAAGTGGCCGGCGTCGATGCGCTCCGACTTGAAGCCCAGCGACTCCGCGAGCTGCTCCTGGAGCGGGCCCGGTACGCACTGGTCCTGCGTGCAAATGAGGTAGCTCTTGGGGATGGTGATGTCGGCCGCGCTGAACTTTATGGGGACCTCGAAGGCGTCCTGCGAGTGCGTCACGACGCCGTCCCAGTATTTCGCCAGCTCCTCGGGGCTGCCCTGCACGTCGCTGAACAGCACCTGCTTGGCGTCCTCCTTGAGCTTGATGGCGTGGTTCTAGCCCGCGGGCAGTCTGTTAGTCATGGGGAGTGCAAACAGAAGCAAGCAGTGCATCAGCACACAGCCCCACCACATTGGAACGACCGCGCAAATAGAAGGGAATAGAAAAAGAACAGGAAAGGGACGAGATGCTTGATCACGGCCCTATAGCTGCGTACCTTTGAGTAGGCCGGCGCGAAGTCAGCCCACGGCGGCCACTGGCCCCCGAAGACGGCAAACAGGTCCAGGCCCGGGGCAGGGATCGCAAACGCAGCAACATAGATGATCTGCCTGAACCCTCCGGCCTTGCCCTGGCGCGCACGGTCCGCGACCCCGTTGCCGGCCGTCGCCGCGCCGCCCGGGACGCCGCCGTACGAGTGGGCCACGATGACGACCTCCCGGCCGCGGTCAAAGAGCGGCTGCGCCGTGTCGAGGATCACCTGCACGTCGGCCTCCCACGTCTGGCCGCGGACCTCGTCGCCGCCGGACGTGCGGAGGTGGGGCAGGTAGCACTCATAGCCCAGGCCCTCGAGCTGTTGTTTCAGGGGCTCGTAGGACGGGCTTGGCAGGGACCAGGCACCGTGGACGATAATAATTGCGGGCTTCTGGGAAGAGGGTGCTGCGGAGGAGGACGCCATTTCTCTTTTTTGGGGTCCGGCAGTTGCTGGGTTTGACACGTGAGAAAGAGAGAAAGAGGAAACGAGGGAGGGAGGCCAGGAGAGGTATGGAGTTCGGAAATGGAAAATGCGACGTGAATTTTGTCGTGTACCCTGCTTGGTTTGGGAAATAGACGAATAGGAAAATAAAGACGCGATATTGGCGGACGCCCGCGCAAGATAAGTATGGCGGCCCGGGAGCTGAAGATCTGGTCCCCGGCGCAGCACTTCACATGTTCCTGATCGGCCGGTGGGGTGGTGCAAATCGTATGACACTCATCATCGCGAGCCTCATGGTGGATAGAAGGCCACCCCTGGGTGGATATGCGAGCGAGTCAGCGGCATCCCAAAGGAGCAGGCTGAATCGGCTCACTTACACCACCTACACCACTTACACGGCCCTCCCTTGGCCCGGCCGGCCGGGCCCCTGTTGGAACCTTAAGTCTCTGAAGGAACCGAATGTTACAACCCACAACACGTGGTGACAATTCCAACGGGGTCTTTGTTTTTCTTTTCCCATCACTCTTGAACCCTTTCTCCGCCGACTCGCGGGAAATCCAGCGAGCAATGACAACCGCTGATCTCAAGGATATTCCTTCTTACGCCGCCGCCGCAGTTGCCGAGTTCTTATCATCGCCTCGAGCTTGAGTCTCCCCATTTCGCCGACCGATACTCAAACGACATTAACGACGACACCGATAAGCACCGGGCTTCTCTTTCTTTCCGATGGGCAGCCATGCAGTGGACCTGTCACAGTTCTCGCAGGAGTATATCGACTATGATCAAGGCCCGGCCGTCGTTGGCGTCTCCATCGCCGTGGGGCTGCTCGCGCTCGCGAGCGTTGGCCTGCGCCTGTGGGCTAGGCGCATGAAGAGGGTCGCGCTTGGGATCGAGGACTATCTGATCATAGTGTGTGTGGTACGCAAAACAATGAGTGATGGACCGCGGAAATCGTGATGGGATCTTACACTGAGGAGCATGCCGGACTGATGATTTTATGTAGCCTCTTCTCATCGGAACTGTCATCTGTGGTAAGCAGTCCCGTCCTGATCATGGCTTGTGCTTATCTTTACTGACGCATTTCTCAGCCATCTTCGGTAAGCTTCCGATCTTCGCCTTTCTGAGGCTGAGGACTAAACGTGGGCACACCCGATTAACCCTTTTGACCAGCTGTCCGTCTCGGTCGGGTGGGTAGACATTATGCGGTGAACAAGATTGTCGATCCACCGAGTTATGGTCGAGGCCAGGCAGTAAGCTTTCCCTCACACTGAACAATTCTTGATTAGAATGCTGACATCCACCAGGCCCTATTCGCCGTCGAGTGCATCTACGGCACACTCCTGGTGGTGTGCAAATTCTCGATCCTAGCCATGTACTGGCGCATATTCCCGACGCCGTTCGTGAAGAGAGGGTGCTGCGTGCTGGGTGGGATGACGCTGGCGTGGATCATCGCCGTCGCGCTGGTGGCGTTCCTGCAGTGCCGCCCCATGCAGAAGATCTGGCTGCCCGACACACCAGGCCACTGCATCGACAACAACAAATTCTTCATCGGCAACGCTGTTCCCAATATCTTCACCGACTGTGCGATCATGGCGCTGCCTGCGTACGAGATCTCGCGTCTGCGGATGGGTTCTTCGCAGAAGATTGGCCTGGCTGGTATCTTCCTGCTGGGTATATTGTGAGTGCTGTCATGTTGAGAGAATGTCGTCCCGCTTTTGGCTGATTTGGCTCCCAGTGTCTCATTCATCAGCGCGATCCGCTTGATTTTCTTGTTCCAGCTGAGCGCTGGTGGGAAAGACGGAGACCTGACCGGTGAGTCGACCCGTGTCCATCCCCAATCGCACGAAGAATCCTCAGCTAATCTGCCGAAAGTTCTGATCGCTGTCCCATGGATCTTAACTGTGGTTGAGGGTGAGGCTGCTGTGATTTGTTCTTGCCTGCCTCTCCTCCGACCGGTAGCACAGGCTGTCTTCGGGCGGGTGCTCACGTCGGGCGCGGGCAAATCGTCCAACAGGCGGCCCAGCGGGCTGAGCGGCCTCAACTCGGCCGACCTCGTAACGATCGGCGGTGGGGCTCCTGGTGGCGGGAGACGGCCCGTGTTCAAACAGGGGAGCCATGGCAGTCGTCCCTTCGCGGTGTTGGATGACACTGATTCCGGGGAGGGGATACTGGTCGGTGGCCAGAGTATGAGCACGAGCGTACAGGGGAGCGACGGCAAGGCGCCGAGTGAGGGTAGCGATGACATCCCGCTGGAGCGGATTACTGTGCAGCATGAGGTGAAGGTAAGCTGGACTGACGCCAAATCTCATGGTTGAGATATACCTGTGGTGGTGTCGTCTATTTTGGCTGCCCTCGATGCGGGCGATACATGGCCCTTCCAGGATCTGTCTGTCGCCTATAAACAGATGGCTGGATGTTCAATAATATTTAATGAGACCTGTGCGAGCATGATTGATACCAGGTCAGCTGTAAAAAGAGCCCGCCTCGCGATGTACTTGTTGGAGAGGAAAAGCAAAAAGAGAGGTTGTCGCTAACACCCTCCTCACGCCCTGCCACCCCGATAAGGTGCTACAGCGCGTCCCTCCTTTCGGTATTTCCTTTTGCAGGAGCTTCGGGATATTTGTTGCAGTGTCTTGCTCCCACCTGCCTGTGTTTTTATTGGCGTTGCGGTGGACACTGTGTCTGAACTCGTGGCCTTTGGATTTGTTTTCCACTAACCTGTGTGTTTATTGGCTTTGCAGTGGGTGCTTGTGTGTCTGGACTTATTGGGGTCTTCCAAGTCGCTCGCTTTGCCACCATGCCAGCTCGCCTGTGGTTGTAAGATGCAGTTTTGTGTGTACTATCTCTTTGGGACGATACGACGAGGTGAGATAAAGGCGGCGTTGTGAATGTTAGCAGTGTAAATGAGATGTCACTGCTGTTGGGATGGAGCCCCGATGAGGCTCATGTCAGGCGAGCATCGATCGCCAGAAGGTGGTCCAGGCCAAGACCTGCTAGAGCCCTACCATGCAGTGGAATGCAACACCCCTGGAGCTATCCGATCGGCAGGTGCAACTCAGGCTAACCCTGCTTGTCAATTTGGCCGGCAGGACGCATCTCCCAATCGTTCATCACGGATGCACGGGTAAAGGTGGGCACGAATTAAGGGGGTGAGGACAAACCAACAACCATTCAGTCTTTTTTTCACTAGCCCATGTGCTTCCTGCCTCTGCAGGCGAAAAGAGAGGCAGAACGGGCGGCAGGTGCGTTCAGCTCCGGCTCAGCTCAGCCCGTATCGGATCGACTCGTCTCGGCCTGGCTCAAGCTTACCTGCATCTGTCATCTTGCACTTTCTCACTTCTTGCTGGCCTGATCTACCGCTCTGCTCGTAATAATCATAATCCATCGGGTCGCATCGCTGCTCTTGATGGCTTCGCCTCGCCCATTCTGACGTCTTTCTACCAGAGGACAGGTCGTCCGTCCGTCCGTCCTTTGTGCGCCGGTGCTCATTCCAGTGATACCACATCTAAGTCAATCAATTAATCGTAACCAAATCAACCCCGCGACATTCAAGGGTCCTCGTTCGGTCAGCCAGGATACTCTTCCCCGGATAGAGTTTGAGCTCGGACAGGCGCGGATCGCTTCGCTTCGCTTCACGCGTTTCGCGTTGCCTTGCTTCCGTCCACCCACACGATGATCGCCGTGCGCCCGAGGCCCGTGATTGGCATCGCGATCGCCATACTTGTGGTTGCCACCTTCTACCTCCTCCACCCCAACCGCAACGCCCTGCGCGTACCTTCGAGTTTCTCCGCCCCATTCTCCGCCTTCAGCGGCTCGCCGGCCGCCGACTCCTCGTCTTCCAAGTCAAACGGCGCAGAGAAGCCCTACGGCAGGGACTACCATGGCCACTCCACGCCCGACGACATCAACCGTGTGACCAACGGTACTCTCGGCTTCGGCAAGGTCTTTGTCGTCGGCCTGCCGGAGCGCACCGATAAGAGGGATGCCATATCGCTGTCGGCCGCCCTGACGGGCTTCGATATCGAGTGGGTCGATGGCGTGCGCGGCGAGTCCATCCCAGACAAGGCCGTGCCCTTTGGCATCGACCGGAAGAAGTTGATGGAGACAAACCTGGGCAGCTGGAGGGGGCATATGAATGCGATACGGAGGTGAGCACCACCCACACACACGAACCCTCACGCTTGGCAATGCAACGACGTTACTTTGTTGATCGGAAGCTAATCTTTGTTTTCTACAGAGTCGTCGATCAGAACCTCGATGCAGCCCTCATAATGGAAGACGATATGGACTGGGACGTCCGCCTGAAGCCCCAACTCGAGATCGTCGCAGCCGGCGCCCGCGCTGTCATGTCCAACCTCCCCGATACCTACTTCCCGACAGGCAGGGCATCCTCCTCCGCCGGCCCTATCCCGACCAGCCCCTACGGCGACGACTGGGACATTCTCTGGCTGGGTCACTGCGGGGAGCCGTTCCCAGAGGACCTGCCCGAGAACAAGGAGCTGCCAGACGACGACGCGGGCAAGGTGGCAATGATGCGGCGGTACACGATCCTTAATGACGCGACTGTACCGCCGCTAGATCATGTCACGGGAATCGTGGACTTCAAGGCGCACCCGGAGCGCACGCGCTGGGTCCACGTCACCGCCGCACCGATCTGCACATTCGCCTATGCCGTCTCCAACCGCGGCGCACAGAAGATACTGTACGACCTCTCCGTCGACCGCCTGTCGGGCCCTTTCGACAACGCCCTGGCTTGGCTGTGCCGCCGCGCCGTGGGCGGGTGGAGCAAGTTGGCCGCCCTGGCCGCCGCCGGGGACCCGCAGGACCGCGAGGGCAAGCTCGGCGACCGCGGCCTCGACGCGAAGTGCCTGAGCGTGACACCACCCGTCTTCTTCCACCACAAGGCCAAGGGGAACATCCACGGCGACAGTGACATCCAGAACGTCGGCGGTGAGGGCGAGGAGGAGAAGCCGCCCGTGATTCGGGAGAAGGGCAGTACTGAGAATGTCATGTGGAGCGCACGGCTGAATATCTTGAATATGATACAGGGGACGGCGATGAAGAGCCAGTGGTAATTTGGCTTTGGCCTTGGTTGGGTCTTGCTTCTGGAGTATACAGAGATGGCGGGAGTGTCACGGTTGTCCATTCACGGCGTTATATGGGGTTTGGAAACGGTTAGATATCCAGGGTAGAGATTGGATTCTCTTTCTGCGGCGGACTGCTGCTTCATTCGTCTGCTTGCTGCTTCTTTCGGATGGTTGTTTCTGACTAATGACTTTGATGATTACTTGCTCAAGTTGTGGTGATACCGCGGGTTTCTGACTGAGTGAGAGTAACGAGTGGTTGGGTTAGACGGCGTGGTGTGTGGAGGAGGTCATGTCAGCTACTGTGTTCTTCCGACGACACTCTGCATAGTAGGTGACTAGGGTCTGAGCAGCTCAAGATATGGATTCAAGGACGATAATTGTCTCTTGGCACTTTACCTGCGAAACCTGTAACAAGCCCGTTTTCGTCCTCTCATCTTGAGTTTACGTAAGCGGGGAATGAAGGGGTCACGAACGTCAACGACATGTCGTCCAAGACGATCCACTTTTTCGCCAACAGTCGATCTGGCATCGGTAATTTGGCCTACCAGACGTTACCATTGTACTCCAGGGCATCCAACGGCAGCATTCAAGCGACAAGTCCATTCTTCGTGTCACTTATGGCGCTGGCCTGGGCTGGATTGGACTTGAGCGTGCCCCTGGGACGACCCCTCTAAAGGCTGCCGATGCCTCCGCGCTCTCAGTAGGATCATGTTCCAAGCGATTCTTCGCGATCAGGAATCCCATAGCCTCGGGATACAGACGCCTGGGCCACGAGGTGTTGCCCGTGCAGCTCCAGCCTTGGTTGACCTTAGCCGGGAGATGCGGCGTTGGCATCGAGATGTAATGTCGGGGTTCTCACGAGCTCACAGCTACTGCACGTTCGGTTCTGACAAATTTTGGTGAAATCACTAATTAAATAAACAGACTATCTACCTGTCGAGCCCCCCTGGACGGTGTAAGACGCCGTTACCACAGACATGACAGGACCAAGGAAAGGGAGCGTGTGTAGTGGGAAGAGAACGGATGCAATGGGAAGCAAAGGGTTGGTGAGAGTGGAGATTGGTGGAAGGAAGTCATATCTCATTAGGAATGAAAACAACATGACGGAAGCAAAAGATGAAAGGGAACTGTGGGTGAGCGTCTCATAGGTCGCCATCCATACCGGACATGCCCGCGTCCCCGTCGACCCCAGCAAAGTCAACGCCAGAAAAGTCGATACCACTGAAGTCGAAGTCCATGAAGTTCTCAGCAGCACCGAGCCAGGAGTCGTCCTCGACTAATCCGAACGGCTGAGTGTCAGCGGCACTGAACATGGGAAAGCCGGTGATAGCACCATCGAAGATCCCGGATGGTACAGTACCGGGGCCGGCGCAATACCCAGCATGGCCCAAAGCGATACCGGCCGGAGCGGCGTCATAGCCAGCCGCAGTCGAAACGGGCAGGGCAGTGCCAGTCGCTGCGACCGTTGGAGACCCATGCCCATTCCCTTTGGGCTGAGCATGTGCCTGGCTGCGAAACCGGGCGATGGCCTTATCCCCGAACTTGTGGCTGGCTCGGAGGTGGTCGATGAGTTTGTCCTCGCGCGCAAAGCCTTTGCTACCGTCACAGTAGATGCAGTGGTGCTTCGGCCCGGCCTGTGCTGCAATATGACGGTTCAAAGTAGCCAGCCTGACGAACTTGGTGGTACAAGTGCATAGAAATGCCTTGTGGCGTTCCTTGGCAGCGTGCTTCTCTAGGGCGTAATTGTTCGGGTATGTCTGCTTGCAGGTGGTACAAGTGTGGGTTGCGTTGCAGTTGACGCGGAAGTGTCTACGTCTCAGCCCCCAAAATCAGCCCAGGTCAAAAAAAAAAGTCTCACCCCGTGTTCTCCTCAGCCTCCTTGGCTGAGGGAACCTGAGTGGGCAGCAGATGCGCCGATGTGCCGTCCATCACACCCTGAGCAGGCTGCACAGGGTGAGACGAGCCCGCTGACTGGGCGCCGATATTGTTCTCACCCCGATGGTTGGGGGCGAAGTTGTGTGGTGGTTGGTAGTCGGACATGATGGGTACTTGGTCGAGTGAGGTGTATAGTGGGTTGAGCTGCGAAAGTGTGCCAGAACTGCGGTACTTGGGCACTTGGGGTTAGCCTGCAACATATGTTTTCTGCCAACAGGCCCTCCTGCTCTGGCAAAGTGGAAGTACCTGAGGCTTAGAGGTACATTCATGTCACACAGGGTGACAATTTCTTGGCCTGCATATTGGGCGAGATGGGCCACGGCCATCGAGCGCCTCGTCACCGACTTAGGTGTCGACACTTTTCACATTCAAAGAGGCTGTTGAATGGCGATTGACTTTCAGCCACAAAAGTGCTCTGCTGCCCAAAACATGGGTGCACGCATTGGGATGTTAACCTGTAGCTGAAGTCGCACCATATGGCACTGCCTCGGTATGAATGCTTCGGGCCCAGGCTTCTCTATGAGGTTGAGCCGACCACCGAGAGTAAAACCCATACCTAAGTGTTGTGTGCATGGATTCGTGCGCTCCAAGTTGAGCTTCAGGAAATTCTTCCACAGGTGAGTCACAAGGACGTTCTCCTGGTAGCTCTAACTCCCTTTATTAGCATCACCTCAAGAAATAAGCATCGTAGACGTGGCTAAGTCTGTTGCCATTTCCCAAGCTTAGCTTATACTCGTGGACACCCACACAAACGAGGTTGATTCAAAGTTTTATTCATGGATCTACAAAACTTTGGAGTCCTTGGTGAACTTCAGAACTTATTCTTGGGAGATGACAGTGGTATCGAATACACCTCGCAGTGGCAGCTCAACCAAAAGTCCCATGTAGATAAGCTCAAAGCTTCAGTTAAAATGCGCCTTGCACCTAATGTCGCTCCTGGTCCCGTGACGAGAACTGATCATGGTTTCTGTTTGGTCAGGTCAGCAGTGTGTGGCGACCTCCATCCTTCGATGAGCGTCGTTCCAGTCCGCGTGCTGAGTTTCCCGTAATAGCGACTCATGTATATAAGCCTTTGATGGTTTGTCGAGTACACCAAAAAGAATTTTAGAACATAATTTCCTTCTTGGACGCACACCAAGCCTAGTAGACGTATGCCGGGCCGGACCGCCTTTCACTAAGACCAGTAGACCCATACCGGCGACAGCAGCCTGACACCAGACACAATGGACCTAAAATCTCTCATTACTAATGGTCTTGGATATAAGTTCTGGTAGTAAGATGCACTTGAAGGGCAAGTACGGGACCAATGAGGCGTTATGGGCTTAGCCTCAGAAGGTACGGTGGGACCTTGACGGCACTACCGGTATTGGCCAGGAATGGGGTTTTTGGTCAAGTTATTGGAGGATTAAATTGAAAAGAATACACGCAGTAACCGGCCTTATATTCATTGGAGAGAGACTCACTCCATTCATTTCCCATCCCATCATCAACAACATTTAACACACCTACACCTACTCACCTACACCCACACACCTACACAGGCACACAGTGTTGGTCGACCCACCCGGACTCCCTCTGAGACGCTCGACACTGCCCACCATCTTCCCCATCTGATGACTGAGCTGCTCTCCGGATCGCTCTGATTTGCATACCCCTGCATATCTCCCAGCCGCCACCGACCTCTAGCTCCGTCGCACTCCAGCACCCCTCGCGAAGATCCCACGTAGAATAGCCAGCAGCCCACTTCGACCCAATGGCGAGGCTACTGTGCCGCTTCAGAGATCGGATGCGGCGCTGTCACGAAAGAGCCGTACAAGCCGATACAAATTCACTTCCACGACAAGAGTCTCGCAACAGACAGCTTGATCCTCCGCCACCGTACCAGCTCGAATCACCTCCAGCATACGCGCGATCACCTTCACCAAGCACAGAAAACCTCGACACACTTCGCAGCCGGAACCGACCACGTCGTCGATTTTCCGACCGCCGGCCCCAGCCAACGGGCACGCTCCTGGGGGACTGCATAGCTGCCGCGGACAGTGTCGAACTCGGGCTGTTCAGAGCCACACGCGAATCTGGCCGTGCGATGGTTGCCGCCTGCACTCTCCAGGCCGTCGCTGCCGCTGCCTCCACATCGCGCTCCTACCCAGCCTTCGTTGCTGCTGTCACCTACGCGGAGATGTTGTCCTTGATCTTTGCCGAAACTCCCGTTCTCAGCCTTTACAACGGACAAGCAGACGAGGAGGTTTTCTGCCGTCGCCGGAGACATGCCTTTGTTACTGCCATCAAAGCTGCCGTAGACACCAATACTGTGAATGGCGGTGTGCCCTGCAATATTGACGATCTACTACCAGCCAGACTACGGTCCGCTTGAGGTTACATCGATGCCAATTTTTTGTTGCGAGTATCCAACATAAGTCATCATTGTCACATATTGCAGTCACTCTAGTACGTATTAATTTGCCCCCTTATCTCAGCAGACTGTACGGTATTAACAAGTAGGTAGGCGAGTGAATCCATACCTCACTTTTCATCACGTCGGTTCACCATCAATGGTACCTAGCAACAAAATGACGGCAACCCCGATCCAAAGATGAGATGACCTACCGCAAGAGAAACCCCCCGCTAAATAGAGCTAACACCGCTCCCGCTCCCGCTGCCTTCTACACCTCGGCCAGCATTTCCGTCATCGCTAATCACCACTCCAGGACATCATGCCTCACGTAGACAGTCTGACCTTATGATCAGGCTTGATGACTTTTGGGGTTATCGTGTCTGCTGAGTTGTTCCGCCTCGGCGGCACAAGACGGCTTCTGCTGAACCAGATTCTCCGTGGCACTTGGAGAACCTGACAAGGATGAACGTCGTGGAAACGGGCATACTTTAATCAGTTGTTATGACCATTTTGATGAGCGGAGCTGCTAATCCAACATTGCTCGTGCTGTGTATCCCGGTGTGGGTCTGAATGATCCCTAGTAGGAAAGAAGGGATGTGCCATGCAGGCATAGATAGAGTGCTGGGAGTGCCAGATGAGGGCAGGAAGGATACTGCCAACGCCAGTATTAGGAAGACTTAGCAAGGAAAAACGGATGACATATTGTCTCGTTTATTTGCAGTCTCATGAATGATACGCGAAGAAAGGGGAGGGTGGGATCTAACAAGGACGCCGAACCGTGCAGTCAGCTTCATGCACCGACCTGAACCTTTGGCTTGAGATTGTCTATGTAGCCCAGCTCATTTTCTTAGTTTTTCATGCTCTCAATCACCCATTACCCTTTAGTGGTAGATGGAAAACTTAGGAAAGGAGATAGCCTCAATGGCGTTTACTTCCAAAAGTTCGCTGCAGCCTGACTAGACATGTGCCCCGTGAACATACGAGACTGGCCCCTTGCTTCTGCGTTCCCAACAGAGACAGGTGTTGCCTCTCCTGTATAGTCAATATCACCAGTCATTAACCTCGCATTATCATATGTTCTCTGATAGTTCACCGTTGTGCCGGCGAGTGTGCTGGTCTCTTTGAGGGCCGGCTGGTACACCCGGAGGCACGTCTTCAACATCTGCTCATTTCTTTCCAGGATCGATTTCAACTTCGCCATTTCATCGCTGGTGATAGTAGCAGGAGCCACCGACAATGCCTGTATCGCGACCTCTAGGAAATGGATTTTCCCGCCAATATCGCTTATTGACTGCGCGTACGTGGACGCGAGCTCGTCGATGACTTGTTGGCTTTTGCGTGTCGTGCTCCTGCAGGATTTGGTACAACCATGATTAGTAGAGCCTCGGCTGAACTGGAGGAAGAGACTTACAGGTTTGCGAACCCCAAAGCGTCATTCAAAGTCCTCTGGCTCTGTGCCAGGTTCTCTTTGAGCATCCCAATCTCGCTGTCGTTGAAGTGGAGGCGTATTCGATCTCGCAGAGCGATCCGGTTATCGTCAGAGTGTGCTGTCAGATCGCTGAGCTTCTTCTCGAAAGCTTCACAGACCATTCGACAACCTTCCATGACTGTAAGCAGTGCCTGTAGACTCGCTTGCTGGTCTGAAGAAAGAGCGACATCCTCGAGAGCACTAAAGCTTGCCTCGCCTTGAGAGTTGAGAATTGCCTGGAATGCATCGAGATCGCGATGAAGGGTTTCGAGCTTCTCCGGGGCGTGCTTGATGCCTTTCAACTTCTCGTTTAGAGATTTGCAGCTATCGTAAGTCAGCCGAACAACACCGATAACGGCTGCTGTGATGCTGAGGGGCTCAATAGGCATGTTTTGAAGCCCACTGGTGCTTTGGCAAGCTAATAATGAACAGTATAGGCCTTGATATTACTTTTCCGGAAGCCAGGGCTGGTATAATCTCAATAGTAGAGGAGCACTGTCACACTTGCTGGGACTTTCTTTGAGGAGCATTAGGAGCCTCCAGGGCAGTATGGATAGTTATCAATGGGCATACTGTACATCTGGAGAGGATCACTCGGTGAGAGACCCCGCATGGTTACACAGCATCTGACTATACTTTTACAGGCAGTTCAATAAACATGTGAAGAACCAGGGATATACACGCCATGGCTTATCGAAATGCTGACCGCAGAAAAGAATCCGGACCTGATTGGTGGACCGGTGTCCAGGGACCTAAACATGAGCACCGTCAGGCGTAAAGGAGGCGCAGCTTGGGAGGGAAGTCCCTCCCGATTCGCAAGCTACACAGTACTAGAGCAGACGTACAGATGTCCACGTGTCAATTGGAGCCTGGTCTGAAATGTTTCGCTTCCAACGGCAGGTTCAGAACTCTTTGCTTTCTCAACCTTGGACGACGTCAACGGAGATGAGAGCACATGCCACTTCGATTGTTTGTGTCAGATCCTGTTTTTTTCTTGACTCTAGCAGACTTATTGGTTTATCTTCCCATTGCCTTGGTTCCAGTTGACTGGAATGTCCGTCGGACTGCGCATTTGCTATGGAGTGGCAGACAAGGCTGCCCACGAGCGGTCTCAAGCGCCCCAACGACGCAGCCCTCCATGAGTTCAGAGCACGTCAATCACACAGCCCTGCGCGGCTTTCAATCTCTCATGCAGAAGCGTCAGGCTCCTCGCGTATGCTCACTGGCTCAGTCGGCGGCGATAATATTCATGGCAATGTCACTCATGTCACGAACTATTACAATTCACACGGTGCACCAGGCGATTCAAATCCGAACGATCCTGATACCCATCGCAACGTTTATACCGTACTTTCAGACTCGGAGAAGGAAGAGTTGCTCCAAAAGCTCCACTTTCCCCAATTGGATGCCCGCCTGACGAGCTTGAGAGGGCCTGGAAAACGAACGTGTGAGTGGCTATTGAAACGCAAAGACTACCAGGAATGGATGGACATGGGCTCGAAGCATCTTCAAGCCCAAGATGGATTATTCTGGATTCGTGGCAACCCAGGCACAGGAAAGTCGACTGCTATGAAGTTCTTATTCCAGAAAATGAAAGGCAGGTTAATGAGAAGCCACGATCAACTGGTTCTCTCATTCTTCTTCAATGCTCGCGGAAGTGACCTGGAAAAGTCAACATTGGGCTTCTATCGTTCACTACTATTTGGCCTGCTATCATCAAGCCCGAGTCTTCTGGAGGCTCTCGACCACTGCTCAAAGGGCCAATACCTCAGCATCTCGTCCGGAGGTTGGGAGCAAATGCATGAACCGTTGCTGCAAGAACTTTTTAAGAATGCCATCGATCTCCTTGCGACACAAAAAAAACGGCTGTACTGTTATGTGGATGCCCTGGACGAGTGCCCGGAAAATCAAATCCGGGACATGGTGAGGTATTTCGAGAACCTCATTGTCGAAGAAAAGTTGCACAACATTCGTGTCTGCTTTTCAAGCAGGCATTACCCTAAGATCACAGTCAAAACTAAGTCAGTATGCCTACTTCACTTCCAGGTTGCGATGTAGCAGTGTGTTGCTGATCTGTCTCTGATCTAACTAATCCCAGGCTCACAATCACCCTTGAGCAAGAAGCCAACCACAACGACGACATAAAGACCTACATCGGGTCAGAGCTCAGGTTTGATGAGCACACCGATCAGACAGAAGTGGACCGATTACGAGATGCGATATTCCAAAAGTCTCTTGGCATCTTCCTGTGGGTCAGCCTCGTCGTCCATCAACTGAATGACGTCTTCAACAATGACGGTCGTATGGATGCAATATGGAAACGACTGAAAGACATTCCAAAAGCTGCTAAGACGACACCATTATTATATGGGGATCTACCACTATATGGATTGTTTGAAGACATTATTACGAAAGACACGAAGAAGATCCCCGAACTGGTTCGACTCACGCAGCTCATCTTTTGCGCAAGAAGGCCCCTCCGCCCACAAGAGGCACTCGTTGCTGTTGATCAGTCCTATCATGAGGCATTTGATTCCCAGAAGGTCGGCCCCGAAGTATTGTCGAAGAATATATTAGCGATTTCCAAAGGACTTGCTGAGGTAACCAGCGCTAAGGAGCCCACAGTCCAATTCATTCACGAGACAGTCCGGGAGTTCCTTCGCGATGGCGGTCTGTCAATCATTTCCAAACAGTCCCTGCATATTGATGGGAACGAAGTCCTGAAGATCAGCTGCCTCGACCAGATCGAGAAGTTATATTCGGCGGCAAGAGGCGCAAGAAAGTCTGAACTTCGAGTTCTTGCAGGCTACCGTATGTTGACGGGATATCGAAAAAAACAAGAAAAAAGCATTACAATGAGTGAGCGTGAGGAGATCCAGGACCAGTTTAGCCAGATATTCCCATTCTTGGAGTACGCAACGCAATACGTGCTTTCTCATGCGAATGCCGCCGCGGCGTACGGTATCCCGCAAAGAACCTTTCTGGCCTCCTTCCCCCGTCATCTTTGGGTGCCCTTGCACAATTTGTTCGAGAAGGCCAACAAGAAACGCTTTGCTGGATCTGAGACTTCTATTCTATACATACTGGCGGGCCACGGACTCAACAATTTAGTCCGACTTTTGACGGATCAACGGAGCTATGCGACCCTATACCAAGATGAACATTGTCCAACAGCCCTCCATAATGCCATATACAGTGGACATTGCGATACTGCGTGGGCTTTGGTTGGCCTCGACCCCAAAGACAGGTCTTCAAGGCGCTATGAGCCAAGACCAAGCCTCTCTGGTTGCCGCAAGACGTTGCTCAGAGCAATTATTGATGCTGACGAAGTTGAAATACTTCGCAAAGTTATACGAGACCTTGGTGGGGCATATTTGCAGGAAGATGCGGCTTGGGCTCAAGGGGAGAAAGGACGTGATCTCATATTGACGGCATGCAGGTCAGCGGCTATGATCGATTGTCTCGCTGAGCACTCGATGTTGCCAAATCTTGGCCTCGCGGAAGAAAACGCTCAAAATGACGCTGATGGTGATGGAAGTGTTTCCCCTACCTCGGACCTATTTTTCATCCGCCGAGCGATTGACAAATGCCCCCAACTCCTGACCGAGGCTGTCTGGAATGGGGGGTGCATGCTTGAATACGCGGTCAAGAAGCGCTTTTGCCCACTATTTGCTGTTTATGTCGAGCTCATGAATTCACGAGGTCGAGCGCTCGACGATTGTGTTGAGCGTGCTGCAATGGGCGGGTGGCTTGTCGCCGTGAAAGAGGCCCATTTTCGTGGCGCAAATCTGGACTGTCAAGATGAGTCTGGTCGGACAGTTCTCCACAAGATGTTCGCAGGAAATTACTTCGGAGATGCTTCAGATCAGAAACGAAGAGATATGTGCTCTGTGCTGCAGTACCTGCTCTTCAAGTGTCCAAAGCTCGGGGCTTCCGTGGACAGAGACGGTTACACTGCTCTTGACCTCATTCGGAATGATCTCTGGGGTTACGAGTACCCAAAGCTAAGAGATCCCGGGTACGAGAACGCCCTAAAAATCTTCGTCAAGGCCGGAGCAATGACAAAAACCGGCTTCGTATGCAACGATCATCAGTATCCCTGGGTGGCGGTCCCTTGGATTTCGGTCTAGTTTTCCATGCAACTTACCGGAGAGAAACAATTCACCAACCTCGATGTTCGTGACAGTCTTGGCCGAACAGCTTTATCATGGTGTTTTGCAGCTGGACCTGTTGAAATGACTCCCGCTGGAGAATTATTCTACGACGCGGCTAGTCGGAAGGGTTGTTATCTCTTGCGGTTTCCCCATGTGGATGTCAATTCACGAGACAACTCGAGTCGCACTATTTTGGAGCATATCATCCGGCACCCATTCCCGCATAATGGTCTCAAAGACCTTACTGTTGCTTTCTTTAAGTCCAGCGCTTTGGATGTCAATTTGGAAACCAGCGATGGAAATAATGCACTAGATCTCATCATTTCTCTCTATGGCACCTGGCTCTTCGAATTTGGTGACATTGGTTCTGAATGGAGAGCAGATTCCGGAATTGATGCCGAAGGAAGAATAGGCCCCGTCACGATACTATTTGAAGGCGAGGAATACGAATCATGGCACTTACAAAATCTTCTCAAAACGGCGAGATTGCTTCTAGGGACAAAAAAGGTGGATATCTCGGAGCAGAAACGATGCCTGGAGAAAGCCCCGGATGATCTACGAGGTCTGATCTTGGAAAGTATAAAGAAAGTTGAGCCAGACTACCACTTTCAGACCGTGAGTGACGGGACCCAATAAGGGAAGACACGACGGTCATTCCGGGGTTGATCTGTCTATTTGTGGGTCATGGTCAAGCGGCCGAGAGGAGAATTGGGGTGCCCAGGTGGGGAGGTCGCCTCAAAACCGTCCTCGTTCGACTCTCAAGCTGCAGAGGGAGTGGAATGGTGGGATCCCGGATGCACTTTTTGGCTTCGCTAGACTAGAAAGCAAGCAGGCGAACGAGGATAAGTTTAATGGTTTGAATTGAAGCATGGGCATGACGACATGGTGGACTCGTCCCTAACATCACGCGAGCAACTTACATGGGCATGCTCCTAGTCTCATCCTAGCCAGTCATCATTCACGTTTGTCAAGAACGAGTCTCGAACTTTTGAAGAAACATCTGTTCAATCTAGTAATCTGAGATTTTGGAGGTGACGTTCGGATCCTGTCTAATTGTACATCCACGCCGTCCGAGTCTGGATCGGTCGGAAATACAGGTGGAAGAAGTTAGCCAACCTCCAATTTTAACCAAGACATCAAAAGTCCACCTTCGAATAATCTACCGTGGGATGATCTATTTTTGTATAGGCTACCTTGGTATGTTTCTGCCAGCTACCTAGGTAGACTACTTCAGAATTGTGGTGTTCATTGATGGTCGAGCGTCTCTCAGCGTTTTAAGCCGTGGTTGGCCGGCTGTATCCGCAGCCCGTCCCGTCGGTTTTCACACCCACGCGATTGCCACAGCGCAGACAACGGTTTCCATTTTCATCTCCCTACCTGGAGCTACGTTAGCTTGACACTCGTCGACGAAACAGACATCACCAGAATCACTCGCGACCACCATTCGTCCTCTCAACTCGAATTGTTGGTTACCGCCCTCGCGCCCTGCATCGCACCCTGGTCCGAGAGGCGCTGCCAAGTGCCCATGATTGGACCACATGTCCAGCGCTCTGCTTACTCCGGACTACTCTGGGCTCGCCCAACACACGGCCAGCCAGGCAGCTCCTGCACAATTAGCACCCTGCCAGACTTCCCAGGCGACGAGGCCTCCTGAGACGCCGCCTTGTCTGGATACTGGAACAACGCAGGCGCGTGTGTGCAGCACCCTCTCCCCTCGAGGCGTCTCATTCTGATAACAGCCAAGTCGGCCGGGGCGCGACCCTTCCGTTGCTGTCATAGCCCGTGTCTTGCTCCCCGGCCATGACGTCGCCAGGTGGAAACGTGGCCGAATGCCGCTCACCGCAAGCCATTGCATCGCGATGAGTGGCTTCCAGACTCCAGTTCTACTGGCCCTGGTCTTTTTATACTACTGTGCAGGTCAACACAGGCCCGATTGCTCAGTCAATAGAGTCTCTCTCGAGCACCCCGTGCGAGCACCCCGGCGCCTCATATCCTCTCGCACCCGTCTCGCCCTGAGCTGACGCCTGCCCGTCCCCCGAGATGGCGGGGTTGGGCACCCACGCTTCTCACCACCCACGCTTGTCACTATTTAGTGGGATGACGCCCGTGGCATGTTGTGCCTCTTTCACAGAATTCGTTCACTTGTGAGAAATATCGTCCGAAGAAACCCAACAAAGATGGACCCACGCGATCAGGCGCGCCTCCTCAGGCTTGACCACGGCGGACATGGCCAGAACTTCGGAAACAACAACCTCTCAGGCTATGGTGGAGGTGTCAGCTCCACTCCACCCACAGCCCAGCGGGTCGAATGGTATTACCAGAGAAACGCCACGGCCAACGGTGTGGTGACTTCGCCAGCAAGTTATCCTCGTCAGCCTGGCACGAGTACCGGTACCAACTTCGGTAGTCCTGGCCGGGACCCGAAGTCACCGGCCACGCAGGAGCTGTAAGTATACAGTTCATTTTGGCCACTGCACTCTCTGCACAACATATTGATGGTTCTGTTCGCGTTGATTTCCTGTTTTATCTTGGTTCGTTCTTTGCATGGTACTTGGTATTCCATGACTGCCGCTGTCAGCTTGTCAACCGTGGTATGTTGGGGGCAGGAACTAAAAGCACAAGTCGCACTTTTCGCGGCTTCACAATAATTCGGCTGTCCTTGGACGTTTCATAGGCTTCTGTGAACTGTTTGAGATGCCAACCGGCTACATTTACACAGGGACCGACCGGATACTACTTGTTCAGGCCTACATCCAGGAGGTCGTGATTTGGCCATCGTACTTGACGTTCCTCTTTGAGCAAAGCCTACACTCTAAGGCCTAGAGGAGTATGGAGTGGGCCACCCACTGGATATCCACACAAGGACCGTTACCTTACCCAGGGGCAACCATCCATTTGGATCTCTCCCCACCAGGCTTGGACTCCCTGGATTGGACACTCCAGGATTGACTACCTCGGACCTTGCCGGGCATGGCCATTTTTGGTTCTTCTGGACAGCCACCTTCCACGGCCACGCGCTTTGGATTTTCTTCCCTCTTGGAGCCTTTTCATTGTCTGTATTGAAGCCGTGGACAGCCGGGACAGGACCTTCTGAACACTTGTGGAACCAGACCACTTTCCGTTGCTGTGATTTCTGCCATGAGACTGAACTTGGCATGTCGGACACCCCGATGGACATTTGAAGCGAACCACGGACATATCCCACAGGACTCTTCTGCTACCCATTGGCTTCTGAAGCCCAGCAAAATGCTGTAAAGCAACCCATAATGGAAATCTGTGAAACCAGACAGATTATGTGCGCGACTTTGGCAAGCCCGTTTACCAAAGCCAACTCCCATACCGTCCTTGGCAGAATTCATCCCAGATTGCCCTGTCCCGTCTCGGAGCGAAAGCATTGTTACCAGTCCGCCTTCTTCTTATCTTTTTGCCTTTTCTGTACCGCGATCGTCATAGCTGTCCAAGTCTCTGAGAAGGAGCCAGCCAGTGCTGAACCTGGCCATCGCGGAGAGGCAGTGCTTCTCGAATGAGAGTTATCGCACCTTCCCGGACTGTCAGTCTCTTCTCGTGCCAGGAGCATCAGCCGGATGGGTATCTGCCATTTTTTCCCCTTCATTCCCCGCGTGGACTAGGACCAGGGAAGACTCGTTGTACACCTTGCCTTCAGGCGACCCAGAAACTCGACCCCATGCCTTGCCTTTTTTTCACTGCCTTGTTGGGGACCCTCCAAACTTGGATCGGTTGTCTGCCCGGGCCCAGCCGACTTGACTAACCACGACTCTCCCAAGGAAAACTCCCACCGAGAAACCCCGGACCCTAGACCCGGCCCTATTGTCTCCAGCTAGCTTCTTGGAGCACACCAGACTGGAAGGACCCACCCCGAACACCTGCCTGGTCTGCAACGTCTCGTTCCAGACAAACTCCGGGCTGGAGAGTCACGCAAAAGACGCCGGGCACTCGGCCTTCCTGTGTGCGTGCGACACGGCCTTCCGCAGGCTTTCCACCCTTGCAAGGCACATCAATGCCAACACGGGACCCGGGTACCAGTGCGAGCTGTGCGGGGACAGGACCCTGCCCCGTATCGACAAGCTATACGACCACCTGCGGGACGGCCACAAGGTCAGCCCGACGGTACTGGACCAGCACAGGAATAAGGCATTGGGCCGTGCCAGGAAGGCGTCGCGGCCCATCAAGCCGGCCCTGGCCCCGGCCCCGGTTGCCACTACCCAGGTTGCGCCTTCCGGCGGGTTCGGGCCTTCTTGGTCCCCTGCCGGGCAGATGAACGGGATGGCTGGGCGCCATACCATGAGTGCGGCTCCATCGAGTCTTAATGGAATTAATTCCGCCCACTTTACGGTAAGGCTTCCCAAATGCAACCACCATTCCAAGACAGGGATCACGCGGATCAGGTCGTGGCTGACTTGACGTTTCCCAGAACTTCACTGACGATTTCACCTTCTAATGCCTTCCAAAATCGGACTCTGTTGGCTCATAAAACCTGACTTTCAGGAATCGGATTTTCCTTTCCTTTCATTTATCTAATTCTTCTTTGGGTTGATGGGGAGGTCTTTTGAAGCTATTTTCTTTCTCCTGGCGGCGGTATACTTTCCCTGAAAAACCCCTGTCTTCTTCCCTGAGATCCAACACAGGACCCACCGGTGTCACTTGGGTTTTTGCTCTTGGCCCATCCAGGCCCGTCCGGCCTGGTGATGCCAAGGTGTGCCCGTGCCGTTGATGAGGCAGAGGTGCACTTGCTCGTACTTTGGTGTGTTGACACGTGGGGCAAACAGCAGTGAGGGCCAAAATTAGTACAGTCTTCTCAGTATCAGCGTACATCTATGAAATAATATCTGGCAAACTTCTGATGATTCTGCACACGGCTGTTGTGCCACCAACTGGTTTCAACGTCTACCCACCAGCCCAGTATCTTACAGAGCTTGTCGAAGGCGGAAGTTGAAATGAAGCTTTCCAGTAGCTTTTGAGTGCCTCTTTCGTACTTAACTCAACGTTCGATTCATGAAATCCCCATGCTGCTATGGACAGTGGCTGAGGATTGTCAAGCCAACGGCCATGCCATCTGGGGATCTGACACGGCTCGGATAACTCAAAGGCATGGCTGGACGAGCACCTCACTGATCCGATTATGAAAGAGGTCAAATTCGCAGGCCTTTGCACGTGGTTCTTGTGGACGAAGCTCGGACGGCAGGCTAATATCCGACTCTCGGTTATGCATGGCTGCCAGGTGTGGCATAGGCATCGTTGAAATGTCAAAGCACCCTCTTTTTGACAGCATCTTGTTGACGAAAACGCCTGGCCCCCTTGCCAAGTCTTGGTGCGGCCTCAGCACCCTTTGAGGCAGGGTATTGTCATGGTGACTGGAACTCTGGAGCCTCGCCGGCTGTGGTGTCGCACAACATCTGACAGTGACAGCTGGACAGGCATGTCCTGCCCCCTTGAAGTCTCCGATCCGCCTTGAGTCTCTGCCTTGGTTTCAGCCCATTTAATTTCAAGCGTGTTGGCCTCGTATCCTTCTGCCGTGAAACCCTCGTCTGAGCCCAGCTCCGTCCCCATACGAGCGATCACCGCCTCTGCGCCCATTTTGCACCCTCTCTCCCGCCCTGTCTTGGACCCCTTGTACTCAGATCATGTTCAGCCAAGCATTTTCAGATGCATCCGGAGTGGCTATGTGTGTATCTGAGTAGCCGCCCTCTTGTCTGTCCCGCCTTTGACGTTACACGAACCCTTTTCGTCAGGCGCCAATGCAGAATTTGCACCCTACATCCTGAAAGAGCTGTGGCTGTGAAAACACCTCGCGGGTTTGCACTTGCCACCCGAGATGTGTGACTGACTGTCAACTGATGGGTATATAAAGAGCCGGTTTTTCCCCGTCGTGGAGTTTTTTCCCTACCCCTAGCTGGTCATCGTCTGCACATGCTCACAAAACAGCATCTCTGGAAGTGTACCAGGAAGCGCTGTGGCTCCAACATGGGCGCTTTTTCCCTTAAACCAAACCGCTGAGGTTCTCTGAGCCTAGCCAGCATGATGTACTGCCTTCAAAATGCACCTGAGCAGAAACATCACCTCGGACCATGACGACGTGTGTCTTTCGCAGGCCTGATTTCATAGGCCTTCATTGCGAGTAAATGAGGCTTCCTTGTGATCAGTGCAGACTTGATGCTTGGCCTCGGATTTGCTTCTTGTTCAGGCTGTGTACCTTTGCGTGGAAGCTTGTGAGGCAAGTGCTTCCATTCTTCTAGCGAGGGCCGGGGGAAGATGTCTCGTTCTCTCATTAACACGGCATCTGCTCAGCACACGTGTTATTCCCAGTGTCGCAAGGCTCCGCCCTATTTGATGTTGATTTTGGGATTTTCGGCCCCTGCCCTGCTTCGCCATGCCATCGCCCACACGCAGTATATGAAGAGGGTGCTCTTGCACCCTACGATCATCAACTCTTGTCGGTGTACCATCATAAAATCCCAGCGAGCGTTTCTGCGTACCTGAACTTCGAGGCCTGTACCGGCCAGACTGGGGGCAGGTAAGCGGTTTAAAATTGGGAGGGGAAGTTGGACCGTTTATTCTTCTGAGCGGTTCAAAATCTCTGAGTGGTTTAAACTCGCTAAGCGGTTTAGACCTGCTTAAGCGGTTTAGAGGAAGGAGCGGTTGGCAGAGGGCAGAAGGGCATTTCTCCTAGAGGGCCTTTGGCATTGATTCTGCCTGAGAAAGAATCGAAATCTGAAGATCCCTTTCTAGAGATCTCTTTCTATTTAGAAGTCCTTTCTGCTGAGGGCATTCCTTTCCCTTCCCTCCCTTTCCCTTCCCTTCCCCTCTTCTGCCCTGTGAGTTGGTGATATTCTGCGCGGAAGGAGCGACTTCCTCCTTCTGCCTGGGCACCCTCGGCACTCTGGGTAAACCACGCTAAACCGTTGACTGTGATCTAAACCGCTTACTCCTTTTAAACCGCTTGCTTTCTTTGAACTGCTTAGAGATCTAAACGGTCCAACTTCCCCTCCCAATCGCCCGCGGTTTAGACCCCCTAAACGGTGATAGCACCGCTCAACAACCGTTTAGAAGGACCCCACATCCCCGGTACAGGCTTCCACTTAAATACACCATCATCCCCCACACCAATGAAGCCTATCCACCTTTCTCGAAGTTTCGTTCTTGCCTGTTTAAGCCTACTTGCCCTGACGCATACGCAACATCTTCATCACTGTCGAACCACTGAATACAACAATGGTGGATCGTAACGGTTGCATGTCCAACATTGGTTTCATTGATACCATCCACGTTGCCTTGGCCGATCAGTAAGTAAAGCTTCACAGCATGGTCTCATACACATTCTATAAACGCAGTCACCACCTCCGCCCTGCATTAGTTCCCATAGTACCTAGGTAGTGTCCAACTCATGGCGTGACTCTTCCTCATGTGTCAGCACCAGAGTAACGCGTTGAACCCATGTGTGACGGACAAGCTACATCGAGGAATGTGTGCTTCACGTCACAGCTTCTCTGACTACTTTATATTGGCGCAGGACGCCTAGCCACGAGGCTCCTTTCCAACTGGACTGTGCCAACCTTTCCAGCTACCCTGCACATGGCAAGGTCGCGTATCTGCAAAAGACCTGCTGCGAATGTCTTGCCTCCTTCTCGACCAACTCAAACCTCGAGCAGCACGCCTCAAGCTCCGGGCACACATCTTTCTCTTGCACTTGTGGCGCACAATTCTCGAGAGCCTATACTCTGAACCGCCACATCAACTCCATGATTGGACCCAGCTTTCCATGTGACCTATGTGACGACAAGGCCTTCCCTCGACTGGACAAGCTGGGTGACCATCTTCGTCGTTGGCACAGGCTGGGGGCTAAAGCTTTCGACCAATACAAGTGCGCAAACTCACGCCCTGGCTCAGCCTCACCACCGACCGGTGGCACTCCTCCAGTCCAAGCGGAGGTTCTGGGGCAGGCACATCTTGCGGCATCTGAATTCGACTCTATGTCAATGTTCAATGGATTCCCTTCAGCCACAAGTACCGCGCCAGATGCCTCCTCAATTCAATTACTCGCAAACCCGGGCAGCTCCACAGTAAGCTCGAATTTTCCAGAATCTCGTATAAGAAATTCTCTGAGCTAACTTCGTATGATTTAGGCCGCTGACAGCTGGTGGTATTCTCAGCCGGGCAAAAATACAGCGTACCCTTCGTGAAGTGCCTTCTCAAGGCCCTATGCTGAGATAGGTGTCTCACCCATTTCGTGACAACGATAGGGGGCTCATTGAGGAAGTGAACACAAGGGTGCTCCCAGACTCCACATCTGTCAATTGGCTGCCTACTCGGTATATTTGTCTTATAGCTGCTGAAGTTCGCTCCGTCCCATTCTCAATACATCTGATAGACGTCAAAGCGAAGGTCTCCGTCAATGTTCATCTCCGGGTCCGTATACTCGAGATGAAATTTTTTGTTGTATCCCTCGACCCCATTGAAAAACGTGATTGTGTTGCCATCGACCTTTACATCTCCCATAGAAACACCGCCAATTTTCACGTCCACCGATCCGACCTCGATCCTGCTCAGTGGTTTCTGGCCGTTGGCGTCCAGGTAGATGGCGACCGCGTAGACACCGACAGGGGTCTTGGCAAGCGTGGGATCGTCGCCGGTGGCCGAGGTGCTGCACTTGTTGTTGAACATGTCGTAGTTGCATGTTCCACTGTAGATGTGGTTTCGTTGAGAGGTCATGTTGGGCAGTCTTGCTCGGCAGCTTGAGCCACAGCCCTGGTTTTTTGCAAGGAATACTCTTTTTAAAAGAAAACGTTGAGATTGATAGTTGTGGAAATGGAGACAGAGTGATAATCTGCTGAAGAAAGAGCGGGAGAAAATTGACGAAATGTTTCATTGAGCTTTGTCATTTTCAGCTCTTCATGGCGAGCATCTGTCATTGCTGAATTTGCACATCGGGCTCAGACTGCACATGTCGACGTCAGCGCCCGCTTTGACTCCAGCAAGCCAAGGCAATCAGCTTTGCCCGACCACTGAGTGGCATCCTCAGGTGGCTCTTGGCGGGACCAACCGCGCAAAGTGTAAAAACATCAGCTCAGCTACCAGCCTATGCGAATCGATGTGGCGATTTGCTGCCCAATCGTTCAAGTTACACAGCAAACGCATAGCAGACACGGGTTTGATCAGGGAAGGAGATCAGGAGCAGCGAACAGTTCAGCAAGACCAGTAATGACGGGAATTAGTATATCTGGCGCTCGACTGCGTGGGGCCGATTCCTGAATGTCGAGACATGCGGGTAAGCGCACGCTTTCAGCTTGCTCTGATCATGGCTGACATTGGTCGCCACGATCTGCGATGCGGCACGCACTCCAGCGGCGTAGTGAGGCTCAGCGTGGCTGGAGCGGGAGTCTTGCCGCCCAGCGTTGCATGGTGGTACTGCGTTCGGAGGACATGCGCTTTGGCCCCTGCCGTCCTGGTTGACGTTGAAGGCGTGCAGCATGGAGATCATCACGCCGTCTGCCATCCGGGCTCCTGCGATACACATGATGGCCATGAAAACGTTGCACGAGCTACAGAACGTCGGCTTGTTTGGTCGGACTAGCAAGTTGAGGCAGATAGGGCCTAAGTGACTCAGGAAAATGTGCCAGAGCCAGTTCAAAGACTAGCAGGTTAACATTCGAATCGAGGCCAAGCAACAACACATGAAACAATGCATTCTCGAGGGCGTGTATGCCTCCTACTACCTTCTACTGCTAAAGCGCATCGTATACATCATATCCAAACATGTCTCCTTCATCAGTTCGTCAAATCGTAATAAAGGGAAAACAAAGGAGAGAAATACAAAACAGACTCGTGATCCAAAGAAAATAATCCTCAACACGGGCGATGAACTAAAAATCAAAGGTGTTGAAGTCGGAGCCGAAAGGCTCCCACGTGAAATCATTCCCCAAGGCTGGCATCTCAGGGTCATCATCGAGGTTCACGAAGAGCGATCCCAGGTCCACATTGGAAAGATCGAGATACCTATCCGAGGGTGCGGCCGGGTAGCCAACGAAATCCGGGGCGGGATTGGCAGGGAACCCGTTCTGGGCAGCCCCGGCGCCGGCTGGATAAGTAGGATAAGTAGAGAGTATCGGGGCCTGCGTCATGAAGCCCTGAGGCACGAGTCCAGGAGCCGCGGTCATATGTCCCGGACCCGGAGCCGAGAAATCCGAGAAGACCGAGGAACAAACGGGTCGAGAACTAGGATAATCGGCCGGGGCAGGGGCCGGGGCCGAGAAGTCGATCGGCCCGGTCCAAGGTCCGCCGGGGTTGGCGATTGGATGATCAGCCTGGGCATCCGTGGATCCCGTCGTGGGGACGGCGGTGGAAGCAGTGCTTGCCTGCCCAGGTTCCTGACGTGGCTGCGATTTCTGGGCGCTGAGAAGGTCCTTGATCACGTCTTTCGGCTTCTTGTGAACAAGACGGAGGTGCTGTTCGACGTGGCCCGGCCGCTTGAACCCATTGTCACACAGTGGGCACTGGTGCTCGCGATCCTTCGTGGACTCCTCGAAATGACGTCTCAGGGCAGAGAGCTTGGTGAAGGCCTTCCTGCAGGTACAGAGGTAGGCCATGTGCTTGTTCTTGGTGGCATGTTGCTCCAATTGATAGTTGTTTGGGAAGGAGCTGGAGCATGCAGAACATGTGTGCGCAATGTCTGACTCTGTGCGGAAGTGGCCAGCAGAGTTTCCTCCTTCGAGAGAGTCGTCGTTGAAAATGTGGCTTGTGGTTCCCCAGTTGACAATGGCGGCTTTTCCACCAACAAGAAGACCGTTTGAAGCATGACTTCTGCAGAAAGTTAAAAAAAAAAAAGGATGAGGCACTCCTACCCGATACATCCAGCCTTGGCATGCAAGGCCATGGTTTCACCAGCGGCTATCATAGCCGCCGCGCTTCCAACCGAATGCACTGTTCCACCATGAGCCGCCGGACTCGAGCTTGCTGACTGTTGTTCCACCGCAGGGGAAAAGGGTGCTAGTTCGGGGGCGGAGTCATCCCATGCTGTATTTTCGGCAGTGGAGTCGGGCTGGGCGTTGTACTGAGACATGACGGGTACCGTTTGCGTGGTTGTGGCGGTTGTGCGATGAGTTGAGCGGTTGTGATTTTGGTGTGTTTGGACTCGCTGGCTGAAGCCGGGGACCTCTCCTGGAAATGCTTTTGCAGATGAGGCTCTCATCGTGGTCCATGGAGAATGTACCGGTACTTGTCACTGTAAGATAGGGTGCAAATATGCAAGGTGCTGCAGGCTCTGCCTAGATTCGCTGGTTATTGGACCAAAGACGCCACTGGGAGGAAATGTGACCCGCCGACCAAATGAAGTGTTGCCTCTCCGTAGAACAGGTCATCCCCAGGACGTGGGGAAGTCGAATCTTGTTTCAGGGAACTCAGGAACGCAGGCACGCCAGTATTGACGGCAGTGGAACGCAGAGAAGGGAGGCATGATGAGGTGATCACTTTATGTGCTCGCATACTCAACGGTTCCCCTAGTGAAGTAATGAACTTGTGCAACAAGACTACGCAGCTCCTGTTGGAGGGCAATGTCAGGGATAAATCCAAAGTAAATTGCAAACTAACATACGTGGCATCCCTTGTTGTCTATTACCGCCCGCCCGCATCTCACCCAACAGCGATGAAGCCAACAGCATGCACTTGTTTAGTCGCAGTCGTAGTGACAGAGTCGACGGCCAACCCATCAGTCATTAGAAGGAAATTTGTGTCATGAAGAGGGAAAGGGGGTGGTTGTGTCCAATGCATAAACAAAGAAACTCAAAAGCGTGGAAACAGTAAGCTCGCGATGAAAGGAAATGCTCAGAAGTTGAAGCCGCCAAACCCCGTGGCCCAGGCCGCGTCCCCAAGGAAGTCACCATCCAAGCCTGAAATATCCTCACTTGGGGTAAGAGCGGCAGTGAAGAAATCTGCAGCTGGATCGTTGGCCGGAATGGCTTGGGGGGTCGTAGCGAAAGGACCAGCTGGAATGGATGGACCTGTCAGAAAACCGGCGTCCTGCTGCCCAGTGGACGCCGCGAACGGCCGGATAGCTGGCCCGGCAGGAGCTGGAGTAGGCGCAACAGCGGGAGGAATAGCCGGCGCCAGAGTCGGAGCCAACGCAGACGAGGCTGCGGCCAACGGCACGGGGCCCCGACGACGACGAGAGGAAGCACCCGGCCGAGCCTTCTGCTCCTGTGAATCGAACAAGAACCGCAGGCCCACGTCTTTGACCTTGTGGTAATGGCGGCAGTGATCCTTGAGCTTATCTTTCCGGTTAAAAGAGTCGTCGCAAAGATTGCAAGCGAAGATCTTGGGTGCGTCCTTGGTGTTGATGTGGCGCTGGAGGGTGGAGTACTTGCTGAAACCCGTTCCGCACACGCACTTATAGGCCGGGTGTTCAGTTGCCTTGGCGTGTTGGTGGAGGGCGGAGTCCGAGGGGAAGGGAGCAAGACACTCAGCGCAGGCGTGCTTGGCCCCTAAGTCGACTTGGGAATGCCTGGTCAAGGGTGCCGGGTCGGGCTGACACAAAAATGCATGTGAAGATGGTAGAGCTGACGCACATGCACTGGAGGAAAAGTCGACCAATGACAGTTAGCAGAGGTATAAAAAAAAAATTACTCACCCGCTGGATCTCGCACCCTCAAAGGGTGCAAAATCCAATCGGGCATGTAGCTGTGCCGCTGCGCCACACCCCATCAGCTCAGATGTGGCAGAGGGAGCGGCGTTCCAGTTTCCTGACTGGTCCATGGTAAGGGTGGGCTCGGCGTTGAGGGAGCCTGGCATGTCGTGCGCCCCAACGGGGGTGTTGAAGTTGAAGAGGTTGTTGTATCCGGACATGGTGGAGGTACTTTGGGTGCGAGGTAGATGTGCTTGAGCTAGGTGGAGAATAGGCGTTGGGTGATTGTCCTGTAGTAGAGACGAGACACGGGGGACCAGCCCATCCATATGTGTGTGCAGTGGGACACCGGAGCCTCGCCGAGCAGGGCAGGTACCCCAAGAGGCTCGGGGTACTTATAAGCGTAGGGTTCAAAACCTGCAGCTGGCAGACGACGTGGCACCTCCCACTCCGAAACGGGTAAGGCTCCAGGGGTGCGCCTGAGCCCGCTCCGAGGCTGCGAGGGCATCACCATTGCACGGTAGACTTGCCCTGTGGAGTGTGGGCCTGGGACTATGGGACTATAGGACTGGGAGTATGGGAACATGGGAGTAGGCAGTATGGGAGTGTAGGATTGGTCAAGCATGGCAGCAAGTGTCCGAATACGGCAAACCACAAGGGACAAGATAGACGATTCAAAATTACAGATGGAACCACGTTGTATTTGAAGACTCGTAGAGGACTCTTACGATGCTGCAGTGCAAAGTCGGCTCTCGAAGCGTGTCCATTCGGCAATACCTTCCGTCTTGTTCCATCCACCTAGCGCGACATGTGCGCTACCATTTGTTTTCTTTCTTTTTTTCTGTTTTGTTGTTTTTGATGTTCAGAATATGGGTGTCGTTCCTTCAGTGCTGTGTTGTGAACAGGTAACCACAGCCGTGACGACCGCCGGAGTCGCAGGAAGGTACGTCTAATTGGACGAATTGAATCCTGCCAGGAATCCAAAAGTCGCAGAAGACAACCACCATCGTGACTTCCGTGCTGGGTCGAGATGGAACCAATGTGCTGCTTCCTGTTCATCATTCAAATGTGGAAGGCTTTCATCCATGCCCTCCTTGTGCCTTCCTGTCCAGACCATTCCTTCCTTTCGAAAACGCCTGCCGTATGCAACAAGTTGTGGTTGCTCGCGTCGAAATGGGACGACCAGAGCCAAGTTGTGGGTATCGCTATGCATCGTGAGGGAAAAAGTCGTGACCATGTCCGCCGTCTTTAGTCAATCATGTCGATCCAACCGTATCAAGTCTTCGTTGAAGGCGATGAGGAAGGAACCAATGCCGAAAGAATCCGAAAAAAGTGGAAGATGTTTCTGAGTCGCCCTACCCTGATGCACGCCGTCGTCCGTTACGCCGTAGTACCAAATCAAGTGTTCCTCCCTGATACACCCTTTGACTCCATGACGGAAGGCGCTGATGAGATGCGAAATCATGCCCCGTCGGGAAGAAGGTGCAAACGCCGATGCTGAAAAGAATGTTCCGATGAGTGTGATGAAAATGTAGTAATGACTGAATGCGGTGAGTCGAATAATAGGAAAAGAGAAAAAAGAAAAGAAAAACTCGAAACGAGATTACAGAAATGCTGAGCAAAAGGAGCCAAATCCGGGGAAGGCGCATGAGAAAGCGCGTAGATTGTGATGATGCCTATGGCAGCATGTGTGGGCCGTCAGGAACGTCAGGACAACGACTCTTTCCTTTGGGATAACCCGCCATGGGATACCCTGTCATTGAGATAATCCGCTATGGGACAATCTGCCGAGAGACAATGTGCGGTTGGCAATGTCGACTGTTGGAAATTTTGGTGTGTTTTGTATCCGATACAACTTTGACATGCAGGTCAAATGGTGTATTCGTTGTGACACGACTGAACCGAGAAGGTGCAAATGTGCCACAAAAGACCGAGCAATCGCTCAGTCGAAGCCGCTGCAGCAGAGGCGAATGTAGGCCAGTGGCAGCAGCTTTGTACAGTTGGTTGGGTTGATCTAAAGGGATCCCCGCTGGCCAGGGCGCAGCCAGAAACCAAGCAGCTCCTCGGCAAAGTCGTCGAGCTCGATGAGGCGGAACTGGCCCACGGCCCACTTGGCCCGGAAGGCCTCGTTGCGCCAGGCGCCCGAGATGTTGCGCCGCCAGCCGACGAGCTCGACGTTCCAGCCGCGCTCGAGGGCCCGCTCGACGTTGCTGAGGAAGCCGTCCGAGAACTCGGCCTCGGCGGCGTCGCCCGTCGCCAGGACCATTGTTCCAGGCCTTGGCGCGTCGAGGATGCTCTGGACCATCTTCAGGTGGAGGATCTCGTCGACGCCTTGCTCGCGGTGCTTCATGGCGACCTGGATGGGAGGGCACCACGGGCCGTAGTCGTCGGACTCCTCGTCGAGAGCTCCGGAGGCGGGCATCGGCATCTTGGTGATGTGGGGGTTGGAGGCCGTTGGCTTCGGGCCGGTGACGCGCTGCAGGATGTTCATGTCGTAGCCGCACAGCTCGGCCTCCATCATGTAGTCGGGGTGCTGGCTGGCCGGCTTGAGCGAACCCACGACGGCGCGCTTGGCGCAGGGGCGGTAGCGCTCCAGGACGAGAGAAAAGGCCTCGAAGAAGAAGGGAGGAGCCTGGACTCGGTAGTTGTTCGAGACTCCTCGCTTCGCCTTCATGCAGTCGTAGTAGCCGATGACGATGTTGGACAGATCGACAAAGACATGAATGGGCTCCTGAGACTGGAGAATCTGGGGGTGCGATCGCAGGGCGCTATCCTCGGCGAAGCGCTCGTCAAGCTTGGCCTTCAGGATGTTGAGCTGAGTCGCCTTATCAACGCGATAGAGCGGGTCAATTGAGTTTCTGGAGACGGTCTTCAGGTGAACGTAACCAGGCTTCTGGGGAGCCCAGGGACTGTTGACAGTAGGCTGGTAGTGACCAGGCAGGAAGTTGCCATTGAGGTCCCAAGGAAGGATGAGGGGCTCAGCAACGGGGGAGATGAGCTGCTTAGTGGCGAGCTGAGCGAGGGCGATGCGCTCGTTGTGCTGGAGCTTACCAAGATGCTTGTCGTTGGGGTTGAGGATCTTGAGTGGGGCAGCAGCCGGGAAGACAAACTTCTGGAACTCGGCGTGCTTCTCCTGCGCGTGGACTGTGTGACTCTGGTCGCAGAAGGGGTCCGCGGAGTCGTCCGACGGGTAGAACTCGGGGTCGGGGGTGGAGCCGACCAGGAGGGATTTGATGGTGAACTTTGGGCTCAGCTCGGCATCGGCCGGGGTGACCGGACTCGCAGAGGTCGGGGTGGTGTCGCGGCTGAAACCGGCGATGACAGCAGACATGGGAGTGTCTCTGGCAGGGCTGTCGTCGTCGGTAATCGCGCCGTCAATTGCCGCATTGTTGGGGCCTGGAATCTCGAGGCGAGCCAAGTCGTCGGTAATGCTGGTGAGGCCCATACCCAGAAGAGGGGAGGATGTGGGGCCGACCATGGTGGCATGGCCGCTGACCGTGGGGATGGGGCTGCGGAAGGGCGAATTGGCCTTGTCGCTGTCGGACTCGTCGGAGTTGGAGTTGGAAATGGTCTGGTAGAGGCGTGCAAAGTTGCCCAGTTTGGGGGACCTGGGGCGAGGGCCGGTGCGGCGAGCTCGACGGTCAACGCCTGAGGCCGTCTTGGCTGATGCCAGAACAGAGAGAGCCATGGTCAAGTCGATGTTTCAGTGGTATTAGACAAGATGGTGGCTAAGGGGAAAAGATGAAAGACAAGGGGTTTCGAAAGCCGTGGAACAGGCGCTGGGCCATTCAAAAGACTCGTGTGTGGGTTTTTGTGATGAGGTAAGGGTAAGGGCGACGATGGTGAGTGATATCGCAAAGTCGCAAACAGGGTGAGGTTGGGTGGCAATTCAGTAACGAAAGGTGACTGAGAGAGACTGAGAATGAGGCTGATCAAGCCCGTCGAAAGAGCACGATTCCTGCTCGAAGATGATTGCTGTGAGGTTCGTTCCAAGATGTACAGTTTGTGGGTGAAAAGATACGCTTCTTGAAGGAAAGGATGGGGTGCAGCTTGTTGGAAAAGAGTCGAGCTGGGGGAGGTCCGAAGGGAAAGAGGTGGTGACTCGAGGCCGGCGACGAGGTCAATGATCCAATCGACTTGAGTTGCGCCAGACCGAGTGGCGGTTTTCGGCTGAGGGCGCAAAGTGGGGCGGTTTCGTGGGAAACCCGCAGTTGATTGGCCGCCTGATCTCGAGATGCATCTAACTCTCACTTTCGCTGCAATCGAAACATTTAATATGGCATGCGCACCCAAAGGCCTTTTCAGATCCAAAATTGAGAACAATTTTCTCGCCTTCTGGGCATGTTTCCCACCAGCCACCCAATTTCGGACTTTTCGCCTGCCTGCTGGTAAAACCCTCACAGACTCCGGTCCTGGTGCAGCTGGAGCTCTGCGCCTGACCAGGTAAAACTGGCGCGCTGAAGGATGAGCCGCCAGTGCGGAGCATCTCGTTGCTCATAAGAAAGAAGACTCTCTTGATTTAGCAGAAAACAGTATTACTCTCTCGTTCTGTGTTCCACGTGATCTCTGTGCATTTCAATATGTTGAGCTTCCTGAGAATTGATCGAGCAGAACAAGAGACAAAAGAAGCAAGCAGCTCTCAAACAGAAACCACACAGCAAGACCTTCACTCACCTGCCCAGGGGATCGAAGCTACAATAATATAACAAATGTTGAGTGAGTATCTGCAGGGCTATCTACTCCCACAGTACCACAAAGCTCATCCAGCTCCATCCTCATTGCCACTCAACCAGACGGCAAGGCGTCGTCAACAGCAAGAGATTCAGAGGTGCTCCCATAAAGTAAAATCCGAGCAACCCTCAGACAGCTTTCACATCAAGCATCATCCGTCCCCCTAACCCCCAGGAGTTCTTTTTTGACGTATCCCCAAACTCCTTACAGTAATTTCGTACAGTACAAGTGCAACCAACCCCCCACTATCAAGTCAGGGAGGGGCTGAATAAATTGTAAAACCTCAGACTGTCGCGTGCAACGCCTGGGTATAATGTGCCGTTCGTGGGCAAAGTCAAAGTCGTAAGCTGGGGACCGTCCTGTGTGCTTCGGTCCCAGCTCTGTCCTTCCCTGCGGTCGAAAAGCAAGATGATGGGTGTCGCGGCAAGTGTGACAAGTGGTGAGTCGTCAAGTAAGTCGACAGATGCGAGACGGCGGGAATAGTCCATGGCCGTATTCGTCAGTCGCACTCGCTCACTGCTGCGCCTTGAGGGCGTCCCTCTCGGCCAGCCACGCAGCCTTCTGGGCCCGCACGGGCGCCAGCTCCTTCTCCATCTCTTCGTTCTCGCGCTGCATGCCGAGGATCCAGTCGCCGATGTGCCTGCCCGCCGCGGCGCTCATCTGCCGCTCCGCCTGCTGCTTGAGCTCCCTGTCGCGGGCCGCCCGGTCGGCCTCCTGCTGCCGCAGCGCCTCGTCGCGCTCCTTGCGCTTGCGCTCCCGCTCCGCCCGGTGCTGCTGGATGTCGTTCAGATACCGCACGCTGTGGCCCAGCGTCGCGTTCTCCTCCGCGACACCATGGCCGGGCCGGTTCTGGGGCGGCGCGGTAAAGAACAGCACGTGGCCCTTGTCGTCCGTCTGGTACTGGTCTCGAACCTCGCGTGGGAACGAGGCGTCGACGTCGTCGTACAGAACCCAGGAGTCGTAGCGCGGCGCGGTGTGCATTGTTGCATTGGCATTGGCATGCGGGATCGCCGTGTTGCTCGGGGTGGGAGCCATGGGCATGCGCGACTGGTGGTGCTGGACCGGAGCGGCGTAGGGGGTTGGGGGTTGGCTTGAGAAGCTGCCGGAGTTGGGCATGTGGTGGTGATGACCCACAGATGCAGGGCTGGGGACGTAATGCGGCTGATGCTGCTGATGTTGCGGCGGCGGAGGCTGGTGCTGCTGCGGGTGGTGGCTGTAACCTGGGTGCTGTGGAGCAAAATGGGGACTGTGCGCCGGGGCGTGGTGGTGCACGGGCGAAGCGGCCGCGTGGTGGTGCTGCTGATGTTGGTACTGGTGATGAGTAGACTGGACCGGGATGGCGCTAGGCGTGGTCGCGACCGGGCGTGGTGGGATGAAGTGCGGCTGCTGGTAGTGATTTGCATGCGCATGTGCATGTGCAGGAGAAGGGGAAGGGATCGGGCCCGGTACGCCGGGATGAAAGGCGGTCGACCCAGGGCCCATCGGGACAGATTGTCGACGAATCGGGTCGACAGCAGCCATCGAGGGCGGTGGGACCGATGGCGGCTCTGGGGTCGGCTCTGGCGAAGGAGAATCCTGTTTGTGCAGGGATCCTGCGGTTAGTCTCTCGCTTGTCCAAAGACGCTTGCTTGCTCCGTTCTGCTTGCGGAACGTGCCTGCTCGCGAGACGTGTACTCAAGCCTTGTTGCGGTTGTCCAAGGGCAGGGATGACTCGGGAAAAGTTTGTTGTGCAAGGGAGGGGTGTATGGGGGTGTGTGAAGAGCCAGATTAAGCGAGTCTGACACGATAAGGAAATTGTGGCTGGACCCAAGAGCCTCGAGACAGACGACTGGCCCGTCTACTTGTCCGAGACACACAAGACAAAGATGCAAGAGCCACGACTCGGACTCGGCGCTGATGACGTCTTTGTTGCAGGTGAATTTTGAACCCAGAGCAGTGTGCAAAGTGCAAAACAAGAAAGGAAAAAATGAGTATAGAATCTGGAACGTGACGTACATTTGGCTCTCGGGGTCGGATATGGACTCCTCCAATGATGGGCGGCGCGTCCTTGTGTCCCCAATTCGGCTTTGGCATCGAGTCGGTCTCCTTTGCGTTCTCGTTGAGCAAGTGCGCAATCGGAGTCGGCTCCTTCTTGATCTTGCGAGGCACGTCATACAGGTCCATCTCGTAGTCCCTCTCCCGCACCTCGTCAGGCAGGCAGCTGGTCCACGTTTTGATGCGGTTGAAGGTGAACTTCTCCTCGTTGTACCGTGCCTCGCAGACGTACACCTCCTTGCCCAGCGGCAGGCCTCGGGGCCGGCCTTTGTGGTAGCGAGTATGGAACATGACGAAGCAGCGGTCCACGATGTCGTCGATCCGGTGGTCGCGGTACTGGCCCGTCTTCATGACCTCGTGCCTGTAGAAGCGCTTCGTCACGCGGTGGATAGTCTGCTCTGGTCGGTAGTACCAGCAGGCGTTGATCCACTTCTTTCCCGCCTCGTCCTGCCAGAGCCGATAGATCTGCGCCACAATGGGCTTCTCCAGGTCGTTCATGTTGCGGATGTGAACCCAGTCGCCTGTAGAAAAGACACAATGTCAGCACCAATGTTGTGCAGTTGTCAGCGCGTTTTGCTTGTTTCTGTTCTTAGACTTACCAACTCTCCACGTCTCGCCATTATGCTGGACCTCTGAAAGCGGCAATTTACCCTCCTCATCACGGAAGGCGTCATCTGGCTTGGCCTTCTCCTGCTCGACCAACCTTTGGGCCTCCTTCAGCAGCTCAACGGCATCCTCGTGGATCTGACTTTCTGATGCATTGTACTGCATCGCATTTTGAAACATGATCTCGAGATCAGCAAGGCACTCGTCCACGTTTCGGTACTTCTTGCGCTTCGCGTTCCTTTTGACCTGATCGAGAGCGATAGGGTTCGCTACCACCTGGTAGTACTCCTTGTTCAGCTGCTTGTCAGGCAGTCTCTCGAAATCGAGAATTCGGAGGTTGCCGTCGTCGTCCTTTGGCTTGCGCAGGCCTTTAAGCACTGCATTGATACGTGCTTCCGTTGGAGTAAACACCTTAGGCGGACGACCACGTTTCTTGTGGTAGTCATCATCGTCGTCGGCGTCCTTCTTCGAAACACGGCCACGACGGCGGCCACGGCGGCGAACACCTTCATCGTCGGAATCATCGTCGTCCTCATCTTCATCCTCTTCCTCTTCCTCTTCGTCTTCCTCCTCGAGCTCGTCCTCCGATCCAGGCTCGGGTGAGGGGTCCACGGGAGGTAGCTCGCCAAAGTCAGGCAGCACGGCATCCTCGGCGGAGATGGAGCCGTTGTTGATCAGCTCTTGGAGCTTCTCCTTGAAGACCTCCAACAACCGAACGGAGTACTTGAAGATGTCGGAACTGGGACGGTTGTAGATCTGCGCATTGCGAAATATCTGAGCCACGTCGAAGACGAACTGCGAGAATTCTGTGTATTCCTTTTTGAGAAGTTTACCCTGCGCCTTTTTGTTAGCCCACTGCCTGCGAATGCGACATTTCTGGGACAACTCACCCGCACTGTGCTGAACGCAATGGGATTTGAGATAACTTCGTGGTAATCTGGGAAGATGTTCTTTCGCGGAATGCGCTGGAATGGCTCACAAATTTCCTCGTCGCTATGACAAACAAACCATTAGTATAAGCTTACAGAAATAGTCGAGTCATTCGGTCGCTCACTCTTCTGTGTAACTGCTGAGGTACTTTTGCGTGTCATCGATGAGTTGGCGCAACTCCTTGTTAGGGTCATCGACGTTTCGCCACCTCCCCCTTCCGCGCCGGCCCTTCGAAGAATCAGGAGGTTCGGCACTGTCCGCCTCGCCGTCCGCGTCTGGATCGGCATCCGCATCAGCATCTGCGTCGGCGTCGGCGTCGGCATCAGCATCGGCATCTGCGTCCGCGTCAATTTCGCCCTCGGCATCCGCGTCGCCATTGGCGTCTCCGCCTGCGTTCACGGTAGGCCCGGCAGTCGCGGCATCTCCACCGTTGGTGTCGGCAGGGGCGTCTTCCATATCGACGTCCTGGTCACCCTTTGCCTCGATAGAGTCGTGAACCATAATCTCGTCTGCAGATCGTGGCGCCATGGTCCGTCTGTCACCGTCGAGATTGGCCGACGGGTCTCGATCCGAACCCTCCTGCTCCTGGTCTCTTTGTTCAGACCCACCTGCGCCTTGTGTTCGGCTGCTCGTGCCCTGGTCTGGTTCTTGCTTCCTGTTGTCTGTCTGACCGTCGTTTTGCTCGGAACCACCCTCTCCCTCGGCGTTGCCGTGAGTGTCTTGACCGTTTCCAGTGCCACCTTCCCCTTGACCTTCGCTTCCGTCGTCGTCGTCGTTTCTAGGATGGTCCCGTGAATCCGTGGCCTCTTCGTCAGACTCCTCAGACTCCTCAGCCTCTTCTGTCTTTTCGACCTCTTCGACCTCTCCAGCGCCTTGAGTCTCTTGGATTTCTTGACCCAGTGAATTTGCTGCGAGTGTGATGTTTTGGATTTCTTGGATCACTGCGAGGAGTTGGGCCCGGTCGGCCTGCGCGGCCGCGATCAACCGGCTAAGTAAGTCGATAACGACACGATTCCAGTGCGGCTCAACCGAGAAAATGGCTGCGAGCTCCGCAGGTGATAAATCTCCGGCAAGGAAGACGTCCAAGGCCGCTAACAAGTGCTCGTTTTGGAGGACGGGCCGGTCGGGTTGGGCGGGCTGGTCTTGTTGGGCGGGCTGGTCTTGTTGGGCGGGCTGGTCTTGTTGGGCGGGTTGGACTGGCTCGGCGGGCAGGTCGTTGTCGTCGTTATCGAATTCGCTGCCGGAGTCCTCGACCCTGAAGGAGCTGCTGTCGGGGTTGACTCGTCGTGGCTAAGTGCATGTCAGCTTTCCCGCGAGTTCCCAAAACACCATGGAATTCGAGTGGCGATCGCCTCCCGCCGTCGCGTCGCGTCACGTCAATGACACGCCTCCTCCACGCCGGCGCAGAGACGCGATGCGCTCCGTATCTCGTGTTTTCTGTCCACCGCGCAGACGAGAACAGAAAGGCGACCGCAACAAAACAGGCAGCTCAAGCTGCAGCGGGGAGAACGGGAATACAATGGGCGACTTACCCTTCGAGTGTCCTCTTGGTTGCGTGCCTCGCGAAGGCGTGCTGACTGCTGTTCGAGCTGCAGGCGGGAGGCGGGAGGGAGGAATTGGTCCAGGTCCTGGGAGATGTGCAGTGGGTTGTCCGAACGCAGAGGGGGCAAGTCGTCCTGGTCTCCGCGATCGAGACCGTTCCCCAGCTCTCCCAGCTCGTCAACGGCGCGCCTCCCCCCAGGTGGCGCTAGGGCCCGGGATGGGGGGCCGGCGGCAGCAGTATGGGCCCACTGGCTGCTTGGGGCCATCTTTGGCTGGGAGGGGGTGCCGGCCTGCTAGGGTTCGGAGTGAATAAAACCACGCCTGGGCGTGTGAATGGGAGGAGCGGGATGAAGCGGGTTTTATGGTCCGAGCGTCACTGACTTCAACTGCAGTGATTGGCGCTGGGTGACCTGCTTTGTCAGTCAGTGATGGGATGGCCCATATCAGTGAGATGGCAAATGCATGGAATTGGCGATTCAGTTCTCCCTTTGCCATCTCTTGTCATTCCCAATCAGTTTCCCTTTCCGGCCTGATCAAATCGCATCTGCTTCATGTACAGCAGCCAACTATACCAAGTGACAGACGACACTCGTTAAAGATCGACTGGAAAGAGGCCCTCGACAACTGCCAGGGTGTTGCCACTGAGAAGGAAACTGGACGCAGGACTCACTTTGGGGGTGGCTTGCAATCGATCACTGCCTGCTGATTTCTTTGTTGCGGGGGAGGGAGTTTGTTCAAGACGCTTCAAAACAAAAGCAGCAAAAGATCAACTACTCGGGTCTGGCAGGTTGGATCAGTCTACCGGCTGAAGCCGACTTCACGATCAGACTCCGAATTGGACGACGGGCCTAGTGACCTGTTGCTACTCGCATATCTCTGGCCACCGTTCTTTTATGTCCATACCAGTTAAGGGGTCACTCCACAAGCCTTTCACGAAGACAAGTCCGAGGCCTAGGCTTTTTGGATAGTCTAGGGAGAACCGACACAGACGCGAATCTCACACCACCATACACTGGCAACCATCCATCAGACCCAACGCGGAGGACACACATTATTCCAGCTGGGAAAATCATGGCCGAGATACGGTTCAGAGTCCGCGGCCCGGGCTGGGTCGAGACGGTGACAGCAACACCAGACTGGACGATCCAGAAGCTACTAGACCACCTGAGGGAGAAGCAGGGTGCCCAACCGTCGGCCCTCAAGTACGGCTACCCCCTCAAGAACATCGACCTCAGCAACACCAGCGCAACGATCGAGCCCCTGAACTTGAAAGGCGAGGCCATCACCTTCGTGCCAAGGGAGGAGGCCGCGGCGCCCGAGGTGCCCACGGCCACAAAACCAGCCTTCAAGCCCAAGGCGGTGGAGCCCGACCACACGGTCATAGAGTGGCCCGAGAAGGACGGCTTCCTCGCGCTGCGCGTGATGCCCGACGACAACTCGTGCATGTTCACGGCGTTTGGTGGTGTCTTGCAGAGGGCGGACCCGGCGCCAACGCTGCGGAGGGAGGTGGGCGAGTACATCCTGGCGCACCCGGACAAGTTCAACAGTGTCGTGCTTGAGATGGAGCCCCATCGGTACGCGCAGAAGATGCTCTCCCCACAGGTTTGGGGCGGCGCCATCGAGCTGTCCATCCTGTCGGACATATACGACATCGAGATCTGCTCCGTGGACGTCAAGGTATGTGGCAGGACCAACGAAGGTAGTTACCACAGAAGTTCTAACACATCACACAGTCACAAAGAGTAGACCGCTTCGGCGAGGGCAAGGCGACCCGCTGTCTTCTTCTGTTCTCGGGCATCCACTACGACCGCATAGCTTTCACCATGGACCTCAGCCTCCCCGTGGACTTTGACGAGACAAAGTGGGACACAGGCAACGACGCCGTGGTCGAGATGGCGCAGCGGCTCGCGAGGCAGCTCAAGGATGCGCACTACTACACCGATACGACGGACTTCGTCCTCAAGTGCGACGTGCCCGGCTGCGGCTGGATCGGCGCTGGCGCCGCCGAGGCGAGTAAGCACATGAAGGAGACGGGCCACTCGGCCCTGAGCGAGATGCAAATCACTTAGAGGGTTCCCACGGCTGGGTGGCGGGGGTGATGTTTTGGCATTGGTTGGCTGTAGTATTGGATTTGCTACGGTATTTTGAACTTTGGCGGCATGGCGTGGGTGATACACCGCAGCGTGATAGAACTTCTTGGGCCGGTAGCACACAGTGATTCAGCGCAGCCATATCTACATAGACGGTCGTTTTTGCATGAGACTAAAATGCCAGCTGATCCTAAACAATTACGAAAGGTGGCTCACAAGTCCTCACGACTTGTACGTGAGGCCGCCGCCGTAGCTGTGCTCGCTGTTCTCCCCGCCGGCCGTGACCTTGCCCTCCGTCACACCAGTCTCGAACGCGCACGTACCCATGTCCAACTTCTTCGCCGGCCCGCTTGGCGAAATATCGAAGTCGAAGATGTCGATCGGCAGGCCGATGGTGGTGCATGCGTTGGGGATGTCCACGATGCCCGCGACATGGCCTTGGACTGGCGCACACGACAGCAGGAGGTAGATCTGGTAGTCACTGTAGCCAAAGCGGCGGAGATATTCGATCACACCTATAAAGCAGTCAGTTAACTAGCCAGTCAGGGCGAGGAGTGGGAGAGCTATGTATAAACTCGCCACACAAAACAAAGAGGACACTCACGCAGCGTAGTTTGCCGGTAAGCAACAGCAACGTCAAGATAATGCTGCTTCCCGTGCTGGTCGACGCTGAAGCCCTCAAAGTAAATGTACCTGCCCGGGCCGAACTGCGGCTCGACGGGGCCAGGCACGTAGATGGGGCTCTTCATGCCCAGGTCCGCTAGCCCGTTCTTGAGGACCTTGAAGTTGATGGTGATGACGCCCGCCATCTCGATCGCCCCGCAGAAGCTGATCTCACCGTCGCCCTGGCTGAAGTGCAGGTCGCCGACGCTGAACTTTGCGCCGTCGACGTGCACGGGGAGGTACACCTTGCTGCCACCTGTTCGTAGGAGAGTGTATTAGCTTGAATATTCCACAGAAACTCAGCAGGTATAATGAGCCAAAACATACGAGACAGGTTCTTGATATCACAGTTCCCTCCGTGCTCCGGCCGGCCGGGAACGGTGCGCGCCCCCTCGCGCCCGATCTTCTCGGCGAGGTCCACCTCGGACGTGCTGACGCCGCCGGGGTGGCAGTTGTGCGGAAGCGGCGGCAGCGCGACGTCGCGGCCCTCGAGCTTGGAGCTGGCGATGAGCTGGCCCTCGCGCTCGTTCCATGTCGCCAGGACCTCGGGTGACGGCGCGCAGCCCAGAATGCCCGGGTGGATGAGCCCGGCGAACTTGACGTGGGGGATATGCCGGGAGGTGCAGTATATGCCCTCGAAGTCCCAAATGGCTTTTGCGCTGCGTAGTATGAGCTTGGTAGTCCTGTTGAGGAGGGAAAGCAGCCAAGGGGACGGGGCATACATGCTGGCTGACTGCATGGGTTGGTGGTGGCTTACGCTGATGGATAGATCTCGTCCAGGAACCCGCCGCCGTTGCCCTTGTCAAACACTCCCGTGAAGCCCCACGGCTGGTCCTGGAAGGGCTGCACATCCATTATCTCTACGAGAAGGACATCGCCCGGCTGTGCGCCCTCGATCTCAAAGGGCCCGGAGAGGTAGTGGATCTTGGTCAAGTCCACGTTCCTCATGTCGTCTGCAGAGTCATTGTTCTTGATCTGGCCGCCGGTCCTTCATGACACACACGTCTGTTAGATATGGGCGCCTGTTTTATTTTGAGGAGACCTGGACGCATACCAGTCGACACACTCGATCTTAACGGTCTCGCCATCCTTGATTTTGCCCGCGAAGGGGACTTGAAGCATGATTAGCCCTCATCAGGGGCATTGTCCAGGAACTTTTGATGGTGTCCTCACTGTCTGGGTGCCATCTATTCTGCTCGCCCGTTAGTCCTAGGACCGAAGCGGCTCTAGTGGACGTTACGCGACTTACATGAAGCTGAGGCTGCTCACTAGCAGGCTTGTCAAGGTCGACCTTGCAGACAGTCCGAATTTCACCAGGCATCTTGATCGATCTGGACGATTCCAAATGGGAGTGTCTGTAGGGATAAAACTATGGGGTGCGTGAAGCAATACCTAGATATTCTCTCCCTCTCCCGCCATAACGGCAGGTCTGTCTGTAGTTATATATCACATCTCACGAACTACCCCGCACAAGCATACGGCAATGCTGTGTGTCCCTGAGATGAGTTCTTGCTTGGACGACGTAATGAAATCTGACTATACAGATTAGGATGGTCGTTATCGGAGGAGTTGGTAGTTGACGGCTCGAAACCAATCCCAGCCCTTATCTAGGGCGACTCACCCAATCCCGAGCTTGGCCGCACCCATCCGCCCGGATCGGCCTCCTTGTCTCCACCTCTCCGCAGATAAGACCGCCGGAGTCTTTGTCGGTAGGTGATTTGGAATGCAGAGCCCGTCTCATAACAAGAGAACGGATATTCGCACCTGTGAAAACAGATGGTGCACCAGTACATCACTCACACACCCACACCCAAACACCCACGCCCAAACACCCACACACCCAACACCTACCTAGGTATACACACAACACCTAATACCTACATACCAAACACCCATGTACTAAACACCCATACGCTTAATACCCATATACCTAATACTTATATATTTAACGTAAATTGGGTATATGAATTGGGTGTGGGTGTGGGTGTGGGCAGTTGTGGGCGGCTGTAAATTAGGGTGTAGGCATAGGTAGGCTGGGCTATAAGTACAGGTGTATCATCCATTTGGACCGGTGCGAATATCCGCTCTCCATAATAAACCCCGAGAGCCCAACATGTGGGATAGTCAACAAGCAAATTTCTTATTATCATTTGGGCAATGCATCATATCGGTCTTGCTTCAATTGACTGCTACTGAGCATGTGTTTATCATTGTCATGCAGGGGCTAGAGCTCAACCGGCCGAGCTTCGGGATGAGGATCCACTTCGGAGTACGAAGGTGGCTCGTCATGGATCTTATCCAGACTTGACAGAGGCAGACTGAGAAACTTCTGCTTATTTCTCCACTCCTGTTGGCTCGATGCGAAACCATCGGCCCTGGTCGACGGCGGTGGAGGATCCGTAACCTTGGTGATCAGGTACGCAGTCGACGCCTCAGCAACGCCGTATATCAGCACACCCAGGAGCGGCACGCGGAGCAAGATGTAAAAGCCGATGCCGAACCCGAACAGTAGTCCCTCGCGACTGCGGAACCAGTTACGCTTCTCCTGCTTGTTGAAGCGGATGCGGGCGAAGTAGGGCTCGAGCAGTTCGCGCATAAGGCTGCGGGATGAGAAGTAGGTCTGAAGGAAGATGACCAGATATCTCCGCGGGAGGAAGATCCCGGTGCCGAAGATGACAGAGGCTGGGCCGAGGCCGACTGCCTTGTTAAAGGTGTAGAAACTGGCGGCGGGCAGGACGAAGCGACCAACCACGGGCAGGTAGGACATCAAGTAGACGGCCAGAGAGATGGAGGCCTTGCGGGCGAACCTGTACAGGAACATGGAGATGGCCTCGGCGGTGCTGGTCGTGTGGGTGCTGCCGTCACGGGTGGAGTATTGCCGCAGGTTGGGATAGTACATGTCCCGGAGTTCCTTTGGGTCGTCATGTTTATGCTTCTGGACGTACGTAACATCAACCCACCTCAGTGACTCCATGAAGCTGTCTCTTGTCAGATTCTAAGCCATCAGATCAGGATGGTTTCCAGTGGTTGGACTCACAGGTTGTCTAGGGTTGGCGTGGCATAACGCATCAGAGTCATGAGAAATAGTGGCACCTGCAAGACATAGTTCGCGATGAAGTCGAGCCCTTCAAGGATCTTATCGTCCCAAGTGACAGAATCAAGGCGGAAGATGAGAGACAGGAACCACAGGAAGACCCGCACTCCGAGGATCTGAGAACGGCATGTGAGCACATGTTACGACGTACATGCAGATATTGAGCACTCACTGGGATGTAGATGGCAAGACGGATGGCTATACCGGCGGCCACAGCGATTGCGGCCTGGCGATAGTGCTCGGAGCTGAATAAGGCCGGATTCTGAAGTGCCCTGTGGGCTGTTTATCTGTGTCAGCGCCAAGGACCAATATTGGCCAGCACGAGGGTGTAATAGCGTACCTCCAACTAGGGTGAGCTGGACGCCTCGCAGGATGGCGTTTATGTCGAAGTGGGAGATGTCGAATGCCTTTTTGAGCTTCTCCTTGTCAATTTCCACGGGTGAAGACTGCTGCTGCGCTTGCTGCTGGCCTGGCGGTCTCCGCTCGCGGGCCGCCATGGTGATGATGATGTTGACGCTGTTGATGTCGACGCTGTTGATCTGAGGGGTTCGGTTGCAAGTTCAGTCTGGACGGCAGCAGAGGTCGTGACTACGAATCGCTATGTTTTTAGGCCTAGGCGCGGCAAAGAATCGTGGGATCACGGCTGTTGAGGCCTCAACAGTCACGATGTGCAAAGCTAACGAGGCGGATGGATACCAGGTGGTCTAGTGGGCTGTGTGTGGCTTGGATGTGCTCGGCTTGGAGAGCCGAGAGATGATGTCAGCTCCTGCTCCAGCTCCAGAACGGCGCGACGCGCAGGCGTAGACGCAGACGGCAGATGGCGGAACGGTGGAACGGCAGACCTGGTCGGAAACGGACAGGGTCTGGACAGCCTTGCACAACAAGCATGGGCCACCTGGAGCTGCAGCTCATGCCTTCCAAGGTTTCCCCAGGTGCTCCAAGATCCCTGGGTCTTTGCTGGGCTGTCAGCGACCGTCAAGCTCCCAAAACGGATCGCTATTCCCAGGTTGCTCTCAATTAATGCCCCATTAGACAGGGAGACAAGCTGCACAGCATGCCCAGGTCCTGAAGCTATGGCCGGGGAGATGACGATCAATCAGTCCATCAGATGATATCTTGCTACAAAGAAACAAGCATCAACACTCAACATGCCACTCGCTGTCAGAGAATGTGCGCCCGGCCAGCCAGCCATCATTTGTCATGAGATTCTGGGCGTTACGCCGCCTTCCCACCAGATGCAATGGCCAATGTCACCGTCGGATTGATGACTGCAAAGATGGGGAGGGACGATGGGACCCCTCCCAACCGTGGAATGCAAGCTGAATTGCGAATGAGTGGGGGTGACTACTAATAATATTGTACCTACAGTGGCAGAAGTGGGTTACCGTTACTCGCTTCCAATCTCAACCCCTGCCGGACTGCTGCAAGACGCCTGCAAGACTGCGGGTGCTCCTCTGCTGTACCTGAGTACGCCCGGGGTCTAGGCTGGCAGCCGACTCGACTCGACTCGCCATCGAAAAGTTGTAGGCTACCTGATAATTCCCTCGCCTCGACCCTTCATCCAATCTTCATCCCTCGGCCTGCCCATGAGCCCGCCATTGGAAACGACTCTGTTCCTCGAGTCCTTGAACTAAACAGAGCCTGATCTCTTGCAGCTCGGGCTTGGTCAAAGCTGTTGCTCGCAGCGTCAGTTCGCAACATCGTTCGACTCGTGTCTCAAGTGCTTCTTGATGAACTGATTCTCCTCCAATCTGCGACCAATAGTTGGGTCTTGTAATTCGACTCGTCCAACCCCTCCACACGCCCGTCCTTCTTGCCATGTCGACTATCGCCGCCCCTCATCTGCTGTAGACGTGATTGTCTGACAAGACTTTGCTAATCTCGACCGCGTCCCACGCCATCACACTGCCCATAGTCATGGACCAACTACGACCACCCGGTGACAGCATGCCTTTTCCCGCCCCGCGACGGCATTCCACCGTCCCAACCTCTTTCCAGCCAGCACCCTCGCGCCCGACTTCGAACTCTATCTCCAGTAATGGCTCCGTCGAGACCCTCTTTAACCATCCCTCCGTCAGGATAGTGGCCTTCTCTGCCGGGAAATCCGCGTTCGACCGGCCCAACCCTGGCTTCGAGGATAAGCCCGGCTCACTGCCCTCCTCCTCACAGTTTGAGAGGACCCTGGCTGTTGGTACGTGCGAGCACCGTGCCGTCATTTTGAACGCTCCTCGCTAAAGTCTTTCAAGGTGCTTTCCAGATTTACCGAGCCCCCGGATCGGTCGCGTTTTTACGATGTGGCTCAGCCCTACAGCCTATCCTGCCAAAGAGCCAATGCTGGACCCTGGACGAGAACTCAAGCAAATTCGCTCTGCAGATCCGGCGACCGAATTATTGGAGAATCGAGGTGCCCGTGAGCGATGACGAAGACACGCGGAGGGCGGCCGTATTACGCGAAATTCTGGATAAAATACTACAATTCGAGAAGACTCCATGCCCTTTCGAGCGGGACTTCACTGTGCAGCTGCCTGAGAGACCGACGACGCCTATCAAGAAGCGACCATGGACTCCTCCGGTCCGGACGGTTTCGATGAATTGGCCCCCACAGCCGGTCACGCCGCCTCCTGAATTTGCGACTCGGACGAGGTTCTACAACCCAAATGCGCGGAGGCATTCTGATTTCGGCCTGGATCTGTCCAAAAGCAGCGCCACGCCTGAGACACCTGAAGCAAAGGCGGAGGGAAAGCCCGGGGACGGATCAGCGAGATTTGGTACACCAACGAGGCCGCCATCGCGCAGGCTGTTGGAGACGATGGAGACGCCCCGGCAGGAGACAATCCCGGAGGAGGTCAGTTTTGAGGAGGCGAAACCGGAGTTTGGCATCAAATTCAGATCGGTCCTGGAGGAACCAGCGCCACTTACACCACCTCTTACCGCAATTCCGCCGGAGCTTGCGAGAAAGCCTGTGGAGCCCAGTTCAGAAGGACCTGCACCTGTTAAAACAGAGGTAAAGACGGCAGAAGACCTTGAAGCAAGTCCAAAAGCCCCTGAACCCCAGAGAGCCCTATCTGTGCCGAAGAAGCGTGAACCCATCTGGATAACGAAGAAGCCATCTGCTACGCCTAGGAGGGTGCAACGGCCAGCGCTACCAAAGGCTCATTCGGTAGGGCCAATAGCACCAACGGCCTCAAACGGCCAAGTTGGAAACATGGCGGACACTGCTAAGACTGCATCATCTGAGGGTAGCGCAGACCAAGATTCAGCACCGGCGGCAGATAGTACGAATCGGAGAGACTCGAGAGGCTCCGATTCCGAAGAAGCTGGTTCGATAGAAGGAGCTGGACAGATGCGGTTGAGACGGACCAGGGTGGCAGCCTTCGCATCCAGGCGAGCCGCCACGGCGCCTTCACTGAGAGTTCGAACTTCAACGCCAGCCTTGAATCTGCCGCAAGAGACACCTGAGGAAGTACCCGAGCCGAGCTCACCAGCTGAGTCGTCGGATTCGTTCCACAGCACCCAGTCGTGGCACTCACCTCTTGCGCCGCCTTCGCCACCCATGTCCCCCAGGCGAGCATACCCTTATCCACATGAGAACATCCCCTTGGCGAAAACAGGTGATGGGTCTGAGTCCGCAGCCACACCTACTGTATCAATATGGGAGAAGAGCTCGACAGGTGCGGTTGCGGGGAGTGGCGCTGGGACACCCATCACCCCGTTTTACAACGATCACAATGGGGATGCCGAGGGAGAGAATAAGGATGACGTGAAGCCAACGGACGAGCCTGAAAACCCCACTCAGGCTATCCCCATAAACAAGGCTACAGTACAAGAAGAAAGCTTGGAACACACCGCAGCCGCAGACACCGACTCCCTCTCAACGTCATGGTCATCCGCTGCATCTCGGACCTCATCCCCAGGATCAAACACCGCCATGCGCCATCGCGCAGCGACAACCTCAGTCTCCATCTCTCACACCAGCCCCCGCGCCCTGTCTCCTCTGCCTCCGCCCGCCAATCTCTTCACACCCCGACAAGGCCTTCGACGACTCCCGTCCACTGCCGAACTTTCGGTCCGCGCCTCCACGGCCGTCAAGACGATACGGCGCATCCCGAGCGCCATCCTGAATAAGACGTGCGAAATGATCCTCGGCCCGCCGACGCACCTGATCAACCTGATGCTTAAGGTGGCGGCACGCATTGCGGCAGGCGAATTCCGCGGCTTCCTTTTCGGCATGGGTGAGGGCGGCGAGGTCGTCGATGTGCGCTGGGATTGGAGCGACGAGCACAGCGACATCGACGAGGGCGCCGCGCTCGAGGGCTGGGACGAGTCCGACTTTGACTTTGGCGACGACGCGCGCAAGCAGGCGGCCATCACCCGCCAGGGGGCGCACTCGCAGTCCCGCGGCCGCAAGATGAGGGCCAGCTTTGCCGCCGCGGACCTTTCGAGGCCCGCGAGGGCTCCCGGGAAGGCTATTGCGTACCAGGATCCCTGGGACGACGAGGATGAGGATCCGAGTCGCAGCTGGGGTGTCGACTAGTGGGGCAAAAATGCTTGGGGTTTGCCAATGAGACGAAGTGTGACAGCAAGAATAGGATTGAGATAAGGAGGACTTTTGGGACCTAGGTGTAAGGAAGATACCACGTGCATGCATGGCCGGCGTTTTTATGTATTGGAGAGCCTGGCCTGCCATCTGAGCAGATTTGGAGCTTTCTCCTTGATGTGTGGGAAGTAGTAATTGACCGGTCGTCAGGTGGTTTCTACATGGGCTGACGTAGCCCGCGACCACGGTGGACGAATAAGAGTAATGATCATCTAGACCTATCATCTTTGCCACGGCGGTGATTTATGCGTGACGGTTCTCGTTGTCGATGTAGTCCAGACATGGACGGGCATTGATGTGGCTTCCTCACTGGGTTCCTTGCTTCTCATAAAATTGTTGAGAGCCAGGCGCTGTATCTTGCAGAAAAATGTTGCGCAGTCAACCAACATCCCTGCTTTGTGACTCGTCTAGATATATATAATATGTACCTCGCCTCCCTCCGTTGCAAACACACATTCTGTATATCAAACCCCCGAGAGACCAGAGACGTGTGTGAACCCCGGTTCCCTCGCGATATGGCGTCATGTCAGGTCGAGGTTAAGTGATTCGTCGGAAGGAGAAGAAGAAGGAGAGCGGGAAATAGAGAACAGCCCAGGTCCACATTGTATGTTAGAGGGAGGGCAAGTTTCCCCACCTGGCTGGAGAATAGAGAAGAAAAGAGGAAAATGAAGCTGGTGAATCCATCGCGGTAACTCCGAAACGCCGTTTCGATATGCATTGATCCATTCCCATTTGACCGTCCACACCAAAAGCCATCCCAAAATGACCATCCGGCCTAAGGGGCCCTCCCTCACCTGGCCGGCCGCATGCGCTCTTCTGTGCCGTAATCTGCCCCTTTCAAGCAAGACAAGACTGGCCAAGACCAGCCTATCATCAGTCTGCCACGCCATATTCAACAACCACCGCCCCTCCCCAATGCATCACCCCAGACCCTCGTTCCACCACCGCCGACCCTCACCTCCGGAAATCCAGACTCCCCCTGCTCCTGTCCCCGTCCAAGCTCGGTCTCACCGACGCGCTGGAGCTCCGCCGCCGCATGGCGCGCTGCTCGCCCGGGTCCGCCGGGTTGAGCCCGGAAGACCGCGCGAAGAGGTTCAGGATGTCGGTCAGCGAGATGACGCCCGTCAAGCGGCCCGACAGGTGGGCGCCGGGGAGCGCCGCGGTGGGTATGGATGACGAGCCCGGCCCCGGGGTGTTGGGCGAGAAGACGGAGGAGGACATGGGCAGGGGCGACGGCGGCGCCGACGCCTGGTTCTGGTTCTGGTATTGGGTCTGGGTGTTGATGGCTGTCGCGGATACGGAAGGGGAGGCTGATGTGCTGTTGGTATTGCTGTTGCCCGCCGCTGCGCCGGCGACGGCGGTGGTGGGCCCGCTTGTGCTCTGCGTGGCGGCCGCGTTGCCGCCAGCGCTCCAGGTGTTGGTGTTGGTGCCGACCGGGCCAAGAAGGGGCGTAGCCGGGGCGCTGGGGCTGGGGCTTGCGCTCTCGACGACCCACATCCTGTGAGAGCGGGTTGCGACGAGCTTGGCGACTGTGGCTGCGAGGGTCTGGTAGGGGTTGACGTAGAAGACGGGGACGGAGTCGCGGCCCTTCTCCATGCCGCGCTCCGAGAGTATGACGGTGATGAAGTGCATGCAGGTGGACTGGAGGAGTGGGAGGGAGGCGGCGGAGGTGAGAAGGCGCACGTCGGCGCTGGAGATGTTGCCGACGACGTTGGAAGCGTTGTCGATGACGGCGACCGAGGTGAGGCCCTCGTTAGACATGAGCATCAAGGCTTCTGCGAGGGTTGCGTCGGCACTGTAGGAGAGGAGGGAGAATTGTTAGCTTTAGGATAATCAGAAAGTTGTTGATGGAGAGACGTACTTAATGGAGATGATCTGCTGCGACCCAATCTGCAGGTCTCTCAGAAGCACCGGGTACAGCCTCTCGATAACGGGGAAGTTGATGCCCTCGTTCCAGAAGAACTCGAGCAACTTGAGCTGGGATAGGATACCGGTGACCTCGCCCTCGTCGCTGGTGATCAGGAGGCGGTGGATACCGCTCCCAAAGACCTCGATGGCGCCGGGGAGGAAGGTCTCGGGGGGCAGCGACAGCAGCTGCTCGGGGCGGCAGATGGGCTGAATGTCCTTGAGCGGGATGGCCTCCCTCTCTCTGGCGCGCGTGGCGATGGTGTCGTACAGGGCGACGTGTTCGTCCTCGGGCCTGGCCAGCCCGACGACGGCGAGCAGGTAGGCATTGAGGTCCCTGTAGTCGAAAGTGGAGACGGCCTTCTTCTGAGGGCCGTCCTTGACCAGCACACAGTTGCCCGCGGCGTTTCCCTTGACCAGTGCCATGGTGGCCTCCTCAACGCTGCTGTCCAGGTCGACCCAGCGCACCTCATCAGTGTTGAGGGCGACTAGCTCGCCGACCTGGACCTCGCGCCAGTCGCGGCCGGCGAACTTTGGGTTGGGCTGGCGGGACGAGGGCGGGTGGTTGATGAGGTCCTGGACGGCGGCCTGGGTGAAGGAGGGGTGGCGGGAGGCGCGGGGCGAGGGCGGGGCATGGTGGTTGCGCAGGTTCTCGGCGAAGCTGGAGCGGTGGGCGTGCGAGTGGACGGACTTGTGCAGGGACGAGCTGGACGGCGATCGCTGAGGGAGGCCCGGGTGCTGGCCGGGAGAGGTCGAGTAGAGGTTCGGGTGGGCGAGCTTGTCGAGGCCGGTGCCAGAGGCTGCTGGCGACGGCTGCCTGCCCTGTTGCTGTTGTTGGTCCATCTTGGGGATCGGTGTGATGGTGATGGTGCTTGTCGTGGTGATGGCAGTCAGTAGGTACCTTATCTAGGAGGCAGACGTGAGGCGAAGCTGCTGCGATATATCCCGTGCACAGGTGAGATCAGGAGACTGTCGCACAGAATCGCGTGGTGGCGCAGGTCGCACAGCGAAGGGCAGTCGGCAGAGGAGATGCGGGTGGTGAGGTTGACCAAGGCAGCGAAGGGTGAGGCCAAGCTTGTCGACAAGTGGGATGGATGCGATGCACCGCACTTGCACACAGGCCAGGTTCGCGGAGGTGGTTCGTGGGTCGTGGGTCGTGGTCCGGGGTTGACGGTGGAGTATCGAGGGTCGAGGTGTGCAGCCGAGCCAGGCTCATTGGCCGTTTCTGGCGGGGGAATAAACAGAAGTGACGACGGAGCTCCAGAATGCCTCTGACCGAGCTCCCAGAAGAGGGGCTGCCGTTTCTTTTCTCTTTCTTTTCTTCCTCCCTAGTCTCTCTCCTTGCTCTTCCCTTTCCTTATCAGCTGCCAGTAGGGTTAGCTCGATTAGCAAACGTCCTGCGTCTTGTCTGTCTGTCTGCCTGTCTGCCTGCCTCTCAGAGTTTGGAAAAACGGATTTTGATGTCGCTATAGGAAGGAAAGCTCTACAGCTAAGCCCCAAGATATTGATGAAGCGGGAAAGAGCTGGAGCTCCGACCATGAAGCCAACGGATCATGCCGATGGATAGGTACCTACCTCTATATACAGACGGACCGACCTAACAGCACAAGCTGCTAGAGCTCCCAAGCTCGCGATAGTCCGTTCTTGTAGTCTTGGGGGAGGGGAAGCCCCAACAGGGTCGATTAGATGGATCGTCATGATCTGACTCAGGCATGTGTTTCCTCAAGACAGATCAAGAGCAACCATGGCATGCATGCATTTAAAATATCTGATAGGGCATCTCAACTTTCGAATATGACTGATCGCCATGCAATAAAACTGACACCCCGAGGAAAGAAATGTACGAACGAGGCAGAATCAGGCAGGATGGTCAGGACGAGATCCAGTATCTGGTATACTGCAGATACTACGTGGAACAAGAGAAGAATGTATGGGCCAGAAGTGACGCGATCGTCGCATGTCGTCGCCAAGCCAGATCAGTGACAGGCCCTGACGCTCGATCGCAGCAACGTCGGACGTGGACTGATCAGGGTCTGAGAGTCTGGGAGCACCAGTAGTCTAACTCGTTTGCCCGTGCTCTGGGACGAGACCCTGCATGGCTCATCCCTACCTAAAACCGCTCCCTCTCATGCGGTTCCAGAAGAATCCCATCCGCCAACAGTCCAGCTCGTGCCATTGCGAGACCCTGCCTTTTCCTTTTAGTTTTTAATTTTCTTTCTTTTGTCCCAGGGACATGCATCTTCCAAGGGAGGATAGCGCTGGAGAGAACATGTGGTCAGGTCTGGCCGAGAAGAAGTGTTTGCATGCGGCAACCCTGCAGGATTACACCCACAGACGGAAGCAGTCGACAGAAGAGAGGATGGGAGAAGAGGCCATTCCGTTGCATTCCTCCTCCTGCAGGGCTCTCTCTATGCAGTATCGCCAACCTCCATTTATAGATGTCAGACAAGCAAAGAGGGCTCCACCTCTTCTGTTTTCATGCTCTTGACGCTCATGAACGTACGCCCAATTTGCCACCGTATGGGTGTTTGCAATTTCTCATTGCAGTATCACAATGAGAACAGAGAGACAAATTCTGGAAAAGGTAGCGAGAGGAAGAGAGAGAAAGAGAGAGAACGAACGAAAGAAAGTGTAGAGAAATCCTTGAACTTCATAATTCTACTGGGTGCTGATCTTATGCGCACTACCCCTCTGCCCCTCCAAAACCCACACTCACGCCAGTGGCACCCACCCAAACCCACACGCAACCACTGGTCATGGTGTTCCGCCCAAATTTCTTCCCCTCAGTTCTGGTGCTATCTGCACATACCAAAAGTACCTAGGCTACTGGGGCGGAACCCTTCCACAGCCACGTCAAACTTTCACCTGGGACTGGGCCGGGCTGGGCTGGCTGGCTGCAGCACTATCTCTGCTTGTTTCCTAGACACACAAATTTCCCAATCCACCCGTTTCCACTCCCGTTGACGATAGTCTACCATTTTCATACCTTACCTTTCCTTCCTTGACTGCTGAATGCGTGCTGTCGCCTTCCGGTCTGACTTGCTTTGCTGCTCTAAATATTCACTCTGTCCGCCTGCCTCAGCACGGGCCATCGACCTGTTGTGGACATTCCCCCCTTGTCCCCCATTTCTTGTCTCGTCCCACCGCGGGGCAATTCATCCATCGTCAACACAGCAACCACCACAAACACAAACAGACTTCTCCCCCAAGTCTCCCGACCAATCCACCCCTTTTCCGCAGATAACAATCGCGTCCTGAGTCCCGACGCTTGCGCCCACAGACCTCGCTGTCACACGCGCCCTTTCTCGACTCACAGCCTCTCCACCGCGTGCGCGCTGCGGCGCCTTGCCTAGCCATCGGCCCCCGCGCGACCCTCTCCCCCTCCTCTCCTCGATCCATATACCGCCGACATGTCTATCCTGCCTCCCGAGATTACGGCCGAGCTGGGCCAGCTCATCCAAGGCCTTCAGTCCCCGGATAACTCCATCCGGTCCCAGGCCGAGGAGGCGCTGGCCAACAACTGGACCAGCACGCGTCCAGAAGTCCTGCTGATGGGCTTGGCCGAGCATATTGCCGGGTCGCAGGACGTCCAGGTCCGCTCCTTCGCCGCCGTCATCTTCCGGAGAATAGCCTCAAAGACACGCAAGAACGAACAGGGCCAGGTTGTCGATGTCTTCATCTCCCTGGCCAAAGAGCAGGCCCTCGTCGTCAGGCAAAAACTCCTCGAGACCCTCGTCAACGAGTCCGACAAGCAGGTCAGGAACAAGATCAGCGACAGCGTCGCAGAGGTCGGAAGGCAATATTCAGATGCGAGTACGTGTCTACCTCCATCGCGCCGGATTTGTGTTGCCCGCCGGGTTTGCTAAACAAGGTACAGATGAGCCGTGGCCTGAGCTGCTCACCGTGCTCTTCCAGCTGAGCATAGCCGAAGATCCTGGCAAGCGGGAATCAGCCTTCCGCGTCTTCAACACCACGCCTGGCATCATCGAGAAACAGCACCATGAGGCGGTCGGGCAGGCCTTCACGAAGGGTTTTAAGGACGAGTCTGTCGGTGTATGTTTATACCACGCGATCTGGATTACACGAGGCAGTGCTGATATTAGTCACAGGTCCGCCTCGCCGCTATGGAGGCCTTCGCTTCCTTCTTCAGGAGCCTGAACAAGAAGAGCCAACAACAGTACTACCCGCTGATCCCCGAGGTCCTCAACATCCTCCCGCCCATCAAGGACTCCCAGGACTCCGAGGACCTCAGCAAGGCTCTGGTCGCCCTTATCGACCTGGCTGAATCCGCCCCCAAGATGTTTAAGCTCCTGTTCCACAACCTGGTCCAGTTCAGCATATCCGTCATCCAGGACAAGGAGCTCAGCGATATCTGCCGCCAGAACGCCCTGGAACTTATGGCTACATTCGCCGACTACGCGCCATCGATGTGCAAGAAGGACAGCTCCTTCACAAACGACATGATCACACAGTGCCTGAGCCTGATGACGGATCTTGGCGAGGATGAGGACGTCCAGGACTGGCTCGACGCTGACGACGTACGTCCAACCCGAGAGAGACAAATGACAAAAGAAGGAGAGGATTCTAGGATATTGCTAACATCGCGCAGCTTGACCAAGAGGAGAGCGATCAGAACCATGTCGCGGGTGAGCAATGCATGGACCGGCTGGCTAACAAGCTCGGCGGCCTCACAATTCTCGCCCCAACCTTTAACTGGCTGCCGCGTATGATGCAGTCCATGTCGTGGAAGGATAAGCATGCCGCCCTGATGGCCATCTCGGCCATCTCGGAAGGCTGCCGGGAGCAGATGCTCGGAGAGCTGCGCCAGGTCCTCGACCTCGTCGTGCCAGCCCTCAAGGACCCCCACCCCCGCGTCCGGTGGGCTGGGTGCAATGCGCTCGGCCAGATGAGCACCGATTTCGCGCCCACCATGCAGAAGGATTTCTACGACGCGATTCTCAAGGCTATCGTTCCGGTTCTCGATTCGCCCGAACCACGTGTCAAGTCCCACGCCGCTGCCGCCCTGGTCAACTTTTGCGAGGAGGCCGAGAAGTCGGTCCTCGAGCCGTACCTGGACGACCTACTTTCGTCGCTCTTCCGGCTGCTCCAGAACGACAAGAGATACGTGCAGGAACAGGCCCTCTCCACCATCGCAACCATTGCCGATGCCGCTGAGGCAGCGTTCAGCAAGTACTATGATTCCTTGATGCCGCTGCTCTTCAACGTCCTGCAATCGCCAATGGACAAGGACACCCGCCTGCTCAAGGCCAAGGCGATGGAGTGTGCGACACTCATCGGCCTCGCCGTCGGGAAGGACCGCCTGGCCGGGGATGCCATGAAGCTGGTCCAGATCCTGGCCCATATTCAGACCAGTGTCACCGACGCCGACGACCCTCAGGCACAGTACCTGATGCACTGCTGGGGCCGCATGTGCCGTGTCATGGGCACCGAGTTCTTGCCGTTCCTGCCCAACGTCATGCCGCCGCTGTTGGAGCTCGCCAAGGCGAACGCCGACATCCAGCTCCTGGACGACGACGAGCAGGTCGAGGCCCTGCAGCAGGAGGATGGTTGGGAGCTTGTCCCTCTCAAGGGCAAGATGATCGGCATCAAGACCAGCACCATGGACGACAAGCACATGGCCATCGAGCTCCTTGTTGTCTACGCACAGGTTCTCGAGGGCAACTTTGCGCCGTACGTTGCAGAAGTCATGGAGAAGATCGCCCTGCCCGGCCTTGCCTTCTTCTTCCACGACCCCGTGAGGTACATGTCCGCCAAGCTGGTCCCTCAGCTCCTCAACTCGTTCAAGAAGGCCTACGGCAACCCATCAAACGAGCTTCGTGGCCTCTGGGCTGGCACCGTCGACAAGCTCCTAGAAGTGCTGACCGCCGAACCTGCTATTGACACCCTGGCGGAGATGTACCAGTGCTTCTACGAGTCTGTCGAGTGCCTGGGCAGGGATTGTCTGACCGCTCAGCACATGGACAAGTTCATCGAATCGGTCAAGACCGCTCTGGACGACTACAAGGACCGTGTGCAGGAACGCCTCGAGGAGAACGACGGCGCTAACCCCGAAGACGTTGAAGACGAGGCCGAAGAGACGCTCATGGCGATCGAGGATGACCAGACCCTGTTGTCGGATATGAACAAGGCGTTCCACTCCATCTTCAAGTACCACGGCTCTGCCTTCCTGCGCCCTTGGGAGCGCCTCATGTCGACGTACGAGGCTTTCCTCAACAACGGGAGGGACCCGACGCAACGTCAGTGGGGTTTGTGTATTATGGACGACGTGCTCGAGTACTGTGGCCCTGAGTCCATCCACTATGCCAACTACATCATGACACCGCTCATCGAGGGGTGCCGTGATGCATCGCCTGCCATCCGTCAAGCTGCCGCGTACGGTATTGGAGTCGCGGCCCAGAAGGGTGGACAGGCATGGGCACAGTTCCTTGGTGGTTCGGTCCCCGCCCTGTTCCAGGCGACACAGGTGCCCGACGCGAGGAGCGAAGACAACGTCTACGCCACCGAGAACGCATGCGCGGCCATTGCCAAGATCCTGCACTTCAACGCGAGCCATGTGCCCAACCAAGACGAGGTCATTGCGCAGTGGATCAACACCCTCCCCGTGACGAATGATGAAGAGGCTGCTCCATATGCATATGCTTACCTGGCTGAGTTGATTGACAAGTAAGTAAATATGCTGCTCTGTTCGCGCGACAGAGTCTAGACCGTCAATGGTCACTCCTGCCATGCCTGTCCGTCCAAGCGTGTGGTCGAGTCAAAGTCGGCTCAAGATCCCTCTTCCAAAAGATACTTGTCCATGTTGGAATATTGGCACTAACATCAGTCCTCCAGGCAACACCCCGCCGTCGGCCAACAACCCGATAAGATCTTCCTCTACATCGCACAGGGCCTCGAGTCGCAGACCCTGACGTCGCAGACCGCAAACCGCGTGTGCACAGCCACCAAGGTCCTGCTCCAGGCGACCAACACGGACCCCACGCCGCTGCTCCAGCAGTTCACGCCCGACGCGCAGCAGGTGATCATGGCCTTCTTCAACTAGGGGTTGACAGTCGGCCATCCCAATGCGGCGCCGGCGTCCGACCCGGGGCGGCGAGCAAAAACCAACAACTCGGCCGTGGCTTTCACCGTGTTGGGCATGTAGTAGGACCCGGCTGCAGGAAATAATACCTCGCTGCAAGTTGAATGGTGATCGAAAGGCGAGCATGGGAATCGGAAAAGCTGAGGACGCCCACGGATATGGGCCCCTAGACGGCAGGGACAGCGGGGAATATCCTCCCACGCGGCCTGCCACGCGACGTTATGTGAGAAATGGGTGCGCGGCCATGGCTTCTCTTTCACTTTCACACCCGATAAGGAAACGGTCCAAGCAGATTACAAGATGAAAGAAAAGAAAACAACAGGAACATGGAATTCACCAGGCCCTCGAGTGTGCCCCTGGTTGGATGGATGGGATGGAATGGATAGGGAATTGGTCGAGGGGCCGGAGGAGAGGAGGGAGGAGAGGAGGGGTGTGAAAGACAGTAGTTAGATTTCTGAAGATACCAAAACCACTATTTCTACCTTTCTTTTTTCTTATCTCGATTCTTTGGTTATCCTTTTTCCTCTCTCTTGCTCTTCTCACTGGGCTTGTCAGGTTCAAGGTCTCGCCTTATGAGTGAGTGATTCAAGACGGTGTGTGCGTGCGTGTAGTCAGTCGGCCAAGATGTTGTCTTGGCTTTTGGCTGAGTGCTGATATTCAGGTAGTCAGCTAGCCAGTGCTTGGCTCTGCCAAGATGTGTGGTACTTTCGACCTGGGGAAGTAGTCCCGCCCGACTCATTATGGCTCATCCGCCCGCTCACCATCGCATATTGCCGGTAGGGAAAAAGCCGAGCGAGGAATCCTGCCTCAGCGCATTGCCAGATCGTCACCGCATATGATTACCACCATCTCAGGGATTACTCAGATACCAAGACCAACATAGCCTGCATATGTTACATGAAAACCCATGTAGACTAAGCAGCGCCGGCGCGGAGGAGAGAGGCCCGGGGCGAGCGGGGCTCCCAGCAAGGCGCACACGGCGGGAGCAGACGATCTGCATTGTGTGGTCAGGCTGGGCGGATGGTGTTCGGGCCTCCCGAGAGTCGAGCAAGTGAGCCATTTGGGCCCTTTACGCCCGGCTCCGGGGCTGGGGACCGGACGGGGTTCATCAGTTAAACGAGGAATACGTGCGCAGCAGAAGACTAAACTGATCGGCGTCGCTCCCGTCTGGGGCCCCAAGGGCTGATGGCTCATCCTCTGTGTCCCATCAGGCCGATTCGGGCGTAGGCTGTGTCCGCGCCGTATTCTGGGCGTGCAACGCGATTGGCGGTTGCCCGTCTGGCTAGGCCAGATGTGGCTGCTTATGGCATGCGGGATGAGCGCTGCGGTGGGTGGTGGTCCCTTTGTTTGTTGCGCAGCGTCATTTCTGGGCTGAGATGTAGGTTGTTGTGTGTTTCTGGCTGACTGGAGTTTTGAGATATAAAGATGGCCATGGCATCTTGGCTAATAAGCGACGGAGGCGGTTGTTGTTTTGCAGAGATTCTTGAAGTGCTGAAGTGCAGACACGCCTTGGTCGACAACACAATACAAGCGATACCTTTCACCTACACACACTGCGAATTTGCGATTTCAGCCTATAACTACTGGCATATCGAGCAACACCCGCCAAGATGAGCGAAAACGGCGAGAGTGGTACGTCGACGCACTTTCCCTCCTTATGCCCACACTGTCGCAGCCACAATGACAATCACTGACGGGACGAATAGACAGTGTCAACTACTGGATTTACGAGCCAAACAAGGGCGCGCCCGTGTTCTTCGCCGTGGCCTTTGCATTTTCGGGCCTTTGGCAGCTATGGCAAGGCCAGTGAGTACAAAATCCTTCTGAAAAGGTCGACTCTGTGGGCAAGGAAGCCTCGTGACTGACATTTACCTCCTCTCCAACGACAGCTACTACAAATGCTGGCACGTAACGTGGCACTACGCATCGTGCGCGGCCATATTTACGGCCGGCTTCATCACCAGGGAGATTGGGGCGTTCCATCGCGATAGCCTCCCCGTATACATAGCAAGTCAATGCCTGGTATACGCAGCACCGTGAGTCGTCCCCGCCCCCTCCCTCTCAAAGGGCCCACAGACAGAAAGGCTAGAGGGGACTCGGAGGAACTGTCCTGACAGACCATCCAGGCCACTGTACGAAGCGGCCAACTACCACATACTAGGCCGTGTGCTCTTCTACGTACCCTACCACTCCCCGATCCACCCGGGCCGCGTGTGGACGACGTTCGCGATGCTCGCGGCGGTGGTCGAGTCCCTGAGCGGTGTGGGCGCGTCGTACTCGGCCAACGTGTCCCTGCCGGCCTCGATGCAGGACACGGGCAAGGCCCTCATGAAGGCGGCGCTGATCCTGCAGCTGGTCATCGTCAACACGTTCGTGGTGCTGGCCGTGACCTTCCACCGGCGGTGCCTCAAGGCCGGGATCAACAACCGCAGCGTCAACGGCCCACTGCTCACGCTGTACATCAGCACGGCGCTCATCGAGGCGCGCACCATCTACCGCACCGTCGAGTACTTTGGCCTCGCGGGCGTGCGCTTCCACAAGGGCATGGAGCTCGGCGAGTTGCCGCCCGAGTACCGGTACGAGTGGTTCTTCTACGTGTTCGAGGCCATGCTCATGCTCACCAACGCGCTGCTGTGGAACGTCCGCCACTCGAGGAAGTACCTCCCCGCCAACACCAAGGTGTTCCTCAGCCCGCACGACGGCGTGACTGAGGTCGAGGGCCCCGGCTACAAGGACAGCAGGTCGTTCGTCGCGACCCTGCTGGACCCGTTTGACTGGTACGGGCTCGTGACGGGCCGTGACAAGAAGGACCGGTTCTGGGAGGGCGGCGACCACCAGGGCGAGCGCGAGGTGGCTGGAGCCAAGGGCGAGGCCAAGTCGGTTGGCCACGAGACTGCTTGAGTTTCTTTATTTTCGTTTGGGTGAGGATGAAGCGACGGCAGTACACCCTGACAAGTCATCAGCTCTGGACATCTTGGAGACACGGAGTGACGTTGCACGTGTCGAGATCAATGTGTGGCACGGAAAGGTGGCTGGTGTTATTCTGTCAAGACCAACGACAGTCTGGTCAGCTTGGGAGTGGGGTTTCCTTTGGTTGGTGGTCTCAGCCCTTTCTGTTGGTAGTTGGCTGCAGGTGTTGGGTATGTTATTTTGGACTTCATTTGTACTTGTTTCGTTTGCAGGATACCCATGTTGGTCTCAATTAGAAGATGGATGCACGAGTTGCAGGCATTTCTGGATGTTCCCCACAACACGTTGGACGATGTGCGGCGTCGGATGCAAGTGTGTTGCAACGGAGGGTTACAGTATTGTAGGAGAATAAAGTGAACATAAAGACAAAATCTAAGAATATTGCACACAGGCCTTAGGATCAGGCGCAGATAGCGGCGGAGTTGTCTGGGCCTGATGGCGACTGACTGACAGCCAGGCGAGGTTTGGTCGATGACCTGGGCTGTGAGGATTTGTGCTGCTTGCTGCTATGCTGCTGTGTTGCTGTGTTGCTGGTGCCTCGGTTTCTCATATTATTCTGCTGCCTTGCCTGAAGGTATGACGGCTGTGATGGAAAGGGTGTCAGCTGGTGAGAGTGAGCAGAAGATGAAATCGACTTATTGTGAAGAGAATGTGGGAGTGGTGGCGCAGTGTAGATGCAGGCAGTAAAAATAGAACGATGGTTGAGTCCGTGTACCCTTGTATTTCGGCGCTAGCCTCATCGAGCAGCCGTGATCCGGTGGGACTGGCCCGTGCCCCGGACGGTGCTCTCTGTGGCGGTCGCCGCTTCCTTGGTCTGTCACTGGTCTGCCACTGGTCGGTCTGTCAGGCTGGGTCATGCTTGCCCAGAGCAGGCCCATGGGCTGTGTGCAGCGTGCAGCGTGCAGCTTTCAGCGTGAGGGTCTGCGCCTGTCAATTGTGACAGCGGCAGCGGGAGCGGAAACAGCAAACGGACAACGGACAACCCCTCCTCTCGGTCATGTGCCTCGCCCCAACTGTGCATGCATCTGGTTGGTGAGAAGCCGGTCTGGTCAGGCATTCATGCTGCACTCAAACCCAGACAAGCTCAACGGTTGAAACTCGTCCACGACCAAATTCGAGACTCAATTCAAATGCCAGTCTCGATGAGGCCATCACGGCGACAGCATCCCCATTGACACCAGCGTCGTACCAGAACAACGGGTCACCTGTGTCTTGTCCTACTGCACGATACGAATTCATGTGGCGAGACCCGCCACCAGACAGCGCACTCGCCCTCGACTTGACTCGACTTGACTTGACTGTGTGATGAATGGAACGCCACACCACGGGCACAAGAGATCCGGCCAGGAAATTCAACCAGCGGATTGCTGCAGTTAATCCAAGGCAACACGCCATCTACGTGGATCAATCCCGCCTCGGCGCGGTCGGCCATCGCCCGCCACACGCCAAAGCACCTGGGATCTAGTCTGTGTGTGGCTGGCCCACAAGCAGATATCGTCACGCTTGCCTCCGCACCAAGGACTTGACGGGGCGTCACGCTCTGGCCGATTCAAGCCAAGGCGGCTGTCTCATTTACATTTCCAGACATATCGAGCCGTTTATGCTCGCTTCCGGCCCGTACGACTGACTGTATGTGAAACGGCCACCTCGAGCAACACATCACACCAGCTGCAGCTCGCGCGCCGTCACTCAAGCCAAGCAAGGGGCTAGATTCAACAAACTGGCAGGACCCAATGCCCATATCAGAACCACGCGACGTGACATCCGTCCCGTCTTGCAAATTAGCCTTATTAGTCTAACCTCGCCTCACCTCGCCTTACCTCGCCTAGAATCCCCTCCGCTCCCTCGTCATTCCGCCGCAACCTGTCATTCCCGCCCCGCCTCCGTCGACCTTCCTTCGCATCAGAACTTCACCCCTTGGACGCACGAGACGCGTGAAGGATCAATAAGCAGCAAACCTCCTGCCTGTGCTGACCTTGCATGTGGCGCTCCATTGATGAGTTGGCTCTTCCAAAAGAACACAGCCCCACGACCGACCAGCGTTCTCAATCCTCAGGCTCGCACTTCCCGGTCTGCCAGCCCAGACAGCCGGTTCGTCACTGATTCCAAGAAGCAGTGGAAGACATACCAGGGTGGTAGGTCGCCTGTTTATCGTTCGATGTTCCGCAGAGACAATGAATAACAAGCAACGCAATTCAGCAAACTGTCTTGACGCTGCGCAAGCCACGGGCATGGCGTAGTCTAGCCCTGGCATAACAGACAGGTACAAGCTGAGGCTACGCACGTCAGAGATCACCATCTTGCATTACAATCCTCATCTCACACCCAGGCAACACTCAATTCTTCCTCGGGTTCAAGCCGTGGCTTCGGAGCTACCCACGCCTGGATACAAGCCGTGTCGAATCGCCCGGGTTACCACATTCTGAAAGGAAGCGACTAGAGCACCAGCCCCGCTTACTGCAGACCCCGGGTGAGCGAAGGAGCACCTTCGTCCCTTTCAGATCGGGTCTTCCCTGTCAAGCCTGTTCAGGATTTTACCCATTCTGATTCTGGTTACCTTTCTGGGCCGTCTACTCACTGTTCATCTGGCCGTCACCGCTCCGCCCACCCTGTTCCGACCTCCTGGGAAGATACATCCACAACGGCGGCCCCCGGCAGCGACCACATCTCGCAAGCCTGCCACTTACAGAGCCACTGCCACCCTTCCTCCTGACCTGTCACCATCAGGGGTACTTCAGATCTACTCGGTCCCGGTACTGGCGAGTATTCCCCGTAAATTCGACGTGGGTACATCCTAAACGTCTGCCTACTTCTACTCGCCCCCCGAGAGCTGCCCTTGACCCCTGAAGCACCTCGGAAGCACTGCGTACGCGCATACAACATCTGCCCAAGGTGACATCAAGATACGACTGCCACCCACTCCGTCTAACACCGGTCCACTCGTGTAACCAACCTTACTGTGGAACGCAGAGCTACCCAAGATCTGCATCTACTCGCATACTTCGGCCTCCACCTCGGACAACAGTCACTCTACTTGGTACCTCAGTGCCACCTCTTGCTTACCGCTGGCTTAGTGTTACTGCCAGATCCGATCGGTACCACCGCCATCCCCAACGGCTAGAGCTCTCCTATATCTCCCCTCGCATTCCCCAATGGTCACGCACTGGAGAACAGAATCCATCATGGACAATCCCTTGACAAGGCCGAGTGCCCAGAGCCTACAAAGGCCACAAGTCTTTGTCAAAGTCGAGTTCGGCGTGTCGTGGTCCCCTCAGCACGCTCCCCGACCTCGTGGCTTCCAATACAGGTCACGCGCGCTCCGAGAGAGAGCCCCCTACTTCCCACGACACGTACCGGCGCCGACGACTAACTATCTCGCCGCCACGTCAATACAACAATTCCAACAGGCTCAAGCCCCTCAGTTCTACGACCAAAGGTCGCAAGAGCCATCAAGACCACGGCAGAGGCCACCACATCCTGAACAGGCACGCCAGCAAGGCCAACCGCGGCAGGAACACCAGCGGAGCCGTTCCAGACAGGTTGATTTTGCCCCGGCGCCGGAAGACCACCAGCAAGATCAACGGGCATCTCGTGAAGAGAGGAGGGGATCTTCCGAACGGCACGAGCGTGGACGTTCGGCACCACCGCCCCTCAGCGACAACAACTGGGACGTTGTCCATTCTAACCTGATGAATGACAACCCAGTGGGCTCCTCAATGGCCTATGCCACCGCCGACCGGCCAGACTCGGACGTGTGGAAAGACTTGCCGGAGGTGCCATCACGCTTTCGGCTTGGAGAAGAAGGGATGCCCTGGGAGTCGTGGACATTTCCCATGGGCTGGGAGCCATTCATGGAGCCGGATCCTCTCCTCCAGCCGCCGTCTTCCCATGCTTCGCCTGATCCTCAACACAGCCAGGCGGTGCCACAGCATTCAGAGGAGGAACCAACCAGCCCTACGGTCGTTAAAATCGAGTCGCCCATCGAGTCACCCCGTTATCGAAGAGAAGACCCGGAGCGGGTCCGCGAGCTAGAGGCACTGGGCTCAGCAATGATGACAGTGGACAATGGCTTCGAAAATCAGTGGTGGAACAGTGGGGAGCGACAACCCATGCCGACCGCCCTGTATCCTCCGCCGACGACACGCGACCACGTGCGGGAGCAGTTGGCGCTGGGCTGGGCCATGGCACACGTGCCGCCAGAAAGCACCACTGGAGGAGCGGTCTCCATCGTCAGCGGGGAGCCTGGCACCGCCACTCTCAACAACGTGGTGGTTTCGCCCGTGTCCAGCTACAGCGGGCCCGATGTACAGCACGGGCTAAGTAGGACTCTGTCTACACGGTCGGACGAGCTTTGGTTCACCGGTGGGAGATACGCATAATGTGTAATGAGTAGTCTCGAGGGTTTCCGGCGTTGCAGGGGTGTACTACTGGATCATGAGGAGCGCGGTATCTTGCAATTGGAGGAGCGGAGCGTGCTCGCAGTGCTCGACACGTGCTAGCTACCATTGTACGAGTAAATCAAAAAAAGGACTTGACCAAGGATGGTTTGTACTCTACAGGGGAGGCAAGACCTACAGTATTGATTGCCTTTTTTGGGTGTTTATTGGGGGATATATCCAGTAAAGCGATCGCTACGACACATAGCTCCAAGGAGGGTACTTGACGGCCCGCGGCCAGTCTTGCCCCTTATCTCTAATGGAATGTATCTTTAATGGAATGTATCAGCATTCCCTTGTACAAGCAGACCACTCGTGCCGTCCAAGTCTGCCAAGCGCCCTTTGCCCGTCCCGCTCGTCCAGAGTCTAGTCCTATTTCCTCACAGGGCCCATCCCGCCTTGGGAGTACGTGCAGGACAAGTCTCCACAACACCACATGAGATCGACACAGGCAGCAGAATTAAATATGCATGGTGCGCATGGTGTCGGTGCACGAGGCAGGACCTTTTGTGAACCCCCCTCCCTGAAATACACCCAGCGCGTGGCACATACACACACACACACACACACACACAGATGCATGTACACAACGCAGTGCAGTGGCGCACGTGAAACTGAATTATATGTATTGACTGACTAAGTAGACAGAGAGAAGGGGGGGAGGGGGCGGATAACGGGCACCACACACACACACACACACAGCCACGGGCGGTACCGCTCTCGTCTGTGCTTACACACGCACACACATTCACCTACACACACGCTGCTACTTTCCCCTCGTCTCTGGGGTTTTGTGAAACGTAGCGGTTGAGATCTGCAATGTGTGGTGTCATGGGTCCATGGGTCCATGGATTCTCAGGTGGTTTCATTAAAAACCTTGTACTATGCGTCGGTGTCTAGATAGGTAGATATTGTTGGTTTCTGCTTCCGGCCACGTCGGACCAATTTTACTTTTCCTGACTGCTTCGTTTTGTTCCGCTTTGGACTTGGAACATCAGGAGATCTTCTCTAATATATGGATTTCTTGGTTGCGTGTTTGAGAAACTGATGTGGTACCCGCCTCCTCGGCAAGGACTAGTTGGCTCTTTTTTAAAGTGTCTGAGGCGTCAGCCATCATCATTTATGGCGTCAAGACGCGAGGAATGGCGTGGGGTGCCACGGCGTCTTCCTGTGAGATATCTATCCGCCTGGTGAGTGGGTTGCTGTTGGGGGCCTAGGCAGGCTGAGGTGGACTGATATCAAGGTTTTTGACCGCCGCGGAGGCGAGATTGTGGCTTTTTCTTCTTGCCGCTGGATGGTAGTGGAAGTAAGTCTCTGTGTGAGTGTGAGTGAGTCAGTGTGTGTGTCTGTTCCACGCGACGGTAGAGCTCTTTCCCTTTCTGGGTGTTGTTTTTGCTTTTCCACCGCCATGTGGGAGATCGCTCTGTACACTGCCATGTGATCTACACGATGTCCTACTCGACATTGTTTCCCAATGCCTGGCAGGATTTATCTAGTGTAGCTCAACTGACCCGTTCGTATGGAAGTGGCGAGACTTGTTTTCTTCCTTTCTTTTCTTCCCGCCCGTGTAAGACCAGAATGATATTCAATGTCAATTCGCCTCGCCCAGGCGTGTAAGCAAGCTTCCCGGAAGAGCTAGCTCCCGCCATGCGAATGCTGCTGAAAAGCTGGTACATTGCTGCCGGTCAGACTTTAAGACGACCGAATGGAGAGACAATATTCCTCATTCTCGTCGCAAAAAGCCTGGCAGGGCATTGCTGTCGAATCTGGTCATATGCGGCAGAGCGGCTCGCTCCTCGGAAACGCGCGGGCGTGGCTGTTGGCTTGTAGTCTAGGACTATGTACGCACGGCATGGGCACTGCCGGGTAGGGGTTGCACGGAGGCTCATCTGAGCACTGACTGGTGGGGTGGGGCTTTTGCTATTTTTGGAACACAATTCACAGAAAGCTTTCTGATGTTGTGTCTGTCTGTGTGATGGGCTGTTGATATGGTTTCCGAGACTGAGGTTTGCCCAATTTGAATTTTGTGTAAATGGAGAGTATTACCCACGGACGAAATCAACGGCTTCATGGCTGCTTGACGCGTGCGCCTCTGGGGTTGGGGCGCGTGGATAATTGTTTCACATCTGGGTTCTTGTTTGGGCGGGACCCCTACGTCTAACCCCACGGAGCTCCTGGCCTGCTGCTTGGTCGCTGCGGGAGAGGCGTGATGGGTGCTTAGATCATCTTTCTAGGCATCTGCATTTCTTGGAAGGGCATTGCAGGGGAAGATCATACGTGCTGCTCGGGAGTGTGTCGCGATACCGAGCAGATCCTCCGTGTTGTTGATGGGTGCAGACCATGATGACCTACCGGGTGAAAAAGGGCAGCCAATGCCAGGCGATAATACCCTTCTCGGTGTACGTAAAGCGGACCGGGCCATGAGGATTCATTAGTCTTGAGACCGTCACCAAGGCTAGCCTGTAGCCATTGTGGAAGCTGAATTTTGAAAAAATGAAAAAAGGAATCTTGCATAGAGGACGTTATTCAAAAAGGACAGGACAGGGGGGTCTACTCGCATCATCTCCACCAACCACGACAACGACCACGACCAAGACCACGACGACAACTCATGCCTTGGTCTACCACTGCATCGATGTCCCCTTCCACTTCTAGAAACAAGGCCCAAGCATTGACCTTTCCCCAGCGTCGCAGCAATAGTGGCTCAATGTCCCCTGTGTCACCCATCACCCGTCCCGCCAAAAGAGTTTTGAGACCCGCCGTGGCACCAGAGTGGCTTGCAACCACCCCCTCCCCCTTGCCACCCCCGGCTCCCGGCTCCAGGCAACAGAATTCTCGGCGCCGTGAGTGGGCGAGCGCGTGCCGGACGGGGGCCGCTCCAGACCTCCAAACCCGCCCACATGCCTGCTTGCCTTGCATTCGAATTTTGACCGCTCGTCTATCTTTTCTCTTGTCTCGCTATTTCTTTCTCTCCTGCGTGTTCCTATTTGAGAATTGGGTCTTTCTGGTGATGAATGTGGACTGACGGAATTGATCGGGCAATTTGAAAAGAGGCGGGATTGGCGCGGAGATAGTCCCCCGGCGGATGGGTCGTTGTGCTCGCTGGTGTTCGGTGTTCTTTTGTCTGTGGAGACGCATATGCTGTCAAAGGTCCCCGACGTGGGACTCGAAGCAGAGTAGAAGGACCTGTCATGTTTTTCGTGCTTGGCAACCATATTGCTCCTGAACCCTGAGGACCTATCTGGTGTCACTGGTCTACCACTGCCCACTCGCTCGTCCCCCGTAGTTGAAACAACTCACGTAGCCCTAGCCTCACCGCGGCGAAGCCATCATATGCGGTGTTCGATATCAGAGCTGAAGACACAGACAGCCAGGTAACCACGGGACTGACTGTCCACAAGACGTCTTAATTTAGCAGCATATCTCCGCCTATCCGGCCAAGCTGCCGTGCTATGCCGTGCCATGCTGATCTCGCGTCACTTCGGTATTTATCCCCTTCGCTAAGTTTAATGGTCCGGGGTAAAATGTCAAAATACGTCAACAGATTCCTAAAAGGACATCTAATGATGACCAGGTGAGTGCCGTCTTTGGTAGTCAAGGCCGATGTGTTCGGCCCGTTGTGCATGACAGTAAGGATTCCTGAGAGAAAGAGAGGCTTGGGCGGTGCCGCCCTCAAATCTCCTGGCTAGTTAGTTTCCTAGGATCGATCTGGGTGTCATCGGGGCAAAGGAGAAGAGGAGAGAGTAGATTGATTGCCCTTGAGGAATCCTTCCCGCCCGGTAGCGCGCTCGACTAACGACGCGGACTTTTGTTTGGTCGCCTTGCAAGGGCCTCGGGAGGAATTGACGAGAACCACCAAGTCGTCCACATCGTGGGGGGAGGAGCTACACATTGGCCATGTCCCCTTTTTGCCCGCCCACATTACACGTCTCTGCATATCTCCAGTCGCTCGGCTGCCCCGAAATCACCTGGCCGAGGAACGGGCCGACTTTGAATGAAGGGAACGAGATGCCTGATCTCTTAATCTCGCTGCCTTGAGAAGTGCATGTGGAGGCTGAGAGTGGTGGTTTTATGCGATCGGCCCAAACTCGTCGAGTCCGTCCAGCCGCGCGACAAGCTTCCTGATGGCCTAGATTGGGGGTGGTTCGTCTTGGATGTCCTCGGCAGTACGCAGACATCTCTTTCCCTCAACTAATGTCATTTCAACGAGCCACGGGTTCAGGAATGTTGAAGGATATGACCGGGCATTGCCCCTGGTCGTCCATAGATTCTCAAGCAATAATTGTTACCTCATCTATCTCCTCGTCGTCTCCAGCCGTCCTCAGAATGTAACGAGACACGGGACCCATATCCGTTCGCGCTGTGTAAAGTTTCATGTGGCGTGCAGGTCGTCAAACACGGCACCGGCCAATTGCTACGTTGAGATGCTGCCGGCAGGACAGGCAGCAGGATATTCAACAAGGTGCGACGCACCGGCATGATAATTGTTACTGCCGGTCCTTGACATGTTAGGTGCAAACCCCCCCTACAGAACACTCTGTGCGTGGATATCCATTGGGTACATGGCTTTCGAAGTGCACAAGTACCACATTGTACCTTGGCCGGCGTCTCGACCGACTCGCGACGACAGCAGGTCCTGGGTGTTATTCCTGGCTGCGTCGAAGCTGGCCATGGCCTTGCTCCACGACGTTGCGGATGCCCAATCTCCCACTCGGTGGAGGCACCTTTTACAGCCTATCGCGTAGGACATGCGCCGCCGGGCAGCTTTTCCTCGGACTTGATATCCTCTCCCGTTCCAAGGCAGGCCTGCGTGGATGGGGGCGGACGGGAGTCTGTTTGTGTTCTTACTCAGACCCAGCTGTTGTGGAAGCGCCCGAGCCGTCCAACCGAGTCTCGCAACACGCAAGAGGCAGCTTGAGAAGAACCGCCCTGTGGTTCATGTTCCTGAGCGGCATGTCAGAAAGCACTGCCCTTCCTCTTGAGCATCATTACTTTCAGGGAGGTTTGTTTCGCTCATGTGGCCGCCAAGATTGCTCGGACAGAGACAGATTCCTCCACAACGGCACTCGTCCCGTCGACGCAGCTTGTCGTGATATCCGGACAAAGCCTGGATCTCGTTAGATAACGGTTCCCACCTTTTGAACTGCGCATTCTTATCCCATGGCTTCTAACAATGACCTCGAATACAGCTCGAGTAGGACGCTCGCCGTGGTTATCAAGGCGTCCATACGATTCGTCTGAGCCAGCCTGAAGAGTATCTCATCTCTGCCAGGTCAGTTTGGGGTCGCACCGCTACTTGCTGGGGGGCGGCATCCGGGACATCGTCTCGTCGGCGTGATGGATTTGCAATGTTTGTAATGACCAATTCATATCTCACCCAGCCTCAACACCTCCTACGACCATTTATGAACTTAAGTAGTGGATCGATCTAACAGCTTGACACATTAACAGATGACGGTACATTAATGGTGTAAAGAGAGCTTGTGCTGACTCTCTTTGGGTCCGCGCCGCTTCAGCCAACGAAACATACAAACGACGACAACGCCAAGACTTTGGTTTTCAACATACCTGGCATGCCGACCATCTCCGATCAATCGCAGGGGCAGTCTACTCGTGGCAAAGACAGAGGTTATATCTATCACGCTCGAGGGAATGGCTGGCAAAGGACAAAAATGGTGCCCGAAAGACGAGAGGCAGAGGGTTTTGACATGGTGGAGAATGTGAGACTGTATGTCCGTCCGTACTACAATTCAAAGTCCCGTGGACGTGAGCATGATTCACTGCCACCATCACAATTCAACGTCTCGAGTGTCTCTATGGAAGTAAGTGATTCAGTGGCATCACAATCACATCTCGTCTTTGACTTGCCTGGCCAAAGCTTGTCACAGAGACACGTTATGGGCGCCACCCGGGAATATAAATACGTCGCTTCTGGATTCGAAGCCTTGCAAGCTTGTTTCAAAACCTCACAATAATCCCAAGATTGATCTCAAAAGAGATTCACAAGGACTGGAAAAGTTGACAGCATTGGTCTCGCAGATTGCTAACATGTATGCCGCTGCTGGTCGCCAACAGCTAACATGATGCTGATACGTGTTGCCTAGCTACGCACCCGAGACACCGTCCGGAGCCGAGTCTAGCATGTCGTCAAAGAAGAAAACCCGGAGAGGTGACGCCAAGCACGAAGACGGGAAGGCCACCAAAAAGAAAATCTATCGCAAATTTCCTTGCCAGCGCAGGCCTAAGCACGATGAATGCGACGGGGTATGGACCATATTTCACAATACAAGCCGTGAATACGGTTATGAGTGGAAGGTCAAGTGGGCAGCATGCCGCCTGGTGGAAGCTATCGAGTTCATGAAGACGGAGCATGGACACAAATACAATCCAGATTCTCCCAATGAAAATGGCACCAAGCACATGAGGAAGTACAGCAGAAAGAAGCACCCTCATTTGTACAGATTCGTCTATCCTGGCGACCCGATAGAGACTCAAAAACACAAGCCTGCAAAGGTGGCCAGTGGAACACACCACACACAGGCGCGAGCGGCCGATCGCCACCCGAATCAACACCACCGGGCGCAGCCGCCTAGGGCCTCAGACGCGGACGGAGCCAGGATTCTGCACATGGTCCAGGAAGATTCTAGGTGCCAGCATGTCAATGACCCAAGGGTAGAAGCGTGGGTGGCTGGGCATGAGGGTGTGGCCTCGGATCCGGGTATGGCATTTGACCAGGACATGGCGCCGCCTCGGGGCATGGCTGGGGCTCAGAACATGGCCGGGGCTCCGGTGATGCCTTCGCCTCAGGATACACCCGGTCAACAACAACCACAGCGCCGGCACCACAACTCGCGCAATGGGCCCAAGCCCGATCACAGTGGACATGGACATAAAAACCAACGCCACAGGTCGAGGCAAGACACCAACCACGAACAGGGCCCGCGGCCGTCCGCAACTATGCCGCCGACGCCAGCCCCGGTCCCGGCCCCGGCCCCGCCTCCGGTAATGTATCCGCCTCAGGCTCCATCCGACGGACAACGACACAGACACCGCCGCCACAAGTCGACCCGTGAGCCTGAGCATGAGCCCGGACAGGACACGCAGCCGCATCCGACTATGGCGCCGGGCCCACCGATGACGCCCTCGCGTATGGGCTCGCCTAGGGGGATGCCTGTGCCTCCGGTAGTGCCTTCGGCTCAGGTCGCACAACATCAGCGCCACCGCCGGAGACCCAGCGTCCACTCCAGTCACCAACAGAACCCGCCGTCGCCTGTAGACATGACCCCGCCCCCCACGATGCGTGAGTGCATGGCGGTCATGGCTGAAGAAGCAATGTCTGCGCCTCCGGAGGATCCTCAGGATGGGGGCATGGTAACTGCCCCGAGCATGTATAATATGCCTCTACGGATGAATGAAATGATGTCTGCGCCTCCGACTCAGAGCATGCCCATGCGCCAGGGACCGCAGCAGGTCCCGGGTATGTCGCTGGCTCCTCCGACTCCCGGCACGTCTATGCCTCTTCCGAGAATGCCTGTCGCTTCGACTCAGAACATATCCTTGTGCCCGGCAGGGCAGGCAGTCTTGGAGATGTCTGGGCCGCCAAGAACGCAGCTGCCGATGGGACCGCCTCAGGCAGAGGGGATATTTACCACTCCGGGTACGACTAACGCGCCTCCGCCGACAAAGGCGACAATGACTACGCGTTCAACCACCCAGAACACAGGCCCACGCCCGGGGATGTCGCCAGCTCCCCCGACCGCTGGAATGTATGGACCTCGAGAGATACAGTCATCGCCCATGGGGACGCCTCAAGCTGGCCGCATCACCGTTGCGGGACCGTCCGGGCCTTCGCCACAGAATCCATCCCTGCGGCAGCCAAGACCACAGCCGACCAACCCGGGGATGTTGTCTCGGGCTTCTGCGGCTGCTGGGACGCCTGGGTCCCAATCGATGGCGCTGCGGCCGGCTCCGGGAGCGCTTTCAGCAGCTCCGAGAATGCCTCCGAATCCCAGTATGCAGCCGCCTCCCGCGTCGATGCCCCCTTTTCCTGGGACGGGTCCGGGTACACCGGCGTCCATGGATCTTGCGGCCGCGCCCTCGCCGCCCTTGTATCCAGGGGCGCTGGATTAAGCACATGGCTCTGTCCTCCTGAGGACATATTCCGTTTCTTTTTGGAAAGAAGTTTTGGGACAATATTCGTGCCTCCTAGGGCTCGTTGAGAGGATGGAGGATGGTGGTATTTCTTGGTTTTAATCATAGCAAGCAATACCGCGTAGCGGTACGGCGCATCTCCAGGTTTGGGACTTGGAGGGTGTTTTGGAAGTTTGTGGGGCGGAGACTCATGACCAGAGCCTAATGGGGCGGGAGTTGGATGCCGTGGAGCCCTAGAGCCGCTCTGTGAACCTGCTTGGGCTCGAGCTGGCCTTGCATGTTTTTGGAGGTTCTTTTGCATGCTGTAGAAGCACATACGAGAAGAGAAAGCTACTCTTGAACGAATGGCACCTTACTTATATATAGTAAGACCCATTTTGGTGACTAAGTGTTTTGGGAAGATCACGCAAGTCCCTACTAGTAGTGACAAGAGGTAACTCGTCACAGTATTGTGTGCCTTGGCTGCTGGCAATGCTCATAGGTGACACGAAGACTAAAAGTAAGGTGCTGTGAGACAGAGCCAGTATTTCCTGTCTTTTACTTACTAGTTAAAGATTGTCACAAAGAAAAGTGATGCATAGAATTAAGGAGTATAAAAACCTCGCCCCGGGACAGTGGTGGCCCACTTTCGAAACTGTTGGAAATCCACAGGCAACACAACACCAACAGAAGTTGCGCAAAATTCACTCAGCCATCGAACCAAACATCAAAACAAAAATCATTTCTCAGAAGTCATGGCTCTATGACACAAGTATTGACCAAAATCCGGTCCAGAAGCTAATACGTTTCTTTCCCAGGGTGGAATGTCCAAGGACAAGGGAAAGCAAAGCGAACCTCCTCGCAGGCACCAAGAGCCCTCTCAAAAGCACCGAAGGTCTTCTCAAAAGGCCCAAGCTCCCCATGAGAAAGAGATACGTTTCCCCTGCATGAGCAACCACCGCGACTGTAAGTGGAAGAGCTCGGGGAACATAGAATGCAATGACGGCCATCTCCGGGCGGTCGCCTGGCAGAAATGCCGCAAGGAAGACGCCCGCGCGTTCCTCAAGCAATTCAAGGCTCCTCCGGGTGGGGACGAGATCCAGGAGGCAGCCGAGGCCGAGCCACCGCCGCCCCAGCCAGACCAAGCAGCGCAGTCCCAGCAGGCAGAGCAGCCTCAGGGGACACGAGGCGAGGAGGCAGCTGCTGGCCCGAGCTCGACACAACCCCCCGCGGCCGAGGCAGCACAGCCCGTGTCACAGCAGGATGCAGGTACCAGTGGTGGCAACACAGTGCCTGGTCCGTTCGGCCAGCCTGTACCGGCCCCGGTTGTGCCTCCACCGGCGCAGCATGTGCCCTTCGCTCAAGGGGTGCCCGGCGACGCGGGCATGGGGTATTCTACAGGCTCACAAAACATGGCAGGAATTCCTGGCACTCAGAGCCCAGGATATCCTCAGAACACGGGATATGCTCAGAACATGACATATCTCCAGAACACGGCTTACCCCCAGGAGACGCCCTTTTCTGGGGGATACGGAGGTGGTGGAGATATAGCCTACGCTTCAGGGTATCCAGGAGGTCAAAACATGTCTTTTGCCGGCGGGTATGGAGGCGGTTATGACATGGGATTGCCGGAGGACTATGGTGAGGGTGAGGAAATTCTGTTTGCCGAGAACATGCCTTTTGATGAAAGCTATGGTGGGTACGAGGAAATTCCCATGACCGGAGGGCCCGTGGACAGTGCAGGGAATGTCGGACCGCAGAGCAGCGCCGTGGTCGCACCCGTCGAGGCTCGGGCGAAGTGGGTGGCGACAAGCCCTGAGAACCTCTACCACTCTGAGGAGACGGATGGCACGGTGAAGGACCGGCCTTACACAGTTCTCAAGTCGGTGTGGACTGAGCTGAATTACTCCAAGCTCTGAGGGCCGGGGGTTCAGAAGGAGGGGCCCTGTTGCAGTTTGCACAGGTGTCATGTCTCCAGGAGGTTGAGGTGTGTTTGTATTCTAGGGGTCGGAAGTGGGCCGTTTCAAACCTGGCAATGACAGTGTTGAGTAGGTTTGAGACTCGGTATCAAATCAACAGCGATGTTTTCACACAGAACTGGGAGAAGACGCGATTCAAGTGGATGATCTCTGTCAAAAACATCTGGAGAGGACCATGCAAGTCCTAAGTCTCCAATAGGTTCATTGCTGCACTATGTTGTGGTCAAGTCCGACTGGTTGACCGACGAGTGGTCAGAATCAGTGTCTGACACGCTGGAAATGACCTCCTTCCTCTCAAGCGTGAGCGTGGCCTTGCCCAAAAAAAAATGCGCTTCCCTCCTAGTCGACATCGTCGACAGAGGCGAACTTGAACTGCGCGTAAGTCGGGTACTGGGGAGGGTAGATGAGCGGGATGACCAGATACTGGAGCAGGATCTATAAGACCAGAGGCATGCATTAGCAAAACCTTCTTCACAAACCCCTTTAGAGAGGCATTGCCTGCGACATGATTTACGCACCTGGGGATCGGTGTCGTTGGTCTGCGGAGTCTGCCACGCGTTTCCCTCGTCATCGGTGATGCTTTGGACGAAGACAAGTCAGCACTGATCACATGTGAGCGGCAGAATCAAAATCGACCTACATGAAGACACCCTCATCGCAGTTCTCGCCGCACTCAGTCAGGGTCCAGTTCGTCGCGGATTGGCCGCTGACGTCGGCGACGAGCTTGCCATCCTGGTCGACGGTCGGGGCCGGGTCGAGGTTGATGGAGCCGGCCGAGAGCTTGAAGACCTTGGTGTCGTCGATCTGCTCGACGTACCACTGTAGCATTTTTCTGTGTTAGCAGCAGCATGGACTCGGAAGGGTTTGTGGGTTTGGGGATGTAGTTTGGGTAGGTACCTCAGCTGCTCCCGCCTCGTCGACCTGGATGTTGACGGGCTTGGGGAGGTACGCCTTGTCCTCGGCCGAGTCGCGCTGGACCCAGTGCTCGCCCCATGGGCTGGTGACGATGGTGGAGATGAAGTAGAAGCCGGTCTTGAGCTGCATCTTGTCCTTGTGCTTGTGGAGTGACCAGGATTTGTTGAGTTGGGAAGGTTCTGTTTTCCTTGCAAGTTGCAGGAAGGAGGGTTATGTTGGATGGTTATGTGGGAAGGAAGCTGTGGGAGGGAAGGCTGCTCAGGTATGTGGGTCTGAGTTGGCATGGAAACAGGGAATGAATCACTCACCTAGAGTTCCTGCCTCTTATTCACTGAGAGGTCGAGGTGTAAAATCAAACATTCATCCGATTGACCAAGAGCAAGACAAAAGACCCCTTCCTTCCCATCAGCTGACGGGTTGCAATACGAGAAACAAACCGGAGAAGGCATTTCGCAGACAATGCTGACGGGTTGTGCTACCATCGCCAAGTTTCTTTGGGGTCCGTATATCGCCAAATATGTGCTCTCAAAGGACGTCGATCTTCGAGATGGATGTATCACTCAGCCACTTGGCAGTGTTCCTAAGAGTCAACAGCAGCACACTTGTCTCACCGGCCGGTAAGCATTTCGACTTGGCAACAGCCGCCTTACAAAGAAAGGGAGACAGTTAAGAGCTTAGCTTCCATCACTAAAAGTCCGTCTAAAATTAGGACGACAATTCTTGGCTGGATGCTAGCTATTCGAAATGCATGTGGGAACTTCTCATTGGGTCAGTAACAACATCACGGCTCGCTGAAATTAGTGTCAATCGGATCCGGCTTGCATCGGAGTCTTACGGAGGCTCCGTAGCGCAAAGTTCCGGGATGCGATCTACGGGAATCAAAAGCTTGTGAGGTCAGCTTCGTCCCAGAGGCTGTGTAGATGCTCGGGCGATCGAGACAGCTGATGGAGACAAAGGCCAAGCAGTGCGAAGTCGCAGCTGTACTCCACACCAGAATCTGCTCCCACCTGCACGTGCGGATGCCAACCGTTGTGAAGACACCCAACGTTGCAACTGCCCAGAGCCCTCGACTCAAGGACGCTGCATTCCGGTCGACTTGAGTCTCATTTTGGGACGCTTCCGTCTCCCGAAGTGCCGGGCGAGAAGTCGTATTGAATTGTCCTTGCAGAGCCCAAGTGATTGAATGGTGGTTATTTCAAGAAATCCCGTCCTGGGCATTTTACACTTTCGATAGTTTCCGTCGAGCTGGCCTTGGGACTTTCGACATATCATGCCTTCAGCTGCAAGAGACTGCACGATGGGTGCGATCCATTAAACAACTGTTCCCGAGGTCGGCAAGGCCATATTGGTGGAGGAAGTCTATAAAGCAGACTGAAGAACATCCACTGATGAATTTGGACGATCAAGCCTGGCCTCATCATCTAATCCATACAGTCGTTCGAGATTCACATCTTCAAGCCACCAGGAACAAAGTCAAGTTATAACTCACCACTTCCACCAACCCAAAATGCATTTCCCGACCCTCGCAGTCTTCACCCTCCTCGGCTCCGCCCTCGCCAGCAAGGCACCAATCCCACCCCAGCGTCGCCAACAGGAACAAGTCTCCTCCATCGAGACGCGAATTGCTGACGTCGCGGGCATCGAGGCTGCAATCGCCACCGCCGGCGGTGAGGTCACCGCCTTCAGCGACGCCGTGGCAGCCTTCGACGGCACCACCCCGGAGAACTCGCTCGCCTTCCTGACCTCCTTCAGCCGCCTTGGAATCTCCGTCAACTCCGTCTCGCAGACCGTGCTTGTCTCCGGTCTGTTGAATGTTGCTGACTCGGCCGCCGTGTACCCGGATGTTGCGCTGTTTACCACCTCACTGTCGCGTGCTGTTGGTGGCGTTCAGGCAAAGGTAGGTTGAGGCTCTGGGCGTTCTCTGATGGAATTCACTCTGGATGCTGTGTCGAGACTAACATAGCATGCCTTGGTTCTTGTAGTCTGCCCCTATCGCTGCCAGTGGTTTCGGAGGCGTCGTCTGTGCGTCCCTAGAGTCCTTGCTGGTTGAGGTGGAACTGCTGCTCGAGACAGTCGAAGCCGTGTGTAAGTCAAACACCACATGGACCCGCCACATGGTAAAGTCTATAAAGAAATTATGCTCACGCCCACACAGTTGACATTTCGTATGAAAATTTGATCGGTGTGCTCGCCGACCAGGTCGATACCCAGTTCGAGGTCGCCATCGGGGCCATTTGCCTGGCTTGAGGCTCATGGACTTGGAGCATGATTTGAGGCTCGTGGCTCCAGGCGCTTGTCCAGGTCCTCGGATTCCAAGGCCTGGCAATGTCTGCTGCCGGGTCAGCTGCATGTGTGGTCTCAATATTCTATACACTCATTATGTGATATTCGTTTTGGATGAAAGGATCAACGGTACCATAACCAGATTAGATGGCCACTAATCTACACATTCATTTCCCTGCTTTACACCTCTTCGGGAATTGTTTGCGAATGTTGGCAAAGTGAGTTGTAACACAAGCCAAGCCTTCTCCTGACTGAGACAGCTTGAGAGTCCAAGTGACCAGGTAAGACAGAGCTCTGGGAGGCGGAAATGCAAGTGGCTGAGGCCCAGCGGATAGGGGGCTCAGGCCGAGGCTGTTTGCTCCCCTCTCCCTTCACAGGTCGACGGATGACCACTCTGCCACTTCGGCCAACAAGCCAAGCCCCAATTCAGACTGACGGTTGCTCGTATTCCAGAGTCATGAACGGAACCTCCCATTCTTAGTGGCTCTGTCTCATCCATTCCAACGAGGAGATCTCTGTCTTTTAAGCCGTCCTCGACCGATCATGGGACGGATAATCCCGCGACGGACTCACGCAACCTCATCACGGGTCTCGTACAAAATGTGCCCGAAATTGGGTTTGCCAGCGGAAGGATGTCTTTGCACCACCTCTCGAGTGATCATCTGCATTGGCGTGTTGAACGCCCAACGGGAAAAACCAACTGAATGCTACCACCACCCAGCCCCGTATGACCGGATTGGTAGACCAGTCCTGACGAACTCCCCAATAGACCCGAAGTTGAGTAAACTGCCCATGCAAAAAGACGAAAGACTACACCTTCCACCGCCTACTTTGCAACAGCTTGAATAATCGAGTCCTGGTGCCGAGGCAGGTAAGTATGAATCTTGACGATCCTGAACCCAGCCTCATCAAGCAGCTCCCCCCACTCATCAACAGTCCGCTCCCTCGCCCCAACACTGGTCATCATAACCATGTCCATACAAGTAGCATGCCAGTGCGCCCCACTTGTCGGCAGCACGATCTCGTCCACCAGCACCTGCGACCCGGGCCCCATCGCCTCCCGCACCCGCGACAGGATCGCCACGGCCTTTCCGCGCGGCCAGTCGTGCAGCACGTTGCGCAGGTAGTAGAACCTCGCGCCCCGCACCGGCTGCGCGCCGAAGAAGTCGTGCGCCATGGCCTCCACCCCGTCCAGCGGCGGGGCGATCGCCATCGTGTGCGCCATATCCTGGAGGACGAGGCGGCCCTTGAGCGAGGGGAACGCGGACGCCAGCGCGGCGCACTGGTGCCCGAAGCCGCCGCCGATGTCGACGAACGCCGGGGCCGAACTCTCCCTCAGGAAGCTGCCTAGCTCTGCCTCGAGGGGAAACACGGTGAACCACGGCACGCGGGCCTGCGGGTTGACCGACATGGCCTGCTGGAAGGCTTTGAACTGCCTGGGCTCCGCCCGGAGCCACTCGAACCCCGTCAGGTCGGTCGAGAAGGCCTTCTTGACGGCCGTGCGGGGGACTTGCTCCACGTCGCGGTAGCCTGCCGAGGCGAGGACTTCGGGGAAGACTTGCAGCAGGCTTCCGACCGTGTGGAAGGAGTGGTAGATGAGCCCGCCGTATTCGGGAAGGGCCAGTGTCTTGGTGGTCTTATTCGCAGCAAAGGCATCCTGGCTGGTTTCTTGGATCTGGTCGACCGATGCGAGATATCGTAGGATTCGACCTGTGGGTATTTCAGTGTTTCGTTTATTCATTCACTTGGAAGATCACGTTAACCGGGCTTACGCAATAGAGAAGCCTCGACGCCGGTCTTGCTAGACAATTCGTCCACTGTCAGGGGATGTGTGCTCTCGGCAAGTATCTGGAACAGCTTGAGGTCTTCTGCAACCTGGGCTCCAGTGAGCTGAACCTGTAGGTTCACGAAACGTAGATTGAGGTCTTCTGGTGTCTCGAGCCGCAGTTGGAGACTCTGCAAGCCGTCGAGCAACTCTCCGCGAGCCTCATCGCTCTGGCTGGCCACCTTGTAGAGTCGATCAAGAAGAGTGTCAATGTCTTCCTTGGATGCCATGGTGTTTTATAAATTTATTTCGAGGTCCAGGCTTGCACAGTTCTGTAGTGTCACCTCAAACCGCCGTGGTTCGGCTCGAAGAAGTGCTGTGATACTTTCTTATATACCCAACCAGCTATGTACAGCTCGCACAGTATTACTGGACATGTATATGTGTATACCAGCTCGGTACTGCCAACAGCTTACGTAGCCGTCACATGAACCCTATTAAGGTGACATGTGCCCAGCGGAGAGTGTGGCCGACCAATGGTAGCGATGGTAGCAAGGAAAAATAGAATTCGGGGAAGCTCCCGGACTGCAGCACCCGGGATGGCGACCGCGGGACAGCCTATGATCAAGTCGGCCCCAACTAAGCACGAAGCACGAGGCCGAGGAGCCGGATTTGACTAAGCTCCGTAATGTCCGAGAAACAAGCTATTGTCCCAAGTGGGGAACGATTGTCTGATGTCCATTGAGAAGAGACAGTCCAAGTAGAGCAGTAGAAGCAGAACGCAGCTAACAGAAATCTTGGAGGAGTGATCTTGTTTGGCAGGTACAGCCAAAGCCAAGCACAGACATGCGGAGAGAATCATGAGAGCCGCGCGGGATGTCAAAGTGGTTAGCTCCCGCCGTCAACCACCCCTATTCAGAGGCCCTAACCATTCTTTGGACGGAGACAGCTGCCCACTGTTCAAGACAAGCCCAAATGACTGCAATAAGGCGTGTGTGTTGGACGGACAATGCGAATAGCATGACATGGAGACATCTGGGATGTGAGGCGCCCTTGCCCTGCCTTGCGAACAACCACTTCAGTCCACTCGGTCCCGTTGGCTCGTGTCTTCTCCAAATTGACACTGAAGTTGAGACATTTCCAAATCCTCCAACGCAGGGCGTTGAGAACATTCATCGAGCTAGACAGTTTGAATAGTCGACATCTTTCTTCCCTTTCACATCATCATGACTAATGACAAAACTGCAAGATACTAAAGAGGCTTGTGCTTTAACGAGGCACTTGCCTAGGCAGGCACAATGAAAACCCACATCAGACTGCCCCCAGATTTTGGAATGGCAAACAATCAAGACACTGTCTTTTTGTGACTAGAGACAGGCAACTTGATAGACGTTAGACAACATGCACCTGAACAGACACTTGCCCGGGCAGGAACAAGGAACAGGCGGAGGATTTCCGACGCAGGCCCAAATTCGATCAGACCGAGCTTTGATGCGAGATGGTTGGAGCCGTCGCTTCCTGAAAGATGCCTCAGTCCCCTTGGTGAACAGCCAGGGGAGAATGAAGCGCCAGCTGCGGATGCGAGAGGATCTGGGGTTATAAGTCGGCCGAACAGCATCACTTTAGCAGTTGAGACGTCCGACCTTCTCATCGGTAAACTGTTTGCGTATGAAATCCCTGGAGATTCTTTGCCGTCTTCGTCCCATCTCCTAAAGAACACCAGCATCAGGAACAGAAAGTAGCATCACCTGCGCTACTCGATCCTCACACTCGTCGCGGCGTCAGTGATCACGAAAGAAACCGACCCGAGATGCCTCGACCCACGCGAGCTTCCCGTCGCGCTGATGACATCGGTTTCGCCGAGGAAGAGGAGATTTTGGCTCTGCTCGAGAGACAGCGTAATTTTGTCGGCCCCTATGACGAAGAGTCCCAGTATCGCGAGGAACTGCGACGGGGAGAAGAGGCCGCGAAAGCCTCGCTCGCGCACGCCTGGCTCCAACTCCCCAACCAGCCCACCGGCGATAGCATGAAGGCCGTTACCAGCGTGACAACCGTGACCAGCGCGGAGGCCATGAGCAGCGCCAGCGAGCTCTGCCTCTACCTCATGGACACCTGCGACGCACACTGCCCCAAGTCTTGCACCTCGTGCAAGCCGCGATGGTCCACCCTGCCCAGCCCCGAGGCCGAGAAGGCGCACATTGCAAAGATGGAGAACGAGCACGGCATCGTCAAGCGGATCAACCCCAAGGACGACAACAATACCGTCCGGGTTGACGTCCAGAACAAGCACATGAAGGGCATTTTGACCAACGTCTTTGACGAATACCCGGGTTTCCATGCGTCGCTTTTGCCCGAGACCAACGCCTGGGTCTTCAACGAGCCCTTTGACATATTTGTTGGCCGCTGGGAGCAGCTCCGGGAGTACAAATTGCAGACTCCATTTGCTGCGGAGAAGGCTGCTTGGGTCGCGCTCGTTGCGGCCATGACCCCCGTCGTTCAACCTACCCTGGATTCGATCAAGCGAATCAGAGACACGGGACTGGTCCTTTGGAAAGACCTTCACTTGATCTTCCCCCCGGGTAAGCTGATCCTCGTTGAGGAGCCTGGCGCGGTCCAATCGGTCGTCCGTGTGCAGGAAGGAATCCCCTTCTTCGACCCGAGAATCCATCAGCAAGTCCACAGACTCAAGCTCGAGTACGTTGACCGGGATGGCGAGACGCACGGGCTGCGCACCAAAACGCTGGACATTCCCGAGTACGCCGGTCACAAGAAGGTCAGGCAGTCGGACCTGAAAACTATGCCACTTGACTTCTGTCCGTCGGAGGAAGAGCTCCGCACCAAGCTGATTGCGCGAGGCCGACGCTGGAGCTCCATGAAGGATGTCGACTACAAGCAGTTTGCAGGCAAAAAGGTCCCAATCAGTACCCAAGTCCCCATAGAGGTGAGTGCCTGCCTTCGACACGAGTTGCCCGACTCATTTCATATCATAGTCTGCTAACAAGAACTGGCGGGCACAGGCTAGTGGAAGAATCATGATCGATACCGCGGCTTTCTATGACAACAATCCAGATGGGTGGTGGCAGAAACCTGTCTTGCAGTCATTGGCGGCGGAACCTGATGTCGATGATATGGGAGACAGTGTCCAGTCTATTCAACTGTCTGACGAGCAGTGCTTGCTGGCATCAGGAGTGATTTGTGGTTTTGATTTGAAGATCAAAGACTGGTGTAAGTGTAGCCCAGGTCTAAGGTCACGGCCGCCGAGTTTGCTGACCATCTTTCATAGGCCTGTTCCCTGTTGATGGAATCAGCGATATCACTTTCAACAACCTCGCATACGACAAGCTTGTGCTGCCACCCGGCGAGAAGAAGATGGCTTGGGCATTTGTCGAGAGCAAGAACCTTCTGCTGGATGCATCCGACTCCGACCGCGGTACGGCATTTGATGATTTTGTGACGGACAAGGGAAAGGGCCTCGTCATGCTTCTCTGCGGCTCCCCTGGCGTTGGAAAAACCTACACGGCGGAGGCGATTGCCGAAATGGCCAAGGTGCCTCTCTATATGATCAGTGCAGGCGAGCTAGGCTCAGTCTCGAGTCAAGTGGAGCAGGCTCTAGACAAAGCCCTTTGTCTCTGCCGGCGTTGGAAGGCCATGCTGCTTCTGGACGAGGCCGATGTGTTCCTTGGTAAGAGACTCATGGCCGGCAACACGAGCATCGAGCGCAACGAGCTGGTTTCGAGTAAGCCCCCCCCCCCCCTGGATTACGTCGGCCGTGGCCCACATATGTCCCCTTGTGGCATAGCAGACACACCGGGTATCTCCGCGAGGTTGAGCACGCATGCTGACAATCATACCGCAGTCTTCCTCCGGCGGCTCGAGTATTATCAAGGTACCATGTTCCTTACGACCAACAAGATCGAGAACATCGACGACGCCTTTCAGTCCCGCATTGACATAATCCTGCCCTACGGCGACCTCACCGACGAGGCACGCCATCAGGTCTGGATCAACTTCATCAACAAGTCGGGCGGGACGGAGGTTTTCGACCTCACCGAGCAGCAGGTCCAGCAACTCGCACGGGAATACAATCTCAACGGTCGCGAGATCAAGAACCTGGTCAAGAGCTCGCTGCTCGTTGCTGGGAAGTTCGGTGGCCCGGGCGTTCCCGACACCTCATCGACTGTTGGAAGTGAGACGAACGAAAAGACTGCAGCAGTCAAGGATCCCACTCCGGCAAAGGTGACGATGGCGATCTTAGAGACACTCGCCGCGATGCGCATCCGAGCTCACAAGCTGATGGGAAAGACTGAAGATGACGGTGGTATTGGAGTCTAGGTCTTCACCGGCGTGCTGGATTTGGATGTTGAGCTTCGTGATTTGGATGTATTGATTTTGAGCAGCACAACTTCAGAGTTAGCAAAGTAGAGGACAGTTCTTGATGAGTGAGGAATGAACCAATGAACACTCAGCTATGTGATGATAATCGACTTGCCGTAGAATTGTTGCCGGCAATTCTTTCCTTTTTTACTTCTCCAGTGAGCGATCAAGCCTGTGTAGCTTTTCTGGTGAAAATGTCCCTGGCTGAGTGGTATCGAATACCTGCCACCAGAAGCCTGGACAGTCCTTCCACCATATCAGGCTTGCCCGAGATAACACTGGGCTGATAGGATGCGTCCTAGCAACGCAGCATGATTTCTCATTGGACTTGTGACTCGTGAGCCGCGACATTGACTGTCTGCCAAGCGGAATGCGAGCGGATACCAGTGCCCAGACTGGAGGTTTCAAGCTAGGCATTGCGGAAGGTCGTGCTGGTGACGATAGGCTTCAAGGCTGTCGAATCGGCCCCGGGGCGTGCGCACAGGCAGTTCACACCAAGGTGAAGGGAAAACATTCTTGGCTGCATTTGCATGTGTGTTGGAGAGGATTTGGGATGAAGTAAGCTTTAGAGCCGCCGCCGCTCGAGGGGCATTTGAAGAGCCGCAAATCGCCACCTCGGCTGGGACAGCGCGTGATAAGACGGGTTCGTGATTTGAGCCTCTAAATAGATGGGTAAGTTGTCAGACGGCGGTCTGTGACCCGGGTAGGTTGGGGAACATTGTGCAAAGCGAGCGGCAAGTGGTGAAACTATCTCGCTGGTTTCGTGCTCTGCTATTAGTTGGACTTGGAGTGATCGACGAGGGTCGGCAGTAGTGGTATCTGGCGGATGGAACTCCCCCACCGGCGCGCACAGCCGAGCGAGCCGTGCTGGCCGAGCTTCCTGAGCTTCACCCCGCGCTCCGACCTATTCCCGGCTGCTGCACCTGGTCCTCGGCAATGTATCATTTTCGGATTGAACCTAGACTGGCCCACGGAATGATGACGGTGACTGCCCATAGCTGATTTTACATGCCACGTATCTAGGCATCGTGCTGCATCCTGTGCACAAGCTGTTGGAAGCTCTGCGTGCGTGATGAAAGGGCCAGATCGGCAGCGTGCGCGGAGTTGCATGCATAGCTCGTGGCAAGCTTCATGACCGACCTGTCTGAGCTTCTTTCGTGCCATAACGGTCATGTTTGGGCGCCTTCAGGGACGCTCGACAGCAGATCGAGTAAATCAACGAAGGTTTGGGCATGGCAGACTGCCTGTGGCGACTGCGGATATGCTTTTCGGGCTGAAGGCATATGCGAGAGCTGTTGGCCATCCGAAGACACCAGGAGGCTTGACCACATTGTGGCGAGACCAATAGGATCGGACTTTGGTGAGAGCAGTTCCGGCTGACAGAGCAGCTCGGATGGTGTATGGATGGGATTTCGAATGGTCTGGCTGGGGCAGGATCGGATTCTCCCACAATGCAGCAGGCTCTGCTTGTGCAACGGTGATACCAGGGACATTGGTTGACCAGGATTGACAGACTGACAGATGGCACGGTCGGGACCTGCCGTGTGCCGTTGGCTGAAGACTGACTGCTGATGATTGATTGATTGACCGTGCTTGCTTTTGCAGCTTGTGAGAGTGCAACAATTGATAGTGGAAATGTGGACCATGGGGTTGTACCATCTACGGTCACGGTGGTATGTCTCAAAAAGGTGCAGGGCGCAGGACACAGGACGCGGGACACAGGGCATAGGACCCCGGGTACATAGTTACGAAGGGACTGTTGCTCCTCGTGCCTTCCTGTGGCTTCCTCCCCGCGCCCTCCTCCCTGCCTCCCTGCTGCCGAAGCACCCAGGTGGGAAGGTTCCGTATACCTTCCACGCTTGCCCCAATCCGTACGCGTCATGCTCCGTTTCTTGGCCGGCCAAAGGTACTCGATACCCCGACGCCCCGATGTACCCAGGTACATGTCGAGGAGCAGCCATGCCCACTCACAACACAGCAAATCTCTCCACCAGCACCGGTACCCGTGCGCAAGATAGGCAGGTATCTTTGCACATGAGGACCCACCCTTGAGGATTCTTCTCCATGCCGCGGAGACTGGAGCGTGCGTCCACGGCCACGGGCCAGAGCCAAAGTGCCAGAGTCCCACTTTCGAACCGCACCGCATGCCTTGGATCCCATTCGACCCTTCACATCGCACCGCCCGTCAGACCGACTGCATGCTTCACCTCCGTACCACGATATCACCACATCGACTCGAAACCCCGTCTCCCCTGTGTGCCACCTGTCTGCCCCTCCCAGCAGCCACTCCACGGCGTCCGCCAACCGTCCACAGTCGCTTTCGTCATCAGCTCTGTCGACCCCTTCTGACGCCCAAGCCCCGAATTGCTTCGGCCCAACCGCCCAGCCAACCCCCAAAGCCAATATCGCAGCCGTCCCGAGCAGCCTCCGCCCCGTCGACTGCTGCACTCTGCCTCTCGTCGCCGGCCTGACTGCGCGTGTGCACGCCCTCTGACAGCGCCGAGCTCGTTCGCCAAAAGGGCTCATGCCCGTCCTGTGGCCCATTCAGCCGAAGCCCATGCTTCCACCACCTCGACCCTTCGATTCTTGCCTGCGAGAATAGACCCACTCTGCTTCTCGATCCCGACTCGAGACTTCGATCCCGACTCGACTCCAGACCCACCAAAATAGCCTAACCATCTTGCCCTCCCGCGGCACCGGCCATAGTTAGAACTCACCTCAATGCCGTCCCCAACATGAACGAATACTACCAGAACCAGCTGGCCCAGGCCGCTGCTGCACAGCAGCGCCGGCAGCACCCCGGCCGGCCCGCCAACATGATGATGCCGCCCAACGTGAACACAGGAGGCCAAGCAAGCCGCGGCTCGCCCACCATGCAGCAGCCCATGATGCCAACCATGTCACCGGACACGACCATGATGGGCGGTGACTCGCTCGACGAGATCATCAACCAGAATATCGCTACCCGGAGGAGGCGGAGCGTGCCGCACCCATTTTCGCCCGGCCAGCCCGCCCCCCATGACGAACCGGACAGGAGGATGTCCATGAATATGGAATTTGGTAGCAGCAATGACCATTACAGAGGCTTCCAGTTCGACAGCCCACTGACCACCGCAGCCCCGCCATCCTCAATGGCAGACGGCCTTACTTCGTACAGCAATATGCCCAACATGACCTCGTCCATCGCCATTCCCCCTCATACTGGCAACTTTGAGTTCTCGGCCATGTCGCCGGACGTCATGAACAATATGATGGGCTTCTCCAACCTCAGCATGGGGCAGATGCAGTCAGACCCGAGCGGCATGGGCCTCTTCAGCAACCCAAACATGAGCCCCCAATTCGGAAACACCGGCATGGAGCCAGTTTCGCCCGACTTTGCAATGGAAATGAACCCAGAGAACCCAATGAACGTCGCCACGGCCAATGCATCGGGGTCGGCCTTGGCAGACGACGGCGATGACGAGTTGATGGTCGGAAACAACCATTTTGGGAGCAACAGCTCAGGCACCCCTCAGGCTGCTCAGGGGACCGGCGGGGCCATGCCAGCCTACAATATGACCCCGGCGCTGTCACGAGAGGTGTCCAACGCAAATTCCTTCAACCAGTCACCCGTCTCACCGGGTCTCAGCAACGCCAGGGGCAGTATCGTGCCAGAGACCCCCATGCCGGCTCAGGCCGAATCAGCAGTTGCAACACCGGGGAGTGCCGAGGTCAAGTCAGAATCAAAGAACATATACTCCAAGAGTGGCTTCGATCTGGTCCGAGCGTTGTATTATATCGCCACCAGGCCGAACCCGGAGATTCAGCTGGGAGCCGTGGACCTGTCCTGTGCATTTGTCGTCTGCGATGTTACAATGAACGATTGTCCTATCATCTATATATCAGATAACTTCCAAAATCTGACTGGGTACAGTCGTCATGATATCATGGGCCAGAACTGTCGATTCCTCCAGGCTCCTGATGGCAAGGTCGAGGCCGGCACGAAAAGAGAATTCGTCGCAAATGACGCTGTTCTCAACCTAAAACAGAAGATACAAGAGGGCAAGGAGGTCCAGCAGAGCCTGATCAACTACCGGAAAGGCGGTAAGCCTTTCCTCAACCTGCTCACAATGATTCCTATCCCCTGGGACACCAAAGAAATTCGATACTTCATCGGGTTCCAGATTGACTTGGTCGAGTGCCCCGATGCCATCGCAGGTCAGGAGCTGGGCAAGGTTGCGGTCAACTACAAGCACAGCGATATTGGACAGTATATTTGGAACCCTCCCGAGGGCGATCGAGTCGAGCCGGACGCTGGCCAGACACTCTCTGCCGACGATGTGTCGACACTTCTGCAGCAACTGAAACCCGGAGGAACCAACCTGGGCGACTGGCACAAGCAATCTTGGGATAAGATGCTCCTGGAGAACGCCGATGATGTCGTACACGTCTTGTCACTCAAGGGGCTATTCATGTACCTATCACCATCGTGTAAGAGGGTCTTGGAGTACGACACCAAGGAACTCATCGGCAACCAGCTCTCCTCCATCTGTCACCCATCCGACATCGTACCCGTCACCCGGGAGCTTAAGGACACGGCAGTGGGCAATCACGTCAACATTGTCTTTCGAATACGGAGGAAAGAGAGTGGCTATACTTGGTTTGAGAGCCACGGATCCCTGTTTGTGGAGCAAGGAAAAGGCAAGAAATGCATCATCCTGGTGGGACGAAAACGACCCGTCTTCGCGCTAAGCAGGAGTAACATCGAGAACAACGGCGGCATCGGCGACGGCGAGCTCTGGTCGAAACTCTCGACCTCCGGGATGTACTTGTTTGTGTCCTCCAACTGTCGATCGTTACTGGATCTGCAACCACACGACCTTGTTGGAACCAGCATCCAAGATCAGATGCGAAAGGAGACAAGGCCTGAATTTGGCCGATCAATAGAGAAGGCCCGGAAGGGAAAGATCGTCAAGTGCAAACATGAGATCCAAAACAAGAGGGGTCAAATCCTGCAGGCCCAGACTATCCTGTACCCCGGAGATGCAGCTGAGGGGCAAAAGCCGACCTTCCTTCTGGCCCAGACAAAGCTTCTGAAGGCATCAAGCAGGGCCCTGGCACCCGCCTCGTCAGGGGGCAAAGCTCCATCTCTCATCAGCGCCGGGCCACCCGAGGACGCCCATCAGCCATCACACGGCTCCCTCGCCTCGCCCAATCGAGCACGGTCCGCATCTGGGCCAGACCAGGGTATTATCTCCCAAGCCCAAGGCGGTGGCTTAGTTCTCGGTAACCAGGATGCCGCTCTTGCCAGTGATGATAACATCTTTGACGAGCTCAAGACGACTCGTTGCTCCTCGTGGCAATATGAGCTCCGCCAGATGGAGAAGGTCAACAGGCTGCTAGCAGAGGAGCTTGGCCAGCTGTTAAGTAACAAGAAGAAGAGGAAGCGGAGGAAAGGCGTGGGAAACGTGGTTCGGGACTGCGCAAATTGCCACACCCGAAACACCCCCGAGTGGCGGAGAGGGCCAAGTGGGCAGCGAGACTTGTGCAACAGCTGCGGTCTGCGATACGCTAAGCAGGTAAGAATGGTCTTGCGTCTGCAGCTCAGCAGTGCTGCCCTCTTACCCCTTTCCCCCTCCTTGCCCTCGCAGCATTTACTGACTTGACACTTCACAGACCGGCAGAGTTTCACCTCGCAATTCGTCCCGGGGCGGCAACGGCGATTCACTCTCCAAGAAGTCCAGCTCACCAAAACAATCTTCTCCTCTTCATCGTGAGGTGGTCACCAACACCGTGGATGCCGTGACCAGCTCTCGGCCTCACCAGGGAGGTGCTGTGGAAAGCACTGGCAACGGCAGCAAGACGACTCGGTCGCCCAGCTCGGCAGGCGCGCAGAATACTCCCGCCACCAACGCTAATTCTGCAAGCAACACCAGCTCAGCCGGGGGAAATGCGACAGCGATGAAAGTAATGATGCCGCCTCCTAGCCAACCTCTTCTCGAAGGCGGTGCCGGCGTGCACGGACATAGCATGAGCATGACGAGCATTGCTGAGGAGAAGGACTGATGGAGTGGGCTGGAAAGGCTATACGATTATTGCCGGTGGTTAGCCCGCAGCACCTTGACGTCAATCGCTTCAAGCTGTCAACACAGCCGGCCTGACTACGATCCTAATATGTGACTGGGTGGGACCCCTCGACGATCAACTGGGATGGCCCACCAACAGATCTTTGCTTGCTTTTTTTTCTATTTCTGAGATACCACGATGTTGTTACGCTTTTGGATGGGATGACTCTCTTCGGGTACGGCAGTAAAACGGGAGGGGCATATGAGCGCCACTCTTTGGGACGAGATTTAGGTACGCACGGGCGGGCGGATCGGGAGCAATGCTTGATTTTTATTTTCTCATATGCACTCTCCGCGTGGGCCCAGCGGACGAAACGGGAAGGCACCTTTGGATATTCCTTCTAGATCTAGACCAACTGGCTCCTTTTTTTGTATGCTGATTTTGCCATTCACTTGGACGTTTCAAATTTAGGCAGGTTCAGTGAGCGCGGGTGGGCGGCGGCTTGAGCTTGACACTGCTTTTTCTTTTCTCATACTGGATAAGACTGTTTTGGTGCGACTTGGAGGATTATGCCTCGTGCTCCTCATGGTCCGACCGACACTCTTGATGGGTTCACAACACTTGAGTCCGTCTGCCTACCATTATGGAGTCACTGAGTCGAGAAACTAAAACTGATGTACGGCCGGATTGGGACCGTGGCTAGGGAAGGGGGCCTGGAGTTCTCGTGTGTGTGCGTGTCCTTTTCTGCTCTTCATTCTTTTTGGCCTTCGTGTTTATACTTGGGAGCCTTTTACATACCCTTTGGATGAGAATGCCCTTAAGGCGAATACACGACGCCTATACGCATGAATGAATATGGACATTTCACTAGGACTTGATCTTCCTCTCGTCTTTGTGCCTTGTGTCTCGATTTGTCTGGCCAGTCGATCTTGTACAGTTTCGATGGCATTTGGAAGGTTGGACGGGTACTTCAGCAGGACTAGCAAGCGTCTCAGATGGACATACTTCTAGATGAGTGTGAGTGAAGTTGCGGGATAAGTTATCCTGGAGGGCTATTCTGCCGTTGGTCGTCCTATGGGATGTCATCTTGGTTGAGTAGAGATTGGCGGTGTGGGATCATTGGGCGTTGGTGTCACAGAAACGCCGAGAAGAATCATTTCTGTTGCAGTCGCCAGCACCAGCAAGTGTGTGATTGTGTTGACAAAGACGTCCCATCTTGGAAGAACCAGAGTCAAGGCCGTGTTGGTACGGGCGATTCCTAATATCCGATCAGCTTAGGATCTGGATGGGTACAGTCCCACAGACAGAGCACGTTATCAACAGTAACCCAGGCATGGTTTGTCTCGGTCATCTCATGGCGGGGAGGGCGTGGAGACGCATTTGGTATTACTGTTGACCGGTGGACTGATCACGTAGTGGACATATGCACTGAAGATCTGTTTGTCGAAATGACTGAGTGAATGGGACGTCTCATTAACTGCCAAATATTGACTAGATCGGTACCTAGGTACCTGGACCCCTTCCAGGAAGCCCTTGAGGTTGAGAGGGTAATCTTTCTTTCTTTCCCCCCACACTGCAACACCGTCAACCTCCACCGCAACCCAGCAGTGGCAACCAAAATAACCAAACCAACAACACACCACCGCAACGAAAACATCATGGCTGACTCTGTACGTTGATGGCGGTACCATGTCTTCGTATGACAAGCAGCTGACTTCATTCTGTCACAAGGGCGCGCGTGCCAACGTCGGAGTTTCAAAGGTGCGAGGTAGAATACCCCGGCTGGGCCTGTCGAGAGGTTCGCAGACAGACGCCTTAGCAGCGAGAATAGAGAAGAGGCAGGCGGAGATGCAGTTCTGTGACATGGGAGAATCAACTCATCACAGCAACGAAGACATCATGGCTCCCTCTGTAAGCCTCAAAGGAGTACTATGTCTTCGCATAACAAGCGGCTGACTTCTATCTGTCAACAGGACCAACAAGAAAAGTACGATGTGCGGGAGATGACAGGGATGGTTGGAAGCTTTCCACCACCACCCCGAAATAACACGAAGATCGATGTCATGTACAAGATGATGGGTGTTCTGTCCGAGAAGATGGAGGCCCTTTCCAAGGAGGAGGCCGTTCAGGCTGAGAAGAGGGTTGCCCTGGACGAGAAGATGAAGACCCTGTCCAAGGAGGAGAGCATTCAGGCTGAGAAGAGGGTTGTCCTAAACCAGAAGATGGATCTCCTGTCGAAGCTGCTGGATGCCATGTCTTAGAAGAGGATGGACATCTCCACAGCAGCTCAATGTAAGTCTGGATAGCCTGATCATTACTTTGGATGCAATGACTACAAGACTGACATCTTCCTGGCTTACCGCCAAGCCAGCCCGGTATCGATCTATACTCGTCTCTGCTCCACTGGTGGTCCGAAGCACCAGGCCGACATGAAGCCTCTGAAGATGTCACGCAGATGAGCGAGCAAGGAAAGGTTGCAGAAGGACTGAAGATCTCTAAACCAACAGTCGACAGCGGTGGTGCAGCGTACTATTGAAAGCATGACAGGCTCCAGTTTAGACTAATTCCAGTTGATTTCATTTGAGCATTTTGAGATCGCTCTACATAATACTCTCAATCGAAGTGTCTCTATTTCAGTGATCAACCCGTGCTATATCTCGCCTTGAGCATTCCTGCCGAGTACCTACGCAAGACGGGTAGGTAGTGAACTTAATCAGTCGTGCCTACCTCCTGCCGTTTGATCATCCGAGCCTCATTTCTAGGAATGTTTATCGGCATGTTGGCTATGAGCACTAGCACGTTTGTCAAGCCTATAGGCCAACCTCCAGTGAATCTTGGCGTTGTCCTCTCAAGTTTCCAACCCTCATCCCCCCAATTCACTGCATCCCACTCGGACAGAAAACAATACAACAGCTTCGACAGGCAGTAATGACCCCCCTCTCTCGATTAAACTTTGCATAGCGGTTGTACTTTTGTTGATCCTTGACTGGGCTTACCCTGCCCCTCCAAGTCTCCTGGCCACCGCGATCTTCCCCCGCGGCGACACCGACCTCACGACCCCGTCCTTGTCAATCTTGTCAACAGCCAGCAGCCCTACCACGCCATTCATTTGGACATCGCAAATTCTTCTCGAGTTCCATTACGTCATGTCAACTGGTGTCATGACCAAGGCGATGAGATCATACGATCTCGTCTCTGACGAGACAAAGCTGGTGGCGAGAGAGATGATGGCCGAAGCACGACGCCGTTTTGAGAGTCGAGGTCTTCCGGAGTACAGGTTTAGAATCGAATTCGAGGAACTCGAGGAGCTGACGACTTGCATTTTGGATGGCCAGGCAAAGAAGGAGTGGATGGAGCATCGCACTGTCTGGTCTGCCGAGCTCTACTTTCAAAGGCATACTCGAATGTCGCTCGGGTGTCCCAGACCTAGTGAGTCCTGATGCAAGCCTCGTCACTCTTGATTTGAGCATGGTGGTCGTTCTGACGCGTTGTTGCTACTACAAGGTCAGGCTCCGCCATCTGACTGGCCGCAGTTTTCCACCTCCACCGACGGACGGCCAATCTCGCCCGAGTTTCTAGAGGCGATTGGCATGACTGAGGAACAGGTTCTAGGAATAGTCAAGAAAGAGCAGAGCCCCGAGGAGGGAACCAAGCTGGCGCTGCACGCCGTTCCGTCCTTTGTGAAGACGGAAACATCGCTGCCGGGAACTCCAAACGCCCCAGCCGCATTGCCCAATCCGCGGGCGCAGCGGGTGAAATCGGAGCCACAGTCTCCAGATAACCCTTTCACGCTTGGGAAGAGAAAGAATGACGAGCCCGACGACACTTCACGCAAGTATGGGCGCGGAAATGACGGACAGAGGGTGCCACCGGGGTCCCACGATGCGAGCCGCACACATGAGCTATGGGGTGCCCCTTTGATAGCCAAAGATGGTCAGCTCATGAACTCTGGGCTCATGAAGGACATCTGGTTCACCAGGATCAGTGAGCGGCACATGTCTGATTACGGTGCGGAGGTGTTCGAGGTGAGGGTCCCAAAGGAAAGGGCCTGGCCGCTCCTCGGGAAAGACATCGGGATGGTCTTCAGGTTGATGAGCGGCGAATGGCGTCCAATCCGACTACACACGTATGAATCGGGCACATTCTTGTACGTGGGCTTGTGGGTCAGGACAAGCCAGACTCAGGGACACAAGGCGGAGGTCATACGCCACACACTGCCGGAGCTGTATCGCCTCCTGAGACGATGGTCTCTCCAGGCACAGGGCAGTGAAGAGGCAGAGTCTCTTGCGGACTTCCTCGCGGATTACCTAGGAGCGTAGTACCGGAAGCTCGCCGCTCAGCTGGTTCGGGAACATTCCAAGTCATTGCGTCCATGGGATAGATACGATCATCATGTACACGAAGACCAAAAACAACATGTACAAATACTCTGCTCTGCTTGCTTGACATGCTTGTCTTGGACAGTTTGCTGGGCTTGGGCTGGCCGTCAGCACGGTTGAGTTTTCCAGGGCCATAGCAAACGCAGTGACTCAATTCCCTAAGTGATCGTAGTGAATTCATTTCTGAAAGTGTGCGGCTGCAATTATGATGCAAGCGTCGTGTCCTCTGTTGCTATATCAGCCACATCAACCCACCCGTCTCGCCCGCATCAGGTCGTCACCACAATCTATCACCACCAAGCTGCCTGCCTCAGGGCCTCACTACCCTGGTGAGTCACTCGATGAAAAGGTAGAACGGAGCTACACAGTATGAGGTGAATTAACTGGGCCCTTGGCCCTGGTCGTTGCCGCCGGCGTTGTGGTTGCTGGGCAGACCACCTGCCACGGCGATGCCCCACCATCAACGACATCACTTTTTCCTAAAAGGGTAATAAGCTAAACTCACTTCTTCCATTCACTTCACTAATTAACATTCACTTGTTTTAATTGCCTGCCGGCTGGCCGACGGCGAAGGCAGGAAAGCTTAAATACGTGCGTCCCCCGACAACTTCAACTCGATTCATTTCTTCCTTCAACAACTCACTCGACTTTGCAGTCTTGACCTGTTGCCGCACGTCTCATCATCAAGAACTTCGGCACAACACATCAACACAACACACTTCAGAACAAAACTCTTCTTTCGCTGTCTCAGTCACCCTCTGTTGACGAACCTCACTACACACGTCCTTCTGGGAAGATCAATCTGTCAGACACACGAGTCGGTGATTGCAACGGCGATCAACCCCAAACTCCATCACCACCGGACCAGGCAGGGCAAATAGTAAGCAAACCATCGTGACCTACGCCAACTCAACATCCCCCAGCACGACCTCCCAGTCGAAATCCGATTAATCTCTAACCTCTCCTGCAGAACAGCCACTCGCCTTGGGAATCTTCGATCGCAGTACCATTCTACCTCAACAAATAAAGACTCTTCATCTCATCAAAATTACAGCTCGCCCTCTATGGCTTGTTCACTCACCGAGCTGAAGACCCTGTCTTCGAAGGTCGATTCCAAGCTCCAGAAGATCAAGTCCAGACTTCACAAGACCAAGGAGCCCAAGACCACGGCCAAATCCAAGACCACAATCAAACCGAACATTACAGTCGAGTCCGCAGGCAACTCCAAGACTACAGTTGAGCCCACGGCTACGCTCGAATTCAACCTGAAGGAGCGTGAGACTACGGTCGAGCCGATCACAAAAGCCACGCCCGTCACCACAGTCGAGCCGAAGACTACGGTTGAGCCCAAGGCTACGATCTCATTCAACCTGAAGGCCGAGCCCAAGACCGCGCTCGAGCCAGATACTACCACATCCAAGTTCAAGACCACCAACGAGGGGGAGAACGGCAACACCTCTGCGCCTAATCACAACGACGAGGAGGGAGAGGAGCTCACCCCGTCCACCAGCTCTCAAGCAAGCCTGAAGCAAGAGAAGAAGTCGAGACGGGGCGCGAGAAGAGCGGCGAGAAAGGCCAAGTGGGCCGCCCGGCGCGCCGCGTTCAAGACGAAAGCCAAGAAGGTCGGAGAGGCGGTGTTCCTCCCATGCGCCGTGGTTGCGGGCATCATCTTCGCCCCATTCATCATCGTGGCGGACATGGTCCTGTGCGTGGTCAATGTGGCGGGTTGGGTGGTCGTGAAGATCTTCGATCTCATGTGCGCGCCATTCTTGGTGTGCTTCGTCTTCAAGCAGTGGTAAGTCCCGAGTCTGGTCGGCTTGCCCCTAACAGAGAGCATTGCTCACGCGTGGATGACACAGAAAACCTCCTCTGCAACGAGCGAAGCGAGATTCCCGAGCCTCGAACAAAGGGCAGGATGATCCGCCCCCGGCTCGACTTCACTACAGTCGCGGCCCAACAAATCTTGGGGCAGGAGCGGGGGCGAATGATGGCAAGACTAGATCGTTGGCGAGATGGATGGCAAGATGGGAGGATTTCAGGATAGACCAAACACTTGGGCACACGAAGGATCTTACAGGAAGCGTTGGGCCAATGAATAGACTACACGGCCGCTGGGTAGGAAGCCTAAGCTACGCTGTTTAGAAACTTGGGGCCGCTACACAGACCAGACAAAAGGCGGCGTAATCAGTGGCAGCTTGAGCAACTGCGGCCCTCAAGTAGATCCTATAGCTTTTGCTATACAATACAGCAAAATGCCACACTTTATATTTTAATAATGACTAAAACCCGCTTTCAATTCTCTCACGTTGTGATGACTACTGTATGAAGTGTATGAATTAGATTGGGGGAGGGTCGAGCCGCAATTTCTCAAGGCAGCGTCAACTCTCTTCCTTCTCTTCCACTCTTCCACTGATATACTTTTATATATTAGACATCGGTCACAAGCTACGGAACCATATCGATCACAATCCACTCGCGCCATCTCATTAAGAATCCTCTCCGGAACTCGACGCATAGATTTAGGGGCTCGAGCTAAAGCTGCGACACATCGAGACCGCTGAGACGGCGCTCTCCAGTAATCCTCACACCACCGCAAAGACAACCGAGAAGAATAACGAAAAGTGTACGGCCACCTCGGGGCTAAAGACGGTTGAGGAGGTCGGAACCGACGAAAACCAACACAAAGCCCCACATCAGCCAAGGAGGAGCAGGAGGGGGCTAAATCGCATGCGAGGAAGGCAAGGTGGGCAGCACGACGAGTGTCATTCAGGCAGGAGACCAAGAAGGCAGCGGAAAATCGGGTTCTATAGTGTTCGGTGTACCCGAGCAGGTCCGCACTTGCAACAACTCGAGGAATGTCAGCAGAAAGGCCTCCTGGGCTTATCTGCTCTCACTACGCCGCACACTGTTGCGGAACTGGTCATTTATCACACCGTGTGGATCGACAAGCTGGCAGCGAGCCTCTTCGCATGCTTGCGTGAGCCATTCATCAGATGTATCCTACCCTTGAGAAAAGGATAGGTAATCGGACGCTGGTCGACCACTTTCAGGAACTCCTGCTGACATATAGCCGCCGCAGACACACGCTGGGTTGGAAGTGAACGATACGGCCCCACATTTGAGGCGACGAGAAGGAGTGGGGCCTCAACTCCAAAATCTCACCATGCACGGAGCTCGAAACTCGCTTGGGTTAAGGGCACGTGGCTCACAGCCAAGACTCAGGCGGCCGGGGATAAGAGGTGGAGTGGCAGATGGCACGGGACACTTCAAATGAGGTAGCAATGCCGAGCATGTTGGGTCTATGGTAAGAGCGCACGGTACCCAAGGAGTTCGTAGAAGGTTGCATTTTGGATGAGGCAGCCCGGAAAGGCTCAATCATCTTCCCTAGGTGGACTTTTGTAACGGCGTGCACCAACAAGCCAGAAGCGCCAACCATCGATGAGTGCCGTTGTGATAACCTGCCAGTATAGAATGGGCGGAGAGGGGCAGGACAATAATGATAGTGGCTTTGCGGCCAAGCAGCGCCCCTTTTTTTTTCTCTTGGTTGCCGTGTTGGTTCGTCCAGACCGAGAAACCAACTTCACCTTGTTCCCGAAACCCTTTCTGCCGGCCAGAAAGGTGGCGTGTTGGCCTGGGAGACATGAATACATACCTAGGTAGGCCTGTAACCACGCCAACCTCCTACCCTTTTTACTTTCCGCATTTTCCACACTCTCAATCTGCTGTCGTATATTGGTTGTATCAGAGGAACATTCAGGCAGACTACGGAAACAACTCTTTTCGTGTACCAGGCTCATTAAATCAGCCATCTTGCCCTGTCAAGGCATTCCTATTGCTTCAGCAAGCCCACTTCTACTTCCCTCCACAATTATCATGCAGCGATCTGGATCGACCAAATCCGCCTCGTCCACCATTCTGCAAGTCACTGGACCCGTGACTCTGGAAGAGCACCCCGCGTTGAAACACACAGAACCGACCAGAATCAAGCCGTCCAAAATCTCCCAAATCACCAACCCTCTGAAGAAGGCCTCTTCGAAATTCGATCAGAAGCTACAGAATCTGAGGTCACGAGTGAGCAAATCAAAAGCGGTCAGCGAAGAGAGAGAGAAATCAGCATCCATTCGCATCTCGTCGCCCGAGGCCATCGAAGAACCGAAAGACGAGGGCGAATCCGCCGTCGACGCCGAGAAAGCCAACAAGGATGAAGTCAAGAAGGCAAGGCGGGACGCCCGGCGAGCGAAGTGGGCGGCAATGCGGGAGTCATTGAAGAAGTTCGGAAGGCTGGCAGGAAAGGCCGCCTTCTTCACGGGCGCCGTCATCCTCGGATTCATCTTCGGTCCGATCCTCATCGCCTTCGAACTCATCATGAGCCTGGTGGTCATTGTCATTAGTCTGGTGCTGCAGCTGGTCGAGATCATCTTCACTCCGTGCATTATCTGCTTCGACTGGTAGAGGTAAGAGCTCTATGATGGGACAAATTGTTTCACAGAGGGTCTGACTGACGATGGCATGTGTAGTGGTGACGGAGTTAAGCATACGGTGAACTTGGATTGGAGTATGGCGTTCATGGAGATCTGGAAAGCATTATTTTGGTTGCGCTTGTTGATAACACATCTCACGGCGCCGCTCGAGGCTGTTGTTTCTTCTTTTTGAATTTCGCATAGATATGGGAGGGACACAAGCAGTGGCCGAAAGGAATACCTAATCTAAAGGCATCTTGCTGGACTTCAGCACTGAACCTGAAGCAGCATAGGCGGAGATTCGCCTTCCAAACTCAAGTCCGGTTGACATTACACCTGCAAAGCAATTGGAAACATCAAACTCACTCTCCTTATTTCACAAGGTGATATGTTATGATGTGGCTTTCCTACTGCACGTGGAAAGCATTTCGTGACTGGTCTCATGATATCGTTTATCATCTTGGGCGCATATTCAAGCCAGCTCCCTTCGTCGCCCCTTGAATGGAGATGTGTGACTGTAAGTTATACACGCGTCACGACTGTTTCAATGATGATGTTGCACAGATGAAGTGAAGCATTCATGATCGGCATTAGATTATCGCGCCCCCGAACTCCCTCAACACAACATTACAGATCGAACAAGTGCTTGGCTTTCTAATCAATAAGGTTGCTTGCCTGGCTTGGAAAATTGCTCTCTTCAAGCCCAGACCACTGTATCTTGGCCCGATCATGAACATTGAATGCTCGTGGAGATCTTTAGGACATAAATGAACATGTTTGACTTCGAAGCCGCAATGACTACACTCTCTGCATTTGTAGAATCATGACTTTATACCTCCTGGGGCTAAAATACATGGCTGTGCGGGTACTCCTTGGGACATCGTGGCCTTTGAGGCTCTGCCGTATGAGTGAAGGAGCAAGCCAAGCCGCTAACCCTCGCACAAAATAAGCCGCCACTTACGTACATAAGTCGGGGACTGTTGGTTGTGGAACCATGGGGAAACATATTTGGCGACTGGCTGTTGTCAGTTAGCAACGTGACATCCGTCCTCCAAACACGGGCTTGTCCAACGATATTTGGAAAGGAGTGGATTTGTCCCTTCGAGGCAACAGCTCCTGCCCGGCCCCCTTCTGACCTGTCAATTCCACAAGCTCTCACTCACCTTTCCAACTGACGAACACTTCCAAAAATTCCTGCCCAGCATTGCCGACTCCCCTCACCTGTCGACGACGCAGCATAAATATCCGCAGAGTCACCATTTCTACCTGGCCACTCACTACAGTCACCTCTCAAAAGACATCTTCCACCACATCAGTGCAACCATGTCATTCATAACCTGCCCAACCAACGCAATACCCGATGACGCGGACCTCGACATCGACAGCAAGTCCCTCTACGCCGTCATGCCGCGCGCCAACACCACCGCCAGCGACAGCCCCGACCTCTGGATGGTCAGCTGCTGCTTCCCCAGCCCCGCGAAGCTGGCCAGCAACAGCGTGACCGGCGCCTGCTGGCAGTGGTGCGACCTGCCGCCCAGGTACACCAACCAGACGACCGACAGGGACATGCTGTTGGAAGACTTCGAGCTCTGCGTGTGGACTTCCGCCAGTTACAAAGACTCGACCGTCAAGCCGAATATCTTTCACGTGTCTGCCGCGGCCAGGGGTGGAGTAGTGGGTGATGGGATGGTTGGATTAGCCATGGTCCTGGGTCTTGCGATGTGGCGGTTGTTCATGTGAGGAGATCGCTCCGAGGGACTCGACTCAATCATGGATGGAGACGATTGGATTTTGGGATGCTGGAAATGAGAATCACACGCGAGCGATGGGTGATCATGGTCGACACTGGCGAGCGACAATCCGCCTGTGGCATTCTAGTTAAACCGCCACTGCTCAGACTCGTGGGTTATATCCAGGCTGGACAAGACCGGCCGCTGCCGCAAGAGCGGGCAGATGGAATCCCACAAACATCACACCACGTTTTGCATCGACAGAGGAGTCTGGTCTGATAAAGGAGCACAATGCACTTTTGAAAATGGGCTGGTTACGCGAAGCCGGATTGTTCGCGTTGCGAACTCACCAGTTATGAAAGAAATTCCAGACTGAAATCCGTCTTCGCTTAATGAGCCACTCATTTGGACGATGAGTCTCTGTTGGCTTGTGTTGCTGGTTGTCTTAGGCAAGTGGATGGGGCTCGATATAACGTGGGCTGCAAAGCTTACAAATCAGATCACCTCATGCCTATATCTCACCTTGCTCGACCCATCCGCACCAAAGGTCTGTCTTGTGCCGCTCACCTGAAAGCGAAAATGTCACCGCAAACTATACGCAACCCTAACGGTCCCCGCCGACAAGAGATACCCGCGAGCTTGGTCCAGAAATGGCAGAGCTCTCCGCGACGGGCTGCAAGACCACAGGTCCGGCGGCCAAAGACAGCTTGCGAGAGGTGCCGCACAGCCAAAGTCAGGTGTCATGGGGATGGGCAGAACGAATGTGACCGATGCACCAGTCGGGGACTCCCTTGCAGATATGCACAATCGGCTCCGTCTCCTGGTCCTACTGCCACTCCGAGTATTTCCGACCCGGACCGGACGACAACACCGGAAGAGATCCACGACCCCGACTTCATGGTCGAAAGCACGCATGAGCTCGCAGACGAAAATGCCTCCTCCTTTCAGAGGACGCTCGTTACTTCAGCCGCCTGGCCCAACATAGACCACCCTACCAATGACCTAGTGCAGCAGCAACAGTTAATGGACTGGAGCACGGTAGACCCGGCCGGGATCCTTGACCTATCCACTACACTCCCACACGCTCCCATACCAGCTTCCCAGCCGCAGCCGTCCCTCGAAAGCCTAGGCCTATTCCCCGTCATAACTAGCACTACCGCAGACAACCTCCCCTGGCAGGACCAGCTCGCGTCCCCAAGCTGCCAGTGCCGCCGGGGGCTCGCCCAGCTTATCCCCAACGCCAGGGCGGCGCTACAAGAACGGCACCTGGATGAAGTGTTCGCCGTGACAAACGACGTGCTCCGGCGATGCGAAGGCATTGTTGGTTGTGGGGCTTGCAGGGTCAATTGCACCGACTTGATCTGCATTATGGCTGTCTTCCAGGAGGTGGATGGCTGCTTTGAATATGTAGCCAAGGGCGACAGTGATACGGCCATCAAAGTCAGCATGGGGTCGTACGACGCTGAAGTTGGGGCGGATGATCAGGACGCTCGGGAATGGAGGAGGCTGCTAGTGACTCAGTTGGTGAGGCGGGCCCATCGTCTACTAGACTTAATCAGTGCGAGAGGGCAGATTATGCTGAGGCAGTTGGACCCGGGGTGTCGGCTGGGGAGGGTGAATATCGACTATTTGGAGGCCGTCATTGGGAATTCCAGGGAAAACTTGCACAACATCGTGACACATTAGAAGAAGCAGGGACTGTGGAGTAGGAATTTCAAAGTCATTATGGCCTAGAGTTAGTCGGTCCCTTTGCACAGATTATGTTACGTTGTATTTGTGCCTCGGAAGACAACAGCAGCAAAGCTTCTATACCAGTCACATATATCGCCTCCTTCCTTTATATAATGAATTATGCAAGTAAGTTTCCCCAATGAATGAAATGCCATTTTCGAAGCCGTGCGTTATTGTCTGCATGTCCCGCCTTGCTGGCTCCAACTTCCCGGAAGTAAAGCCGAATGAAAACAATCACACAAGACAATGCTGTTGTAAAGAAAGCCCAGTATTCAAATGTTCGGCCAGGCAGCCTGCATGCCACCACCACCTCCAAATAGCCTGATCCTCTTCATAAGCAAACTGAGCACAGCCGTAACGCCGCCCGCCACAATGACCAAGATATACACCTTATCCATGGCCAAAATAATCGCATCCAACACAAGCGTCTTTACGTCCGGCTCCAGAGTATCCAGGAACCCACTCGTGGACCCCTGAATAGCGGAGCCGATCGTCTGAGATGGAACATCGGGCAGGATGGCCTGGATTGCACTCCGCGCGTCGTTGAGAAAGACAGTATTAGCAATGGCAAGAGAAACACATATGCCGACAAACTGGCCCAGCATCACCAGGCCAACGGCAGCAGGGACATCCCCCGGCGCCACGACCGCTTGTGCAACGGACAGCGAAGCCTGCAGCCACATGCCGACCCCGGATCCGAGGACGACCGTGTACCCATAGATCTGTGCCAGGGAAGTGTCCGCGCGCACCGTGTACATGAGCGCCGCGCCCGTAAGAGCGAGCAGGCCGCCGGCCGTAAACCAGGGCGTGTAATACCCGAGCGTCCCCATCAGACTGCCGTTGATGATGATGAAGACGACCATGACGACGATAAATGGAAGGAGGCGCACGCCGGCGTCTAGCGGCGAGTCGCCCCTTGTGAACTGGAAGAAGGTCGGGATGAAGTAGATGGGCACGAAGGCGGCGGCGCCGGCAGACGCGCAGCAGGCGACGAGCATCAGGACGGTGCGGTTACTGAGGATCTGTACGGGAATTATGCGACGGGTTGGGGTCGTGGCGATGGTGCGGACCTGCTGGACGGCTAGGAGGATGAATAGCGAGCCGGATGCACAGAAGCACCCGATCACTTGTCCCGAGTTCCAAGGGTAGACGACGCCGCCCCAGTTTATGGCCAGAATGAAACTGACAAGACCACCGATGAGGAGGACGTTGCCGACGTAGTCTATCTCCGCGAAGCGAGCACGCAACGAGGTCATCTCCGGTCGGGGGTCGATGTGGTTGGGCAGGAGGAAGATGTAGGCTGGCAACGCTGGGACGGCGACGAGAAGGTTGATGTAGAAGGCCCAGCGCCATCCGACGGTGGATATACTGAAGGCACCTCCGATCACAGGGCCGAGCACGATACCGATTCCCCAAGTGAGACCAGTGAGGCCGACGTAAAAAGGCCGCTCCCACATGGTAGTGGTTGCAGCGATGAGTGTCATGACGCCCATATATATACCCGCGCCTCCCACACCAGCGATAGCACGACCAACGATCAGGGCGTCGACGTTGGGCGCGGCACCACAAAGGGCCGAGCCCACCTCGAATAGGAGCACGCAGGTCAGGTACAGAATCTTGGCGTTGAACTGGCCGTAGAGGCGGCCCCAAGGCATCACGAAGGCGGTGGCCGGCATGACAAGCCCGTTGCTGAGCCATGGCAGCTTGTCTATGGCGCCCCACTCGGCGATGATGCTGGACTGGATGTCGGCGACAACGGTGCAGTCGAAGGCGTAGAGGAAGATGGAGGAGAGCAGGGCTGCGCAAGAGAAGGCCCATTTGAGCCCATCGACTTCCCGTGGGGAGGCTTCTTCCAGGGCGTCAGCTTCCTTGGTTCCCTGAGCAGTTTTGTCCTGCTTCTCGCCAACATTCTCAGCAGAAGATGGTGGGTCGAATCGGGAGTCCGAGGCGGTGCCTTCGTTTTGATCCATGTTAATGAAGCTCCCTGCTTCGAGCGGAATAGTTCTTTGCGGCACGGTTGCAACTGCTAGACGCCGCCAGCTTGCACAGCCGAATTATAAGTCCAGAAGAGAGATGGAGCGCAAGCAGCCGGTGTTTGAAGATAGAACTGGGTGTAAGTTGCGGGTATTGGAACCTCGGAGCGGACCACGCCAACTATATTTTCCTCAAGAAATTCATCTTTTCCCAACCAAAATGTCCCCCGGACATTCAAAAGTCCAAATCTGGGCAGGTGCTGCGCCGAACATTGTGAGTGTGTCGTTGTAAGCCATTTCGGGCCGTGCCGAGTCGGAAATTTACTTCCTTTTTGGGCAATTGTGTATTCCGCGCCTCGATCGCGCCGCACCGCCGGCCTATCAACAGCAGAGGCTCGCGCCAGGCTCTCGAAATCCATTCCGCTTCGATGACCTCTAATGTTGGAACCCAGGAAGACTCACACGGCGTATTCGCGTGAGCCAGTGTGACTGTAACCTATGTCATGCATTAAATGGTGAGAGTTAGCACGTGTGATGCCGTGTCTGCTTAGGGGGTTAAATAGCTCTGGGAGTGTGAGAGATTGTTTTAGTCCGAGGAGAACTGACATATGGCGTGAGAAAGACTATCACGTCCTTCCTGCAATGTGATATCCAAGGCTACATCGTGGGAGGCCAACTGTCCTGGTCACTGAGACTCTAGATAATCGCAGATGAATGCTGATCCGTGTGTGCTGAAGGCTGAGGTCACATGCATGCTTGTGGATATGGCGGCTTATTTCAACACCTCGAATAGAAGAATTGCGAGACTAGAAGTGCAATGGGGCTTGAGGTGAATGATCCTACACAGCCTGCTGCAACCTATACGGGAAGGGTACAGTCCCTCCGTCCGACAGCTTGCCAACAGCTGAATGCGGTTCAGCCCACTTCTCCTTCGCCCGGTACATCAGCCGGCAGAGAAGTAAAACTTTTGAAATATCCGACACCTTCCCTGTGCCACGCTGCCTCAAGACTCGTGGTTCTATGAGCCATTGACTTCCCAGGAGTATTGTGTTTCATACATCAAAGCTGAATGTGAAATTGTTGCGGCCATATTCAGAGATCCAATCCGCAGTCTCATGCAGAGCTTCCCAGGAAACAGATGCCAAACTACCATAAGGGGTAATCGACAACGGAATAAAATCACCGCCCATGTTTTCGTCAAATCGTGCCATTTTCTCGAAAGCATTTTGTGTCTGTCGACCCACCCATGGGAACTCACCCAACGATCGACGGAGCCAACCCCGATGCTGCTTCTGGCGAGCAAAATTGAGCACATTCTCAGTAAACTTCATGGGTACAAGCCTCCACATAGTCATCATGCCCAAGAGATCCATATAGAATGGTCCCTTTGGTCGCGCTGGGCCAATGTCGTCTGTTGGTGTTGCGAAGCTGTACCCTATGAGAACGACATGCGGATCCGCTCCGTGCTGCAAGAAGAGCTCCAGTAGTGTAGAGACCCCTGTAAGATTGCTCGGGTATTCAGGCTTGCCATGTATCATCAGCTGAGACAAAGCCAACAGGAAGGTAGTCCAGGTGCTGAATTGGAAACCTAGAGTCTTGCGCCTGGCAAAACCCTTATTCTTTTCGCTAATCTTGCATCTCCCTGAACAGTCAGCATTTATTGTGGATGAAGCTCGCTCGATCAAAACGTGTGTTCTGCTGATTTCCTTTCCAAAACCATAGGCATCGTAGAGATCCCTCAACGCTGCCGAGAGAAAGACGTGGTGTTTCCCAGGAGAGAGCATCAAAAGATCTGGGTGCCTGGACATTAACTCGAAAGCAGTCTCAGCCATTCCCTCAACACATATGCTGTAGCTAATGACAGCTGACTGCACACCTCGTGTAGAAATGGGTCCCCACCACCCGTCTGTTATGACATTAAGGTCAAAAAGAGGCATTGGGAATTCACAGGCCGGTTCACCTTTGGAGTCTTGCTCGATCGTTTGTCGCATCATCGACATCATGGATTCTACCTCCGCTGTCATGGGCAAGATTCCATCCAATTCTGCACCTCGTATTATGTTTAGGGACGCCTGCGTTAGGAAACCCGGGTCTATGAGTGCGATGGGTTGCGAAGACTCAGAATCGCTGGCCGCGGTCGACATTCCGCTAGTACCGTATCGAGGGCATTCAAGCGACTCGTGTGGGTTGATGAATTTGATACACGCAAGGATGGCTTGGGAAAGACCCCGGTGATGGCAAAAGTCGCCCGCCGCAGACTTCAGGCTCAATCGGATTTCTTCATCTTTGAAGAAATCGCCGACCGTCCGATGTACAAAGCTGAGCTGATGGCAATGTGGAAATTGCCAGTTGCTATGTGTCACTTCGATCAGCCCCTTGCACCTTGCTACCGCACGCAGGCCCGCGGTGTGACATTTTTCGATGCAGTCAGCTGAGCTGAGGTAAGGTCCAACATTTCCAGACAGCAACTGAACGGCGAGTCCTGGATCATCCGCTATGTCGTCTAGGATGGCCTGAACGAATACCATCGTGCTGACAGTTGACCTGAGATACGAGCCATGCGTCATGGTTAAGAACATCTGGGCAGCTCGCTGTCGATCCGTTCTATCGATCGAGTCTAGCATCTTGTGGAACATGTTTGTAAGGCCAAGAGGGATGGTTTCCAGTCTCTTGATGAGTTGCGGGACTGAACAGTGGTCCCCCATGCCACTAAGCAATTCCACGGTGACCAGGCGAACCCACAGAAAGACACCGTCCGACCTGTCCACTATAGCGCTAAGCAAGTCGAACTCCCGACGGATGTTGTCCTCAATTGTAGTATACCTCTCGTCTTCCCGAAATTGGTCAGATATGAACATGTACATGTCGGTTATGGTGAGTTCATGGAGCTTCAGATGCCTCGCCTCATCCAAAGCAAAATGCCGTAGGAAAGCACTGTATGGACGGCTGGACAGGCAGAATTTGACGTGCTTGGAAGACGCGACCCAGTGAGTGATAGCTTTGGCAAACTTCCAGTAATCACCCTCATACTCGTCAAGCCCATCAATAAGAAGGCAGAGGCTGTGCGATGAAGTGACCGCCTTTTCACGGAACAGGCGGTCCATTGCGGACTCTAGCTCGTCCATTGTGAATGGCTGAGATGTCACCGGCATGCTTCCGACTGCTGTCGATGGCCAAGCAGCAGGGAACACCAAAGGAATCAGACTCGGGCATTGTCGCAGAACGTCCCATATGATGCCTCTGTATAAACCCTCGAGGCTCCTCTGCAGAGGCGTGCCGGAACTCCAGAAGAAAAAGTGCGAAAGGATGAGACTGTTCCCCTGATTTCGGGACCAAGAGGACAACTCATCTCGAGTCCGGCTTTCGTGGGCCAAGAACTTCATAAGGGTGGACTTTCCCGAACCTGCCTTTCCAGAGCAGTAGAATATTCCGCCCCCAGTACGGAGCCAGCTCAGGAAGCACTCTCGTTTCTGCTTGCGCCATTCCCTTTGCTCACGCCACACCCTGCGGCTTTTGTTTGATCCCTTGAGAATGCTAGGAGTGGTGCTACACTCCGAGATGGACGACCCTGACTCGGAATCTTCAAAGGCATCAGACATGCCGTTCTCTCCCCCATCAGGCGCTGTGTGGAAGCTCGTGGCGTCATGGTCGTCAATGGAGCCAGCACTCTGGTCTGAGCAAGAGTTCCGATCAGAGCCTGGAACGCCTGCATTCTCCGGCTCGATAAACCCATCATTTCCTTCCGAAACCTGAGGAATTGAATTTGGAAGTTCCGAATCATACAGAAGCCACCGGAAAGTCTTCTTATGTGGCATTTCAACCGTGCGTTCCCGACCGCCAAGTTCCGGGTACCACAATCTCCGGAGGACAACATCCTCTTGATTGACGACCTGTGTTGCTCTGACGAGCTTCGAAAGAGATTGCTGAATCGCGGTCAGAAGAGGCAACTGATCTGGCGACGTGCCGTTGCTGTGTGTGCCCTGCCTAACTTGCGCCTCGTGAACAGCAGTCGTGATATCCGTTTTCATCTGGCGGATCTCGGAGCGTGTCGTCTGCGCATACTGAGCTTGTTCTTGTGTCAGTGCCTCCAAGAACTTGCTTGTGTTGGATAGATCATCGCTGATTTGCCATGTCAGTGGTGGGTGTTAGTTCTCAGGAGATTCAGGAATCATGCTGCACCTCATCGTTGCCAACAGATACTCCTGAGCCTGTGCCCTGTACCGATCCAGTCGCTCTTCGAGTGTTTTGAATTTTCCCTTGCGCCTCATGGCTCTCCACGAGACCATAACGCTTGCTCTCTTGGACCTTGTGTCTCTTGACTTCGTAGAATTGATGATGGCCTGGATGTCTCGGGACAGGTCCTCGCAGCCGTGCTTCGTCTCCAAAAGGCTGCGCTCCTCACTCGACAGAGGACTGCCCGTGTTGCGGACATCAAGGCGTCGCGTAAGGTTCTTCAGAGACTCGATGGCTCTGTCTGAGTCTTCAAACTTGACCGTCGTTCCTGAAGCCGATGAGTAGACTTCCGCAGCCCCAGAAATAAGCTTCGAGGAGAAGTCGATGACCTGCAGGATCGCGCTGGTCAGCCCGAGCGCCGAAACCGGATCCATGACCACACATTAGCATTCGGCCAGGAAATCTATGGAGCTTGTGTAGTCGGCGCTTTAAAGCTTGCTGTCGCAGTAGATGCATGCAGACCTCATGGAAGATCGAGATACCGTCTCATATGCCGGACCAAGCCCCGCAAGATTTTACTCCGTGTCACCTTGTCCTACGTTAAGCAGCCCGTCCGGCTTAGCAGAACAGGTGTGCGTATTGCAAAACCAATAGCATCCATGATTACTTTTGATGCCACGAGCCAGACTCGTGTCAAAGATTCGTTGGCTTACCAGACCTAGCAAAGTCCTACGCAGCCCACGTTCACCGGCACCTGCCCAGCATCTCGGCAGAGACGTAAAATCACAGACCTCTCCATTTCGAATAAGAGGCAGGGCATGAGGGAGTTACTATTTCTCAAATTCTCAATTGATGATCCATCTCGAAACAGTACTAGGCTCCCATGAAAGTCTCCTTGTTCACCTCCATGTGGTCGAATTTCGTCATGCTTTTGGCCAGGTATCTTGATCCAATTACGCCAGTGATAGCAGAAGACAAACTTTTGACTGTTGTTGCAATAGTCTATTCGGATTTCGGGAGTGGAATCGACTCGAGTGTTCCATCCTCCGCCAGCCCAAACGCCACACTTGCCAACCGCCGACCATGGAGAGACTTGCTACTCCCTTGATCAAATGTCTCTCAGCCTGCCAAGCCTGGAATAACTGAGCAATCTCACGAATTCCGTACTCTGTACATGGCTTATTCTCGTATGAATGGCCCAACCATTCACTCTTCCTGTGAGGCGGCGAAGCTGTAATCCCCACAAGTGGCTGTTGGCCTAGCCAAGCCAACAGAATGTACAAGGAGGCCGCTGAAAAGGGTGTGTCCCATTCGCTTTTGTGTCGCCATCTTCAGAAGGTGTCTTCTCTCCACCTGTTCAGATCCTCTCATCATCGAAGTGATCTTCCATACATCTCGATATCGGTGGGCTCAGGGTGAATGGCGCCAAATGTGGAGGCTGGCTCGGTTGCAGGTCTGTCGTGTTTGCCGTGTACATGGCATCAAGTCTCACAAGCCGTCCACAATAAACGCTCCAGCTTCTCGGTGATATACCTATCGTCTAAGGCAGAGAATCCAATATCTTGTACAGGACTTCCTTCTTCTTCTCAAAGAGGCCATCGACCTTCTCAGGGAGAGGAGAGAGGACAGCTACCTGCTCGGAGAGGGCAGCTAACTGCTCAGAATTGACATTGACCTTCTCAGGGAGAGTAGAAAGGGCGGCTACCTGCTCTGAGAGGGAGGCTAACTGCTCAGAGTTGGCAGCTAATTGCTTAGAGTTGGCATCGACGTGCTCAGTCAGGGTGCCCAACATCTGAATGATGGCATCCATCTTCGCCGGGTCCTGAGACTGGACTGCACCTTCTTGCACAAGAGAGCCCTGGCCGTCGCCGTCCTCGTCGACATTCTGCGGCTCAACGTCCGCACCAGAAGCGTGTAGATGTGCTTCAGTATCGCCCAGCCCAGCAGCGGTTGGCATGGCCGTGCTAGTCGGGTACCGCGGCATGTGCTTCGAGCGGATCTGGGGCCGAATGATGCCTTTGCCGTAGTCAGATTTGATCTCCTCCCATGACTTGGACTCCAGCTCCCCCTTCGGCATGCCCTTCCAGCCAAGCTCGTCGAAGTGTTGTAGCTTGGCGCATATGGCTGGATCGGTAGCATCGCGAATGGTGTAAGGCCATATGCCCTCCAACTCCCTAGGCATTTGTCCATGACAGAACTCCACCGAGTACTGGATGGTGAGATTGATGGGACAGACTTCCTTGCTGACCACTCGACAGCATGGCTTGCGCCTCCGATTGATGACCAGATTCTGAAAAAGATGAGGGAGCATGCTTCGAATCTTAGCGGTGTGTTTGTTTCGGACCGCCGTTTTGTATTTCAGCACCGTGCTACAGTACAATGGAATCTTCACCCTGTCCGCCGGGTTGTAGTCCTTGTGGCCATCTAGAGGGTGGGGCTGGCCCCCCATGGGATCAAGGACGGAGCAGTCATGAAGCGGGCAGATGGGCACCGTTCCGTCCTTGGAGGGAACGTGACAATCCATTGTCATATGCCGCTGGCTGCCGCAAGCCCTGCACGTCACGCTATACGCTCCCAGGCTGAAGCCACCCTGAACCTGCCGGTACCCTCCACGAGCACTTCGATCCATGGACTCGCTGCGGGGACGAACCCATGCCCCATCCGTCACAGTCGCCCTCGTCGGAGCCGCGTTCTTGAAGTTCTCGCTGGCCAGGGACCTCATCATCTCGGCCGATGCCTGCTCACTCTTGAAATGTGCCGGCTCGATGCTATTGCCAGCCGCATCGACCTTCACTTCACCAGGTGACAGGGAATCCAGCCGCTCTCCCTCCGAGCTGGTTGGGCCCTCGTTCGTGTTTCCAACGATCATGCCGCCGTGAGCGAACGCGGCATCACCAGACGTCAAGTCTGATCTCGTGCTTGCGTTCGCCGGCCTCTTGGACGCTCGTTCTGCCACGAGTTGTCCAAAAGGGTTCGCGACGGAGCCAGGTCCGCGCTTGCGCATCGCGCTCGGTGGCGGGTCTCCTCCGACGAAGGAAGACATGTTCTGACGCGCAGGATGTGCCGTGTGTGCCTGCCCAGTGAGGCGGCGATTGATGAAAGGGTCTTGTGTCTGGTTGACGGCAGTGGAAGGATCACTGCGAGCAGCCGCGTGCGCCTGTTGCACAGGACTCGCGGTGGAACGATCGTCTATGTTCGTGGGAGCGACAGATGCGGGAGGCTTCGAGGCGCGTCCGCCGCCACCCTGGCCGTGTGGTGTTGACATGTTGACTCCGTGTTTGTCAATCGATGGAGGGAGTCGGTTTCTGGTGAGACGACTGATCACATTAGCAGGCTGATATTATCGCTTGGGGTTGATGATAGGTATTGGGTTGGGTGGGCAGTGGCGCTGACTTACAGGTTTGCGTTGTTGAGGGGACAGGGAAGGGAGCCTAAGACGAAGTGCAGCTTCGAGGTCGAAGGCAACAACCTTTCAAGTTCACCTGGCAGTTTAGCACAGAATGTGTGGGGCGCTTTTCCATTCACACAAAGGCTTTCATTCGGACCAAACGAGATCCAAACGACACGAGATGAGCCATGCTCTCCAAACTTGATTGAGCGTTTAGCGGTGGCATCGAATCCTCATATCTTGTCCACGTTCTGGAATCGACTCCAATATGTGACCAAATTTGCCTGATATTCCTGAACGGAGAGAGAGGAGCCTCATTTTAGCTTCCACCTGCTATAAAGGCCACTCCTTAGGCTTGCTAGAGAGAAAGAAAACACACTCCAGGGTCGAGGACATTGCAAGCCAAACACATCTGTAGAGCCAGATGTTAGGGCCGCACATCTTCTGAGTCAGGAACCATATGTAACTAACCCAGACCGATGGAGGTAGACACAGCGACTGGACCTGACATTTGAGATTCTTTTCTTCTCAGAAAAAGCAGATCCTTACAAATGCTTTTTACAAAAAGGTACCACCTCTTAATTATTTGCGCTGCTCTCCTGCGGTGGTGGTCGCATTCAATCCCCGTGCCGTGGATTGTTTCGGTCATCGACTGCTTCTAGCTAGTAATTCCACCGATCGGTCTGCCTCGTAGACGTCGTAAGTTTTTGACATAGTCCTTCACAGGCTTTGAGATACACCCTTCTACCACACTTGAAATTCCTTGATCGCAATTTAATCATCTGTTTGGAGTTGACAAAGAGGACGGAGGGCGCATATCAAGTACTCTCGGCATTCCCTCAACTCTTCGCAGCATCCACCCGCAAGACCAAGCCCAAGTGGACGCCGACAGATACGTATTACCAACGAGTAAGGTCACGTCTGCAAATACAGAAGGCGAGGTCGACGGATCCACTCTACGACACCTCGACAGGGCCATTTCCTAATCATGAACAAAAGATCAGCACTTATGCCGCTTCGTACGCTTACGAGAGTCAACAGCCGGTGCTGGGCCCAGAGATGGACCATAGCAATACCCAATACGCGGTAGTCACGTATCCAAGTGCAGCTCTGCACGATCAAATAACGCAGCAGGTCGAATACAGGGCGGACGTTGCCAATCAGCTAGGGGCTGGACAGCGATGGCCTGCGGATTATCAACATGTGACCTGGTCATACTATCCAGGGTACTCTATGCCACAGCAGATGCGTTGAGTGGTAAACTGAACTCGGTCCTGGGCCTTTCGCTCCTGCGTGTAACAACTGCTCGACTTGGACCAAGTTGTGCTGCGCAGACGAAGGTTCTGGCTTGACAAGTAATCTGTCATGAGGGTATTGGCACTGTGATGTTGGGCCACGAGGGGGTTCTGATGGTGGGTCCAGGATGAGGACCCTTGGTTAAGAGAATGTTTGCATTTATCTTTTGTCGACAACAAAATGAAAGAAAACCAATTTCATCGTTTTAAGGCAATCTATGTCTCTCCGTTCCGTTCGACTGTTCAATGATGTGCGGTGTCATGAATTCTGATTCGAGGAGAAATTATTCGGGCATTTGAGAACAGCCGTGAGGAACCTCGGAGGGCCCAATTGAAGACAAAGCCATGGTGAGGAGCATAAGATAAAGATATCTCGCATTTCATGGTGAGCTTCCACCTTACGGGGTATTCCTATCCAAGACAGTTGCATTTATAGGAATTTCCCAAGGCAAAACGACAGACACTTAGGACTTGTACCACAAGTTGGTTTACAAGCATCCATAGTGGATTGACATGCGAAGCTACTCCGGTACGATCAGACAAAATTCACTTGTAGGCCGCTGAACCAACCCCCTCCCACCTCAAACGGCTCAAACTCTGCCCCTCCTTATAGGTAGGCAAACCCATCCAATCTTCACCTCCTGAGCTGAGGTGTCTATGGTGCAACTGTTTCAGGCTGCGGCCCCTAGCATGATCCTGTCTGGGCTATAGTATGTAGGGACACTTCAAAGGTGCCTGGTTCAATTCCTGGACTTGGCACCTTCTGCTCCTTTTTTTTTTTTGTTTTTTTTGCCCATCTTATCAAATTTGTTTGCTCTTTAAGTGTCATAATGTAATGGGAAAGCATGATGCAAAATGGAATATCTATGACACGTGCCCAAAATGACTTCACAAAGACATGGCTAAGCAACAAACACACATGCCAGTGGTAGCTAGCAGCAGTGCAGTAGCTGCGTCAACATCAACAATACCTATGATGAAACCTTGACAGAAGATAAACCTTTGCAACGCAGTAGAGCTGCGACAGTATACCGATACCTGCCATAAACTAATGTTGAGCCCGGGATATAAGCGATATGCCGCCCAAGGGGGAGACTGGGTGAGCTCCTCTTTATCTCCCCATCAAGAGCTGCAAGTAGTCCCTTCGGAAACTAAGGCCGTAGCGCACACATGTAGGGCATATACATAACCACATCCCTCGGCAACTTCTATCCTGAGTTAATGCTGGCACTACATCTCAACCTTATCCTCGCTATGCTACCTCCGCTTACCAAATCTCCACTTGGCTTTTTGCGATTCCTTATAACGCACATGCTGAACCTGTATATTCCTTAGGAATGGGCGCGTCTGAAAGCTGCGCGGGAATATCAAGACAGTGGCGGCTATTACCTTCACATGATGAGGACTAGACCCTAGACCGTCGGCGCCATGCTTGCGGATAGCCCTGTCGCGTTATTGGCCTGGATCTCCAGGACATGTTCCGTTCCGATGACCCTGCGTACCGAGCTATGCGTCAGGAATGAACTGGAGGAGTCATGTGGTCTTGGGGCTGCTGAGAGGATCAATTACATTTGTTGATCTTTAATGGCGTCCCGAGATCCGGGAAGGAAAATGATTGCAGCCTCCGTAATCTTGAGACCTTCTCCAACGCTCGACACTCCCCGGGCTTTCCAAGAAAGTATCGTGACCGATTCATCTCTGTTTTGTTGGTAGTCCTTCTTTGTTGGGGACAAAACCCGCGCGACGTCACTAGATCACAGCTGTGGAGTGAGAGCCACATACTAAATAATAAGCAGAACGTCCAAACGTTCTCGAAGATCCTTAGAGAATCCTGACAGCCGAATTAGGGAGGTGGATAGTCCTCAAGTTCTTGTATGTGGGTATAGACTGCCTCGGATCCACATACCTAGCGCTTGCATTCATCTAGATGTAGATGAGCCTGGGCCTAGAATATTGTAATCGCTGACATGTCTAAGCTTTTACAAGCTTTTCTTCATGCGCAGTCTAGCCTGATTCATGATAGGCTTGAAAAGCTTCTCAGATTTGCTGACATCTAAAGCTTGATGTTTTTTTCCGGAATCCTTCACGATGTGGGTATCTGGTTTAAACCCTCACTAGCCCCTAGGCAACAGTATTTTCCAAAGCCCTAGTCAATTAGACCAGCATCCCATAATGATACCTTGGCATTCGGAATGCCAGCATTGCAAGTGAAGCTAGCTGTATAAAAGCAGCTGTTTTGCCTTGGTGGTTTGAGATGTTGGCAGTCCAGCCTCCTCAAGTGGTCGTAGTTGATGACGAACTAAACATCATCAACCTTTGTTGTCCAAATATCCTCCTCTCAACGATTGATCCAATATCAAAATGAGATTTTCCGCCCTTGCAATCACTGCTTTTGTGACCCTGCTGCAGCCAGTTGCGGCCAATTTCGACGTCTACATGGTAGACGTGTACGATGCCATCTTCAACTCCCACAGCAGGGTATGACCAATCGGTGATGTCCTCGTTGCAATTCAGAATTGCAGGCGTCCGGAAGAACCATGCTAATCATTTCCACAGGGCTGGCAGATCTTTGAGGCTCAGCCTGGATCCTGCATCGACGTCCAGAACGCCCCCGTGTTCTGGGATAGCGGAGATGTCAGTTATAAGAACGGTGTGCGGTGCAAAGGGAGCGGCTGCGGCTACACGCCTCCCGCGGACAACATCGATCAATTGGAGATGAACTTCAGTTTCCTCAATGGCCCTGTTTATCACTGGAGTATGTATCTGTTGCTCAAACTGAATGCCAGGTGGGAAAGGACCTCAAGCTGATTATCTGCCATCGCAGCGCTTTACAAGGACCGAGGCAGAACCATGGTTGGATGTAAGCAATAATCTCCGCTTCGAATTTGGTTTCAGTTGAGATCCGGGCTAACTTGGAGTTTAGTGGACGGAAACACCTACGGCAACTGCATTGTGTTCCCCGATGGTGACTATGACTGCAACAGTATCTTTGGCGGGAAGGAACAACACCATGGATATCGCAAGTTCCGTTGTCTGACGCAATTCACGGCAGACCAGATCAACCATGGTTACTAGCCATGTAAAGGATCACGTAGTGAGATTAGCGATCATTACATTGGACGAGAAGATCCGTAATCGGGCAGTGAAACCACAGAGTGCATTTGGAAGAGTCATTTCTGCTGCCACATTCTTCAGAATCGAACGAGGCTGGAGGTCTTTGTCCATCCGCGGGCTATCCGGTCTTACTTTTCATTAGTGACATCAAAATTGTGGTGCGGCCTAGATGATTGCTCAAGACAAAAGTTCAAGCAATCCTAATGCCGTGCAATGCAGCTACAGGATTTGAGAATGTTGGAAATTCCTGCATTGTTCAAATCTTCCAATTTTGAATACTCAACACGGCAGGAAACTGAATGCTTGAATGGAATTGCTACAAGATACTTGTACATGGCTGAAAGAAGTACACAAAGGGATGCAATCATGAGTAACGCTCCCCGCGGACAGTGTCAGGCGGACACTTTTTCATGATGTGATATTTGGACAGCATCCGTGGGACAATGTCCCGTGGGATGATATCTCACAGGATAATATCATATAGGATAGCCTCACACGGGTCAATATCCCACAGGACGCCTTCCATGGGATAGCCTCCCGTGGGATAGTCTCCTCTGGCATGCTCTCCAATGGGATGACCTCCTGCGGGATAGGCTCCTATGAGATACCCTCCCGCCGACAACCTCCCATGGGATAACCTTCTATGGAGTAACATCCTGTGGGCCAACCTCATGTGGAATAAAGTCCGACGGGCTAACTTCCAATGGGACAAATTCCGATGGGACAGGCTCCAATACGAAAACGAATCACATTGTTAGTATTAAGCGTCTTGGCCACCACCTGCCGTAGGAGCCGGACCAGACGAGGTGGAATGATGGCCATCCGTCATCGCAGTCGCTGCCGTGGCGGCGCTGAGTTGACCGAGCCGCTGCTGCCGCTGGTTGCTGTTCGCGGATGTAGACCCAGCTGCCGAGCTCTGTGTGCTCCTTGATGTACGCGAGCTGGTCGTCCTGTCGGAGGAATCGGTATTAGTCTTCTTCAAAGCCGGGATGGGAGGCTGCGCAGCTGGTATCTGGACGGTTGAGCCCCTCGTAGCCTTGGAGTCGACCGAACTTGTCGTCCTCACGCTGGAGTTGCTGGGCTTCCTCGCCGCTGTTCGTGCGTTGGGTTCCGTAGTTGATTCACCAGGCTGGCTAGAGCTAGGGACTGTGGCTCTAGGACGGGTCTCTGAACTAGTGCTTCTAAGGCTGGCATTGCTGGCCGTCTTATGCGTCGAATTCGCCAAGGCTTGAGGGCTTGACGTCCGAAGTTGCCCTGCGCCGATGGGAGTGCCTAGTGCCCTGAGGTGAGCGTTCGAGGCAGTGCTCCTGACGCTGCTGATGCTAGCCGTTCTCTGTGCCGAAGTTGAAGAGGCTTGAGGGGTTGACGCCTGAGGTTGTATAACACCAGGGTCAGCGCCTGAAGCTTTGCTTTGACGACTCGAATCGGTGCTCCCGATGCTAGCGACGCTAGGCACTCTCCTTGTAGCTGTGGCAATTGGTGGTTGTCCAGGGCAATTCGTGGGGGCTCTTGCACCTTTGGCATCCGAGGCTGAGGTGTTGGATCTGGTATTGGCCCCAGACCTCGTTGTAAGTTTCGGGTATGTTGCTGGTGCTGTCTGCCCAGTCGAACTTGGGGTAGCGTCGCGGCTCGATGGCCGGCTGGAAGGCTGTGCAGCGGTGGGAGCTGCATTGGCCGTGGGTTGCGTTCCAGACTTACGCAGGGTGCTCTGTTTTCGACACATATCCTTGAGTTCCTCCGACCCCGGCTGACGTCCAAACACCACGATTCCCTTCGCGTTGTTTCCAAGCATGACTTGGATTTCCTCTTTCGAATACAGATTCTTGCTTTTTATCAATTTCGGCTCTTTGACCCATCTTTTCTCCATGTCCTGGTCGTACGGTGCATACTGTGTGCCTTGAACCGGAAAGCAACTAGGTCCTAAGGCATTCAAATGATCACCTTGGCAATTTGGCCGTGTGAACGGGTCCAGACGACGTTCCCAGCCTTGACTGCGGCTTAGTCTAGCCACAGTCTTGTCGGGGGGGTTGCTCTCTTCATTCCCGCCATACCGCTTGATGAATCCCCCAAGAAGCTCCACGCCAGAGGCGAGAAAGTTCTTACCTGCAGGGAGGGTTGGGAAGTAAGGGCAACACGAACCGGCGCGCGGCTCTAGGATTGGGCCGAGCCCGTTGGCGAATAGAAATGCCGCGTCCAGTTCCCTTGCTAGTGGTAGCCAGCCTGGGTCTTTGTCCATCTTGTAAACATATATATCTGCTTTTCTGAGACCGGCAAGTTGATTGAAATCCCAGCCCCTCAAGGTAGTGCCCATTTTCTTCTCATACCACGTCAGAACCGGGCCTGAGAGTCCGCCGTGTTTATTTATAGTTTGTGCATCCGCGGACAGCTTCAATAAGACAGCATATATGCCGTGTAGCTTACCGCCAATATCCTCCTTAATGGCCTCCGCTCGGGTTTTTGCTGATTGATTCTTGTCGAAATTTTCGGGCTTATCTTCCATGTCCTTGAGATGGTTAGGGGACGCCCTCTTGTCATTGAACTTCTCCAGCACTGAATAGGCCGATCGACCATCATCCCCAAGGAGTTTCAGCGAGGAGAAGTCGAACTCATTTGAGTCCTTATCGGTTTTGAGGTGTACGCGAAGTAGATGTAGTGCCACGGTGTCCCCGCCGACGAGCCAGCCTCGTTTGAAATCTGTATCCCAGAGGACGAACACGCAGTCGCTGACAGCTGAAAGTGCTGCGTTACGCTCCTTCCACATCGCTTCTGAGTCGGACTTGGTGGAAACTTCTTCCACCGCAACTGTGAGGCTTAGAGCCACGGCCTGGGGTAGCCGGACGTTGGGTGTAAAGCTTGAGATGATGAGTTCGTGGTGCGCACGAGGGCTCAGATTGCAGAAAGCCCCGAGTGGGATATCCTTGGGTGCAGCTGTGAAGAAATGAATGGAGAAATTAGCCTTGGAGCCCTGGCTGGAAATGGGGAGAGGAGTGAGGTGTGAGGGTGTGAGATGAGCCCAAGTGTGGAGTGATGTGAGGTGGCGCGAGGTGAGGTGAGGTCGGGAGTGAGGGAGCCGGCCGGCCGTCGTCAGCAACTTTGAGGTCTGACCTATGCCAGCCAGCCACCTGCAAATAGGCACCCACTGCATGTGGCCATCATCGCCTAGGCAGGGGGGGCCCAGAAGGCGGCCACCCAACCAATACCGCAGTTCGCATGCATGCACGGGTGGCTCGAGCTCGAGCTATTATTAGTCCAGGCCACTTACTTGTCAAGTGCCCCGCATCCTTGCTCCATCCAACAAAATGCCGTGAACTCGGATCGATTGCCCACGGCTCGACACTGATTCCATCCTCCAGCTGCTGGATCGAGTTCGCCGAGGCACAGATTTTTGACGGATCAAAATGCCAGTATATAACATTTCCTCGCCTTCGCAGGGGCCGTTCAGAGTCCGCGGCCAGGATCAGTCTCAGTTTGTGGACCTGAACAGCTTTGCCAGACTTGTCCACTCTGTCAACTTGCGAAGGAGGAAACATGACCATGGGCTTGTCCAGGGCCAAAGGCCGCGTCCCGTGGCAGCTACGTTTGATTAGTTGTCGTAGAACGAAGAGAGGAGCCTCGAGCCCCGAGCCAGCCCTGGGCCTTGAAGGGATCGCGAAACCCCTCGCGATGATAGACAGCTCTGTCATAGTCTTCCAGCAGTGGCCCGATTTCCTGACGAGGCCTTGATTCGTGAACCTCTTGACCTGGGCCGCACTGAATGAGACATTGAACCGACAGCCTTTTCCTGGTTCTATAATAGGGTCCCCAGTGTGGACCGTCTCGGTATATCCGCGTATTGTCGTCCCTTGCTTCGTTTCCTTGACGAAATTCGCAAGGCGGGCAGTCGGCGTGTCGCCTGCAACGCTAACCAACCAGCAGACCTGCTCAATTATCTTCGCAAAAGAGGCTCGTCTGCCCTCGATGTTGAGAAGCAAATGGTCCTTATGAACAGTGATGGAAATTTGCTTATCGTGCGCGAGTGCTACCGGGGTCCACGTGTTAGTACCTGGGTACATGGATTTCGAGGAAGATCTGGGAAACTGAAAAAGAACCAGACAGGGAAATTTCCACAACAAGCTTACTGGCTGGAACTGCGCGAATTTCAGTACGCGCCATGGCACTTTCTACCGTTTTGAGGATCTTAGTTCCGTCCTGGCCCCAAGTGTCCCGAACGTACATGCTGGCAGGAACTGCCAGCGTATCTACATCCGAGCCAGCAGATGTGAAGGTAATCATGCTCGACAATGTGCGATTCTCTCGGGCGGCCAGGCTCTGGAGAGTCAGATATCTGCGCAGGTTGACTTTGAACGCAAATTCGGCCCGGAAGCTCGGCGGTTTTCCATCCCTGCCGGGCACCAAATATGCATTGTTGGCCGGCAATAATGCAGAGTCTATTTTCTTCCTGATGTCTTCCAATACCATGACTGTTCTGAGTTCTGGCCCCCCTTCGGCAGCCGCTGTTGCCTTTGTGGCCCCATTCGCCGGCTTGTTAGGTGTACTCATCGTGAAGACGAGCGGAGTTTGGCTGCGAATGCTTTAAAAACTAGCATGAACCAAAATTAAATTTTATGAATGAGAATTCATTAATCTTTCAAGGAGGCTTGTTTGAATGTAATTGACTTGTCGCAAGAGATCCTCAAAAGGGAACTTGAAGAGTATGTCTCACGGAGAAGACCATAGCAGCATGGGTGACTTGCAGCGGGAGCAAAAACCCAAGTCATAAAATTAGGACAGGAACAGACAAAATACTGGGACGCGGTAAACACCCGAAGACATTTCGATGTCTCAACATGGGCCGCCGACTGCAACATAGCCTCATAAGTGCACCTGCAGAGGCCAGCATCGATAATTTTGGAACAGCTTGGCAGTGGTCTGACCGGTGAATATCGTGATGATTGAAACGTAAGGACCCAAGTCCCAATGCTGTGCCCCATGTAAACACTAGGTTTCATTTAAGCATGTTCGCCAGTGCGGTCGCTGTTATGGGCCACCCCATCCCCCTGGTGGGGGCCACACCGGCCACGATCCTACCAAGATCAGGTGTAAGGATTCAAAAGCCATGCAACAAGTTCGCTGTTCCAGGGTCCCGATGGGAGCTGGGCTCCCATCTTCCTGCATCCGAAACAAAGCCACTGCGGGTTGCAGGCCAGATGACCTTCACGACGCCCACGGAGATATGCTCGCCCAGGGCCAAGCCATAGGGTGCAAGCATTTTCGCCTGTGTCAAAGGGCATCAAAATGTTCGAAAATATCTTTTGGTTCTTTGAAGTTCACAGGTTCGCCGTACTGGGCATCGTGGCATATTAAAGCACTTTGGCTATAGCGCATCAGATAATGCCAACGAGTACCTACCTTGACGATTTCCTCCGGGCAGGACAACAACGTGTGGCAGCAAGGGCTCGTGACACAATATAGCTACGGGATTTAAATGAACAGTATAAACGTCAAGAAATGTCACAAAATATAAAGTTTATAAAATGCAATGCTGCTTAGGTAGTCAAGTCTAGTTGGCCAGGCCGAACTCAGCTGGACTATGTAGCCCTCCTATCAGTGCTCATAGATCCAGACTCTCTGTCTCGCCCCTGCTGCAGAAGTAAATTTGGGTGTTGTAGCTGACTCATACGAGCCCATGGTCAGGAAATGGCTCCCAGTCGCAATGGAAGACCGCGTATATTCGAAGGTTGCGCACACCGTCTGTGGCCCCCAGGCGGTAGGTTTTCTTGTAGATTGGCCTCGGCGAGCTGTCTCAGTTTTCTTTCACTTTGTATGTTTCCAAACACTAACATCTCATTTTTGTGCGCCTATCCTCCACCGGCTCATCCGCAGGCGCTGTTAGAATCAGTTTTTTGGAGCTGTCGGACTCCATGTCCACAATGATATCCAGAATAGTGTTGTAGAAGCCCTTCAAAACTTCGCCAAGGAGCTTTCTTTCGACGTCACACGCGCGTATACAGTAGACTATACGCAAGGCTTGTGATTTTAAGGCTAGCTCGAGTGCATGGTCTATATGATTTTCACACCAGTCTGACTTCCCTCTCAACTGTAAAACATTGGCAAAACATAGCCTCCACAAGCGCATGACTATGCCAGCCAGAGTCAGGTCTCACAGAAATAATGCCAACTCGCCTTACAGAATTCCCTTCCACTCCCTTAATAACAAGCAGTCGTACACTGTTCAACGCACGTCTCGACATATAAAAGCAGCGGAGCAGCAAGAGACTCCATCCTGACGCAGTTATATCGTGGTGAAACTCCCGGTCGTGGACAAGTAGGCGATACCTAGGATACGTAGTAGAATCCCACCCTGGACGCTGTGATTCAGCCTGGGAATCCCTCTCGCTTGAATCGGTTTCATTGGAGGTATCCTCGACGAGGCTTATCGTAAGATCGCTGCTTCCATGCGCGTCATGGAAAAACTCTCCGGAGAACGTCCTGGGACCGTTCTGCTCAGTGTTCTCATCTTCAGAGCGAAGACCGATGGCGTGAGACGGCACAAAGCGCGCTTTGAAAAGCAAAGCCGTCGGTTGTGGCAGGCTCATCTTTCTCACTTTCCCGGACATTTCTGCATACTTGACAAGTCCAATCACTTGTTGTTTTCCGTCGGAGGTGAACTCGACTTGTATGTCTCGTAGTTGAGCATCGTACCTGATGTGGCAGTTCTTCGGATCTTTTGGAGGTGGCCTAGGAATAGCCGGCCCAGTCATATCAAGGTTACCAAGTCGATCAAGTAGAACAGGCCATAACTTGACATTGCCCCAACTCCAGGACGGAAATCCGCCATTGGCAACAACTTGTTGGTCAGACCTGTCCATCCCGTCGCGTGAATACCACGCAAGTCCGTAAGAGAAGGTGGACTCGGCCCAATAGTCTCTGCCGGTACGCTTGTTGCCCACCATGAAAGGAACCCCGGCTACGTTGTAGACGGGGCAACGGAGCTCCTGCATGGCGTTTGCTAACCCAAGAAAAGCGTTGAGGGCGTCGGAGGTGTAGGACAGTTTCCTCAACGTGTAGTGGGTGACGAAGGAATAGTATTCCATTATGCAAGCCTCAAAGTACCCACGGTGCACATATGCGGCGACCTTTTGGAGCGAAACCGTAGATGTGATGGGCGAAATCTCACACCAGTCCCACGTGTCTACGGCCTGGCGAGGATCTAGTGCAAGAGCAGCATAGCCTTCTCTCAGCTTGCGTGTCTCTTTGGCGTTGTGCTGTACGGTCTCAAACCCGCCGCTGTTTTCCCTTTGCCATGGTTTGTGGCGCGAACATTCGAAATGCACAAGTTTGTCGGAGAAAATCAAGCGCCTCCTTGCGAGGTGTGTCTCCTGGAAAGTCCAGCCCCGTTCGTGCCACGCACCATTTTGCCAGTGTGCCCCTGCCGCAGGACAAATACCGAAGGTGAGGGTATCGTCGAGAATGAAAGGATCTAGAACTTGGCGTGCACGATTCGACACGCCAGGCAAGCCGTAATGACAGTCATCTCCCGCGGTCGCCATGATAGTAACCTCGGCACATTGATATATGCGGTCCATTTTCTGTATTTGTTCCTGTTTCTCCTTGCTGTTGCTCTGATCAATGCAATATTGGTCAACCCACAAATAGCGCAGGCCAAGGCCTTTGGTTACCGATATTGCGTCTTCAATGGTCAACGGTAAGTTCGAAAAGCGGCCCTCTCGGTCCTGCTCCATCTGGGTCTCCGGTGTCACTCCCCACCTATAGCTCAGCGCCGCGAAGCGAGGCATATGAAAGGGCCACACTCCCACTTTGATGAGTTTGCGGGCCTTGCAATCGATCAATTTAGTCCTAGGCATATCCAATCGAGTATTGATAGCACACCTGCATGCACCATGCTGTCGGGTGCATAACTCCAGCCAGGCCTTCGCCAAGGAGACATCCAAAGTGTTGGGGACTATTTGTGGTGTACGCGGTTCCCGGGTCGGCTTGTTGAGATGGCATACTATGAAACCGGACTTCTGGCGCAGTATACCGTCGAAAGGACCACCCAAAGGATAAACCTTGAAGCATTTCATGACTTTGTTACTGTGGCACGTGCGCAGCACGGAAATGAGAATCTTGTCAAGGGACCGGTATTCCTTTCCATGTTGAGTGTTGCAATCTTTATCGAGAGGTGAAGGCCGTTCATGGAACGCGATGAAGTAGATGCCATTCTTCTCGATTGTGAAGCAGATGTGAGAGAAGTATCGACAAAGGGCGCAATTCGACTCGATGACCAGTTGTTCGCGCTCAACAACCTGAATCCATGGCTTTTCTTCGGACTTGTAATCCTGAGGCGGGGTGAAAACTGCCGTGAAGTCGATAGCGGTACACTCAGAGCATAGGTCAGACTGTTTGAGGCGGAGTTTTGGTGGCCACCATCCCATCCCTGGGATGTGCGAGCTGTCTCTCATATTGCTAATGATAGGCGGAAGACGTGGCGATGAACGCAGTGATATTGCTAACAGCCGTCGCGAGAACCCGTATATATTGATCCGGCTCAACTCAGTTCGATCTGGAAAATCCTCCTGGGCCGTTTGAAGACCTTGGTAGGTGAGCTTGACAGAGTCCGGGTTTGGGTTCTGCAAAGCCCAGTTCCGGAGAGGCGTGTCGTGTCGTGTGCAAAATGCCCGCAAGCCGGAGTTGCTTTAGGCACGCTCGCTGAATGTTTCCAAGATAATGAGAGAAGATTACCTACGTAGTTTGCAGAGGCCAGATGAGTAAAGTGGGACAACACGATGAGTCGTAGGAAAAACAGGGGTCTTGGAGGGGTAAGCACGAAATATTTCTCCACCTAATCTATCCACCCTCCTTCTGCTGCAGCAGAATTCCTCAGAATGAGTGGGCCCACGAGAATCTAAGGCGTGAAGCGGATGAAATGACTGGTGATAAGGTCCAAGATTATCCACAGTATGGTATGTTGTTGACTGCCGGATTGAGAGGAAGCAGCTTGACAGACGAGACGACGGAACGGGGGCAATAGTAGTCTACTAGAAATAATTTACCGCCAGCAGTACCCAATTGGTTGCCTCCAGAGTTCGATCTCAGGGGTCTTGCGGCTGCGGCTACGCCTGTTGGCTGTGCCTGAGCCTGTTGGTTGTGCATGAGCCTGTTGGTTGGCTGGTTTGCATCTGGGTGGGTTACATCACATGGGGACAAACCTTGAGAACGGGCGTCGTAATCCGTCCAAGTAAGATTTCACATGCAGCTCCACCACCGCGATGGGACGTATTTGGAGTACATAAGAGAGTTCGATGCGAACGAGTGACCGTGTTGCTTGGCGTCCCAGCATTCTATAGTGAACCAGTGTTTCGCCAACGCTAAGACGCGAAGACGTAGGAAAAGCTCCGAACTTCGACCGCCACGGCAATTTTCCTATCAACCTTGCAGCTGGAGATCACACTTGCAGATCATACCCGGGTGCCATTAATTACAAGGGCAACTCTGGCGAAGGGACCCTTTGTGTGGTAGACATCGAAGAAGCAACTGTCCCATTTGCGGCATTGTCATGTGTCATATACATGGGGCCAGCCGAACTTCAGCGAATATTTACTCCTTGATGGCAATCAAGTCTTCCTTATCACGCCCAGTTTGGCAGCTTTCGGTATACTAGTGCTTCGCGGTGGACTTGGGTCGATGCTATTTGCATCAACCCCTTTACCAATTCCTGGGTGAATTACTGCGAGGCAGTTGGCGAGAACTGGAGGGAAAAGAAAGATCCGTTGCGCGTCGATTCCCTTTTACTCTGTCGACAGACTTCTCAGTCTGATACCCTCACTCGCGGCCTGCCATGTACTATCGGAAGTCTTCAGTCTGCTTTCTATGACACAGTGGAGATTGGAGACAATGTTTTGTTGGCGGATCTACGGCGTTTCCATTTTTCCGACGGTCGTGTTTCATCTGGACTGTATGATTGCAGACACATCGTCCGTGAGCACGCCGCGGTCGATGCAAGTGGCTTGCCACTCCTGTCAGAATTCAACGGTTCAGACAGCCTTCGGAGTGCAAATGAGTGCGCTACACTAGACGAATTAATGGAGCTTCCCCACACTCATGGCTCCCGACAGACCGCTCTCCCCGTGGTATACGAATTCATGGCGCCATGCTATTTGCTCTGTCTCTTCTTATGGGACCAGCAATTGAGTGTCGATGTACCTATATATCCGGATAATGTCGATAGTTACGATTATTCTCCATACGATACAATGGGACCAAGTAGCGAGGTATTGAGCATATGGGTACAATAACCAGTTGGGTCGGCGCGGCAAGGTCGTAGGTTTAATCGGCACTCCGGCGCAGGCTCCTATGTTAAGAATATGATGCTAGCTTCTACTGAATTCCTTTGCCTACCGGTCGATCAATGCCATGTGTTCCGTATCTGTTGTATTATGGAGAAAAGGCTTAAAAGTTCAGACATCTCTAGAATCTAGGGCCAGCTGGTATAGCCACAACACGAGTCTGGCTGTAGAGAAAGAAAGCGTGAGGCAACTTAAAAAGAGGTATTCAGGTATTGAGAGTTCACTGAAAGGGGAGTATTCTAAAAGAGCCAACTAATAAGTGTTGAGGACTAGGAAGACACTGACAGAACCCGTTCCTCACAGGCACCTGGACCTTGATAAATCCAAAGGGGCTCCGATACTTCAGTGCTGTATGGACAGGAAACGATACAGGTGCAGCGAATCAAGCATCTACAGGAGGGACATCGCCTGGTGGGGCCCACACCGGCCATGATCCTGCCAAGATCCGGTGTAGGGATTCAAAGCCATGCAACAAGATCACTTTTCTAGGATATCCCGAGCGTTTGGGCTCTGATGTTCCTGGGGCTGGAAAAGCCACTGCAGGTTGCAGGTCGTGACCTTCACGGTGCCCACAGAGACACGCTCGCCCCGGGCCAAACAGCAGGTGGGGATTGAGGGAGGTGCGGCTTGTTCACCTGCCGCCAAAGGCGTCAAAGGTTCTACAATGTATTGTGCTCCTGACTCTGACCGTTTGGCTGATATCGCCGACGACTGCGGATGCTATCCCAGGTCCACAGAACAACAAATGGCAGGAAGGACTTGTGAATCGACATAATTTGATTGGACGTACTACACATGTTTTAAAGACATAGTACGTACATCAAGAAATACAGTACACTCAAATATCCGCCCCAAGCCCATTGGACGTAACGCTAGTCAGAATCGATTGTGCTGAACTCCGTGGCCCTTACGCCAATGTCACCGGGTCCTGGCCGTGCTTTTGATGTCGTCCGGTAGACCATGCAATAGAGTGAATTGCACGCATTATTTGCGGACCTGAGAAGGGTGAGCTTGTTGACTATTGGCCTGAGCAAGCTGTCTCAGCGTCTCTCCATCAGGCGGCTTTCCAAACACTATCATTCCCGCTTTCGGCGGCCTATCACGAGGGAAGGGATTGCTGTCGGCATCCTCGTTCACATCACCTTTGAATACCGGATTGAAGTCCTCAACATTCTGAGACGAGTACAGCCGGGGTTTTCTCTTTTTCAGAAGGGCCATCTCTTTCTCCTGATGGTGGCCCCGGATGTGCGGTACTTTCACGATTCTCTGAACAGGAAAGCAACTGGAGTCGACCTGTTCGAGATGGTCACCTTGACCATGTCGGTGACTGAAGGGATGCACACTGTGCTCCCAAGCATAGTAATCGCTTAGTCTAGCCACCACCTCGGACCTTACATTATCGGCAGTCCATTTATCGACAAACTTTTGAACACTGTAAAAGGCCACTGCCAGATAGTCCTGGCCTGTAGGAAGGGTTTCGAAGTAAGGGCAGCGGTGGCCATCCGCCTGCACTACTTCGCCAAAGTCGCTTCCGAATATGAAGGGTACCCGCAAATCTTTAACAAAGCCATTCCAGGCAGGTATTTGTTCAAACACATGCGTGTATACCTTTGCTTTGTTAGTGCGGTAAATCCTGTCGAAGTCCCAGCCCTTCATAACCATATTCCGATGTCTTTGAATCTCTATCTGAATACCGAAGAAGTAATGAGCTTCACCCGGAAACGGTTTTCTGGGGTGCATATCCAGAAGAACGTCATAGAAGCCATCCAGAATTTCGCCAAGGAGCTTTCTTTCGACGCTGGACTGCTCTGTAGATGATTCACCACCTTTGGCCGCCTCCCCAATATCTTGGAGCACCCTGAATATAGGGGTGTTTCTGTTCTTCTGGTCATAGAGGAGGTTTTGAACCGCTGCTGGGGTATTTCCATCGGAATGATTCAGTCTGGAGAAGTCGAAAGGTTCGGTCTGGGGAATGTTTCTGAGATATGCGCGCAGCAGTTGTAGCGCGACGACCTCGCCATTGACCAGCCAGCCCCGGCGGGCCTTTGTGTCAAAGAGGACGAAATGGCGGTTTTTTAGACCGCTATAATCGAACCAGGTTCGGCCCTGCGTAGTATACATAATGTACTCGGCTCTTTCTGTCCTGACTGGGAGGTTTGGTGGTAGCACGGCGTAGGATGACCCGGGCGCTTGCTGCCTACAAACGCCAGTGTCCAGGAAGGGGACCATCCAATCTGTGGAGTCCAGGTTCATCTCGTACAGCTGTTTCATTTTCCAAAGACATAAAATCGCATCTTCTATGTCGAAGTAGACGTCGATGTCCGTATGATCTTTTTCCCTGAACCAAAGAGTGCCAAATTGCCTCAAAGATGAGTAGAAGCCATAGCCGATGAGCTCGTTGCGACGACCATTCGTCCCTTCCCTCATTATAAGCAGCGGTCTGTAGCTAGGCAACAGTTGATAGTGGCCATCAAAACGGTCGTACCACAAGTCATGGGCCGGTCGAGTCTCCACTTCGATCACCCAGTCATCTTCTCTGGCCCACCGAGGCAGAAAGAAAACATCGTTATGGGGAAACTTCGGAGGCGTGGCATGCAAGCCTTCTAATTTGGATGTGTTCCTGTCGATATCCTCCTGCGAGAGTCGCCAACCGTGTTGCTGGACTCGCACTCTTGTGCCCGCAGTTGACATAATTGCTGGCTCCTCGGCGCAGTCTTCAGGGGCACCGCACCGTGCCTCAAGTGCTTCGGCCACACCCCGAGATTCAATGTTGAGACTGAGCAACCTTATGGTGATGATGACGTATTTCCATATTGGCTCGCGGACTTTTTTAGCTTCCTCAAGCTTCATAATTGCCTCGATAAATTTGATAGCGACCTCGACATCGTTTTGCATGTAGTCTGGTTCCAGTGGCGGAATACTGCCCCAGTCGATCAAAGAAATGATCCCGTAAACCTTATCTCTCGGGTCAGCGCATTGTAGTCGGGACACAACCTCCTTGAGCAATAGGAATGTGTTGTCCTTCACCGTCATGTAGTTTTGTCTCAACATGACGAGTGTTGCCATGCATTTTTCTGGTAGCCGATACATCCAGTCTCCGTGCCACAGCGGAGAAGGGAAACCGTGATTAACGTGTCTTCGAAAGAACCTGTGCTCTACAAAGTAGGAATGAGGGATGAACAGTGTGACCTTGCTCGAGCCATCCCTGGCTACCAAGCGCTGCAAATCCTCAAGAAGTCCGCCAAATAGGTAGAGTGCGTCTTCGTTCGGCAATGCATAATCTCCGCACAGTATGGTAGTGTGCTGGGCGAGTTGCAGCTCCTGGAGGATCCACATGCGCGTGAAGTACGGCCGCAAAGCCAGGCGAGCCAAGGCGAGGACGAAACGATGGGTTGTCGAATGCCGGTGAAGCAGACGGAACCTGAGAGATACCCCGGCGCCTCCGAATCTTTGGTATCTGAGCATATCTTTCGGCCGGATCACATAATGAGCGAGCCCATAAAGCGATTGAAAGAAAAAGAGGCTGTCATCAGCGTGGTCCCCAATACAGGCTAACACATGGGAAGCCTTCTTGTAGATGCTTCCCATCATGGCAACTTGCTTGCTCTTCTCCCTCAGGTTCGTCTGGTCGATACAGATGGCATCAAGCCAGAAATACCGGCTCTTGCTGTACCAGCTGCCCTTTCTCTGCTCGTACCAACGGGACCGCCACTTCCTGTACAAATAGAAGTGGCTCTTCTTATACCAATAGGCTTGTTTCAAGGCGAATTCGCAATTCGTTCGTACTCTCAAGGACTGATCATTCATAAGAATGGTGGTATTGGACCCGGCATCTCCCCATGTGTAGGAAATGGCGTGGTATGGCGGGACGTTATCAATCGGCCAAGTGGTGAGCCTGCATCGGACCTTGATGGGTTGGGAGTAGTTGTCGTCCAGCACTTCCAGGAGCCTTATATATCTGGCAGGATCTGGAAGGGGCTCGTGGTGAAATGCATCGTCGGAGGCGGCAGGGGTGTCCATTGCTGTTTGAGATGGTGGCGTTCAGGATGGTGCAGAGGCGAGCGAAAACCGTCAGCATAAGTTGGCCCACGAGATTTGAGATTGAGACGAAGGAGCGATAGCCAGATTGAGGGACGAGGAACAACGCAGATGGGGCAATGGTAGTCTACTAGTAGTAATTTTTTACGCAGCAGTAACCAACTGGTTGCCTCGCGAGTTTGAGCTCAGGGGTCTTGCGGCTGCAGCTAAGCCTGTTGGCTGTGCATGAGCCTGTTGGTTGGCTGGTTTGCAGCTGGGTGGGTTACATCACATGGGTCCGAGATGGGGAATCTTCTGCAAGCCGGAGGGAGCTGCTGTGCCGTGTTCAGAGACGGAACAAGGGTGCATCGTTTTGCAGTACAGGCCGGTACAAGATGTTCCATTATGAGCTTGACGAAACTTGAGAAAACGTGGCCATTGGCATCAAAAGTGGATGCACATGAGCATGTCGTAGTTTGGGACATGGAAATGTTGCTCCAGGCGCCAAAAGCCAAGCTCAGCGGTTTCTCGGCATCTCGGATGATCCCGGCCTCATCCAGGCACGAGGTGGAGCTGCATTGTGTCTGAGCGCAAAGCCAACAGAGTGATCATCTTTTCCCATGCTCTAGAAGTCCGATCCTTCTGGGCGTGGTTGAACGATGGTTGAAGTTTGGTGATGGAAGCGGAGCAAAAGGAAAAGTGAGAACACTAATTGTTCAAACTCATTCATATCAGGCAAATAATGAGAAATTGAGTTGTTCGGGTCTCGGTACGAGACCAGAAATGTCCATTGTGATTATGGGATAAAATATATACATTTATTTCAGAAACTTTTCAACGCTCCAGGTAGGTTCCCTGCATGCCCATTAAATGCAATATCAAAGAAAGTGTCCCAGCGGAGACACTTTTTAGTTGGCGAGGTCGAACTCGGTCTCCTCGCCGACGTAGACCTGCTGGGAGGAGGCACCGGTCTGCTGCATCTCGAAGCTGCCGGAGAAGAGGTCGTAGCGGCCGGTGAGGCTGGAGCTGGGGGTGACCTGCTCGGAGACGGACAGCTCGTAGCCGCTGGCGTGGTTGTTGGAGAACTTGGTGATGGTCCAGGTGCGGGACGAATCCTTGCAGGTGCCGTCGGTGACCTCGGGCAGCTGGCCGTCGGAGGTCAGCATGGCCGAGCACTCGACGGGGGTGGTCTCGCCGGCGCCGATCTTGACAACTCCGAAGGAGTAACTGTGGGAGGCATGTTGTTAGCTGAGAGTGAACGGCTGGTGTTGTTCGATGGAACAGGGTATTGCTTACGAGCACTGGGAGCTGTGGGGGATGCAGGCGGCCGAGAAGTCAGAGACGTGGAAGACCAGGTCGGCAGAGGCCACCGAGGCGGCGAGGGCGAAGAGGGCACCAGTGGAGAACTGCATCTTGATGGTTGTTTGGGTTGTTTGGGTTGTTTGAAGAGAGTGAGTTGGTTGTTGAGTGAGTGATGAGTGTAGAGACTGTTGTGATGCTGGTTGATGGTGATGATGATAGAAACAAGATTGGATGAACTACGGAAGTCGGGGCTGTTTATATATTCGAGATGCTGGTTGTTGATCTCATGCTTGTGTACCACAACTCGCAGCCACCGGGAATACGAGCAAGATCAAAATAGAAATGATGGGGCAGAGTGGATACACGTAAAAGGCGACGGCCGTTGTCTGTTCGCTGGCCGACATGGGTCTGAGCTATGACGGAGAATCTTGCCACTCATGCCCAAAATCGGCAAAGCAGCTCCACTGTCCTTTAGGAAATAGCTTTTCTCCCCTTAACAGTACCCCCGCTCGCCTACCAACGCACTTCGCTCTTCGTGCTGGGTACCCAGTACACTAAAATCGGCCTTCCCATGCGATGCACCTGCAGCCTCATTTTCTATGGGGGACCCTCTGCTGTAGATACTCTCAATGGTTCAAAGAAGAAAGTTACACCACGTGAAGCTCTTCTTCACGGTCTTGAAGCTCTGCTTGTTAGTCTGGATGACTTCATGCTTGCATTTTGGCTGCAGAAGCTTGATTTGTTAAGGATGACTTCAACCGTCTTGGCAGGCTCCAAAGTCTCGTAGCTCGCTGCTGTGGCAGACCGAGGTCAAAATAAAGGGGAGGGAGTGGCAAGGTTCCCCATACCTAAGTGGGTCCCGCCCCGGACCCAATACGAGCCTATGACGGCGGAACCGTGATGTCTGTTTCTAAGCTTAGACATGGTTAGCGAATACGTAAAGTCCAACTTTGTTTTGTCATTGGTTGACATAGCCTATTGTCCACAGCCTCGATGCCTCGACCTACTGTAGAGCAAATTCCTGTCGCGAGACAGGAGGTTGACCGCATAGACAAGCAAAGTGAGAAGTGTTGCAGCAAGGAGGACACCCGGGTACCTAGACGCAGCACCTAAAATCCCCTCAAAATAGCAGAGGAAAGTAAAGAGTAAGACGGCTGGGTGCAAATTACCCATGTTCATGCAAGGAGGTAACACTCAACCAGAGCACTACTCCTCCATCAAACACCTGATTCTGATTCGATCAGCCCAATGACGTAGAATAGCAGGCATTCCATCCAAACGATGTCGGGGTGAATTTGACGTAGGTTGGAAAACAAGACAGCCCATCGTATTTTTTAGTCAAGGTTTCTGCCCATGATCTAAAAGCCCCCGGCCCGAATTCGGCTGGCGCTCTGGGTTCAAACGTAGTCCTCTGCCTTTCTGTATCTCCTAGCCCATAGACTATCGACGCACTTTCCAGGGTTGAAAGGGCCATACGGCCATGCTCGGTGCTGTGCCAACACAGTGTCATTCCATTCAGTGACATCAGAACAGAGTATTTCATGAAATGAGATCAGGTCGCCACATCCTGGAGCGACTTGACCCAGCTGGATCGATAGCAACGAGTGACTCGTGGTGTTGCCAGTACATTAAGTCAGCGGCTGCGTGCAGGAGCTCGCTATCGGGTATTCAAGGAGGCCGGCCGCCTCTGCCGTGTCAGTTCCAAAGCCACTATCAACCGGAAATAGTAGACACGGCTGAGGGTTTTCGGTCTCGGAACCTTGGGCCTCCGACCACGGGGAGACCGATGGCTCTGCAGCCTTGTCCCGACTTCCTCTGTGCGCAAGGCTCCTGACCGCCAACTGCGATTCCCCCTGCCTGATATGAGCTGAATGTGGTGACAGCCTGACTTTGTCCCTCCACATGCAGATGTCTTCGTGTTGTTATTCATGCAGAAGCATCAACTCTTGTTCGCCCCGTGCACCGAGTTCCACGTCTTGTGTACTCGGCCCACTTCCGTTAAGTGGTGTCCATACTCTTGATTGTGTCTACGAGTCAAACTCGCGGACCAAGCCGATCCCAATCTTCCACAACCTCTCTTCATTATGCAGCACCCATCTCTCGGATGTAATGCTGCAATTCAGTGTATGCCAACGAGATGCTGATCGCCGTCGCCTTCGCAGCTGGACGTGTTTCTGCAAATGACCTGTCACCCTGTCAGGCTGTCGGCACGGCCTCCCTTCGGCCATCACCCTGGGAGAAGTGGGGACGATCGCCCCTTGTGATGCTCCGCCTTTTGCTTCTAGAATGGAACGCCAAGTCTGGCTGTGCGGTCGCCTCCATTATTTTAGCTTCCGATGGCAATGCCTATATTCCGGGGCGGATGCGCCCCCCTTGGCAAACACGACTCTGAGACCTGCGCCCGCGGATAATTCGCTCATGCTCAAGTGGTCCTTGCCCCTGGAAAATGTGGGACCTCAACGGTCGCCCTTTTAAAGGGGTGCACAACAGCTGGGGACGTTCTTCTTCCCATTTCCTGTCAGTGCCAGAAGCGTCTATAAGAGCCTCGTCATCTGCCCGAATGCACCTTCACCCTCACTCTGCTCCTCATACTGGACGAGAAATTGGATGGAGAGGCTGCCCTCCTTGAAGGGATGGCGAGGCATCGGTTGGCCTTACACGGGTCCTTACCAAAGAAATGAATTGACGCATCTTTGTGTATCCATGATCACTTGAGTCTGGACTACCTGCCCCAAGACTGTACGGTGACGGCTTGGACACGTGGCATTGCATATGTCTCAGCATCATTGGAAACCTTAACGTGGTTTTCTCTGGCGGCCTAGGTGTTGGCAAGTTGGGTGGCCCGCTGCTCATCACACTGGGGCATCCAGACACGGCGTCACTGCCGGTTACAAAGACCCGTGCGCCGCTCGGCACCTTGCACGAAAGAAGTTTTAGGTTCTGAGGGATAATAGTCGCAAGGCTGAAACTTGATGGGATTGACGGAAAGGGGTGTAGCCCTTGGGTCAAGCTGGAGATAGCGATGACGAATTCCCGCATCGAAGTTCTACTTAGCGGGAGCCGCACGCCGTCTGATGACTTCGCAACAAGATCTCACGACACATCGTGTCTATTCAAATCATTTGCTCCCTAATTTAGGCTTCGGCGACTTTCAGGCCAGTGACACACCCTGGTACTTCTTTCCAAGACCTCCAGCGGAATCCGGGAAAGAAAGCACTTTATATTATTGAGGCTGATGGCGAAGGTCATCTTGAACCTACCCGGGTGAATGGCTCCTTACGTTTTCTAGGCATTTCAAGAGTCCAGTACACCCTCTCATCTTCTGAGGTAGATACATCGCCCTAAGCTGCGGAAATGGCACAAGAAAAGCCTATTGCGCTACAACATCAGCTAAAGAAGGATGTTGTAATGCTGAGGGTACAACTATGGCTATCATCTATATGCGTACTATGACAGAGTTAATTAGAGTGGTCCTCACGCAGTGGCCTGCCTGATTTCTTTCACAGCCCGAAATTAGTAGACCAACTATTCTCTCACTAGAGAACTGGCTTTCTGACCCCCCTCAAGATGGTCAGACTTGTATGCATCTGAGCCGGCAATAGCGCTTGTAGTGTCGCCTTGTTCTAGCCTTAGACATGATGATGGCAGAGACGCAGCCGATTATCAGATTATCATTGATATGGCTTGAAGAATGGCTTGAAGAATTCTAGCTCTTCTGGTTCCGCGATCCTCGGAACCGCCACGCTATCCGGGCCGTAGGCGTTAGGAAGCTATGCTAGCCTGCTTAAGGAATATTTACACGTCGGCGATAGGCTCCTTGTCAGGCCCGGCACAGGTCAGGGTCAACCCAACCCTTGCTGCGATGGGGTTAAACGGGGGGGTGGGGGTTGAACCGGAGGCGATTCGTGGGCGCCCAGCGAAGCGGCGGGGCGCGCCCTTTCGATTTTCTACTCTTTGCCCAGCTCTTTGGCAGATTCTTCAAGCTGCTTATGTGAGCCACTTTAGCAGCGCTCAGGAAACTCCTGTTGTAATTACTGAAGTAGTCAAAATGTCAAGCTAAGGTCAGCGCCAAGGACATGAGATATTGCATACAACGAGTCTATTTTTAGAAGCCCTACCAAAAGCTTTGGTGGATGCCTTGGCTAGCTTACACACCATGGTAGGTATCTACTTTAGCTTACGGCGGGGATTCTCTTACGGTATCTCTGTGTATATTAGGTTGCTGCCCTGCATCATCATCATCATCAGTGATTGCGACCTATGCGGTAGCTGAGACAGCACCGGCGAGTCTTCATCCCAACTGCGTCTGGTTTTCCGGGTCATAAGTGGCAGGTCATATCAGGCAAAACACAGAGAAATGTCACTCGCGAGACATGTGGCGGGCGCCTTATCTGTACGTCTTTCGAGGCACTGAGATATTGAAGGGTGTGACGCCTAATGGACCGGGTAGAAGCGGCGGACATCAAAGTACCGGTACTCGGCCCTGGAAAAGCCCACATCCATACGGCTGCTGAAGCTCTCGCCCAAGACCGACGACTATCTCATCCACTGCACCCTGATCGAGGTCGATCTCGCCACAAACCCGTCCTACGAAGCTCTCTCGTACACATGGGCCATCGACAGCGACATCTCCGGCCCTCGCACCGACGGCCCGTCAAGGACGGTGATTTGCAACGGCGCAACGCTTGACGTCTTCAAGAACCTGCACAATGCGCTCTTCCAGCTGCAGGAGCTCGGCTGGACGTCGACGTCCATCTGGATAGACGCCATCTGTATCAATCAGAGCGATGGCACGGAGAAGAGCGCGCAGGTCAACATGATGGGCGATATCTTCCGCGCCGCAGAGCGTGTGGTCGTCTGGTTAGGCAAGTCCTCGTACGCCACCGAGATCGCGCTCGCAAAAGCCCGCCCTTTCTTCACCGATGGGGTCTTGCCGCAAGACGTGTCGTCTAACTGGGCGGCCGTATCCAGCCGGAGCTCTGTTCTGGTCGCCTACGAGGCGCTGAACTGGGTCCTGTCGCGGGGCTGGTTCGGGCGTGTCTGGACGCTGCAGGAAGCGGCGCTGGCCCGCGAGACGGTATACCTGCTGGGCTCGCAGACGGTGCCCTTTGACGAGCTGCTGAACTGCAGGTTCGCAGACAGCGGGAGCATATCCCTGGCGTACATGGAGCCCATGCTCGTGAGGCTGCGCACCCGCGTGGCCGGCCTCAACTTCGCCCGCGCCGCGCACGAGCTGTTAGGTAGCGGGAACGCCTGCACCCTCGAGGCGGCCGTGACGGAGGCGCGGAACAGGCGCGCGGTGGACGGGCGCGACAACCTGTTCGGCGTGCTCTCGCTGTGCGACCCGGAGGATGCGGCGGGCCTGGCTGCCGACTACCAGAAGTCGGTCCAGGACGTCTTCTGCGAGTGCGCCGCGGCGCTGCTGCGGAGCAAGAACACGGGGCTCTCGCTGCTCTCGCTCGTAGGCCAGATCCGCCACGGCTGCGACCTCGCGTATGCCTTCAACTCGAAGTATATCGACCAGTTCAGGCCGGAGAAGGGATTTGTGACGGACCTGCCCTCGTGGGTTCCTGACCTCAGTGCTCCGGCAAGACCAGTGCCCCTACGTAAGTTGTCTGCGGTCGAGTTCGCCGCCGCCGGATCCGTTGAGCCCAGCTTCTCTATCACCGGCAACAGTGGAAGGGTCCTGGAGCTCAAGGCTGCTGTCGTGGACACCATCTCAGCCACAGGCGACTGCCGCTCGGCTCGGCTCTTCAGGTCCATCTGGCGGTTCTTGAGGCTCTTACTCAAGCTGCCGCGTTACTCTGAGGGAGTATACCTACCTACCGGGGAGCCTATAGTGTCGGCGCTCTGGAAAACGCTTGCGGCGGGGGCGACGCACACCACGGACGACACGGATGAGGACACGATGGACGAGATTGCCGAGAAAATCGTGGACGAGCCAGACGAGAAAACCATGGACGAGCCGGGCGCTAACGAGGAGGATTCCGACACGGAGCTGGAAGTTGAGCTCACCGACAGCCACTTTGTGGAGTGGTTTGCCGTCTTCGCCGAAGAATCATGCACGCTCTCCGAGATGAAAATGCGCGATGGCATCCTGAAGGAGCAGGATGATAAGGACCTAGACCTGGGTGCTGAGCCCGACGACAGGCACCGCCTCGGCCTGCGGGAGCTCCTTCGCGACAAGGAGATGGAGAAGCTGGACCGTTATAAGATACACGCCATTCGGGGTTTCCTGGCCTCGTTCGACTCGCCCGCCTACGGGTTTCGGGAGGCGATCAGGGTGAGACACGAGCGATTCAAGCGAATGAGCAGGGTGGATGTTGAGGTCGAGCAGAAGTTGTGGACCAGCAAGGATCCACTGTTTGAAGACGTATTTGAGAAATTTTATGCCGACCGGAGAATGTTCTCTACCCAGAAAGGTTACCTAGGGACGGCTCCGTGGACAGTGGTAGAGGGGGACGTCGTCATGCTGGTAGCTGGGGCGAGTGTGCCCTACGTATTCAGGCCGTCGGACAAGACCAAGGGAGGATGGGAGTTGGTGGGCGAGGCGTATTGCCATGGGTTTATGTCTGGTGAAGGAACAAAGATGGAGGGCATAAATTTCCACAGTATTAATGTTGTGTAATGAAGAGGAATAGGAGTGAATTGTCATAAGATCTGTACTTGTGATGATGGTCACATTCATGGAGTGCCCGTGAAATAAAGGCTCATGAAGCGAGGTGCACATCTGCTATAGAATTGTGTTGTCAGTTTAACATCCTAAGCAAAGCAAGGCAAAAGACGATTAGCGGTTGATGTGATTTTTGCAGCGCGGAGGGTTACAGAAGGCGCAAGCTTATGTCTGGAATTCTAAGGCTCTTAGTTATCAAGCCTCTTATGGATGTCTTTTTTATTATTTTGCTATTCATATTTAGTCGGAGTTACCTCGATGTGTGATTTCGCTTCCCGCGGCCCACCATGATATACGAAAGTGGGACACCACGCACACCAGTCGAGTATGCATAGAGACGATGCAAACTTTCCCTTCGCCCCTTACCTTACGCCGACTTGACAGTTTCCTTCTCCCTCTCCGCCTCCGGTTTCATGGCTCTCTGGCAGGCATCCAGACTGGATGTGATGCTCCAGTTGAAGAGGATTCTGACATTCTTCGGGTGGTACCTCACCTTCTCGATCAACTCCTCCATGAAGATGGCAATGCTTGGAGATGGGTGGCCACGTATTCCATAGCCGAAGATGACCCCGTCGACATGTTCCGCCTGATCAAGCTTGTCGAGGACTAGCTTGTAGCCGCGGCTTGGGGAAACCAGAGCCACTTGGAAAGAGTCAGCTGGTCATTTCAGGATACAAGGTTTGTGAGTATCTACAATCAAAGTCAAAGCCATTATCCTTGAGCGACTTCTTCGACGCTTCGAGTTGACCGCGAATTTCCTCCGGATTCATGTGGAACAACTGCTCGACATCTAAGTCCTGTAAGGTCTCGTCATCGACTGGCAAGCCAGTAATGACAAAATACGGCCTGCGAGTAGCCGACATCTTCGGATTTGGTTTTGGTGAATGCGCTTTTGCTTGATTGGACGGGAGATTGGTGGATGGCTTACCATGTTTGCGCCAAGTGCACTCGACCTATGTACCTAGGTATTTATGAACCCGGAGTTGTTCGGTCATAATGCGCCGGCCGGTTTGGGTTCTGGAGCTCATGCCAGAAGCTCCAGAACATCCGCTGCGGAACCTCCGAATGGTCAACGAAGGCCCCGGCTGTCCAAAACTTCGGCCAGATTGGTCATCAAAGTCCGACTGCGCAGGATGTAATAAAGATAAAGTTTCAACGTCCCCCTCATGGTAAACTTGGCGGTCCACACGACCCACTTCAGCTGCTGGAAGGAAATGGGGCATTCTTGGTCCTTGGCCACTAGCAACCTCTCGCCGGCGCGCAAATCCGCCCGACGCCCGAGTCGGGAGTTCCGACCATCCGCTCCTCTCCATGAACAGCAAGTAAACACCCTCACGCATCCAACGCGGTCATTTCGATGTTTGACACAGTACCGACAAGTCCATGTCCGGGCCAACTTTGACTGACTAATTGGCTCGCCCTCGGTTTGAAGACTTACTCCCGAAAGGCTAACCGCAGCCTCATCTGAAGAGCCCATAGTTACGTGTGATCATTCCTTGGCCTTTCTTCCTCTCGCTAGGAGATAGAAACAGGATTTGTCACCAGGGCGGATGTATAATTATTCTGGAACCCAGAAAGCAAGTAATATAAGACAGGCGAATATGGCTCAATTCTCTGTTGATCTTGTTGCAAATCCTCAGCCCGCAACCGCCTCTTAATAAGTTACATCACTTTCTCTATAAGAAGCAATGGCATCCTACTTCATTACCGGAACATCGCGTGGTATTGGCCTCCAGCTCACGGCCTCGCTTGCATCCCGACCCTCCTCAGATGTCTCCAAGGTGTTTGCAGCTGCCCGCAAGCAGTCTGATGACCTGAAGAAGCTCATCGAAGGCTCCGACGGCCGCGTTCAGTTCGTCCCGCTCGAGGTCACGTCCCGGCAGAGTGCAGAGGAGGCCGCTCAGACGGTGGAAAAGTCCCTCAATGGCCAGGGTCTCGACTACCTCATCAACAACGCCGGCATCATGCACATAACCCCGAACGGAATCGTGGATATGTCCGTACCCCAGTACTGCCTTCGCGCATGATCCTCGCCTGACTGATGGTCGAACAGGAACGACTTGGGCGAAACCTTGAACACCAACGTTGTAGGGGTAAACAACGTCATTGCCGCCTTGTTGCCCTTGATTAGGAAGGGAAATCTGAAGAAGGTCATCAACATGTAAGACAAGTTAAACACCACGCTTACGTCCAGAAACTCAATACTCACCGCCTTCAGAACCTCGACCATGGGATCCCTGGCCATGTCCCCGTACTTCCAGCAACAGCCCACACCAGCGTACAAGGTCTCCAAGACGGCCCTCAACATGCTGACGGTGCAATATGCCGAGGCATTCCGTGACGAGGGAGTCACTTTCGTTGCCGTCTGCCCTGGTGTATGTCCCCCCCCCCCCCACCTTTTGCTCCCTACGCCTAAATCTCTTATACTGACAATTCTTCCACAGTGGGTAAAGACGGATCTGGGAGGCAAAGACTATGCCGATCTGACTCCCGATGAATCCGTCAATGGCATTCTAGAGAAGGCTGACAGGATTGACGCCAAGGACACGGGCAAATTCTTCACGATCAGGGTCCCTGGATGGGAAAACAACCAAAAGCAGTACGATGGTTCTGTCAGGCCCTGGTAGTAGCGACAATTGTGACTGCCTTCAGAGGAAGTGAGCTCGATGATTCCGTGTACTCTGTATAGTGCAGACTCCAATGTTCCTAGAACATAATCTATTAGAGAACTTCAATTGGGCCCCTCTGTTCAATATGAACCATACGAGCCCCTCGATTGTGACTGCAATTCTTCGGCGATGGGTATCACGTTCACGCGGTGACCGCCATAGTGGGAGAATTAAGCCAATGATAATAGGGGGAGAGTATTACCCACCCAGTGTTGATGCCGTGTACGCCTGTGTGGGCCGGACCAGCTGTTGTGTAGGGAAAGTCGAGCGGTTGCTCATAAGCTGAGACGAGCAAACGGGCAAACACATCTCGACGTTCGTACAGATGCTGGCTCAAGACTAGCAGATCCTGTGAAATGTAAATTAGTGCGGTTGCCCCTCGCTCATAGATGAACCTTGAACCCAAAACAGCGGCAATATAAACCCTTCGAAACCTCGCGTTTCCTTTCAGCCTCCCCGCAACACACATCACCACACCTGTAAGTCAACGCCCTCACGGTACCCATCATCGGGTGGTTTTGGGACAGTGCATCCATTAAGCCATCTCAATCAATTCGATCTAACGAAGGTTCCAGTCTCTCGTTTTCATTCCGCCAACCACGGCCGAGATGACGAGCAACAACGACTCGCGAAAGCGAAGGAGACTTGCATCTGATGGCGATCCAGAAGCCCCGTCAGACCGCGGCCTTTCATCGGGTCGAATGAACGAAGAGCTGGGCTACAGTGGGTCTTCGTATCAGGTCGGCAAGGCTATAGACGACACTTCGGTGGTATCACGCAGCCAGGATAATGGTCCATCTGGGCCAGTCGGGATGCCGCCTCCGGTCGCTCACCATACCCAGCGAGGTACTCATGATCGCAATGAGCGCCCAGAAGTCGGGGATGCTGGCCACACAAGAGCTGGACAGCGCAGTGGGCCTTTCGGCGGTGATGCATCAGCAAGCTCAAGCCCTTTGGTGTTCGGACAAGCAGGCACGGTGCAGTCTCGGATTATGGACCTGGCTAATGAGCTGCCAGTAGCTCGAGTGCAAGAGGACGCGACCACCAACACAACAATACATGTCACCCGTGCAGGATGCGATGGTCTAAATGCGTTCAATACAGGTATGAGCCTTGGTCCATACCGCCATTGGCCACTTGGACTCTTCACCGCCATGGCCGTAGAGCAGCTGTACACCGGCAATATTTACAACAGAGAGAATGTGCAAGCTTTCCTCAGCAATACCATGGCCTACGAACGAGCACAGAGCTACAGCCCCACCATTGCGGTCTTTTCTGTGCACAACCCGATCATTGGAGACAAGGAAGCACAAGATACACCGACCGGAGCCCCCTCTCATTCTTGGTCTACAGCACGAGCGACTCCCTCTACAGAGCCGGAGAGCCACACAACGATTCCCGGCGCCGCAGCTGCGGTGAGCAATACAGGAGAGGAGCCTCGGTACGAGCACTTGACCGAGCCAACTGATCGGCTACCTTTGACCTGTGATGTCTGTCATCGCGACGGAACCCACAACACAGGCCGGTGTGCACTTGTCACTTCGGAGAAGCACGGCGACACAAACACTGACCCATTCTGCAACTGCTCGTGCTCCCGAGCACAAGATCGACACGGACGGCGGACTCATGGCTTACAGAGGAGCCGAGACTCGTGCGCCCCGAGGGTGCAGGTTGTCTGCGCCAAGCTCGCGGCTCACTGGGAACAGCGTCAACTGGGGCTGCTCTTTCAGAAGTTCGTTGTCGAGCGGAGGCGCATGGCTCCTCTTTTGGTGTACACCAACGACTTCTGCTTCATCAGATTGGCAATCGCGTATTCCTATGCCTTCTACGGAGGGGAGATGCCGGAGGATTTGGAGGGCATCTGGCCGTACACCAAGGCCGAGGCAATCAGGCACAAGAACCAGCTGCGTCAATTCTACGAGATCGGCATGGAGAACATGCCTGTGGGCGAGCTCGAGAACCTCACCATGGCCGATATTCGAGCGCGGTACGATGTGAGAGGCGGTATTCCGCCACAATATCGCTACCAGACATAGGCAGAGCAGGCCATATCCATTCAAGCTTGCACGAACCCCTGACACGTTAGAGAGCCGGCGGATGTTGTTCTGCAGGAAGAATTGGTGTACCGATAGCACCTCATGGGCGACCAGGAAGAGAACGCAAAGGGGGGAACATTGGTCTCGTCTACCTCTTGGTATGAGAGAATGAATGCTGAGAAAATATAGTATCTTGGGGTGACCATCCGGGCGGGCGTCGGATAGAAGGAGGGGTCCACGGGTGGTGGGAAAAGCCGGATGCTTTGGTGTCTGTCCTGTTTTGCGAGGCGCAGGGCTCACCACCAGTTGACAGATTCCAATAATCGACGGAGCCGCACTTCACCTATGAGCCTTGAGAAGCGAAGCAATGGCAATTCGACTTGAAAAATGGACCCGAAAGGTCCATGTTAACATGACGGACTGCATACGGTGGACTTAGCGCAGTGGACGATGGCATCGCTCTCTGATGGCAGCAAAATCACAAGACAAGTCCCCATCACCCCCCCCCCCCCCAACACACACACAGCCAAGTTCTGCCAGGAGCACTCGGGAATACTATAGTACTCTTTAGTACCTCGTCGACAAACTGCAGCATTCTGTGGTACGTAAGCTGTGCAACCATTCGAGGAGTTTTGGGATGGGATAATAATGAAAGAAATGCTGCCCAGTGACTCCGGACTTCAGGATACATCAAGGGCACACAAGGAAAATCATGTAGTTGGTAGGCGACGACAAGAGGAAGACCGCATGGCCATGATGAAGGTGTGCAAGCAGCCGTTAAATACCAGCTGCCATCAAGAGATAAGCATAACCTTGAAATCTTCATTGCGCACATGTGAAGTGGGGCAGCGGTACTGTGATTATGTGGGCGGACATAGCGTCAGTCAAAAACCGCTATTTCCGCCTTGCCAAATGCAAAGTTGATCAATTATTCACAGATATCGTCAGTGGAGTATTATCATCCCTCACTCCAGGTCTTACTCCCCATCTCTCGAGCGGTGCGCGACTCCGAAACAGGTCGGGGATGGCTTGGCTGGGATTAGAGTTTGTCGGGTCTCTGTGGACCTCATCTGTCACGACTTAGGCCTTACCGTTTCAGGGAAACAATCATTGGCTTACCAAGCGGTGCCATGACGAATTTAAGATGCATTATAATTAGAGCATACAAACATGTAGTTTGTCGGAGTCTGTAAAAGTATAAGAACCTGTAACAACCTGGCTTGATCATACACAGTACTCAAAAAGAATTCAAACCAACCTGAAGACTCTCAACATTCCGTAAAAACTCTCACTCATCCATTAATATATCACAAAACATGGCTCCTCTTGTCTGGCTGATCACCGGAAGCTCTTCAGGGTTCGGTGCCGAGTTTGTGAAGGCGCTCCTCGCGGCAGGAGACAGGGTCATTGCAACGGCACGCAACACCGCCAGCATCCAGCATTTCCAAGATGCAGGAGCAAATGTCCTCAAGCTAGACCTGACCTCAAGCCAAAGTGAGTTTGACAGGCTGGCCGAGACGGCTATTGGTATCTACGGAGGGGTGGACGTTGTGGTCAACAATGCTGGATACCCACACTTCAGTACTATCGAAGACGACAAGTGAGTACGCCCTGCTTCCTCTGACGATGTATGAACGTTCTGACTGGAATACAGCCTTGAGAACTGGAACAAGATGTTCCAAACCCATGTCTTCGGGCCCCTGGGGGTAGCCCGAGCTTTCATGCCGCACTTCCGGTCCAAGAGAAACGGGAAGTTCGTGTTTATGGGATCGATTGCCGCGTGGGGAGGCTTGCCTGCACTGGGGGCGTATTGCAGCTCCAAGGCAGCCCTGAGAGGTTGGTCTCACCTTCACCAGTCCGCAAAACACGGCTGGAGCGTCACGGTCACTAATCGATGGTCGTAGCCGCGGTCGAGAGCTTGGACGTGGAAGCGAAACCCTTCGGCATCAAGACGCTCCTTGTCGAGCCCGGGTTCTTCCGGACAGAGTTTCTCAACGAGAAGAACGCGGTTTATGTTAACACGCAGATCGACGATTACAAACCGCTCGTGGACGGTCAGTTCGCAACATTCATTGGGGCTCATCACCAGCAGCCGGGTGACCCTGCCAAGGGAGTGGCGCGTATCATCGACGTGGTCAAGTCCGACGCCGCTAATAAGGGGGAGATCCCGATCAGTCTGGCCCTGGGCGAGGACGCTCTAGATGGAATCCGGAACAAGTGCACCGGTACGCTGGAGTTGCTGGACAAGTGGGCGGATAAGTCGTCAAACCTGTCGTTTTAGGGCAATTGCATTGGTGACGTGGGTACTGGGGACTGGGATCTGCAGACACGCCCGTGCCTGTGATCTGGCTTACAGTCGAAGGCCTGGTTGTTGCGCTCTGGTTGTTGTTCTCAGGATTGGCAATCCACCAATCCAGGGCAGGGCAGGGCAGGGCAGGGCAGGGCAGGGCAGGTCTGGATAGGAAGACATAAATGGAAAGTGAAGCTTGTTCATAATGTTATATCTGCGTAGATGATGAAGCTGCTAAACGTTTTCCCGGTAGCGTTTCATTGCAGGCTACCAGTGTCGATTTCTTGGCATTGATGACACCGAGGGTAGCATGACGGGCTGTAGCATGGCGGGCTGTAGCCCTCACTTCGGGAACAAAGACGACATATCATAGACTATCAAATATGGCCTCAGCTGAACCAAGTCCGTACTGCCACGTTAGCCTATTCATGTTCATTTAGCAGAAGCAGCAAGAACCAGACATTTGTGACCGTGAGATTCCACGCCCACAACAGCCCTACCCATCACTCCCTAGGTATGCCCACACCCGCATGTGGAGCCCCGTCGAGAGGCTCAAACTCTAGACGCACAGAGTTTGCGCTAGAGCGAAAACGGAAAACAATCTGGTCTTGGCACGCATTTAGTAGTACTGTCAGATTATCACCCTTTTAGGTATGTAGGACGTGTAATTATAGTCTAATTGATAGGGTGGTAACTGTATATATTATAATGATATTTTGTTTAGGTTCTTTAATGCAACCCTGCTTATTTAAGGGGCTGGTTTTATTGTAATGGATATAATAATGCCTTAGGCACATATTTGTCAAATACCCATTACATTTAATACACCCCTTTAGACTGACAGGTATTAAGAGTTTATAATTTTATCCTTTTTTTATTACTTTTAACCTATTTTTTATAAGATTATCTTATAAGATATTCTTTTTATATCTTATTTTTAAACTTTTTAAGTTTAATTAATAAAGAAATTTATTTTATTTTCTAATTAATAATACTTTTATTAACTTATTTATTATTATTTATACTATAAATATATATTATACCTTGATTATACCTTTTTATACTTTTTATTTTAACTTATAATTATATATATCTATATATTATAATTTTATCTTAAGTATTATAATTTTAAAATTAATTAACTTAATTATTTAAATATTATTATATTTAATCTTAATTTTCTTATTATTTAATTTTATTAAGAATTTAATAAAAAATCTACTTATAAATAAAGTTTCTTTTGCTATTTAAGTAAGAATAAAAAGCTTTGCCTTTATAATTAATATAGTAACTATATTTTATTTATTTACTCTTTATTTAATTAAGCCTTTAAATAACTATATTATAAATACTTAAGAACTTTTTTAATTAAAGATATTATTTATAAAAGATATATTACTTATAATAATTAACTCTTTAATGTCCTTAAAGTATAAAATAAGGTATTTAATGCTTTTAAAATAAAATAATATATAATTTATAATATTATAATATTTTTAATTTAAATTTATTAGGAATCTTATAAGCTATAATATAATAAATATAATATATAATTATATAAATATAATAATAAATAATAGTAACTTAATCTTTTATTAATAAGTTTAAATTTTAACTTTAATAATAATATCTTTTTATAATATTAGCTTTTTAACTATTATAAGGATTATATAAAAGAGATTCTTTATATTAATTAATTTAGCAATCTTTTTAATATATATAATCTAAGTTAGCTAGATCTATTTATTTAAACGATCTTTAAAGATCTTTATACTTAAGAATTATTAAATTAAGTCCCCTTTATTAATTTTATATTTCTTTTAAAGCTAATAAATAAATTTATTAACTTATTCTTATTTATTCTTTTAATATATAATAATAATATTATTAATATAAAAGAAGATTAAAATGCTATTTTTAATATAGTAATAAGGTTTATATAGAACTTATTTATAACTATATTAAGCAAGTATCTTAATAAACTTCTTTTATTAAAGTAATAATAAAATTTATAACTTATAAAATACTTTATTTAGCATTAAGATTATACCTTTCTTTTTATATCCTTATAACATTCTTATAAAGATATCTTAATTAATTAAAATATATATAAATATATTAATAATATTATATTAAATTAACTTAAGATTAAATTTATTTATAATAATAATAAATGTTTTAAATAACCATCCCATAAGAGTAGCTGCATAAGTTTCTTAAGTTTATCCTTATGCTTATTAATCTTTACATATAATAAATTATGCTTTATACTTTTAAAAAACGCTATGCTTATTGAATTTATAGATATATTATTGTTATATATAGGGTTTTCCGGCGTTCCTATGTATATTAAAAACTATAAAACCCCATTATAATCCAGAGTTTAGTAGGATTTAATATATAGCAATGGGTATAAATACTTATATGCCTTTTATTGCTTTTAGATTTTAAGAAAATAAATTAACTCCCTTTTTTTAATAATCTTAATTATATATTTTATATAATTATCTTTAATTAAACCTTTATTAATCTATTTATATTGCTTTTTTAACCTTATTCCTTCCCTTTTAATTTATATATCCTTTTTTTTATTACATTTAAGGCTTTTACTTTATTATAATAAAACAAGGCCACCTTATTATTATAATGGTTTTATTTTCTTTAATAATTTAATTTAAATATAAACTTTAAGGTTTTCTTTATTTAATTAAAAGTAAGGAACGTATAATATACTTAAGACTACTTGCCTTTTTTTTTCTCTTTAAGTTTAGCCTTTAAAGCCTATTAGTTTAATGCTTAAATAAAGGTTAAAGCTTAATAAAATAAATATACTTTGTAAATTAAGGTTATTATAGCTATATTATAAATATAAAGAAAAATCTAGCGTTATAAAATTAAAAAGCTTTAAGTAAAACTAATTTTACTTCTTTTTTATATAAAATAACTTCTTAATTAAGACCTTAATATTATACTTATTATTTTATTTATATAGAATATAAAATTCTTATATTAAGCTGTTAAAATAAAAGCTAACAATATATTTATTTATATTAAAACTTAAATTAAAAGACTAATTTTTAAATATTAAAGCTAATGTATATTTATATAGTTATTAGCTTTAAATTAACCTTTTATATTATTTTAATATTAAAGAATTAAGGGTTTAAAAATTTAATATTAATAATAGCTATTATTTATACTTTTTAATATTACCTTAAATAATCTTAGCGTTAAGTAATCCGCTAAATACTTTAAATCTTATAATATTTATATTTAATGTTGTTTTAACTTTAATTAAATATAAATAATAAGGTTAATATAACTAAATAAAGGTATTATAACTTTTATAAAAAAGTATTTTAAATATCTTATAACTTAATAACTAAATATATTAAAGTATTAATAACTTAATATTATTATTTAACTTAAATTATTTTATTAACTTACTTAATCTTCTTTATTTAATTAATTAATTTTACTAATAATATTTAATTTAAGAGAGTCTTTTTATATTAGTTTTATTAAAGACTTTATAATATAAGAAGCTTTCCTTTAACTAATAATATTAATAAGCCTATTTATAGCCAACATCCCTTTAAAACAACTTATAAGACCTTAAATCAATCTTTTTAATTAGTTTATTTTTAAGCTTTAACCTTAGTTCTTTAGCTTTCTTTAACTATTTAGCTCTTTTTAATTATTTAGCTATTTAACTTAAATTTATTACTTTTAATTAAAGCTTATATTAGACTAACTAACTTTATTAGTTTATAGAAGCTTTATAATAGCTTTTATTTAAACTAGTTAGTCTTAATTGCGTAGATTTAACTGTTTTAATTAAAGTTTTAAATTAGTTAGGTGATTTAATTAGTTTATAAAAGCCTTATAATACCTTTTATTTCAACTAGTTAGCTTAATTATTTAAATCTATTGCTTTTAATTAAAGCCTTAAATTAGTTAAGTGATTTAATTAATTTATAAAAGCCTTATAATACCTTTTATTTTAACTAGTTAGTCTTAATTGCTTAGATCTATTGCTTTTAATTAAAGCCTTAAATTAATTAGGTGATTTAATTAGTTTATAGGAGCCTTATAATATCTTTTATTTAAACTAGTTAGTCTTAATTATATAGATTTAATTGTTTTAATTAAAGCCTTAAATTAGCTAGTTTACTTAATTAGCTTATAAAAGCTTTATAATAGCTTTTGTTTAATTATTTATAAAAGCTTTATAATAGCTTTTATTTTAACTAGTTAGTCTTAACTGCTTAAATCTAACTATTTAAATTAAAGCCTATAAACCTTTTATCCCTTTCTTTTAACTAGCTTTTAACTATAGCTTTATTTATACCTTTTTAAACTAACTTATCTTATTAACTTATTTAAATATTTAACTTTTATCTGCTTTAAATATAATATAATTAAACTAATTTTATTAAATCTTTTAAAAGCTTATTACCTTTTATTTAGCTTTTATTTAATATTTATATTATTATATTAAATAAATAATTAATAAACTTTAATACCTTATTTAGCATTTATTTTATTAACTTGCTTATTTTAACTTATTTTATTAATCTGCTAAAGCTTTATAACAGCTTTTATTTCAATTAATTAATCTTAATTGCTTAAATCTAACTATTTAAATTAAAGCCCTAAATTAGCTAGTTATCTAATTGGCTTATAAAAGCTTTATAACAGCTTTTATTTCAACTAATTAATCCCAACTACTTAAATCTATTGCTTTTAATCAGGGCCCACATCAGATTAAATTAATCTAATTTATTTATTTAAAAGTATTACAATACCTTTAATCTTAACTGCTTAAATCTATTGCTTTTAATTAGGGCCTACATTAGATTAAATTAATCTAATTCGTCCATTTAAAAGTATCATAATAGCTTCAATCTTAATTGCTTAGATTTATTGCTTTTAATTAGGGCTTATATTAAACTAAACGGATTTAATTTACTTAATAAAAGTATTACAATAGCTTTAGCCTGATAGTTTAAACTTATTAAAATCTATTATTATTTATAATTCTACTTATTTAACTTATTAGTTATTTTCTTATATTATAAGCTTTATAGCTTAGCTAGTTACTTTTATACTTTTATTTTTAAGACTATTATTTAATTCCTATCTTTATTAAATTCTAGTTTTTTTTTAAATTATTTCTTTCTTTTAAATATTTACTCTTTAATTTCTGTTTCTATTTTTATATTAAAACATATATACTAGGAACGCTATAAGGGGGTATATTATTATATATAAGGTTTTCTAGCGTTCTTATATATATTAAAAACTATAAAACCCTATTATAATCCAGGGTTTAATAAGATCTAGTATATAGCGATAAGTATAAGTATTTATATACCCTTTGTTGTTTTTAAATTTTAAGAAAATAAATTAATTCCCTCTTTTTAATAATCTTAATTATATATTTTATATAATTATCTTTAATTAAACCTTTATTAATCTATTTATATTGCTTTTTTAACTTTATTTCTTTTCTTTTAATTTATATACCCTCTTTCTTATTATATTTAAGGCTTTTACTTTATTATAATAAAACGAGGCCACCTTATTATTATAATAGTTTTGTTTTCAATATACTTATATGCAGTCCAGGATTTGTTTTCTTATTATATAGCTGTCTTTCTTAAGGATTTTAGTTTATAATCTTATCTTAATATAGCTTTATAAATAGTTATCTTTTATTTATTTAAATATTAGTTTAAATAGATAGTTTTTTAAATTATTATATTATCTTGGCGGTTTAAAGAGGTTGTTTCTTTTTAATTTTATTTTTTAATATAAGTGTCTTTTAATTTATGCCTTTATTAAGTATTTTCCTTTTAACTTAACTATTTAAGCAGATTTTATATTAGCAATAAATATAGCTTATTATAAGCTTGTCTTTTAATTTTCTTTAATAGATAGCATTTTTTTATTAAATTAGGTTTAAATTATATATATAAGTAGGGCTAATAGCGGTAATTAAGGAGGAATAGGTAGCAGGGTGAATTTAGCTTCTATATAAGGGCTGTTTTCTTAGTTTGCCTTAAAGTAATTATTTTTTATAATCTTTATATCTGCCTTTTAGATGCTATTAGCAATAGATCCTTAAGTTTCTTTAAAGGTTTCTTTTAAAGAGTCTTTAATTAGATTTTTTCCTTTTAGTTTTAATATTATATTATTATTTAAAAGGGTATATTTTCTTATCCACTCTATAAAATAATTAATGTTTATAATAAAAAACTTATCTTTAAAGCCTTTTTAATTCTTATTAAATACATTATGCTTATTAAAGATTATATTTCTTATATTAATAATCTTTCTAGTAAAAAGAATCTATATTTAATAAATATTTAATGATTAATATTTAATAAGGTAATTAATTTATATATATAGCTTAAGACATTAACGTCTTCTTTTTTTAAGCTATATGTTTAAGGTTATTATATAAGCCTTGCAGCTAAATATATAAAGATAAGTTTAATTTAATTTTAAATTTAATTGTAAGATATTTAAATATTTAATAATTATTAAATAAAATTAATAGTAAAGTGTCTTTTAATTTAGTTTATAATTTAATATTTAATTATTAAAATAAATAGTTATTTATTCAATCTTAAGCTAAAGAAAATATAAGAGTTTTAAGCTTATTTATATTATATATATCTTTTCCTTAATTATACCCTTTAAACACTTAGCTTCTTTATTTTATATTTATATATTAGGTATTAAAAGCTTAATTTTAATATATTTTAATTTAAGGAATTCTTTAATAGCTTATCTTTAATTAAATAATTCTTTATTATATTTAATTACTTTAATTTTAATATTATTTTAAATTTTTATTATCTTTAAGAATAATTTTATAACCTTAAAAAGGGTTTTATTATTATAACTTTTAAAATAATAATTCTAAATAAGTCTTAACACTTTATATATAAGTAGCAGTTATAATATATAATTATTAACTCTTAGTTTATAATTATAAAAATTAAGTGCTATCTTTTTACCTTTTTATTTAAGGATCTTTCTTAATGCTTAACAGATTTTCTTTATAATCTTAGCTAATATATAAGCTTTATATTTAACTATTATTAATCTTTAAATATATACCTTTTAAGATAAAGCAACTAAGTACTTAAATATATTTAAATCTAGATAATTAAGACGGCTATATTAAAGGATAGCTTTACTTATAAGTAATCTCCTTTTAATATAAGTAATATATTTCTTTCTTTATATATTAAAGGCGCTTTATACTTTATATAGTTAAGAATTAATAATATATTAGCTATAAATATTTTTAAGTTTATATAAAGTTAACTTATTATATTGTTTTAAAGTTATTAAATTATATTTATTATTTTAAAAGATACCTTTTCTTTAAAGTTACTTTAAAAAGATAAGTATTATTAAGAGTTATAAGCAAAAGATAACATTTTTAAGGTATAAGACGGTTGGTTTAATGCAGACTAACATTATACTATATATAAGTATTAATAGTTATTTATCTTTAGCTTATAAGTAATTATTATATATAGCTAATTTTATATTAAACAGTCTTTTGCTATTATTTATAATTAAGATTATATTTACTAAGTTAAATATTATTAAGTATTAAAAAGAGTATTTTTTTACATTTATAATAAAAGCTTTTTTAGCTTTTATACTTATAATATAATATCTTAAGAGTTAATTTTTTACTTTTTTAATAACTTTTTCTTTTATTAATCTTAGTGTTTTTAATTTAAACTTTAATTTTAAACTTTTAAAGGCTTAAACTTATACTTAAAGATTAATATTAATTTTAAGTTTTTTACAAACTCTTTTTTAAATATCTTAATTTAACTTTTACCTTAAAAATGCCTTTTTAAGGAATATATAATAATATTTTATAAAGGTGTAAGGATTAACATATATAAAGCAGCCTTTTTAACTTAAGGAATAATGTTTTAAGTTAGCTTAAATCCCGCGCTTTTTACTATATAAACTAGTTGTACCTTTATATAATAACTTTAAATCTTTAATAATATAAGCGTCCTTATTTTTATTATTATAACTATTAAAGTTATTATAAGTAGTTATAAAAGTCCTTTTATAACCTTTTTCCTTAAAAGGTTATAGCTTTCTAACTTTTAACAAAAGTCTTACTTAATATTATAATATTTAAGGCTTTTATCTATTAAAGTATATTTTTATATTTATTTATAAAAGGTGGTTTAAATAAGCATTACCCTTTATATAGTTAGTAGAAAGTCTAAAAACTATATTATTATATATTATATTTCTAGAAAGTTTTTTTAAATCCCTTTAAATATTATTTCTTCTTACTTATTAATTTAAATATATACCTTCTTTATTATATAAGGTAGTTTAAAAACTTTCTTATATTTTTAATAAAGATATAATATTTCATTATAAATACTTTAATTATATTTCTTTTATAAATTATTATGCTACTTTTAAAGTAGTTCTCCTACTTAATAGTATATTAACTTATATATAAAGGCAATAGTTTAAAGCAGCTATTTTATAAACTTTTCTATTAATTATCTTTTCTTTTTATATAATACGTTAAGTTATTTATATTAAGTAAAGTTAAGATTAAATGCCTTAAGATTATTATTAGTTAAATTAATTATTATTTATTATTTATTATTTTTATCTTAAATTGTTTCTTTATTCTTTTTCTTATCATTAATTGTTTATAATCTTACGTTTTACTATATATATAGTTTTTTAAAGTATTTCTTCTTTCAAATATCTAGTCTCTCCAGCTAAAGAAGTAAGGAAGTCTTATTTATTATATAAGTTTCCAGTTTAAACGTTTAAGCTTAAAGCTAGAATTTATAATGCTAATTGTTTTAATTGCCTAGTTTTACTAGGATTACGTTAAGGGTTTTTATATTAATATAATTAGTTATATTTAAATTAACTTAAAGTAATAAGACTCTTAATTATTAGATTATTACCCTTTTAAATATACAGGATATATAATTATAATTCAATTAATAAGGTGGTAATTATATATATTGTAATAATATTTTATCTAAGTTCTTTAATACAACCCTGCTTATTTAGGGGGCTAGTTTTATTGTAATAAGCATAATAATGCCTTAGGCACACATTTGTTAAATGCCTATTACATCTGACAAGTATAGCTTGGACTTGAATCCTAGACCTGCTGTTGGTGGAAAACAAAAGTATCCCCCCCCCCCCTTGTTGTTTTAATTAGCTATCCTTCCCTATATTAAAATTTAGTGGTAATATAAAATATATATTAAGATTATTAAAAATAACCTTATTAACGTTAATTATATACTTAATTTAATAAAAGAAAGGTTTTAATAATATATTTAACTTTAATATAATTATAAATATTAAAGTTTTATTTATACTTAAATTTATTGTTATTAAATAAATAACTATAGGCTAAATTCCGCTGTATTAAGATTATTATTATTTAATATTAAAAAAGGGTTATAATAATAAATATTATAGCCTTTAATATATCTTTATTATCTTTATTAAATATTATTAAATTAAAATAATAAGCTTTAAAGATATATAATGTTTTTTAATATAATTAGCTTTTTAAATATTATTAATATTTAGCTATTATTATATAAAAGCTTAAAGATTTTCTTTTTAATAAGTTAAATATATATTTTAATAAGATATAATATTATCTTATTAAAAGATATTAAATTAATATTATTATATTAATTATTATAAAGGCCTTTAAGATATATAATTAAATTAATAAATAAATATATATATTAACTTAATAATATAATAAGGAACTTTAAAAATAATATTTTTTTAATATCTTTAAAGTAAAATATATTATTAAGATATTTATCTTTTATAATAAATTAAGATTTAATAAATATAATAATATAAAAAGAATAAATTAAGTATTATTTAAGTATATTTCTTAAATAATAAGTCTTTTTAAATAAAGCGCTTATTTTTATTTATTATTAATAATTATAAATAATAATCTTTTTAACATTATAATATATAAAAGGTATATAATAAAAGAGTTTTTTTTAATATAGCTTTTAAAGAAAGTTTTATTTTAAATAACTATTTATTTAAGCTTATAATTAATCCTTATAATAAATAACGCCTTATAATATTATAATAATATTATTTATAAGGTTATAAAGGTAAAGGGTATTTAATTATTATATTTACCGCTATATTTTCTTAATTTTAACTTAATTAAGATATATTTTAAAGATTTAAAAAGATATATTTATTATTAGTATTAATATAAGTATATTAATAATAATAATAATAAGAAATTTATAGATTTTTTATATTTTAATGCTTAAAAAGTTAGCTGGTATATAAAGATAATTAAAGGATATCTTTATTATATATATATATTAAGAAAGGGATTTAAAAGTAATAATTATAATAAAAGTTAATAAAAGTATTATAAAGTTAAAATAAAGATAAAAAAAGAGGTAATAAAAGAAGAAAAAAGTATTATAATTAAGTTATTTAATAAGTAAAGTAATAATAAAAAAGTTAATTAAAAAAGGATTATTATTTAAATTATTAAAAGAGATAATTAAGAATTTATTATAAGAAATATACTTAATTTACTTAATTTATTTTTAAATTATTTACTTAAAGATTCTTTTAATTATATATAAAGACTTTATTAGCTTCCTTTTAATTATATTATTTTTTTCCTTATAAATAATATTAAATTTCTTTTTAAAATTATTAGAAAATACTTTAAATTTACCTTTTTATATTAATATATTATTAAATAATATTAAGAAGCTTTTTATACTTTTTAATAGGGTATTTTAGCTTAAAAAATAGCTTAATGTTAAGAGAAGTTATTTAATTTATTAAAAGGTTTTATTATTATATATATTTTTAAGAATTTATTAAGGATTATAATTATTATCTTATATTAATATTAATAATAATAACAGCCCTTTTTTCTTATTATTACTTTTAAAAAGCTTAAAAAAGTCCTTTTTTTCTTTTAAATATAACTTTATAAGTTTTTTAATTAATTTAATATTATTTAAGCCTTTTTTATTAAATTAAATATCTTTTTTTAAATATAAGGATTAAAAATTAATATCTTTATATTTTATTATTTTTTATAACTTTATTAATTATATCCTTTTTATTAATATATAAAAGTATTATTATAAGGCTTTAAATATAAAGTCTTTATTTAAAGCCTTTTAATTATTAAATATTTATAGTAATAATAATAAAAGTATAAATAGTTAATAATAATATATAAGGCTGTTTAAGTAAAAAGGTATTAACGTTAATAGTATTAATAGTCCTTTAAAGCCTTTTAATAAATATATTAATAGCAGTAGCATTATTAAGTGCTTATATATAAAGCTAAAGGTATAAAGATTAATTAATAAGTTAATTATTATATTAATACTATTTCTTTTTTACTTATTACCTTTTTTAAGCTTTCTTTTCTTATATATAAGGTTAATATTTTTATTATTAAGTTTTTAAATATTTTTATTAGCTTTAATAGCCTTTTTTTATCTTAAAAAAAGCTTTTTTAAAAGCCTTTAAATTATAACCTTTTTATTAATAATAATTTATATTTATATTATTATATTAATATTAATAAGGTTAATATATATATTATATTTTATAATATAATATTATTAATATAAAGAGTCTTCTTTATTATAATAGTAATAATTAGCCTTATAATAAAAGCCTTTAAAATATTATTATATCTTTATTAGCTTTTTATGCTTTTTTAAAGAAAATCTTTTTTATTATTCTTATTTATTATTATTAATATTTAAATAATACTTAATTTAAGTTAAAGGTTTAAGGGTAATAATAACTTTTTTATTAATAAGATACTTTATAATTATTTAATAGTTAGTAAATTGTTTATTAAGCTAGATATTAATCTTATTAATAAAGGTGGCTGGAAGATTTTAATATTTAATTACTTTAACGTTAAGTATACTTAAAGGGTTATTTATATTATAAGAAAGGTTATTTTATAAATATATAAAGAAAAGAAATAATATAATCTTTTATTTAAAAAAAGTATTTTTATTATTTTTATATAAGAAAGTTTCTTTTTTAAATAAATTATGCTTTTTTTTATTATATTTAATTATATTAAAAGTATTCTTAATAGTAGCTGATAACTTACTTTAAATAAAATATATATTAACTTAATTATCATTTTTTCTTTCTTAAATTTAACCTTAATTTATTTTTTTATCCCTTTTAAAAGATTATTTAATAATATAAAGATATTTAAATCTTTATAAGTATTATTATTAAATTTAAAGTTATATTATTTAATAAATAAAATATAAGAAGCTTATATATTAATAATCTTTATATATAACGTTAAGTATACTCTTTTTAATGACTTTTTTAAAAGAGGATAGCTTTTTAACTTTTTAATATTACTACTTATATTATTATTAATTAATAATAATAATATAAATATATTTAATATCTTTTAATTAATATAAGTATTTTTAGCTTTATTTAAGCTACTTAAAGTATTATTTTTATTAAGGATAACTTTAAAGATAATTCTTTTAATATTCTTAATAATATATTAAATAATATATTAAGTAGCTATTTATTTATTATAAAAGGTTTTTAATTAAGCTATTAGCTTTTATTTTATAATAATAATAGCTTTTGTTTTTATTATTAGCTTTTTTATATATAATAATATTATTAATTAATTAATAAAGTATTTATTAATAAAATAAATTATTTAATATTATAAATAAATATATAATTATAATAATTAAGCTTTTACTTTTTAAAGGCTATTAAAATAAGCTTTTTATTAATTTAAGTAAGATATAATTATCTTAAGTTAAGGCTAATAAAATATATATTTCTTTATATAATAAGCTTAAGTTAATTTTATTACTCTTAATTATTTTAAAAATATATATAAAATAAAAGTATAATAACCTTTCTTTTGCTAAATTGAGTATATAATGATGTTAATAAGGTTGTTTTTAATAATCTTAATATGTATTCTGTATTGCTACTAAGTTTTAGTGCGGGGGAGGATAGCTAACCAAAACGACAGGGGGGGGGATACTTTCGTTTTCCACCAACAGCAGTGCTCGCGCCACATGCCCGAAGGGACGTCTCCCGCTTAAGTCCGACTTTTTATATACAACTCCTCTTCCTCGATTGTTTTCCTAATTCGGGTGACGCTATCTAACGGCACACCAAACAGCCTCTGATGCCTCATTCCTTACTACAGCGTGCTCTTCCAGGCCACTCCGATTGGACAAGAGGCACACGCACACGCTCAGAGCCGGCCAACCCACGGGAAGGAAACAGGAGGCCAGCGATCTAGGCATAGAACCCCAGGGTGACTCAATCACTTGCCGCCATCAAGCAGGCTCATCAACGCGATGTCTGTATCCACATCAGCCACGCCAACAGGTAAAGGCCTTGTCCCCGAAGGCCATGTACTCTAACGAGACAACGCTAACGGGGCCAGAAGGGGGCAGGAAGTTCGCTTTTGTGACAGCTACCCCACGTGGCCAGCCGGCTACCGAGGATCGCAAGCTCATACGAAGTCATGTCATGAGGGGGAAAAATACAAGAAAACGACGCCCTCTTGGAAGACTCACCGTGGGTGCCTCTGCTGCTACCCTCCTCGCGTTAGGGTTGCTAAACCCAGAGGGGCCTATCGGGGGGGAATCATCGCCCGAAGAGTCCCAAGAGTCCCAAAATGGACACGATATGCCCTGCGCCGATGGTTTTACCTGGTACGGCGAGCCCAGACTGATCCCTCGTGCCGCCAGCGCCTTCGCCTTTATCACGTTCCCTGAAGAGATTGGTGTTAAAGCACGCGGCATGCTGTGTACATGTAAGTCTCTCCGTCCCCGGGAGTGATGCCTATACTCCCATTGACGTGTTCCTTGACGTAGACTTTACACATCTCAAAGGTACCATGTACCCGATCGCCAGATACGCTTTCTCCGACGCAGCCGACGCATACTGGTTCCACTGGACCCAAGTCGACCTAGCATACCTACACTCCGTCCTCTTCACGACATCCTTCTTCTATGACACTCTGACGGGGCAGAAGAGCGAAAGCACAAAGTACCACTCGTACAGGGCCATCCGTGAGCTCAACAAGCAACTGGCTGACTCCGAGACTGCGCTGTCGGACACTACCACCACAGTGGTCATGGCAATGGCCTTGATTGCGGCGTGCTTCGGAGATTTAGAATCTGCCCACATACACATTGCGGGCCTGAAACGAATCATTGACCTGCGTGGGGGCATTACAGCGTACAGAAGTAGGCCTCTCCTGCAAGCCAAGCTTTACCGGTCAGCGGCGTCCTCCCTCTTCCTCCCGCTAATAATTTGCTGACGAGAATGCTTGAAGAGCTGGGCTGATTTACAGCATCTGCACCGGTTGCGAGCCAGCCTTTCCCAACGAAGCTCCACCCTATTCCTCAGCTTTTGACCATTTACCTAGGCTCAGTCCGCTTAAGCCACCAGATGCATCCTCCCCCTCCAGGTCGCGCGCTTTCGTGCGCACCCTAGACCGGCGGCTGTACAAAATATTCAAGGACGTCCAAGACCTCTCGCAGCTGCTCAACAGCAGCTACGAAACCGGCCACAAAATACAACAGCTGGCTCTCGAAGAGTTGTTGACATCAGTCCAGTCCCGCCTCCTCAAGCTGAAGTTCGACGACAGCGCCAACAGTATTTCAGAGCTTCTGCGGCTGGCGCTCACCGCCTACTTGACGACCGTGTTCTGGAGCTTCCCTGGCCTTAAGTTCGACTACCCCCATCTGGCAGCACAGCTCCGACGGGCTTGTCTGTCCTTCTCGCCCACGACGATCACGGAGAAGCGGCACTTTGTCTGGGCCTTGATGGTGGGCGCTATTTCTCTGTACCACGGCCATTACCAGGCCTGGCTTCGCCAAAGGCTATATCCTCTGGTTCCAGAGTACCCAGGCTCAAACTGGCTTCAGGTCCGGGAAAATTTGAGCCAAATCATGTGGATTGGAAGTATACATGATTTCCCAGCGACAGAGGTCTTCGACCAGTTCCTTAGAGCGAACAATGAAGGGATGCGACTATTTTTAAGAAATGACAGACAGGCACCACAGCCGGCGGCTAGATTTGACTCAACACGGGAAAACTCACCGGGTCCAGACACAACTAGGGTTGACAGATTGAGAGCTCTTTCTTGAATTTACGGGTGGTGGTGCATCTGTTCAATACCTCGGTAAGGGGCCAAATCATTTCATCTGCGTGCGCCGCCCTTGTTGCCAGATACCTCAGAGCGCATGAGCATTTGTTCTATCTAGGCTGTGCAGGGGAAGCTGGGCTGTCTCGGTGGGGCTACAAGTAGGAAAGGGGCTGGCAGGGAGAGGGCTGATGAGTATCAGCTTTACAAGAAGTGAGGTTGCTTCGCCGAAACTGGTACCTTCCTGGGTCTTTTCGCACTGGGTTGTGACGATTTGAGATATTAGAGATTCACGCCTGCAAAAACGGAGGGTACACCATACATCGCCAGCTGGCCAGCACTAAACTATATGAGAATTCGCACACCCAACCCCCATGCCGACTCATATGCCCACAACCTAACTTACATACCCAATCAGTACATCTAAAAAGCCCTAGACATATCATTGGCTGTGCAAATTGGGTGTGTAGGTGTTAGGTGGGTAGGCTTCAGGTGTGTAGCTGTTGGGGGTGTGGGAGTGTGGGAGTGTGGGAGTGTAGGTATGTTGGGTGTGTGGGTGGGTTGGGCGTTGGTGTGTGAATTAGGCCTGGGCAATGTGCTCTGTTGCTGCAGTCATGGCGCGAGTGATGTACTGGTGTACCCTCCGTTATTGTAGGTGCGAAACCCCGTAATCTAATTCAATTGCCAGTGGGTGGTTACCGGCCTAGCAGGGGCCCTCTAAGGTGAAACCAAAGGGATGCTTGTTGCTGGGAGTGACCCGAAGCCATTGCGATAGACGGCTCACGTCTACAGTGTTCTTAAGAAGCTATTTTGTTACCCAGAGAGACAGACCCCCTGAGCCCTCGCCAGCCTTTCTCCTCCCGATAGCCGCACAATCAATAACATTGAAAATACACATTGTGGTATATCAATTGGCTAATTCCTGTATGAGCAAAGTATGATGCAAAATCACCGTAGTGAGAACCAAGCATACTGTGAGTGCCTCATGAAAGGTTCGGGTCACTCCCTGCCATGCTTAATGATATCTTTGCAGCGTCACATGATAAATGGGCCGTATCTGGTTTCCGAACTACGCAACCACCAGAATGGGGGATTACAAAGGGGCCATTGCAGAAAGCAGAGGCCGAGATTCCCGCCATCGTCACGGCGAGGTAGACTTTGAGGTCAGCATTGATGACACCCATCCACAGATGGGTGTAGATAGCCACGACCTGGAGATCACCAGCATCCCTGGACTCTTTCCCGAGTACCTTTCCGCCAGGGATCTTGCCATTGGCAACACCGTCTGTATGATCTTAATGTGAGTTGTCTAGGCAGGCTGTGACTAGATATCTGTTTGTTTGGATGACTGGTCAGATCAGTGAATGGGACCTAGGAAGTCTCTTCAAATTACCTGCCCAGCTAGTGTTAGAATTGGTTCCCAGGTACCTGTGGCTTTTAAGGTCAGTTGCTGTGGACTGGAAGGACAACCTTTCTTTCTTTCCTTTCCCTTCCTCACCGTAACAACACCAAACGCAACGCAACCAAGCAGCGACCTCAGGAGTGGTGAGATACGAGATAATAGAACCAACCAAGCATATACACGACAGCAACGGCAACACCATGGCTGACTCTGTAGGTTCTTCTAGAGTGCCAAATGATTTCATATCAACTAGTTGACTTCTTTTTGCCAAAAGGATGCGACTGCAAACAAGGGTACCTCGATCCTGGACAAGATGGAGGAACGTCTCCACCGTCTCAGCCGGCTCGGTCATCTCGGCGGTCTCGAGAAGGCTCAGGCGGACCCGATGCTCCAGTACAGAAAAATTGCCGCTCGCGACCAGGCAGTGACGGAGGTGATTGCTGAGATCAAAGCACTCCACTCTGATATCAGCTCCAAGGCCAAAGCCGACATTGCATCGGCCACGGAGATGGTTGAGCGGGGTGGGGCGATGGCCACGGAGGCACAACGGGAGCTCGAGGTGAAGCGCACCAAGTGGGAGGCAAAGGAGAGTTTGGTTCAGCGTGTGATTGATCTTTTGAGCGACGGTAAACCTTTCTTGCCTATGGCCACGGTGATGAACCAGGTGCCTTAGGAGGTCATCAACGATGCACTACGGGAAGGTGTAAGTGATGGCACTTCTGTTTCCAGGAAGAGAGCAGACAAGCTGACGATCTTGGCAAATAGGTCACAGTGGAGAGGATGGTATTGTGGCAGGCTAATCGAATTGGTACCGCTGGACCTCTGGCGGGTGGCATCTTCTGATGTGAGACACAGCCGGGTCCACACATGCTGTTGCTGTTGTGGAGTTACGACCCATGGGGATGTTGGTGGTTGCCTGCAGCAGACACGACCTACGCCACACCGTGACTCACAAGATACAGTTGAGCGGGATGTAATGAGCCCCCTCGAGCAAACATGTACCGTTTGCTTCACCTTATGAAAGTGCACGCGTCCTCAAGTCATCTTAAGGCCTATTTAAAATACTCTCATCACTCTGATCCTAAAGTGTGCCCCCGGCATTCGGCTAGCTATCAATTTCCTCGACTGTTTTGGACGTTGTTTACGTCCAATGTTCTTGACCATTCACTCCCAAGTCATTCCTTCACCTGTCATAATTCAGACACACAAAACTGGCAGCAGCTACGAGCTTCGCTGAATCCCGCACCAAGACGCAAGGCTCCTGCTTCCTTCCCTCTTCTCTCCCCCTCCACATCTCGTCGTCAAAAACCACAAGGGAGTCTTCAAACAAGTCAAAGGACCGCGAATTTAGACACTACAAAATGACAGACTCATCGACGTCGCGCCGCCCCAGCAGTGCGGGCTCCGATGTCTCCGTCGACTCTCAGGACCCAACAGTCTCCCTGAAGCGTGTTGGACTCAGCAAGGAGTTTGCCATCACCAAGAGCGGGACATCCTGTAAGCCCGAACACATACTTTCGATGCCTTCCAAGGTGTCAACCATAACCAGTGCGTTGACTAACCGGTACAGACGTCCGCACAATCAACCCAGACGGTACCAAGACAGCCTGGAAGACGGTTGAGGCCCCGCCCGCCAACACGCAGCCCGACTCTCGTACCAAGCAGCTCTACCTCGTCCGCCACAACCAGGCCGAGGGCGAACCTTTCCACTGGAGCCTCGAGACGGCCGACGTCGAGGGCGGCGATCTGGAGGGCAATGTCTACCAGGTCTCGGGAGATGCCGAGTTCATGGACTATCGACCGAATCAGGTTCGTGCACCAAGTTTCAAGCCGTGCAGCCCACTTCAGCTTCCGGGGCGAAGGGAAAAGACATGTTAATTCTTAGTAGGATGGTGTGCCTGTGCCCACTCTGAGCAACCCCGACATTCGAGACGTAAGTCATTCCCTTAAGCTTGCTGGTCATCCTCATGCACCCTGCGTGTCGAGCATGATGCTGCACTGCTTTGGTTATACCCTGGCTGACCTTGTGGTGCGACAGTACTTCGTTCTGGTTCCCAAGCTCACCCCGGAGCTGGAGGACATCGTCAAGAAGGTGGCTGCGGCTGAGCCCCCTCCTCAGGCAAGGAGCAGAAAGGAGGTCAAAGAGAACTGCCAGTACTGGGCAATCAGAGTGATGAAGAAGCTGGTCAATCTCGGAATGATGGACACGCAGAAGGTGGTGGACTGCCAGAACCTCTTGGAGCCTGTACGGAAGTAGAGTGGGGACACCCTTCTGGACTTGTCTTCTGTGGAATTACTTCTCTTGGGAACACGTTTTGCTGGACGTGATAGTGGAGGCAGCGTCTTTCGGCATGCCATGCTTCCATTAAGAGAATATTCTACGAATTCCTCGTAACCTTAAACACTGACAGTGTGTCGCACGTTTCGGAGACATGATTTGGTTCTAACTTTGAGACCTGGTGGCTTTTGAAGCCTGATGCGTTTCATCCAATAGATCCAGCTCGATTACCAGTACCCCGGATTTCCGTGCCGGTGCCGACGTGGAAAACGCGGGGTGATCGCGCAATTCCGAGCCGGAGGAGGTGCCGTACGGGTGGGGAATCTACCCGAACCACCACCCTCTCCTGACTTTGGTGATCTCAAGCCATGACATGCTCGTACAACGTCTCGCAAAAGCCGCCATGAATCGCTTTCTGACCCAAGCAGCTCATCGGCCCGCTAGCTCTATGAGAGCAGCGTCGGCAGCAACCTGCTGGCGCCATCTCACAACCTCAACCACCCGCCCCCTCGCCTCGATCCAGCAGCAGCACTCCACACCCGCCACGCCCCACAGGGCTCCGCCCACCGCAGTCCAGTCCCTCGGCAAGACCAAGACGGGCCGCGACCTGCGCATCCGCAGCTACCCACGCTTCGCCACCCTGGAGCAGGAGCGGCAGTACCGCAAGGAGCACCTCGCAGCGGCCTTCCGCGTCTTCGCGGACCGGGGCTACGACGAGGGCGTGGCCGGCCACATCTCGGTGCGCGACCCGATCCTGACGGACCACTTCTGGCTGAACCCGCTGTCGGCGCACTTCTCGCAGATCCGCGTGTCGGACCTGATCCTCGTCGACGAGGACGGCGCCATCGTCGAGGGGGACGAGCCGATCAACACGGCCGCCTTCACCATCCACAGCGCCATCCACCGCGGCCGCCCGGATGTGAACGCCGCTTGCCATGCGCACAGTGTTCACGGAAAGGCGTTTAGTGCATTTGGACGGGAGCTGGAGATGATCACGCAGGACTCGCTGCGGTTTTATGGGAGTCATGCTGTGTACCGGCATTTTGGCGGCGTCGTGGTGGACGCCGATGAGGGAGCGCGCATCGCCGGCGCCTTGGGCAATGGGAAGGCTGTTATCCTGCAGAATCATGGGCTTTTGACTGTTGGCCAGAGCGTTGATGAGGCTGCGTTCTGGTTCATGTCTTTGGACCGCACGTGTCAGGCCCAGCTGCTGGCGGATGCTGCTGCGGCGGGTGGCTATGAGAAGGTGCTGATCGACGAGGATGATTGCAAGTTCTCGGCACAGAGTGTCGGAGGCCCAGAGAAGGGCTGGCTTGCTTTCCAGCCGTATTATGACGAGATACTAGCTAGGACGAAGGGAGACTTTCTGAAGTGAGGCTGGATGGGAGATGTATCGTACAGCAAGAGATGGAGGTCTACGGCACGGGCTAAGCATTTGTTTCAAAATCAGAGATTCACACCTGCAAAAACAAAGGGTACACTGGTGCGTGCCAGCAGTAAACCACACGAGAATCCGCATACCTAGGTACCCAACACCCACACCCAACACCCAACACTCAATTCTCATGCGTAATTGACAAACCTAAAACCCAATCTACATACGTCAATAGTACATCTAGTTAGCCCCAAGTGAGTAGGTGTTGGGTGTATAGGTGTCAGGTATGTGGGTGTGGGTGTGTGGTGTGTGAATTAGGTGCTGGCTCTTGAATCCCAAGTTCTTGGTACAGTGAAAGGTGGCAATCACTGACTCTTCGAATCACTGCCACCTCATGGAGTATTTAAAGCTTAGACCTCAGCCATTTTGGCCTTTTCCTTCTCTCTCTTCCTGTGCCCATAACCTTTTCTGATTGCCCAGCTTGCCACAAAATCTCATGACCTTGTTGTGCATAGTTCACTAGATCATCTCGTTCTGGAGTCCAAGGTTGACTGATTGTACATGATTCAACCAACGGGTCAGCATCTCGTCAGCTTTCCCACGGAAACCTCTCGCCTTCACCTTTCACCAAGACTCGACCCATTGCTGGCAGCAACAAGGGCCACTTCCTGCACTGGTAGGTATTTCCGCAGATGCCAAACATTCCAATCATCTTTTCCTAACCACCAGCCTTCAAAGGGCCGTCAAGATGTCATCAACAAACAATTCACAAACGGGATTGAGCCCTGATGATTTAAACAACAAGGGTCCTGCAAGTCAACATCCTGGTGCGGTCGCACCAGCCGTCGACGTCCGTCAGAATCTCGCCGAGGAATCAGAGAACGACCAGATCCAGCAAATCGAGCAGCAGAACAGTGAGAAGAACAGGCAGGCAGACACTGCCGCGGACGATCAGGACGATCATTCACCAGCGCAGGCATCAGCGCTGATAGTTCTGAGCGAGCTGGCCCTGCACCCACCAACCTGGCCTGCCGCTGGCTTTGCCGCTGACGATCCTGCGACAGCACACATGTTCGCGATCATACAGTCGCTTGAGACACGACCTCCGAGACCGAGTTCCGTTGAGGATATCATTATCCTTCCCACCACCAATGCGGCCATGAGGCAGCACCGTCCGTTCGAGCAACTCTTGCGGCGTCGAGTGACAGATGGTGGCAACCATAACTTTTTTCTTCCCTTCCCTGATCACTCGGGAGACATGATAGGCAAGGTTGCCTTCTCCAAGACTGGCCTGGCCATCATGATTGAAGCACTACGAGCCGTCGTCCGCGGCTATGGAGAGACTGTCTCGATCGTACCCCTGAGTCAGCATGTCGACCGCGTCAATGCAGCAAATGGCACGATGCATTTCGTGACGCCTAGGAAGTGGGGCCAACTTCACTACTGCGATATTTATCCTTTCACGCCTGAAGGGGCCAGGACGGCGGCGGCTGCGCTTCAGGCAGCACTTCGCCATCCTGCCTCCAAATACGGACTTTTTTATGCGTCAGGTGTGGCTGATCCCTCATTAAAACGGACAATGGTGGCCTGCCTTGAAATCCATCCAATTCAAGGATGGAGCGAGTGAACTGGATGAGATTCGTGTCTGACAGAAGGTACTGAGGGAATTGAGATGGTGGCTACTATGCTCTGCAGCAGGGTTCCTTGCGCAGTCGACAATTTCGGAGAGGGTGAGACTTTCAGTCAATGGACCGCAACTGAAACAGAAGATACAGAGTATGACGGGGGAAGGAAGACAGAATTTTCTGATACCGGCCGATCCATGTGCAATGAGAGGCTATCAGTTGCTCAGAGACTATTCACTAAATATTACAGTGGCCAATTACATATTAAAGAGCGTACTAACCCTAGACGCCCACGCTTTGCTCGTGTCAGGCCAACCAAATTGCCGAACTTCTCGCCGGGATTGACAGATTCCATGCTCATTTCAGAGAAAACTATCCATGCGGTTTTACTCCATCTCATGGAAATCTCTACACGCGGCTGTATGATCGCACACACCCACGTTTTCCCCAATGCGTACCTTCGGCCCAAAGGCCTCCATCTCCGGTATATTCATGCCCGAGTGTTGTTCTGGGACGCTCACGACGGCTGCATCCTGACCTCTCTTTGTCTCATGACGTCCTTTGTATGACCGCTTCCTCCGGTAGACAAGAACTCCTATCAGCACGAGGAGAGAGATGCCCAAAAGGGCTCCTGTGGCAATTCCCACCGTAGCCCCCACGCTTAGAATCTGTGTATCGGGGTTGGACGCTTCTGAGTAGTCTGATTCCGATATGCCAGAAAATTCATCATCTCCACTGGTCGATACAGCGGTTTGAGGTGATGATTCGGAATTTACTATGGTCCTGGTTATGATTTGGGTAGAAGTGGTCCCATCGGTTATGATGACGGATGACGCTGTCGAGGTACTCCACGACTGAGAGGAGTTCTTGACGAGTCTGAACTTTTCCGACACAGCCACTCTGCTTTTCGGGAACACCTCGAGTTCAAACCAATATGACCTTCCTGCCACATAGAAGTCAACGTCCAAAGGTACAGTCCAGATCAACTCGCTCCCAGTGATGTTTCCTATTCGGTGAATCAGTCGGGAACATGTGAATACTCGAGCTGGCAATCAAAACAGGTGGGATTGGTCAGGTTTAGCATACTTACCGTCTATCATGACGCGGGATTCCTCAACTTTGTCCACTAGGTAAATCCGAAGTGCTCCAGTCTCATCGCTCTCAATCGCCTGAGTCCACGCGATGAGCACTACCTCGCCGAGTTGGACGGAGACATCATTTCCCGGCCAGGTGAACTCAAATCTTTCAAGACCTCCTCGCTGTCCAATCGATGGCAGCTCAGTTAGTTGTGCAGCCAGTCCGGTGGTCATGATGGGCGAAGCGCTGACGCAATCTCAGGGAACGCCAGGTGGTCAAGGAGGAACTTTTTGGGGGACAAGCGCATGAATATTGAGGAAAGGTGCTCAGCGACGGTATGTATCTCCCACACGTCCTGCCGAGAGTTTTGGTGTGTGTCATATCCAAAATGCACTTGTCACTCTACACATCCCATAGTATGACAGCAGGATCTGGAGGCCGCCAGAACAGCGCCTCGGACCACCCTGGGTAGGTATTGCTGTCCGTGACTGTCAGTTCTAAAAGCCACATCATTTCCTTCGCCTTGCCAAGTCCACAACTTTCAGCTCATCTCTTTCTTTTGCATTCAGCGAAGAAGCATCCTGCACGCCAAGACAGCACCTGGTGCCTTGGAATGAAATTCCCATGCCAGGATTGACCGTGCCATTTTCTGATACTTTTGTTCAGCGCGCGTGAGTCTCTGGCTCCTTTCATCTAGAGAACGGATGGTACACAGATACCTTTTAAATAATATCCCCGCAGGTATTCAGAGCAAATCACTCATATCCAATTCCCAAACCCACACCTGATTTGCTCACTTACGCCCAATGCATGTATTAATATTGCTTACTCTTAGGTATGTGAATTAGGTGTAGGTGTGTAGGTGTGTTGGATGTGGGTGTGTTGGGTGTGGGTGCACTAGGCGTGTATTGTATTTGTATACCATCCGTTTCTTTCTGCGCGAATATCTGTTCCCTTAATTTGCAGCTTGATTATGATCGGCCTTGTTCTTCTCCCCTAGAAGATTTGGATATCAGTTTTCATGGTGGAATTAAACACGTCTATCGAATGAATGTGAGTTGTTGATTGCAAGATGTCATCATAGACATCAATTTTCGCCGCCGCGTGGCACATGAAGACTTTCGAACGCCATGTTACCTAGGTACACAACCACATGCATGTCAGAGAAGTACAATAGTTTCTCCATGATCAGCGTCATTGACAGCCTGGCCATCCATGGCATTCTCCAGGAAGCAATCCCCAACAAACGAATGGGTACCACAGAGCCGCAATCTGCTCTCAGTTGGCAGCTTCCGTGGCAGCCGTCTCAGAACAAATGGGACTTTTGAACCAAAAGGAACCCAGACCTCATCTCCCTCCCTGGCTTTCTTAACAGCGAAGCCCATCTTTCCACGTTCCGTGATGAAGAAACATCTTCCGTCCACTGCCATCCCGAATCCTGTTTCCCACTCCAGGGGCACCCCGTGCAGGTCACCCCCGACAAGCCTTGGCCACTCGGACTCATTCAGCAGACAAGGCTCTTCTGCTCCGTTCCTGTCCCGCGTCCGCCTAAAGCTCCAGTCCGCTACCACGGTGCCGCAGAGGACGCTGACCATTGCCCTGCGCACCTGTTCTTGGTCGGTCGAGCCGATGGCGTGCTCACACATGCGGATCCATCTGGAAAATACGGCCTGCGGGTCCACGCATGTGCGGCGGTTCTCGAAGCCCTGATCAACCTGCTTGATAGTGTCGACATAAACACCGGAGAGGCGGAGCTCTGTACATTTGCAAATTCGCGGTACTCCCGTCTTTGACCCCGATGCATTATAGAGATTGTAAACCTGCAGTCGTCGTAGCTCCTGACCGGGGTTGATAAGAGGGTTGGAAAAGTCACAAACCCACGACGGAAGGCCTGTGAGATCCGGAGAAGAGGAGCCATAGCATGAGCCGACAAAACAGCGGAAGTCATATCTACATTCTTCCAGCATCTGCCGGAATATACCGATGTAGCATGCAACGGTGTCGACGCGGTAGTCCGGGACAAATGAGTCATATGCCGGCGCCTTGGCCATGGCGGCGAGAGAGAAAATTTTGTCGCGAGGGTCCTGGCAATGGCGGCTAGCGAATGTGCGCACCAACTCAAAGAACGGTACCGTGCAGTTGCCTGAGCTATCGAAGAGGCCGGAACCCGCTCGGTACTCGTGGGCGTGGACAACATTCTCGCGGTGTTCAATGTAGCGGAACATCTCCAAATCCTCTACTTGAGAAAACAGAAGGTCCATTGTCGATCGCAAGTGCCTAGGTAGAACTTTCAAGCTCTCATGGCAGCGGCAGGTGTGTGAGCGGAAGCCAAATAAATGCGCGTTCCTGTTCTGCCGGGCGATGGTGATATCCTTGAAGGACATGCGCCAGTGGCCGAGTACGGCGACGGCGGTGCGTGGGAGCACCGTCTCCTGGACAGTCCAGGACCTTTTGAACCAAGGGCTGGTAGCGACAAGAAAGAGGGCCTCCCATGCGTCAAAGCAGGCATCGTCCTCCTGAAATGTTATCTGACCGGACTCCTGGCCAACTTTGTACCCCGGGAGCTCGTAGAGGTGACAGTTGTTGGCTAGCTGCCTCAGGACCGCAAAGGGGTCCGGACGTGACTCCGCGTAAATATCGTCCGGTGACTCCGGAGCTCCCAGCCAGAGGTATACCGTCGAGCATCTCGAGTAAATCTCTCCCATCATAGCGACTTGGGTTGATTTCTCTTCCAAGTCGCCTTGATTGATGCAAACAGCGTCCACCCACAGAACGAGCTCCTACTTTTGGTGGCGCAGGTGACGGAGGCAGCGCACGAGATTTGTTGTAACGCACAGTTCCTGATTGTTGACTGTGATGGGTTCCGTGACCTTCACATTTCCCCACACATATGACAAACAGTCATAAGGCCGCTTCATCATGTCGTTCAGGCTTATGACCTCAAGTACGGCAATCAGGGGGTCATATTGCATTCCGGGGTAAATTTTCAGAACCCTAATGTCTTTTCGACTCGGGTCAAGCCGGAGATTTCGATAGGCGTCAAGGACTCCCTGAGACATGGTCAGACTTTTGGAGCACTCCGAACAGCGGATTTGTCGAAGTATGACAAGTGGCTGCAAGTGTGGAAGGCATGTTGGTTGGAGGACTTCAAATTACTTATGAACTTGACTGTGGGCATTCACATTCTGCCTTGGTATGTGCCTGGTGAAGCTTCGCGATACGTGGATTTGTGGTCAGCACCTATTGGCTAAGGGCACAGCAGCTGATGTATTCCTGTATCGTAAAAGGAGTCTTCGCCTTGCTAATTCGATCCAGAGAGGGTTCGGTGTGCAAGCTAGCATTGTAGGCTTTCGAAGCTGTCAGAATGCTTCAACAAATACGGTGACAACGTGTAGCCAAGAGGGTGTGAGATGACGTGGACACTAGGGCCCATAGAAGCCGGGCGGCTCACTCCAGTAATTATGGGCAAAATACCATAGGCAGATTACATAGGTAAATTGTTATAACCATCCCAGGAAAGCTAGTCACTAGTAGCCCGGGAACTTTGTGTGAAATATTCTCTATGCACGGTTCTTGGCATTGGCAAGCGTCCATAGCGAGATCGCTACAAATGTAGATCTAAGGACCCACAGCAGGTACAGTACAAACATAATATTGCCCAGCTACGCCTCAGCCATATAACCGGGCATTGGGCACCCTCGCAACCATCCCCACTCTCAGGCAGCATCACAAATCCCATAATTGGGCTGGCACTGCGAGATAGGTGAGCAGTAAGTGTCCGAAGACCCACAGTAGCCCCACTGCGAGCAGCACTGTCCATACGCCCACCCAATACACGACTTGTTATTGCCACACGTTCCGTCGGTCGTCGTGCTCTGGCCCGGCGGGAGAGAGGCCGTTGGGCTCGCACTGGCACTGCTGCTGGTGGAGCTGGTGCTGGTGGTCCCCGAGGTCGTCGTGGTCGTTGCAGTCGAGGACGATGAGGTGCTCGTTGAGGTAGACGTCGTTGATGGCACGCCGGGGGTAGTAGTTGACGATGACCCCTCGCATACGCCGTACGCGGCCTGGCAGCCCGCAATCAAGGAACAGTACGTGTCCCCGGAGCCGCAAAAGCCGAACTGGGAGCAGCACTGTCCGTAGGCCCATCCAAGGCACGACTTGTTGTTGCCACATGAGCCGTCCGGGGTGGTGCTCTGCCCGGGTGGGAGGACAACCGTTGGGCTTGCAGTGCTGCTGCTGCTGCTACTACTGCTGCTGCTGGTCGTGGTGGAGCTTGTTGTAACGGTCGTCGATGAGGTTGTCGTCGTCACCGTGGACGTTGATGAGCTAGTTGTCGTCGTGGTCGTGGTCGCAGAAGTAGTCGTAGTAATGGAGCCCTCACACACTCCATAGGCCGGCTGGCAACCCGAAATATTGGAGCAGTACAGATCCGTGGAGCCGCAGTATCCCCATTGCGAGCAGCAGAGGTTGTTGGTGCACCGCGCGCCGTTCGCTGCCGCTCCGCACTGAGGGGATGAGCCCTGGCGCCGCAAGAGGGAGAAGCTTGTCGAGTTGTCGCCGTCCAGGATCCCGTTGTAAGCCCGGCCTAGCCGTGGTCGCGGATCGGGAGCGTTGATGACCGAGGCGGCCCCTTGCCCAAGCAGGAGCAGTCCTGCAAGCGTGTTCGCGATAGTCAGCCAATGCATCTTGAATTTGGTGGCAGACCATAAAATGTAGGCTCTGGCGTGCAGAGATCGAGCTGCGACTATTCATCATGATCAGCGGAAGTCCCTAGATTTTTTATATTGATGGCAGTAAGTCTTGGCCAATCCGGTTTGGACCTCGAAATTTGGCTCGGGTATTCGGGCTGTATGGATAGATGCCGCGTGTACCGACGGCTTCTCGGTGCCCAGAACACCAAATCATCCGGGAAGATGTGTATGTGGCCTTTGAAGGTCGGGTGCTAGTTGTGAAGACCTATTTACCGGGTGAAGGGAAGGTGAGAAGACTGTATTTAGACTTGGCTGTGCTCGAAATGATCCGCAGGTACCGAATTGAGAATGTTGTGTGTCCAATAGCGCATGCATTTATATTGCAGGATAAATTGGGCCGTTCAAATTGAGGTAGCATTGTCTGTGTCTCGTTATTGATAGGGTACGATAACGGAGAATACCAACAGCATGCCAAGCATATCGACTCCAAAAATACCTTCAGTGCCACCAAGCCGGACATGGTCATCGTGAGTGTTCCGGAAAGAAATATAGAGGTACCTAGGTGTTAGTCGGGGAGCCGAAATGCCATTCTCGGGCCCGACGGCCGCCGATCTCGATTATTCGGCCGGACCACGGCGATGCCAAACGTTCATATGGGACGTCTGCCTGTTGGGTGTGCCAGTCGTAGGCGAACGACCAGGTAAAATACAGGCCCAGTCCATGTGAGGTGATAAATTGGCGGCTGGTTGACTTCTGTGTCCCCGATTGTGACAAACGAGCAATCGGGGACGAACGAGCATACATTGAGGGGACCGAGATCAGGAGATGCAAGATGAAAAGAAGGCAAGAAAGGAGGAGGGAAGACAGAAGAAAGATTGAGAAGAAATTCAGGGAGTCCGTTGCCAAGGCCACTGTCATGGCCAGCATGGTGACCTCCTCGGACACATTCGATCCAGAATCGTGCTATGAGACATACATATCCGATGATGCTCGGTCCAAAAACGACTCTAGATCGTCGAATGGGTCAGACAAAAGAGACGACAACTCGAGCGAGGTTCTTTGACGACGCCAACGCAATGGCTGGCTGCCAAGTGATGCTCCTACCGGAAACAATAACATTCAAGGCGGTTCTCGCCGCTAGAGTTGCCCTCAAAAGATCACCCTTCCCATCGTTGGTGACGCTGGCGATATTGATAGCAGAGTTCCTGCTTCTCACCGGTAATACTAGAAACAAAAACATACCACAGCAGCAATGTCACGGATGATTCCGTAGGTTCTCCAGAAGGGCCATCATTTCACACCAAGTATATGTAACTGAATTGCTATCATCAAAACAGCGCCCCTGCAATCCGTGACGAGGATCTACTGAAAGACAGGATGCTCGAGCTCATTCTGCCGGCCGATCGCGAGAAAGTAGAGTCGAACGCTGTGCTCCGTGATATCGAGGGTATCATACGGCCCTCGCCTACGAGACGGCAGCTCAAGGGCTGATTAACCAGCTCAGAGAGGGTCTCACCAAGGCCAAAGGGAGGGTTCAACAACCTGACAAAGTTAAGGAGCAGAAGCTTCAAGCATTGATGGGCGCGGAGAATGACCAAGTGTTGAAAAAGGCGCGCAGTTTGCGGCCCAGCAGAATCATGACGACGCTGTCAGTCATGAACAGAATCAAGAGCTCGCGCAGGCGCAGCATGCGACCTAGCAGGCAAAGTATGAATACAAGCAGACGTGCCAGGAGTCTGACTGGCGTCGTAAAGTGGCGTTTGTCAAAGACCGTCTTAGAATGCTCGCGATCCACGCGGTGCGAGACCAGCAGTCCAAACGTAGTTTGGACGCTTGGGTCAAGATCTTCAAGGCTCTAGACGCTCAGCAGGGGGTGATTGACAATGGACCCTCCTCCATTGCTTAGGCAGGGCTTAGCCGTGTTGAAAATAGGTCCCGCGCTCTGAGGTCGTCTACCAACATTCACATTTTGAGCCTATTTTTGAGTGGCCATATACCTTCCAATCCCGTCCGACCCACCGTCATCGATCCCAAAATGTCTTCATAGATGTCATCAATTTTGGAGCATGTGGAAGCTAGGTAAGGGTAGGGTAATCTGAGAATTGAAGTTGTTGACCAAAAGTCCGCTTGTCCAAACGCCTGAGTGAATGGGTAGTCCATCGAAACGATGTCCCAGTCAATGCTAGAATTGGTACCTAGGTACCCAGGTACCTTGAATTATTTAAGGATGGCTTCCTTGGGCTGACTGCACAACCGTTTCTTCCTTCCCCCCTCTACATCACAACACCACCAATCCACCGTGACACAGCAGCCATCAGCATCGCCCAAAATAAAAAAACCAAAAGAATACGAAAGCAAGAGCAACGGAAGAACAATGGCTGACTCCGTATGTTTATGGAAAGGATCATGTTATCACATAAGAAATCGCTGACTTCCGTCTACGAACAGGGTGCTTGTGCAAACGACGAGATACGACTGCGACTGTCGATCCACGGCTGCTTTCCACTGGCCGATCTTGAGAAGGTGCAGACGGATCCACAGCTGCGTCACATGATAGATGAGGCTTTCCTGTACGAGAACACAGCCCGAATGATCCTTGGCAAGATCCGTGATGGCGACTCCGAGGCCCAACTGAAGGTCCAGTCGGCCGAGGAGGCGCTTAAACAGGCACGGGAGGTGGTTGTGCAGAAATACGAGGAGATGAAGCAGGCACTCGAGGCGGTCCAGCAGAAACAGGAGGAGCTTAAGAAGTGTCGCACCATAGCGGCTGCGAATAAGCAATTTGGCGGAGTACAGTCGCTTGCGGTGGAAGATGAGCAATGGATGCATTCTGCAGAGGCGTGTGAGACAATCCAGAAGGCGCTGCAGGTCCTGGAGATCATCGACGATGCAGAACAGGAAGAGGCGAATGATACCGCCTCTGCTGTCAAGGAGGAAGCCTAGGATCTTCACAAATCGGTGACTGACGGGCTCCGATACCGACATCGACTAAAGACAGTCTCATTTGAAAGCGACCCATGGTCACCGTCTTCGAGCAGTAATTCAGCCTCAATGTTCCGGACATCGCCTCATGGCCATTGACACCTTTTGGGGGGACTGAAAGCTAGGTCATCGCAGCACGGTTCAGAAACTAAAGACTCGGGCAATCCTGAGCACCTCATGACACAAATTTTGACTGCAATTCTGTCGTATGCGCTAGGTGACGGATGAAAACAAAGAGGATAACTGAGAGACAAGGCGCATTTTGATGGAAGGCTGTAGCAGACAGCAGCGAATTGATCCATTTAATGTAGTACTCTTACTGTGTGCACGTGAATTTATCCGCCATTATACCCATCGGCAGCATGTCACGGATGCTCGTCACATTCGTAACCCATCATTCCTGCTGATCCCGCTCTTTCAAAACAAGATATGGCCCACTATGCGATGCCGCAAAGATATCATAAAGCTGATACTCATCCGCCCTCTCCCTGCCCAGCCCCTTGCCAGGAGCGCCCCCACCAACACGGCCCAGCTCCCCCGGCGCAGCCTCAAAATCAAAGTGCCACAGCGTCTTGGCGACGACCAAGCTCGCCTCTAGATATGCCATAGCTTTGCCGGCACACGAGCGCGAGCCTACGGAGAAGGGCATGAACGCAGGCCTCATGCTCGCGGCCTGTGCTGCGTCGAGCCAACGCTCCGGCTTGAAGGAGAAGGGGGAGGGAAAATAGTTCTCGTTGTGGTGCAGCGCGTACGCGCTCACGCCTATCTGTGTCCCCGGTGGGACGAGGTGCCCGTCGATTATCAAGGGCTGGCCTTTCTGGGGGTCTTCTGCGGCCTGCTCGCGCCAGGCGACGCCGGGGACGGGGGGTGACATGCGCCTGTTTGTACTGTCAGTCGCTGTACGAGCTCTCCGGAAACCGTCTCACTCAAGCTCCATCAAGATTACTCACATGGCCTCATCGATACACGCGCGCAGGTAATTGCAGCTAGACAGCTTCGGCCCGCTGTGAATCTCCTCGGCGCTGGAGAAAGTCGAGCGTATCTCCTCCGCGAGCTTCCTGTACGCCTCAGCATTGACCTCCCGGCTGAGATAGAAGAAGAGACCGCCGAGCGCGGCAGCAGTGGTGTCGCCTCCCGCAGCGACGAAGAACAAGCCCTCGGATAACAGCAGCTCGCGCAGCTGGGCATCATCCATGGCCGCGCCCTGCGTCCCGTCGGCCACGAATGAGACGAGGTCATGGCGGGCATTCTTCCCCATGCTGAGACGGCCAGTGGTTATCTTGTTCATAAGCCCCCAGAACCGCGCCCGGCTGCGGCCGCTGACGCTCGCGAGCAGCGTCTCGAGGCCGAGGTCTTGCAGCAGCGGAAAATGGAAGAAGCAGTTGCTCTTGTAGTTGCCCGCGAACAGGCCGTCCAGCATGAAGCGGTGCTCCGGGCTTCGCTGGGTGTTGAATTCGTACCCGAAGGCCAGGAGGCCGATGGTGTCGAGGCCGACCTGTCTGCAGCGCGGGGTGATGTCCACGGGTTCCTTGCTGGATCGCAGCTGCTCGATGAAGATGTCGACCTGCTGCTGCAGGGTGGACTCGAAGAGGCGCATGGCCCGCTCCGTCACGGCCTGGCCGATGACCTTGCGCTTCGTGCGGTGGAGCTGTTTGTCGAGGACGTTGAAGATGTTTGGGGAGGTCTTTGCCATTCTGAGGGTGGTATAGACCCAGGATTTGCCGATTCGTTCGCTGTTGTAGATATCTGCGTTGGTCAGTCGAGGATTGGCATAAAGTCAAGGTCTCGTTCTTTGTTGTACCTTGAAGAGCTGTGGTAGTATTGAAAACGAGCCTGTTCGGAGCCTGGCGAAAGACGGGCCCTAGGAGATGTCATTTTCAGGACTCTTGAAAGCTAGCACAAGAGATGACACCATCGTACCATATCTTTCATGGTCCCTCATGACGGCCAGGTGGAATCGCATCCGGATGGCATTATAACCACCGTATCCGTCGGTTACCTTGGCGAGCCATGGCCCCGGATATTTCCTCAACGGGTGAAGGAAGCTTCGGTAGGCCGAAATAAGAATGAGCTGTTGAACACGTCAGCTAGGCAGGCCCGACTGATTCTATGGCTGTGACCACCATGAAATGAAGTGCAGACGAACAGATGGCACCAGGAGCAGGACGAAGTACCTGGCCCAGATGAGCAGCGACTCCAAGGACAGCGACTCGAAGGCAAACATGTTGGGCTTTTTGGCCTGGACGACTGTGGATGTTTGGAGAGCAGTCGGGATATGAGCCCTTGATTTAATGTGCGTATTTGTGACGGCGAATTCCGAGCTGCACGGCTCAGGGAACGAGGAACCACAGAAGGTAGGCCCACGGACGACGACAACTTCAGACAGTTGTCGTGTACGGTTCAAAACACAGTCAGAAATTAGGCAGATTCGAGGCATAGTGTCCATGCTATTTATCGACCCGCTACTCAATCCTACCCTTCAACCAACAGAACCAACACACATACATGGTAAGACGCTAAGTTTGGCCAGCAGGGATATCCACCCCTACGAGTGAATCCTGGTTCTCGATGGATTTTGCGGGGAAATTAGCATACATGATCGAAGGCAAGAAGGTAGGAATTAGCACATGCTCAATTTGATTGAGCATGGACACAATTCGGTGGCAGGTCGAGATCCAGGCCACGACTTCTCGAGCACAATGCATCACTTCCTCGCGGGGGACTGTTTGAGTCACACTGAAGAGAATGTTCATTCCGTGGTTGGCTTGAATTCGGAGGGCGTTGAATGCTTGGGCATGAGTGCTGGGCTTGCTTGTTCGTCGGACCGTCCACGGTGATGGTACAGTCTCGCTCATCAAAAGAGTCCGAAATGTCCCAGTGAGGCTCTGCTCGAAAATCAGGTGCGTTCAGGGTTCCTTGAAGCTCTGTCATCAAGACATGTTGCCTCATGGAGCTCATCTCCTGCTGACAGTGCCGCATTGAATGTGCTTCAAAAGGTGCGGTCTATTCGATCTCGAGCCGCCTTGTTTGCAGATGCGCTCTGTGGCTGTGCCTACGCACAGATCAGTGAGATGTATGGTATCATGTCTGAATTTCTTCCAACACTTGAACTGCTGTTGAGGATGGATGGATGGGTTGACTGGAATGATGATGGCTTGGCTGTGTGGAAATTTCGAGAGCCGTCGGGACATTGCTGCTGTTGCACCCAGACAGATGAGACGCTGTGTTGAGTTACGGAAGTGCAGTGGGGAAGAACAATCTAGAAAATATAGGGTGTAGTCGATACATGAACTCTAAACTCTATCCAACGGCATACCTGCATAGTCCACACACGTAAACCAGCCTGTCTGATGTGCATGTGCATAAGCCCATCGTGCGTTGACTTTTTGTGTTACGCATGTCTTGGAATTGCGTCATTTGGCCTCCCCCAAAATGCTGCAAACTGTTAGATCCCACCCAGGGCGGTCCAGGCGGTCGAGGCGGTTCCTGATGACCAGTGCTAGCGGCCGGCCGTTCTGGCTCAGGTGGCACCGCATGTGGGTGGTGCTGAATCGGGGAGGGGCCTAAGAGGGGCCTGAGAGAGGCCCGAGAGGGAATCCACAGAGCGAGACCCTGGGCCTGGGCAGAGCTTGGGCACTGACCAAGACTCACAGTGCCCCACCTGCTTTATTTGTTGCTGTGGGTGGGAGGGAGAGTGTGGAGGAAGGTGCATGTGGTCTTGCATTGTGCAGGTGCTTTTGGAGCTGTGACCTGGCGCCAGCAAGGAAAAAGCTTGTCCGACCGCGTCCAGGCTCTCTTCGTCACCGTCTCTCTCTCTCACCACCCATCCTTTAATTCTCAACGTTTCTTTTCTCACCTCTCACCATCCACCTCTCACCAACCACCTGCACCACCTACCAGCCGTCGCACCGTCTCAGGAACAGCAGCAATCGCCTACAATGTGAGAGCGACGAGGACTTCACGAAATGGTATAACATTGTCGCAGGAGGTCTCACTTTTTCAGTTTTCCAGCTCTAGCGTCTCGCTTATTTTCCCACTCTCGCTGTCGCTTCTCATTCTTATTATTAGCCCCAGACACGCATCTCACCCTGCCGCTGGTCTGTCTGTCTGACTCTGCAGCCCATTGACATCATTCATTCCAACTGCCGTCCCTTCCGTCCACCATGTCTTCCTACAGAGACATCCCCGAGGACGTCCTCAACCGCCTCAACAGCGTCTCGGGCTCTTTCAACCCCCGGGACGACGACCAGGAGCGAGTGGCCGCCGTCGTGGCAGAGCACCTGCCCGACGGCTACACCGCCGCATTCGACGGCTTTGACGGCACCGGCGCCGCCGCCCATGACTCCTCCTCCAACAACCCCGGCCCGGCCGCCCCAGCCTCCAACAACCCGGAGCTGGCTGTCGATGACTCGGACCACCCCGCCGAGTCGTCGCTCCTGCTGCAGGGCGGCGACATCCACCGCGACCTGTTCAAGATCCCCGCCCAGCCGCCCGGAATCCAGCGCGCCATGACCTTCTCCCACCCCGTGCGCACCGACACCCCGGACAACGAATTCACCGCCGCCGACATCAACCAGATCCAGGGCTTCCGCAGGCACCATGTCCTGCAGAAGCAGAAGACCCAGCGGCCTCGCGGCTTCCAGGGCGGCACCAGTATGCCCATCACCCGCAGTTTCGTCGAGTTTCTCGACCTCTACGGCGCCTTTGCCGGTGAGGATCTTGCCGACTCGGACGACGAGGGCGTCACCGACGAGGAGGCCACGCCGTCCGAGCAGGCCATCGAGGAGCAGGAGGCCGCCAACGAGACCAGCCCGCTCATCCGCCGTCGACCCAACCACGTCCGGAGGAAGTCGTCGCGCGTGCTGAGGCGTCAGGGCGACGCCTCCACCACCAAGACCTTCCTGACCCTGCTCAAGGCCTTTGTGGGCACGGGCATCATGTTCCTGCCCAAGGCCTTCTACAACGGCGGCATCCTCTTCTCGTCCCTGTGCCTTGTGTCCGTCGCCGCCATCTCCATGTGGGCCTTCCACCTGCTGCTCAAGTGCAGGACCTCGGTCGGTGGCTCCTACGGTGAGATCGGCGAGGCCATCGCCGGGCCCTGGATGCGCAATGTCATCCTGACCAGCATCACCCTGTCGCAGCTGGGCTTTGTGTGCACGGGTCTCGTCTTCGTCGCCGACAACTGGTTCAGCTTCCTAGCCGCCGTCACCCACGGCGCCAACCCACTCGGCATCAAGGTCCTCATCGCCCTGCAGGCCCTGCTGCTGATCCCGCTCAGCTTCATCCGCAACATTTCCAAGCTGGGCGCCGCCGCCACACTTGCCGACGCCTTCATCCTTATCGGGCTCTGCTATATATGGCAGTACGACATCGCCCACCTCGCCAGCGAAGGCATGAGCCCCAGCGTCGAGCTCTTCAACCCAAAGGCCTACACCCTCACCATCGGCGCCTCCATCTTCACCTTCGAGGGCATCGGGCTCATCATCCCTATCCACGCATCCATGCGCCACCCGGAGAAATTCGAGCCGCTCCTGGGGCTGGTCATGCTCATCATCACCTGTATTTTTACGTCCGTCGGCGCCCTGTGCTACGCCACATTCGGCGACCGCACCCAGATCGAGGTCATCAACAACTTCCCCCAGGACTCGCGCCTCGTCAATGCCGTCCAGTTCCTCTACGCCCTGGCCGTGCTCATCGGAAACCCCGTCCAGCTCTTCCCCGCCATGCGTATCCTCGAGGGCCGCATCTTTGGCCACCGCAGCGGCAAGAAGGACCTGCTGACAAAGTGGAAGAAGAACGCCTTCCGCACCAGCCTGGTCGTCGTCTGCTGCGCCATCAGCATTGGCGGCAGCACCAACCTCGACCGCTTTGTCGCCCTCATCGGCAGCGTTGCCTGTGTCCCGCTCGTCTACGTGTACCCGGCATTTTTGCACTACAAAGCTGTCGCCACCACGCCGAGGGAGAAGATCGCCGACACAGTGCTCATGGTGCTGGGGATCGTGGGCATGGTGTACACGACGGCCATCACCATTGCGAGTAGTTTTGCGTAAGATTTTGCATCATCAAGGAGAATTCGGGTTCATAAAATGGGCGGGACTCGAGGGAAAGACACCCCAGCGAGGATATGGTTCTGCATGATTTGGGGCATCTGGATGACACTTGAAGGGGGGAAAGGCTCGTGAAAACACGATTTCGAGTCGGCGCTTTGGCGTGGGAAGAGAAAGGTGTGCGAGATAAAAAGGGAATCGAGTGAGCGAGAGAAGACGAAAGAGATAAAGCGCGGGTGGGCGACGAAGCATATCATTGGGTTGGACATCTGGGCGCGTGTGTGATTTTCTAGCATTGTCTGTTGGCTATTTGGTTTGGAGATAGCGCTTGTAAACGGGTTGGGTGCATAGTACATGGGCAGGTAGGTAGCTGGGAGCCTAATTCAACAATATACCTGAAATCCCATCTCATATACCAGCTTTTGGTGTCATGAAACCTTGCACCAGCTATGATAGATGTCAGGCAGCGGAGATGACGGGCCCACCTAATAGATGCGCACTATCCCCAAGGCCAAGAATAAAGACAAAGCTACTCCCTCCCGGGATCAACATCATACTCCACATCCGTCCGGATGACATACTTGGCCGACGGCCTCTCCCCGCGTCGCACCCCCGTGCCCTCGTGCAGCAGGCTCCCCTCGGTCTCGCCGTGCGGGAACATGGCCACGCTGCCCTGGATCGGCCGCACGGGGTACGCGTTGAGTGTCCCCTCGCGCGCAGAGGGCAGGAAGAAGGTCGTCTCGCCGGCCGAGAACTCGTCGTTGAGGTAGACCAGGAATGTGAAGAGCGACGACTGCTTGGCGTCGGCAGGGCTGGCGTCGTACTGGTATGTGTCGTCGGGAAGGATGCCCGAGGGGGGCCAGGCGCCGTCTGGGTGGTCTCGTTAGTATGCTGGGTGTAGGAAGCACGAGAATATGCGAGGAAAAACTACGACGTGACAACAAACATACCAATGTGCGCCCGGTACTCGGCCCCGGGGACGTACCGGTACACCCGGAACCGCCGGTTCAAGCCGCGGACCTTGCGCCCGCCCATCCGTTCCGGCACGAACGGCCCCACACGGCCCCAGAGCACCCGGCAGAACTCCTCGTCTGCCACCCAGTAGAAGTTGTGCGCTAGCACGCTGTTCTCCGTGGCGGCAGCGACATCCCCGCCAGGCCGCACCGGCGCGTCGGGCGCGAACCCGACCGCCTCGGCGGCGCCTACGATCCGCCCGCACTCGTCCGGGGAGAGCACGTCGCGCAGGAGGTGCAGCCCCGGCACGGTTGGGTGCGAGTGGTGTGTTGTTGCCGGTGCATCGGGGGACGAGGGAGCAGCCAGGGCGATCGCACCGTCTTGTGAGGCCCATACCGTCGCGGGGTGCTGGTTCGGCGGGTTGCGCTCTGGGCCTGGGACCGTTTGGATCACGCGGAACTGCGCCCGCATGCCTGACGGCATCGACGTCGCCAGGGTGCCGTCTAACACGGAGTCGTAGACCATCCTGCGCGGGCGTGCTGTGTCCCGGAGGTCCCATGCTGGCCGGACGGCCAGCGGGCCGGGCTCGGAAGAATCGACCACCGCTAAGTCATCTGTCCCATCAGCTGGTGACGGGGCCGAGGAGTGGTCCACCGGCCCCGTCACTCGCAGGATGGCATCGAGCACCTTGAGCGTCTCGGCCTGCGCCTCGGTGCGCCTACTCCTGCCCTCGCGCTGCTCCGCCAGCCCGCTGATGACGTCCAGGTCGCGCACCCATCGGCACAGGGCGCCCAGCTTCGGTGCCTGCTGCCGGATGCGCATCTCGGCCAGGAGGATGCGCGCCTCAGTGTGCCCGCCGTCCGCGAGGGCACCGCTTATGCGGGAGGTAAGGTTTGCGTCGGCTGTTGTCTTGTCAGCGTGTGGTTCATCTCGGCAGTCTGACTGGCTTCAAGCCTGGGCAGCTGATTGTGCTGTGGCTTTATTCACTGCCAGTGAGTGGGTCACAGTTGGACGGACCTGCAGCATTGAACCCAGTGGTACAAGCCTTCCGGAACTCAAACACGGCCGTCCTCAGGTCCTTGCACGCCTTGGACTTGATCAGCCCGGGGTTCTCGACCAGCGCCCTCAGCGTCTCGACCGTGATCTCGAGGTCCTCCTCCGGGACGACAGTGCTGAGGAACTTGGGCTCAAAAGCGGCACCGACGGTGGGCAGAACAGGGGTCGTTGTCGCGGCGGGGTGCCCCGTCTTGACCTTCTTCACCGCGCCGAGCTGCTGCTGCTGCTGCTGGCCCTGCTGCTTGCGCTTCTGCTTGGACTTGGACATTGTCGCCGGTGTCTGTGGTCTGCTTCGGTTAGCTAAGAGGAAGTAGACGGGTGTATATAAGAGTTGCGAGTTGATGGATGAGATCGATTGGCCCGTGAAGGGAATGGCCTGTGTCGGTTACCTGAGGCGAATTCGGGTGGTCGAGCTTGGTGTCACGTGACGTGGGTGGTCTGATCCCATCACGGTGGCGAAAACCGCGATTGTGGAAGAAAGCATGCACATTTGAGAGGGAACACAAAGTTAATCGCCAGATATAAGATGAAATATTGGACGGCTAGGTGGTGAGTCAGGATGTACGATCAATTCTGAGCATGTTCACTGGCGCTGGTCAATTGGCTTCACCACGACAAAGCCTGACATCTTGATGAAGGAATTATTCCAAAATTGCGTTGGTATTATCATCGCCAGTGAGGCTATATGTACTGCTAAATTCTAGACAACCTGCTAAAACAGTTATAGTCCAACACCGTCTATCTCCTCTCTCTAATGCTTTCCTATTCTTGGGTCTTGTCTCGTATAATTCACCCCCTTCTACACCTCTATGCCCTCCGGCACCGACTCATCTGTAAGATTACCATTAGTCTCTACATCCTCCGCCCCCAACCATTTAGCCATCACCCGCACCGCCTCCCCATACTCAACCCCCAGGTTCTCGGGCGGGTTGAACGGCAGAGGCTTGTCCCACGCGTGCTTCGCCTCCGGGACCACACGGTAGCCGACCTCCTTGCCCCGGGTCTTCAGCCTCTCAGCGAAGATCTTGCCCTCGGCCAAGAGCATGTCGTACTCGCACAGGCACAGCTGCACCGGCGGAAGCCTGTCGACCAGGTAGTCCGGCATCAGACCCGGGGAGAGCAGCGGGTTGTCCAGGTTAGCCTTGAGCTCGTCGGGCGGGTAGATGTACGCCGCGTCGAAGATGTCCGTAAGCGAACGCGGGAGGGTCATCTCGGGCTTGCTGCAGGTCAGGCGCTTGCGGGGCCGCGACATGGTCCAGTCCAGCAGCGGGTAGAAGAGCATCAGACCCACCGGCTGTGGGGTCTCTGCTTCGGACGCCTTCGGTATCTTCGAGCCGCCCTCGCCCGTCGACAGGGCCAGTTTTGGCATCGATTCTGTTAAGGCGGGCTCAATCTTGTAGCCGAACTTCTTGTGGTCTTGCAGGAGTGTCCAGCTCGCCAGAGCCAGGGTCCCGCCGGCCGAGAAGCCGGTGAGGATGATCTTGTCGGGGTCTATCCAGAACTCGTCCGCCCTCCGCCATATTTGTAATATTGCATCGGCGCAGTCCTCGACCGGCGTGGGAAATGGATACGTAGGCGCCAGCCGGTACTCGACCGAGAATACCACAGCGCCTAGAGCCTGCATGACCGCCATGGCCCATCTTCCGTCGTCTGTGGCCTGGCCCAGCACAAAGCCTCCACCGTGGAAGTTGATGATTGCCGGGCGGCGGGATGTCGGGTCGGGTTGCGGGTTCAGCGTGGAAGGGATCTTGTCCATCGGGTTGTCGACGGGGCCCGAGGGGGTTGTCGGCAGGGATAGGGAGCTTTTCGATCTGATGGATATTCGGGACGACAGCCTCGACAGGGAAGGTCGGAGGGACCCGCCCTTCTCGCCTTTCTCATCCCCGCGCACCGAGTTCCTGGACGAGAAGCGTGACAGGGGAGGTTTGAGAGAGTCGCCAGAGTCCTCCCCGCTCTCCTTACTCCTCTTCTTGCTGAGCGACCTCAAGCTGCCCCTGGAGCTCTTCCTCGACAAGGGCCGATCTGGTGTCCAGACCTCTGCCTTAATCTTCTCTTTGCCTTTGTATTTTCCAGACAGGGTTGAGTCGAAATATATGGTCTTGTGTGGGGAGGGAACGGCAGGCGAGGCCATGTTACCCATGCCAAAGGCGATGGACGCCCCGGTACGGTATGCGTATGCACGAGTGGCTAGGGTCCATCGTGAGGATTGCTCGAGAGGATTATGGTACACGTCGGTGGAGGGCTCTTCGAGTGCGTCTTTGGTCTCCTGAACAACATCTGGCTGCTCAGCTAGGGTGGCAGCGGCGCCTTCGGACATTGTGTGGTTTTCTTCGTGCGGGTTTCCCACGGATTTCTGTTTCTGGCTCGGTAGAGACTGGCTGTTGTTGACTTGCTGCAACTCTGGCAACGTGGTTGCTATTTCGCTTAGCTGGGGAAAGAGGTAACCTGCTTTTCAGGGATTGGGTACAAACAAGGGTACGTCATGTCGCGATAAGGTAAGGGAAGGGTTTGGAGCTGGACACGACCAACCGCATGGTGTCTCAGGGGTACTTGTGCTGTACAACAAGCATTCAAAAAGGTGGGTATGATTGGGGGGTTTCCGGGGTCATTCCCCAGCAGGGCAGAAGGAGATGAGTCTGATTGTGAAACTGGACTTTCACCTATCTTTGGGAGTTGTCGATCAAGGCTATTGGACCCGGTGAGTGGATGGATGGATTGGATGGCAGGAACAGCTGTTCCGCGGGCCAGAAGTCGCAATCACCACCCCGAGATCAAGCGAGCTTCCTCCATTCAGCAGCGGATGGAGTGACAGGACAGGGTGACGTCAGGTACCCCAGCCTCGGGATGCGCCGAGCACGGGCCATGCTGACGTCGTGGTGGATGCAGATAGAAGACGGGACCTGACGGGCAAAACGGGACGGAGACGAAACGGGTGGGGGAGCTTTTGTTCCGGTCGGCCCACGCGCTGGCACTTGCGCGAGCTGAATGCGACCGAGGCAGGCGACGGGCAGATTGATCAGCAACAACAGTGACATTCTGCAGAGATTGCCGCAGAATCGGCGCAGATTGCCCTGCTGGCCCCGTCACTGTTCGTGAGGACCCCTAGTCCATTTTGATCTGTCTATCCTAGTGTATTTCCGTCTCACCTGCCCGAGCTCGTCATCCTATCTGCGTGTGTCCGTTCCGTACAAGCACACTACGGCAAGCTCGTGCTCCACCAACAACACTACTTCTATCCTCGACGTCTGCAACAATGGTCACACTGGCATTCGTGGCAGGCAGTTCACAGCCCAGGCGTCAGCCCAATCCCGCCTGCCATGATTGCCATGGCAGGATGGTCGCATCCGTGGCAGAGCGATTGCGGCCCGTCGTCAGATCTGGCAGAGCTAAGGCAGGCCAAGGTGGTGGGACCTGCTGGCCCAGCTGGCACATCCTCCGGTGTGTTACCATCAGCCACAAATCAAGCTACTGGCGTTGCGAATCAGCGCCTTGGCAGGGCAGCACCTCCAACGGCAAACCCTGGGAAAAGACAACACAAGCCACGCCAATCCACCTGTCGTCACTGCAGCCCAGCAGCCCAAGCCTTGTGTTGTTTTCTGGGCTCTCTCTTGGGACTGCGACGGCGTCGTGGACGGTGGACGGTGATGCGTGTCCATCAAGGATCGGTCTTCTTGGGCGCCTTGTCGTGTCACTTGACAATGGAAATGCACAGTGAGTGGTGTAGTGCCGGGCTGGCCGCGGGTTAGGTTACCGTTGTTTCCGTCGCGTCTCCGAGCTGTCCGGCACTCCTCACTCGCCAGAGACGCCGGCCCTGATGCTGCTGGCTCGCAGGACCAAGCTTTCCTTGATAGCCCTTGGCAATGGACAAGAGAACTGAGCCACACAGTATGACTTGCCATGTGCCGACTCGACTTGACAATTCAGATTTCCCCGTACTTGATAAAGAAGAGGCCCTGCACCTGCACTATGGATGCAAATAGCAAACCATGGCCCATCCATCTCGGATCTGGTGACTCTTTTTGGCCGATCAACAACATTTGAAATCAACAGGAGTCAGGTGACAGGCAGACACACACACACAGACACCGACAGACAGACGGACCGACCGACGGACAGAGCCCTCGAGGACCGTTTGCTCCGGATGTGCTGTATGTAACCAACATTCCCAGTTTCTCGACCGAAGTCTGTGTCGCTCGCATCGTCTCGACTCGCATCGATTCGCCTTGGTACTGCCATCTCGATCCCTCTTGCGCGTGTCACTTGTGATCTAACCCCGTCTGCATCTGGCTGACTGGGAATAATCGCTGAGAGTGGTAATAATCAGCCATTGGGAAGAGCCTGGACCGGGCCATCCATTCTTTTTATTGCAGTATTTCCGGCTACTTGTGTTTTGGCAGGGGGTTGGTCATCTCTTTCCCAGCCAGCCAGCAAATTGCTGTACTGCAGTGACTGCATTGGTGCACGGTACGGAGACATGCGGCTCGCGGTACGTACCCGACTGACGTCCCGTTAAGGCGCCGTACTGTGGCACTTACACCACACCAACGTCATAAGACCCACCCGTGGTGACTTCCTTACTCACCCTCCCCCGGCACTCGCCAATTACCCAGCCCGTCCAGCCAGTGCCAGCCCGGCGTGCGCTTTCGGCCCCGGGCTCAACCCAATTTCGCGACCACGCCTTTTAGCACGGGCAGGGGACCTGCACTAAGGCCGCCCGCCCATCCATACCATGTCGGACTCCTACAGGGAGGCGACGGAGACGAGGGAGAAGGGGGCCGGCTCACACAGAGAATTCTGTGGAACGCCCGGAAACCAAGGAAAGGTTAGCAACACAGATCTCGAGCCACACATGCTGCAGCTCTTACGTCGTTCTCTGTCAATACACCCTTGCGGCTGGCCCGGGTCGGCGCTCACAATCACACTCGGACACTCTCTTCCTGTCTCGTCCTCCCACCAGCCACTGCACACCATTAATACCCTCCTTGGCCCGCCCTCCCTTTGCTTTGCCTCCATCGTCGTCCAGACGCACCTCTTATTTGTTTCCCAATTCTATCCCAAGCCGTGATACCCCCCTTCTGCGAAATATACCCCGCTAATCCATACTGTTGTTCCTTTCGTTAGATGTCCTGCTTCCGTGCGGACAAGACCAAGGAACAAGACGACCCCACCACAACCACAACCGAGAGCAGCACCAAGAGCAACTCTAGCACCAGAAACACCAACAATACCACCACCACAAACAACAAGCAGGCCAGCATCACCAGCAATCCTAGTTGCCTGTCAAAGAAAATGACAGCCCTGCAAAATGCTTTCAGGGCCTTGTCCCCGCGGTCCAGTACTGATCACGGCGCGAGGACCAACGGGTTTGGCCACGCCAACGGCCACGAACGCAGCAGCTCATCTGGGTCCAGCAGGAGCCTGGGCAAGGCCAGCCGTCGTACAGAGGACAGAAACGCCAGGAAGGAGACCAAGGCCTTGAGGCTGCAGGCCGAACGGGAGGAGATAGAGGAGAGGAGGAAACTTGAGGACCAACTTGCCATGCAGGAAGAGGACGAGGAGACCCGCGCGAGGTACGGCTGGGCCATGGAAGCAAAGGAGCTTCTCAGCATCCAGGAGGTTACTCAACTCTCCGAGGGTGCAGAGGTCACCTTCCGCGCCCGCATTCACCACCAGCGCAACGTCTCCAAGCACCTTGACTTCCTGCTCTTCCGCGACCAGACACACTCCATCCAGGGCGTCCTGCAGCACGACACCTCCCACTTCGTCAAGTGGGTGCAGCGTCTTGAGCCAGAGTCTCTCGTCCAGGTCACAGGCACACTCCAGGCCCCCCCTGAGCCGGTGCGCTCCGCCACCCACAAGGACCTCGAGGTCAAGATCTACTCGGTCCACGTCGTCAACGCTGCCCACGACCTGCCCTTCGACAACTATGAGCCGCCAGAGACCACCCAGGCCCGCCTGAGCAACCGCATCCTCGACCTCAGGCACCCCAGCAACCAGGCCCTGTTCCGCATCAGGGCCATGGTCACGCGCAAGTTCCGTGACGTCCTCGACCGCGACGGCTTCATCGAGATCCAGACTCCCAAGCTGCAGCCCGCTGCCACCGAGAGCGGCGCCGAGGTCTTCAAGGTCAACTATTTCGGGCGCCGCGCCTTCCTGGCCCAGAGCCCCCAGCTAGCCAAGCAGATGACCGTATCTGCCGATTTTGGCAAGGTGTATGAGGTAAGTCACTGATTCTGCATCTCCTTTCCACTTGGAAGCCTGCTTGGCGTCGGGAGTAGTCTGCTTCCGCCTAGACCGCCGCCTCCATTCGAAAGCTAGCTTCCACTTGGTTGATTACAGTTGCGCACCCTGTGAAGCTCTGTAGCTGAATCGTAGCTGACCTCTCCAACAGATCGGACCAGTCTTTCGCGCCGAAAACTCAAACACCAAACGCCATCTTGCCGAGTACACTGGCCTCGACATCGAGATGGCCATCCAAAAAGACTACTATGAAGTCATTCGCGAGGTAGACAGCTTCCTGAAGGAGGTTTTCCGCACCCTCCAGTCCATGCCCGAGCTTGAAATCGTCCGTCAGCGGTGGCCATCCGAGGACCTCATCTGGCTCGAGGAGACGCCTATCATCCCCTTCACCGAGGGCCTCCAAATGCTGCGCGACGACGGAATCGATGTCGAAGAGGAAGACTTGTCGACAAGGAACGAAATCCGACTCGGCGAGCTTGTCAAGGAGAAGTACAAGACGGACTACTACGTCCTGGACAAGTTCCCAGCCAACGCGCGACCATTCTACACCCACAAGGACGCCACTGACCCCAAGTGGACCAACTCCTTCGACATGTTCATCCGTGGCCAAGAGATTTGCTCCGGCGGCCAGCGTATCCACGACGCCGCCAGGCTGCGCGAAAACATGAGGCAGATCGGCATGTCAGAAGACGGCATGGAGCACTACCTCGCCGCCTTCGACCTCGGGGCCCCACCACACGCTGGTGCTGGTCTCGGACTGGAGCGCATCCTGGCCTGGACCTTGCAGCTCGTTGACGTGCGATACGCAACTCTGTACCACCGCGATCCCAAGTCCATGCCCGAGCGAAACGTACGCCTTGCCCACCCAGACTGCGATACCAAGCACGTCAAGCTCGAGGGCGTGGAGTACCCTCTCGAAAAGCTGATTGCAAACTACGGTGACGCCACCAACACATCGTGGCTTGATGATAGGTTCGAGATCTGGCGGCATTCGACCACCGGCGCAGCCGTTGGGTACGTCCGGAAGGACAATAAGTTTGCCATGGTAACGGGTGACCCGCTCTGCGACCCGTCACAGAGCGCCGAGGTTGCCAAGGCCTTTGTCAAGTTTGTCGAGAAGGACCTGAAGCTCACGCCCATCTGGATGCTGGTGTCCGAGTCCGTGCAGGACGTACTCGGGCGCAGTCTGGGCTGGCGCACCCTCACCTGTGTCGAGGAGCAGCGTGTGGACGCAGACAAGCACGCTGCCGGGCCGCAAGGTCGCGAGGCGCGCAAGGTCGAGCGCGAGGGCATAGACATCGACGAGCTCCGGCCCGACGAGGACTTTATGCGCCGCACGGACGCCGCCATCGAGCAGTGGATGGAGAAGCGCAAGGGCAAGAAGCAGGTGCACCTGACTGAGATCAGGCCGTGGGTCGACACGGAGCATCGCCGGTACTTTGCGGCGCAGAAGGACGTCGTGGAGGACGGCAAGAAGGTCAAGAAGGTCATGGCCGTGGTGATTCTGGCGCAGCTGGCGCCCCGTCACGGCTGGCAGGTCAAGTGGGCGCTCGACTTCCCTGGCACGCCGTCGGGCGTCATCGAGGCGACCATCCAGACGGCGCTGGCGGCGCTCAACGGGCCTGTCACCTTCGGCGCCGGTGTCAGCGACAAGCTGCTGCCGGGGGCGCACCTCGGCGGCGTCCGCGCAAAGTTCCTCGCCAAGACGTACGACACCATCATCAAGAGCCTGAGGCTGAACAAGAAGAGCGAGTTCCGCGAGAAGTTTGGCGCGTACGGCGAGCCGGTCTATATCTGCTACCCTCGCATGGGCCTAGGCGTGCGGGACTTTAAGCACATTATCCAGTTTTTCGAAGACTAAGTGTCGGAGGTTGTTGGCACAGAGATACCCTGAGGAGGTTAGATGGATACCCAAGAGCATAGAGAAGGTGCCACAAGTCCGGATGTTCCGAACGGGGGAGTCAAGGAGAAAACGCACCGTCTGGAACGGACATCCCAAAGAGTACGGCTGCATTTGGGCGTTGGGCGGTCTTGATTTCATCTATTTTGTCTCCTTTGATGCTTTTCTCAATCGTCGTGAGATTAATGAGTACCCCCAAGAGCAAGCATTTGCAGAATTAATTTTGTACGGCATGCGAGGCAATTGTAATGAGAGTAGGGATAGACGAGCATAGATACCACAGAACAAGAATTATCTCCTTCTATTATGCTGTCCACTGCCCTCATATAATTGACCCTCCCCTACCAGGGGTCTTAGTCCCGTCGTCATGGATCTGCCATCTCATACTAGAGATGTGGTGTGCTGATGATCTGCATGCACTCTGGGCAACACAACATGGCCACTGCTACTGCGGCCTGCCGACCCTTAGCCGGGCCGGCTTGAGGGAGTCTCTCTACCGGATGGACCCTTGCTTTTATTAGACGGTAGGGGCGGTTGCAGTCACACGCCCGCCGGTTAAAACGGCTGAATAGGACTGCGTGCATTAGTTCCCGCCGCTCCTCGTCCTTGGCGGGAGCTCGCAACTCGGTATAGATCCTCACGATGACTTGTCCCACTAAGAAATACATGTCGTGACTTCGCACCGATCCTGGGGTCCTCTTCCAGTCCAGTCTTTCACCACTCACTCACATCATTTCCCCTGAATTCACGTCGCCCACCGCCATCATGCCTCCCATCCGCAATCCCATCCTCCCGGGCTTCAATGCCGACCCGTCCATCCTCCGTGTCGGGGACGATTATTACATCGCGACCTCGACCTTCGAGTGGTTCCCCGGCGTGCAGATCCATCACTCGACTGACCTTGCCAACTGGGACCTGGTCTGCCGGCCGTTGTCGCGCAAGTCCCAGCTCGACATGCGCGGTAACCCGGACTCGTGTGGAATCTGGGCTCCGTGTCTGACCCATGATGGTGAGCATTCCGGTCAATTGTGAAGGTGTTTGGGAAAATCAAATTGAAGTTACGAGAATAAAATCTCATACATCATGATTATTTTCCAGAATTGGACATCGTCCACTGACACCTCCCCAGGCGAAAAGTTCTGGCTCGTATACACAGACGTCAAGCGCAAGGACGGCAGCTTCAAGGACACGCACAACTACATCGTCCACAGCGACAGCATCGCCGGCCCCTGGAGCGACCCCGTGCACGCCAACAGCAGCGGCTTCGACCCGAGCTTGTTCCACGACCCAAACACGGGCAAGAAGTGGTTCGTCAACATGCTTTGGGACCACCGGCGCCGCGGCGGCCTGCTGGGAAACTCAGCCTTCGCGGGCATCGGGCTGCAGGAGTTCGACCCGAAGCTGGGGAAGCTTGTTGGGCCCAGGAAGAATGTCTACCCCGGCACGGAGCTCGCCCTTGTCGAGGGCCCGCACCTTTACTGGCGGGATGGGTGGTATTACCTCCTCACGGCTGAGGGCGGAACGGGGTATGAGCATGCCGTGACGCTTGCGCGCTCGAGGGATGTCTGGGGGCCGTATGAGGATCACCCGGATAAGCACATCCTGAGTAGCAAGGATCACCCGCATGTGGCGCTGCAGAGGGCTGGGCACGGGGATATTGTCGAGACTCCGGAAGGGAAGACTTATCTTGTTCATTTGTGCGGCAGGCCGACCACGCAGAAGAGGAGGTGTGTACTTGGCAGGGAGACGTCGATCCAGGAGTGCTATTGGAGTGAGGACGGATGGCTTTACGTGAAAGATGGGCCAGTTCCAAGCCTGTGGGTTGATGTCCCCGGCACGAGGGACGAGGAGAAGTACTGGGCTGAGAGCAGGTATACATTCGACGGCGAGGTGCACAAAGACTTCCAGTGGCTGAGGACGCCCGAGCCGGACAGGATTTTCAAGGTTGGCGATGGGAAGCTCACCCTGTACGGCAGGGAGGCCATCGGCAGCTGGTTCGAGCAGGCGCTCGTGGCCAGGCGCCAGACGCACTTCAGCTACGACGCCGAGACGGTGGTTGACTTCCAACCCGAGGACGAGCGGCAGTTCGCAGGGCTGACGGCGTATTACTGCCGGTATAACTTCTTCTACCTCACCGTGACGGCCGACTCGGACGGCGAGAGGGAACTGCTCCTCATGATCTCGGATGTGTCGTGGCCCGATGGGAACCTGGACAAGCAGCCCCTGCTCGAGCCGGTGAAGATCCCCAAGGAGGGCAAGGTCAAGCTGGCGCTGAAAATCCGGGGGGCGAAGCTGCAGTTCTTCTATGGGCTTGAGGGCGGGGAGCTGAAGGAGATTGGGCCGGTGCTGGATGCTTCGATCTTGTCTGATGAGTGTGGCGGCCATCAGGTTCATGGCTCATTCACAGGGGCGTTCGTTGGTGTGGCTTGCTCGGACCTGAATGGCACGGCGAGGGAGGCGAAGTTTGATCACTTTGTGTATCGACCTGTCAAGCATGAGTCTGATCGTTATGAGATCTGACGAGGGGTTTTGCAGAATCTGGTAGACATTTCACAAATGACAAATAACGCTTGAAATAGACAACCCATGAGAGCTCTCCCTTCACCAAACGCCGCCTCCGTTGTCCTCACCGAATCATCAAGAGGTCAGCACAGCGTCTGATAGCACCCTTGCAAAGGCATTCGGATCAGGATCCCTCCCCAGATACCCCCTCAGAAGCCCCAGCTCGTCCCCAGTGGTGGACCCAGGCTCGAGAATGGCACGCCGGTAACGTCTCCCTTCCGCTTGTAGGTTCTCATTGATGATGTCTGACAACTCGGAGCACGAACCCTTGGTGAGCAAGGGCTTGAACTTCGACAGGAACATGTCTGTACTAAAAGCATCGGCACTTGAGACATACGTCAGTTTCATGAGCGATGCAAGGAGTGCATTTCGATCCAGAATAGCTCACAGGAGATAGCTATAGTAGCTGGCACCATAGCCATGGATAAACCGCACGTGTGTCTGTCCATGGAGGGTTTCGTACCCCAGTCCGAGATCCTCCGGGCCGCTCAGGAGGCTGAAGTCGTGTCTGAGCTTGTTCAGGAAGACGGACAGATTTCGGGTGGCTGGGTCGTCCCAAGCTGTGTGGACGGCCAGATCAAACTTTGCAAATACCAAGTCGCCGAGCTTGGTTGATGCGACGTTTTCGTAGCGCGTGGCGACCAACTTTTCAATCGCATCTTCGGGGAGCTTGTTGTCTTCTTTCGGGTTCTCATAGTGACAGGATACAGCCCGGATGATGTTCCTGTCGTAAAAGAAATGCTCGAGCACTGGGAGCCAGGGTAAGCGTTGGGCCACAAAGTTTGACAAATATGAAGCCGTCACCCAGAGGTCACTTACTGCGGCTTGGTATCTCAAGAAAGTCTCGGGGCGTGTTCTGGTGGAACCGAGCGTGTGTACTGCGGCTTGTCAGGTAGTGGATCGAGTGACCCATCTCGTGGAAACAAGAGACCACTTCGGTATAGTTCAAGAGGCTCGGTTTTGTTGCTGTCGGTGGCGTATAGTTCAGCATGAGACAGGACGTAGGATAATGCCGTGTCCCATCCGGTCGGGTGAAGCCCTGAGGCGATGTCAGCGGATGTGTCAACATATCAAGCGAGAGCGCAGGTCACAAGGCATACCGGCTGCAGACCGTATTGTCCGACATGGCCGTACTTCCCTTCACGAGGATATGGGTCGACGAACAAGTATCCCAAGAACTCCCCTGCTTTGTCGACATCATCCCAGACTGCAATGGCCATCACATCTGGGTGCCAAGTCTTAACGGACTTGTCCGTATCCGACAGGATGACGAATCGAAGTCCAAACAACAGTGAGAATACCTGGAAGAGCTTTGGAAGGACGAGCTGAAAGGAGAAGTATTCCGAGGCTTTATCGCCGTCCAGCTTGGACCCACCATTTTTGGCCATCCGCTTGTAGTACGAAATGTCCCACCGGAAGATCGCGTCTGTCGAGGATTCGTCTTTCAGCTCTTCCTGGAGGTTGACCAGTTCAGACTCCTTCAACGAGACCAGTTGATCCAGCTCTTGTCGTCCGAGCTCCAACAATTGCTCACTGATGCCTGACAGAAAGCTCGAGGCTTCGACTGCAGACAGCATACGTTCGGCATCTCTGGACACGGCAAAGTTTTCAAATCCCAGGGTCTTTGCAGTGTCGTGTCTCAATTGGAGCATCTCGGTCAACAGCGGCCCATTAGCATCCTCCAACCGGTTGTCCCAGGCTGTGTAGTATCTCCGGCGCACAGCAGCACTTTTTGCATTGTTCAACATGGCGACCCGATTTGGAGTCTTGAAGTTGACCCAGTACTTCCCGTCTTGCTCTGTCTCTTTGATCCTTTCGATTGCATTTGGAGGCAAGCCTTCCAGCTCATCCAGAGACAGCCATATCCCGCTGACATCCGCGTTGAGGTTCATGATGTACTCCTTCAAAACTTCGACTAGCCACAGGTTGTTCCTTTTCAGACGCTCCCTAGCCTCGGGATCCTCCACACCAAGCCCGTTCATCTTGAACTCGTGCATGAGCTTCCTCAGATATAGCTGCGACTCGGGGGGTAATCTTTGGGTCTCTGGTCTTTGCGAGACCGCGGACACGACGCGAAAAACATCATCGCGGGTGAGGTGCTGGATGGTTGCCTGGGTCACACGGGTGGAGGCATCTTTTGCGGATGTACGCACCTCCCTCGACGTCGAGGCGCTAGAGAGGAAGTAGAGGACGCGGGACTCTGTCAGGCGCTGATTTTCCTCATTGATCAAGGGCTGTATGGCGTTTTCGAATGTCGCATCCGTTCCAGGAATGAGAGCGACCTGGTCCCAGATTTTGACTAAGGTGGTTATGAGACGGTCGGCCGTTGCCACGAGAGACTCAGGTGTGTGGTCTATGAATGGAGGAGGCTGAGGTGGCTTGGAGTGCATGATGAACGGGCACGGGTTCCTCCGTGGGATTGGACACCCAGTTTTGTGGTAAGATGGGGTGCCAACGAGATCAGGTCGGCAGACTTATCTACCTTATATACTGGTCCATTTTTTCCGACGGGAAACAGAGAAGAGACTGCGTTGGTGAAATGCCGCATAGCCGTGATGTGAGCACGACATGCACCACTGCGGCGCGGGTGGAGATAGAGAATGCGAAGTCTCCGAGCGAGTGGCTTTCCTTGAATTCGGCTAGACCCAAGTAGGCTGCAGGATCCTAAAGTTGCATCCAAGCGTAAGATAGCAGCCGGGCTTTTATCACTGGCATAAAATAACTCGGCACGGGGACGTCGATGATTTTGGATTAGGCCCAGCGACGTGATGAATCTCCTCGTGTTAGACTACATGTGAAATGCATGTATGCAGAGTCGCCAGCACGCAAACCAATGCCCGGGTCGTTTTAAGACCGAAGAAAATGCTCCAGTCAATATTCGCACCAGAGGTTCATCTCTGTTCTTTGGGCGTACCGTAATCTCCTGGACAAATTCGCACAGGCTCTTCCGGGACCAGTCGTGACGGACGATGCGTTTGAGCCAGCCTGTTTTGGTTGATGACCTTCCCTCGCCAGTCCTTCTTCACAACCATGAGACGGAACCAGTAGCTCCTGGCCGACTCGTGAACCTGCCTCTCCGCTATGCCAGTGATGATCAGTTCTTTCTTCACAACCCCACTCCAAGGTTTCAAGTCTTCAGCGGAGTGGGCCGCTGAGTTGGCCTCCACCGGAACTGAGAGTTTCCTCTGTTCCGTGAGACGATGCACCAGCAGCCAAACCAGTATGGCTCTGTGATTCCTGGCGGCATCGATAGCTGACCGGACTCCATTTTTCCCATGGTACGACATTGCGGCTCCGTGTCGAACCAGGATCTTGACAGACTCCAGGCGCCCCGAACTGCAAGCCGCCATCAGAGCAGAGCCAGACGGAGACCCTTCAAAGTTCACATCAGCACCCAGCCGAAGAAGATTGGTCACTGCCGATGTTTGACCTATCGAAGCCATGATGCACAAGGGGCTCCATGAATCTGTAGGTTCAAGATTGGCCAACGCACGCAGTCGCTCCAAGCTGAGTCGGCGGAGGTACATGTTGAAGTGTTTCTTGAGACATGCGGGGCCGGAGATCATGAGAGGCCCAGGATATGCGTATGTCATCGCATCGGTGTCTTCGAATGCACAGCCAAAGTTCAGGATGAACGAGCTGAATGCGTTGTTGAAAAATGCATAGTGGACAGCCGACCAGCCATCTGAGTCCTTGGCATGAAGTTGAAGACCACGATTGACAAGCCACACGAACGTTTCTAGGTGTCCATAGTCAGCTGCTAAGTGAAGACATGTCCGCGAAGAAAAGTCCGCGGCCTTCAAATCGGCTCCAGCTTCGGCTAATAAGCGGACTAGCTCAGTGTTGCCTCGTTTTGATGCCAGCATCACAGCGGTTGACCCCCGCTCATCTTGAGGCTCTAGTGCTGCGCCATGTCTAAGCAATAGCTTTGCCACCGAAGATCCATTCAACTGCTCTGATTCAATAGCTCGTTGCAGAGGTGTCATCCCGTTATCGTCAAACACATTGACTTCCGCTCCGTGGTCGAGCAGTATTTCGATAGCTTCGCAGTTGCCTGCACGAGCTGCCACGTGCAAAGGTGCTTCAGCGTCGAGTCTGTGTTGGTTCACTGGCGATACAGTGTGATTTGTATGTTCAGTAATTTGGACGCCGCTGAGTTACAGTCAGTATTTGTCCCATGTTTCGCTCGGAGCTGAGAAAACTCACAGGTCTTCGACTTCATATGTTGCAATATGCTTTAGGAGGAGCCTGAGTCCGACGGTGTTCTTGCATTGAATTGCGAGACATATGAGGCTTGGACTCTCAGCAGCAGCCGAACCGCCCCCATTCCGATACTTCTGAAGTAGGAGGGGGAGCAAATCACTAAGCCACGGTCGCATCATCATAGCCTGAAGGGGTGATACCACAGTACTATCTGCATTGAGTGTCTGCCCGTTGGCCCTTGCATCATGAGCCAGGAGCCACTTGATGAGCTCCTTTTTGGAATTGTTGATCGCCAACACCAGAGACGAGCGGCCATTTTGATGCGGCATTTCAACATTGACTGGACAGCCCTGGACATGCAACAGCTCACAATTTTTGACATCTCCACGCATCAAAGCTTGCTCGTACGCATAGACGATGTCTCGATCACATCGCCCGGGCTCGGTTTGACAGTTTGAATAGTGGCTTGTCGTGCAGAGATAATCGAAAATGTATTGGTTCTTCAGTTGCATGGCGTATCGCACCGGACGTAGTCCACGATTGTCCGCATCCATGGCACTTCCATTCTCAACGAGAAATTTGACGACTTCGGCATGTTCGTTCTGCACGGCCAAATGAAGCGGCAAGCTACCGTCAGCTGACTTCAGATTCATAGAAGCGCCTCGGGAGTAGAGGAACTTGACTGCGTCGACCATTCCAGTGAATGCTGCAACATGCACAGGTGTCAGAAGCTCGTCGGAATCAGCGTTGAGATCCGTCAGAAGACCATTGTCGATGTAGAACCCCAGAACTTCACAGAAGCCATGCTCTGCTGCCATGTGTAGCGCGTTTGCCCCGGAAATGTCAAGTTCCATACCTCTCTTGCCCTCGATGAGTATCGTGCAGGTTTGCTTCCAATTCAGCTGCCAGTCTTGGCCTCCCGCTGCGCAGAGATGCAGAAGAATATCCATATCACCTCCAGCCGCAGCAGTTAACGCGGTATCCATACCACGATTGTCCGCCATGGCTGGGTTCGCTCCCATATTCAGTAGAACCATCGCCGACTCTAGAGATTTTTCCCACAAATGCTGCACGACGGCGGGCTGTGCCTCCACATGAACGTTGGTACGGAGATTGACATCGGCACCTCGCTTCAGAAGCTCTTCAAGTTGCCATCGCTTTCCACGCCCGGCCAAGTAATGGACCAGGCCCTTCCTTTGGTTATAATGCGGGTTGATCTCGTCCAAGCGAGACGCGTCAGAATGGTCCAGGAGAAGTATGAAAACCCGTCTTGTGATGGGTTTGAGACATGCCATTTCCAGAGCGGACATCTTGTCGATGCGCTGGTGCACGCTGACACCTTTCTCGAGCAATAGCTCCACCAATTCCACATCGAAACACTTGACGGCTGCTTTCAAGAGCCTGACAATGGGATCAGATTCGCGGAGTGTTTCCCAAAAGACCGTCTCTTGCAAAAGAATAGAGATGGCTTCAGTCGAAAGGGGCCATAAATCGTCAAAATCACGTTGTAAAGGCTCTAACAACGGCAGTACCCCGGGAACATGTGCGACCGCCTCATAAGACTGAACGAATCCGAGTTGCGACAGGCTAGTAATCATCTTCGTGATAATTTCAGGAGTATCATTGACGTGCTTGTAATCCTTTTTGAGCGGTCGCACGCCCTGGACACTCAGTGTAAGGTTTTCCCACACCAGCTTCTTGTCTTGCTGGTCGAATTCTTCCGAATTAGGCACGGCCAGTACTTGGAGTATGTCGAGATCAAATGTTGCTGACTTGCAATTGATGCAGCTTTCGAAATAGGTCTCTAATGGAAGCTTGCCATCAACCCGGAATAACAACCCATCGGGGAACATCTGGATCAACTGAAGAACGAATTCCTTGCTTGTTTTCGGCCCCACTTGATGCAGTAGGGTTTTGTTGACGCAATACGTGCCGTCTAATCCAATTCCCGCATCCAGGAGGAAGTTGAATGCTCGATGTGTGCCCCCTGTCACACAAAGGGCATGAATGGACGCAGGGCCTTTCAATGCTTCAGGGTCGCAATTGCTCCTTTCCAAAAGGAGTAGAGCGACATCATCCTGACCTTGTTGAACGGCGAGTGTAATTGGCGTATGTCCATTCTCGTCCATTGTTTTCAAAGCTATTAGGACGTTTTCATCCGTCTCTGCCTCCAAGATTGCCTTAATTAATGTGATAGACTCGAGGCTGAGGTGGAAGATGTTTTGATTTGCTCGAGATTGTGCAGTGCACCCGGTTCCTTTGCGCATGAACTCACTGATGACATCGCGGAGGGTCTCGTAGCATTCGTCGTTGTCGGCCCATGGACCTTTGGTCTCAGCGAACTCGTGGACCGGCAGCAACCCTCCTTTGTTTAGTCGACTTACTTCCATCCCAGCAGAGATCAGAATTTTCAAAATAGCCAGTATTTCTTTTGGATCATCATGCCGGCACCATCGCCAAATTTCGAAGACGGTCTCGTTGTCAGTGTCAGTCAGACGAGTTATGTCGGCTCTAGGGTCTTTTAACGCTTCATTAAGCGTCTCAATATCGGCGCACCGGACTGATGTGATGATTGTCTTGACAAGAGCATCCTGCGAGAGTGATATTCTCATGTCAACAACAGAAGGGTCTTGAGCAAAGTCACAACCGATCTCAATTGCAAGCGACCAAGCTGCTTGGCATAGATGAAAATGAGCAGTGTTGTCTATCATCGGGCTGAGGTAGAGGATAAGGGTTTCGAGGCCGCGGATATGGCTTTTGCTGCGTCTGTACATCCTCATTCTTTTTCCCAATCGGGTAAATTGGCTCACACCATCTTCTTCCAACTTGTAGCCAGCCTCGAGAAGAACAGCTACAGCGCTCAAGTCTCTCATAATCGGTGCCACTTTCAATGCAACTGATGCTAATGCCTGGCCAGTAAAAGGTCTTGAGCAGGCCTCGACCAGAGTTGAACCCGACTTCAAGAGCAATCGGATGGTGTCTTCTCTGTCCAACAAGGTTGAATCTGTTTGGCTGTACCAGTCATAGACGCACGAAGTCCGAAGTAAGCTGCCTTCATCATGATCGCCGAGTCCGTTTGGAAGCACCAGCAATATACATTGCACAGCACATTGCAAGGGACTACCGAAGTCACTCCGCTGATTTAAGTCCCCGCCCTTTTCGATCAAGCTTAAACAGATCACAGGGAGTGACATTGCTGCTGCCACGTGAAGAGTTGTGAATTTCTTGTCGATTAATCGTGGAAGTAACCTCGGCACCTGCTGATAATGATGTTGATCAAGAGCGGTGCGGATGCGGGTAGATGGGAAAGTCACCATCCCGTATGTGGTTTGAGATGACGCAACAAAGCTAGTAAGTTCAAGTACCCATGACGTAAAGTTTCCCGTTTTCTTCGGCTGGAAAAGAGTTTCGGCGGATTTGACCAAGTCTTGATCCATCCAGTGTCCTCGGGCCAAAATCGGCCAATGTACTGCGGCATATGAATAGAATGGATGCTGCTTGATCCTCGTCTCAATGTGATCCTGCAGACCAGTTTGCACTGTAGGAAGAGATGAAAAGTTCCGGAATAACATGTAGTTCAAGCATTGCCTAGCCAACAAAAGCTGGCAAATGCTTTCCGAGATCTGGAAAGCCTCGAACTCTGGCATGCACATCATCTCCCCTTCGAGGAATTCCTTGACGGAGAAGTGTGCGAATTCGTAGCGGTAGCCATCGTTGGATTTGCGGATCAAGGACCGACATAGCCTTGTAATCGAGCTCTCGTGTATAATTGAATGCGGATCTAAATAATCGTCCTTGCCAACTGTTTGAGGCACTGAAAGCGCTTCCCTAAGCTGGGGAATATCCAAAACAGGGTCCGCGTAGGCAATGAAATTGAGAATCATTTGCACAGTGCGTTCTTTCCCCGTCGGTACGCGCTGTAAGATTCGCATGTAAGATTCGTTTAATCCTGGAGGCAGTCGGCCGAGGGCCTCCCGGCAATCCTTATCAGAAAGACAGTCACCCAGGAAGTCCAACTGGCAAGCGACCCAGCGAAACCTTGATGAGGTATTAGCAGCAGCTTATTCATGTAGAATCGGGATAAACTTACATTCCCTTGGCACCGTCAATAAGACGCTCTAGTATCTCACCCTTGAGACTCAAGTCGCCGACGCGCAAGCTCTTGTTCGAGATACGTTTTTCGATTTCAGAAGTCACATACTCTGTGATATCCTCCGTATGAGCTACGATCTCCACCCCAGTGAAATCGTCCTCGAGTCGATCTCTGATGTTGTATTCGTCTCTGCTGAGTAATGCGGTGGAGATGTTATCGGAATTCTCTACGATGTCCAGGATACAGTCGATAACATTGTCAGTGTTGTTGCCACATTCATCGAGGCCGTCGACGACGAGATAAACATGGTCAAATGATTTCACCATGTCTTTCAGAATCCTTTGTAAGTCCGAAGCACCGGGGCGCCGCTCCAACGCCCTCTCACGGTGCAGTTCTCGATAGTAGCGATCGAGGTAGTTATACACCTCTTCTTTCTGAATTGCAAGCTGCGAGGCGAGGGCAGACAGAACATTGACAGGTGTCTGTGTTTCGGTATTCTTGTAGTCGCAGAAGAAGAATGCGATAGCAATATCCTCGGAACTCCTCTTCAAGGCCTCTTCAATGATCGTCCCGGCAAGCACAGTCTTACCAGCTCCAGGAATTCCGCTGAGCCAGAGTGCGGAATCAGGATGCTCCAACCAAGTCTGAAATTCCGGCTTGCGAGTGAGCCAAAGGCCGGTCCTTGGATGGCGGAGGGAGAGGCTCATTTCGTAGTTCTGCTGTGGGTTGTACGGGAGGAAGTAATTGACAATCTCCTTCCTCCCTGAAGCCTGCTCAATACGATTCATGATCTCTCGAGTCTTCTTTGCCTCCTCGAGAATCTTCTCCGTGTTTGCTTGGACTTCCTCGGTTTTAGACAGAACCTGGAGTAGTGTTCCCAGAGAATCTGTGGTGAGAGCGAGGTCAATGTTTTGCTTGTGACGGGAGATTTCGGCCAACAACTCCTTGGTCCGATCGGACACGAACGGCCAGACGAGTTTTCTCTTCGCCGCATTATCTTCGACCTTCTTGAGCTTCTTCGAAACTTCGTCCAGGGTGGCGTGGCACGCTGCGATGTGATGCATACGTAGACTGTCGATGTGCTGATCCTTGAGTCCCTCCCCGTCAAGAGCCTGGGCCAGCTTGGACAGGCTATGCAGAGCACCACTGAGCAGGAGGACTTCTTGAGAAAGCTCTTTCACCTCCTTGTCAGCGTTCTTTGCAGAACTAAGGTATTTTCTTGTCCGAATGAACGCGATATCTGCCAGGCTGATGACACCGGCGATGCTGGCAGCAATTGACAATGGGTCTGCCATGGTGGAACTTAGAGTTGAGGATGTGGGTGGTATGCCGCTTGTGAGAGGTGAAATCCCTTTGGCGGGAGTCAAGTTGATTCAAAGCGTAGAAAATTCACGGAAGTCAGGAATACTGATCAAGCCCCAAAAGTGTGTAAGGTCGAGGGGATTCGTGTTGATGTTGAACGATGGTCGATGTCGGGATTCTGCCCTGGGAATCGCCTCGGGCGGGGTCTGGTGAGGACTCGGAAGAGACTTGCACTTGACGTGGCGCTGCGTATGTTGTGTTCCCACACATATAAAACGAATGTAGGCTGCCTCGTACCGGGCCTGCTCAGCTGCCACGATCATTCGTAGAATCCTCTTGGCAGTGCATGGGCAACCACTTTGGCTGGGTGCTCCAACTACGTGGCTTACATGGCCCCGGGGCGCCATTGCGGTGTGCCCGTGGCTGAGCTGACTCTTGATACAGTCCCTACCATTATTGTTCTTTCTTTTTCTATTTCGTATGTCTCGCTGACGTATGGCCCGCTCTCACTTCGGTGAGATCACACTTGCCTCCATTTCTCCTTATCTTCACTCCCGGCCATGACCTCTGGAGGACTATATCATTATAGCCATGTTTTTATGACTTGCACATTCCGTTCTGGATTCATACACCGCTGGTAGACATGGAACCAGTATGTGGTAGCAAGATTGGGGGTCTAAAAGATGTGGTATTGAAGATGGCCTATATGACTGATGGGCCCTGAGGGCGTCTAATACAGCCAGACGCACAAGCTACTAAGGGTTAAGCCCTGGCTGCCATAGGGGTTTGCCACACGCACTTTGTTCGGAGAAAGTCAACAAAAGCCGAGATGGAGCACTACAAGTGGGAGAAATGCTAAGATTCACTGCGTTCGATGCACGATATGTGTCTGACGTTTCATCAAATGACACGTTAAAAGGATTATACTATAGTCGAAAAGCAACAACCGAGGCATGTTTTGAGTAACCCATAATTATCTACTCAAGTATTTAAAGCGTACGAATCAGCCGAAGACCCTTGAATCGACGGCAGATAAATGGTTAACAAATCTCTGGTAACATGTCTATTGATACTCTTACAACCTCTTAACGCCTCTTGTGAATAGCTTGCCAAAGCCACTCCTTGACCGTAATGTCGTTGATAGTTTTATGAATGTAGCCGGTCATCATGTCCGGCATCCCACGGCCGCCGCCTTTGAACTCGGGATGCAATCTCTTCTGGATGTCCAAGCAGAAGTACATGCCTCCCGAATTTCCGGCCCTTCAGAAGTGCTGCACATATTTCATCGGCTCAATCACCGTTTGACCGAAGTCGTCGACGATAATGTCGAAGCCAGTCCCGCACTTATCTATGAAGGGCTCCAGCACGGCCTACTCGCCCTAGTCGCCGGACGTGACGATTGCGCCGGACGTCTTGTGAGCCCAAATCCCCTCGCACTTGACATCGTATTTCATGGAGTATAAGTCCATGTTGGGAAGTATTGCAGCCACGTGTAATAGGAGGCTTCATGTCCGTAATCCTATTCATGTGAGTCAGTGACGCCGCTGCTGGGAGCAAGGAAATACTGGGACGCTAGATGCGCTCTGGTGAGTACCAGGGGCCTCTCGATAATACTTGCCGCGGTATCAGGTCTTGCGTGAGGCATTGACATTAGGGGTATGAGGATTTCTGGAGTGCTTACCATTGTGCATCCGAGTTCGATCTAAAGTAACTTGACCCTTCTCTTCCTGGAGCCAGGGATGTACATGTCGTGCGTATTCTGGTAGCTGTGTTCTGTCACTTTGCCTGTGACCTCCTCATTGGCAATCTCGTAGAACGTCTTTTCTCCGCCGAAGGGCCACGCCTTGGATGCAGTTTTTAAGAGTACGGTTGTGGCTCTTTGTTTATGCTCGGGATGCTGGCTCAGTAAAGCCATGACGAACAGCACTGTTGCTGCTGCTGCAACGGCGAAGAGAGCCCGGGGGTTGTTGGTCATCATTGCCATTCTCACACCTGGCAGTGTGGAGAGCTGGTTGACGGAAGCCCAGCAAAAGAAATGACTCCGCCTGAAATGCACAACGGAGCCTACAGAGGCGTCTTAAGACCACAGTTCTACCAGGCCACGGTCCAAAGCGGCCAGCTCGGGTTCACCGTCCCTTGCTACCACGCCAAGCATGTCTGGGATACCGACAGTCTCAGCCATCAATCCTCATTGCCGCGGTCATTTTACTTGGCATGTCTCACTCACATAGTGTTCTCGCTTGTACCCCTCTGCGGTTTTGATTCCGCAAATCACTTAGACGCGGAAAAGTAAACCAGTTCTGAAAGCCACACAGCAGCAGAGTCAGGGGCGGTAGAACATGGGCACAATGCTTCATTTACCCGATGTCAACATCTGTCTTAAACATATCGCCTACAATGGCGATAGATTCGGCAACAGTCGCGTTTCCACTACATAGCAGCAGCTCCTGCACGCCTCTGTACGACGGTAAGGGATGTGAAAGTACATGACAGGATCCCTTGCGACTGCTGTAGCACGCAGCATGGGCAAGGCTAGTGAGAGGATGAAAAGGGCCGCAGATTATGGTCTCACGCGTGGGGCTTGACTGCGTCTCCCATGAGACATGTGGATTTCTCAGCATCGCGAAATTGAGATCATTCCCAAAGCTGCAGACGCCGTGGCTCCCTCGGACATTAGCTATAGAAGTGCTCATTTAAGTGTTCATCACACACTATTCCAACCCAGTTCTTATGTCCCTCGTCGTATCGGCTTCTGCGTCAATCATGTCAATATGGCTTTCTACCAAACCAACCTAGGTGTCCTCGTTGTGCTGAATGGTTTCCTGTTCTATCGACAGCGTAGAAGCAGCAAATCCACACAGAACTTGAACGTGTACCTACAGGAGGACGAAGATGAAGAACCCAAAGACTTCGTTGCGGAAACGGACACTAGGGTAGCTGATTTCGTGAAGCAGTATCTGGCTGGACACTTGCTAGCCTTTGCCGCCGACTGGTTACAAGTAAGCAGATTCAATTCTTGACCGGAACCCCCCAAGTACTGAGAATCGTTTCCCAATGCTCCTATTTTTTGGGTCTGACAGTGTTCGGCATATCCAAGGGCCCACATCTGTACGCTGTCTACAAGTACGACAAGAAACTCGAAGAGACTTACGTTGCCGCCCTCTATGCGACTGGTTTTATTTCCGCGGCCCTCAGCGCTGCCTTTGTTGGACAGCTGGCCGACAGGTTCGGCAGGAAGAGGGCATGCCTAATATACTGTGCCACATACACGGCTTGTTGCCTGTCCATGCTGTCAGACAATCTGTACATCCTCTTTGCTGGCAAGTTCTGCGGCGGTGTGAGCACCACGCTGCTGTACAGCGTCTTCGACGCGTGGATGATCACAGAATACCACAAGCGCGGCCTCGAGGCAGAGCATCTATCGTTGGGCACTCTGTACGGATGGATGACCTCTCTCAACTCCATCGTGGCCATCACAACGGGCATTGTCGGGGAGATACTCGTTTCGTTCACCGGAACAAAGGTTTCACCGTTCTTGCTGGCCGTTCTGGTGCTTGGTGGCACTGCTACGTGGATTAGTTCGACGTGGGTAAGTTGGATGGCTCTGTCTCGCAAATCGATCAATCTGCTGAATGAGACCAGTGTGAAAATTATGGAAGCCCGCCGAGCGATGTGTCCAGGGCGTCTTTCCTTGCCGTGACAGCCACTGCAATCAAGGAAATGTGGCGAGGTTTGTAGCATCAATGCCACATGAAGTACTGAGCAGAGAGGACTGACAAAATGCAACACTAGACAAGCGCATCCTGGCTCTAACGACAGCCTCCTCGCTATTTGAGTCCATGATGTACCTCTTCGTCTTCTTCTGGTCCGCAGCGCTCGTCAGTGCCCGCAACGCCTCCGGCATCACCGAAGACCCCCCTTTCGGACTCATCTTCGCCTGCTTCATGTGCTGTATGATGGCGGGGTCGGTGCTCTTTACCACGGCCACGAGCTCACATAATGTCGCCAGCGCGTCTCTCGTGCTAAACTTCGCCATCACGTTTGCCAGCACCTCGCTGCTGTCGGCCGTAGTCGTACCATCGCACGAGTACTTGGTCTTCTGGGCATTCTGCCTGGTCGAGCTGTGTGTTGGCATGTACTTCCCGAGCATGAACTTTCTCAAGAGCAACATTGTCGAGGATGATTCGAGGGCCAAGATATACAGTTTCATGAGGCTGCCTCTGAGCACACTCGTCGTTCTGGCTCACTCTCTTGCCGAAGAAGGTTCGTCTGGTTGTTGTCTCCAAGCCTAGTTACATGATGACGACGTCTGACTATGGATCCTTAGGTGACTACCATCGGAACAACGTATTCATCTCGTTTGGTGGAGCCCTGTTGGTGGCCTTTATCATCACTCACCGTCAGCTTAAATGATGGGAATACCGCCCTTTGTCGTGGATCTTAGAGATTCCTGACGGTTCGGAAAAGACAGGACCACTCGAGAGTGAGCTGCTGTATGCAGATGAAGGAAGCCACCACGGCAGTCGATGAAGCGCAGAACTGGACGCTGTTGAGTGGGTGCCGAGTGAGAATAGCCGTGGTAGAGAAATGTTGGGCAAAGCTCTGCGCGCTGACAAAGGTAGAACAGCAGGAGAAAACCTTATAATATATCTCGTCCTGTAGTGTTGTCATAGGTACCTACGTTAATTTTACTTGACGGTCGGACAGCAACCTCTTCCCAGTACCAGAAGGAGCCGAAACAGAGGCAAAAAGAAAAAAAGGCCACTGCCAGAGTCGAGCTAGCACCTTGCTACTCATTACAAAGAAGAACTTTGCGCGCGTAGATGTGAAGTCAAGATAGGACGATAGTATTGTATTGCTAGTCAATCTCAATTGCACAAGTACGCCACGGTGGTGTATGAAAGGCACGTGATGTTAAGGTACAGAGGGGTATGCCATCTGTGCTCCGGTTGATGTTGTGCAGGCACAAGCTCCTTGAAGAAAGAGATGGCGGGGAAGGGACAAGATTAGGAAGGTGTTTCGGCGGGGACTGCAACGTTGTACCCATGACTTATATCAAACCCACCCCGCCCGGCGTAGTTTGGTATCTATTGCCTCTCGGGCCATTATATGGCATTGGAGAAGATACTGCGCTAAGTTTCGGCCTCGCTAGCCGTGAGTAGTTCACGCGACATTGATTGAGATAGGCATGGGATCTCTCCGACTGGTCGGTCAGCCGGGAGGCCCGTTATCAACCCCAAAAGCTTGATCCGGCAGAGATGAATCGTCCAAAAGCTTGAAATCGGCTAAGCATTGTAAGATGTCAGGGGAGGTGAGGGCGATTTCCACCTGGTACCTGCCAGACAGAAAGGTCGATTCTTTCGTGTGACTCACATCGTTGAATTGATTTCCCCGCTCACAGTCTTCTTTTTCACGCATCAAAACTCAAGAGGAACTGTGAAGATGCTTCACAGGTCGCACACAGGTACATGGCTACCTGCGTGGGTACCTGAATCAACAGCCACCCTTTCTGTCCTGTTGATCCTCTGCTCCGTCGTGCAGTCATCAGTGAGTTAGGGTTACATATTCACTCGCCCGCCCACATCATGACTACTAACACCCCCAGACCGGCGGATATGACGGCTCCATGCTCAATGGGCTCAACATCTTGCCCACTTACACAGACTACTTCCAACTCAATGCGGCCACCACGGGCCTCAACACCGCTTCCGTATTCATCGGCGGCTTCATCGGGCCACTGGTGGCCGGCGTGATGTCTGACCGACTTGGTCGTCGCCCGACCATATTCTGGGGCTCGCTCGTCACCATCATCGGGATAATTATCCAGACAGCGGCACAGAATATCGCCATGTTCGTCGTCGGGAGGATCTTGCTGGGGTTCGGGACTGCCGTTTCCGGTATCGCGGCGGGTGTCTACCTCTCCGAGACCTTCCCCAGCAGGTGGAGGGCCTGGGGCGTCGGACTGCTCAATGACTTCTACTACGTCGGTGCGCTCATCGCTGCTGGCATCACGCTCGGAACGGGGCAGTGGCAGTCCACCTGGGCGTGGAGGGCGCCGTCGCTGTTCCAGGCTATCTTCTCCATCATGTGCATCATCGTCCTGCCTTTTATCCCCGAGTCGCCTCGATGGCTTGCTTACCAGGGATTTTACGAGGCATCTCGCACGGTAGTTGCCCAGACTAACGCCGACGGGGACCCAAATGACCCGGTTGTCCTTGCAGTCTACAAGGAGATCATCGACACCCTGGCGTGGGAAAAGAAGGAAGGCAGAGGGTTGAGCCCCATGGAAATCGTCAAGACACCCGTGGCTCGGAAGCGGTTCCTCATCGGGATGAGCGCGGGGCCGTTCTCCTGCATCGCCGGGAATATCATCGCGTCTTACTACCTGGGCCCGGAACTGGACACAGCTGGTATCACAGACACCAACGACCAGCTCAAGGCAGTGAGTAAATTTGGTCCATGTCTATGATCCGCCCTGACTGACATCCTCAGAATGTCGTCCTCAATGTCTGGTGTCTAGCATGCTGCCTAGCCGGGACGCACCTCGCTGCAAAATGGGGACGGAAACCAACAGCCATCCTCTCCCAGTGCCTACTGGTCGCCTGCCTGTTCATAATCGGTGGCCTGTCGAAGAAGTACGCCGACGACCCAGACGGAGCATCTTCGAGCCTCGTCTATGGTGACGTCGCCGTCATGTTCCTCTTCCAGGGCTTCTACTCCATCGCGTGGACGCCGCTGCTTTATCTGTATCCGCCTGAGGTTATGAATTATTCTATTCGTGCGAATGGGCTTGCTTTCTCCTCCCTGATGCTAAATGTGCTTGCGTGAGTTCCCATACAAGTATATATGCTACCTATTTATTGCTAATCACCTCCAGGCTCATCTTCGTCTTCATCATGCCTATCGGCCTCGCCAACATCGGCTGGAAGATGTACATGGTCAACGCTTCCTGGGATATTGTCATCGTGATACTCATTGTAAGTGGAATCAAATTCCCACCTACCTACATATCTACTCACACATCCTCAGGCTGTCTTCTGGATCGAGACGAAAGGCAAGACTCTGGAAGAGATCGATGCAATATTCGAGGGCGAGAAGCACTCCAACGTCCCCGACGTCGAGAAGGTTCGCCGTGGGGAAGAGACGGTGAACATTGACGCTGTGGAGGAGAGTTTGCCTGCAGCCAAGGAGTGAAGCTGGGCTGTATGTCTCTGTTTGAAACGGGTGGGCCGTGCCCGTCCCAGAAAACTGACTTATCAGTCTTGGCTGCTATTATCACTAGTTACCATCAGATATCCCGCTGTAACAATTTTCGTCGAAGTCTATTTCGTAAAGTGCCTGACAAGATGAGTTGAATCATAGATGTGACTTCTAAACGCAAACGAGGGGGAAACAACACTGAGGCTGGAAAGGATACCATCTCGAGAGCTAGAGTTTGAATGTACACAGGTCTAGCTCATAGCGTCTACAACTTGAAACCCGTAGCTGGTAAGCTTCTGAGTAACATACTTAAGACCAGAGTGGCGTTTTGGGTAGAGATGCGAGAAAGGATGCAATGAATGACAAACACTCAAGCAAAGTGTCCCTAACATCAGCCTAGCGGAGATGAAGCTCATCGGACATATCCTCGTCATCTATTGGAAATCAGCTGTCAGGCACAACAGACTAGTCACAACAGCAAAGCCATGTCCCTGGAAAGCTCGATCACAACATCTTGATCCATCACTAGGAGGTTCTCGCGGGGCCTCGACAACCCCTCCAAACCTACTTCGTGATACAACAGCCTTGGTCATCGCCATAGACCATATCAGCCCCAAATAGATTTGATTTACGATGTCCCAGAGTCAAATATTTCGATCAAGGTAATGGCTCAGTGGATTAGGCCAGTCCTCTGACAACGGTGGGTACTTGTGACTGGACTGGAACTCTGACTTTTCTCCAAGGGTTTGTGTTTCAAGGAGACATACTAGACATTGGTCTTGGGTATATACGTAAGAATTTCTAATGCTTTGCTATGATTCATTACATGTACCTAGCCAAGCGCGCACCAGTGTGACCGCATAGCTGCCCTGGTATCTTATTCTTCAGACTGGAGTTCCATATGAGCCAGAGTCATCATAAACTACAAGAAACTGAGAAACATTAGTCACGGTGGACTTGTGTGGTAGCAAGTCGGGGGGTCTGGAAGATGTTGTATTGAAGATGGCCCATCTAAGTGAGTGATGGGCTCTGAGGGCGTCTTATAAAGCCAGATGCACAGACGCTCTAGGGTTAAACCCTGGTATTCCCTGGCGGTTGTCACAACTTGACTGGTTGTCGAGACACCACATCACAACAACATCTCCCCAGGAGTCGATAATGTGACATCTTTGGAACTCTCATACAATGGGAAATTCCCTCTCTCATAGAGCCTCAATGACGGGGACTCATGCATTCCATTATCAAGATTGAATATTGATGGAAAAGATAGTCATAGACACTGCCAGTTCATTAAGTATGTCAGAGTTGACTGGCTGTCACCAACGTCATGGATAGGTGACGGATGGTGATTTGGGCATTACGGTCACGTATGTGAATGGTTATTGAACTCTAATATTTACAGAGTCGGACATGCTATTAATTATGTGTTACCAAAACATTCTCCTCAGTCAGAGGCATCTCTCCTCACAGCTGTCATGTCACTGTTCCCATAAATTCTATAAAAAGGCCATATCTCTTACTTTTCAGAATTCTTGTTCTCAAAACAAACCATACCAAGGTCATAACCAGGAAGCATAATCAATAATCAAGTATCAACGGAGAAGAAACACCAAAGCCACCAAAGTGCGACAACATCAGCACCATACCTCAGCCGAAAAACACAAACGACAAAATGAGCAACATGATGAGAGCCACCTTCCGAAAGTATGACCAGATCATCTATACGGACACAGGTCAAGTCGAGTGGAAAGGTATGGTGATGAGCTATAAGCGGGTTGATGACACCGATTTCTACACCTACAAGGTCCACTTGATCGCAAAGAACAAGGACAAAGAGTGAGTGCCACGGAGTCCTTGCATATGTCCAGAAACCTGCTAATTAACAGTACCAGTCCATCCGCGAAGCCGGATTGGGAGGTGATCCCACTCGAGGAGAAGACGGTCTCAGACTACTCGCTCCGACGCTGTGAGGAATAGGAAGAGTGAAAACCCGAGGAAAAATATTAAGAGTTAAGATGATGGGCACTGGATTTTGCTGGTGGACGGTCTGAATCTGGTGAGGGATAAAAGACCTAAACCAAGATAGAACCAAAGGATCAAGCGTTTTTTTGGCAAAGTGTAAAGTTGATGTGGCAGGAAAGACTGGGTCTGGCAAATATGCGATTGTTTGTATTCGAAGTGGGCGTATTGCTAGGTTCTGAGTGCAGAAGGGGCCCTCGGCGCCCTATTTAAAGGCGTATGTGGCCCTCACGTGACCCCCCTTCCATTGACTGACCCCCCAGTGACCGCCACAGTTGACGCAACTGTTGTGAAACTTGGTCCCTCCCAGACGAGAAATTCTGATTTATGGGTCATATCATACTGTAGATATGGCTCATGCCAGAAAGGAGCAGAGTGTTCGTGGATAATTGCAAGGTGAATTCTTCATTGAAAGGAGAGACCGCAGTAGCCCTCAATGTTATTGGCGGGTCGGCAAAGCTACATATCCGCACATAACCTAAACTTGCATCCACGGAACAGCACAATGGATGCAATCAATATAGGTTGTACTCACCTAAATTTATTAATTTTATAGGCGGCGGTGCTACTTATCGCCACTGCAGCCGATAAGGCACGACGTACCAGCCCACGGCTACATGGCGGCTTCTCCGAGGAGGTGGCTGCCAGCCCCATCCCTTATAACAAGAGCGACAGCAGCAGGGGCCATGGCAACGCGTGTGAGCATACGGCTGAAGGGAGCTGGAGGGGCCCACCAACGGCAAAGGCATCGACGGCCAAGGCGACACCAATAGCCCCGACAGCAACGGTGGCACGAATGGCCCCACGGCCGTGGTAGCACCAAAGCCACATCAGCAGCCTGCCGTGTCTCAGAAACATATACTATTGCCCCATCCGCAGCAACAAGGAGTAGGACATTGTGAACTCTGCTCCGTCGAATGCATAGGTGTGCATCCTGAACCCACTATTGTTCCACTACTACGGCTGCTGCTAAAAAGAAACTAGGTATGTGTATACAACTCTTAGCTGCCTATTAAAACCGGGGCGAGTACAATGTAAGATATGACTAGAATGGTTAGCTTGGAGTCACTCATTTGACCAGCGCTCACTGAACGTATCAACGGGTCCGCATTTGTAGCTATTATTAAGCTATGATCTTCCACTACAGTACTTGGTTCCTATTTCCGAGCAAAGGAGCGTATTACCGAAGAGCAGACAAGGCAACCGATCCACTTCAGCCGAACCGAAGCAGAGTGGATTCGGAAACCGAGCTAGCAGGGTATATGCCGGCAGAGTGTCCTGAGTGTACACCCGGATTGTGGGACCGAGATGAACGACTGCAAGGGGCAGAATCCTACTGCTCCTCCATTTGCCAATCGCCTGACTGCCTGAACCACAACAACCAACGGTCTGTGACGGTGTCGAGGATGGGCCCGCCATGGGACCTTTGTGGTGGGGACAAGCTGGACCAGCTAGCCACGCGCCTCTTTTATTGCGACAGGCAGGACCCAAAAAGACCCCCGCATGTCCATAAGGCTTAGAGCTGTGCCACGGCTTGGGTCCCTCCTTTTATCATGGCGCCTACCGCCTGATTCTCAAACATGTCCAGTTCTCTTCCGTTCCCTTCCCGGATCATCCATCGGCGAGACAAATGAAGACGAGATGAAGCGGCTGCTTCTGCTATGCGGCGCCCTGTGTGCCTCTGCCACCAAGACGACGGATGAGCCTTCTCTCACCCCCAGACAGGTCGATGGCGCTGTGTCGGAGGGTGTTTTCTTCAGAAGGGGATTCCACTCGTGTGAGTCTGAAATTGTGGTGCAACCAGCTCTGGAGCAGACGTGCTAATCGGATCGGTCTGCCTCACAGCCGCCGTGCTGAATGGAAAAGTCTACATCGACGGCGGTGAGGTGTCCTACTCAAACAGCTCCGAGACCGGAGGGGTCGAGTACGAGTACTCCGACTCACTCCTGTACATCGACATCACCAGCGACTTCTCCCCCAGCTCGGTAACAGTGGCGTCCATCGAGAAGCCGTCCGGAGTCCCAAACTTGGTCCAAGGGGGCTTGTGGGTTGACGAAGGTTCCGAAACGCTCTACACCGGCTTCGCTGGGTCCAGCTCTGGTCTTGGGGATGCGGCAGAGCAACCGCAAGGACTGTGGTCCTTCAAGCCCGGCTCCGATGACACCGACGGCACTTGGACTAATCTTAACGACACTACCGACACCTTTTTCACGACGGGCAAGCGGCCGTTCGGAGCTCCTGTCGCGAGCGGGAACGGCACCGCCTTTCTCCTCGGCGGCCTGGACGTCTTCGGCAAGTACCACGTCCCCGTCAGCGGGCTGCTCTCGTACAACTTCAGCACCCAGACCGTGGAAAACACCACCGTGTCCGCCTCCACCGATGGGTTCCTGCAGATGGGATCCATGCAGTACGTCCCCAACTTCGGGTCGGCGGGGATCCTGGTCGGCGCGGGGGGCAACCATGGGTACGTGAAAAGTTCAGGAGAGTGGGCCAGCAACTGGCAGGCCTTCGACACGGTGCAGGTGCTGGATATCGCCTCGGGGACATGGTACGACCAGGTCACCACCGGCAACGTCCCGCCCTTCCGAATGCAGTACTGTATGGCCGGCGCGGCATCGTCGAATCGCACCTACGAGATCCTGGTGTATGCCGGCTGGAACAACACCCTGGGCGAGTACTCGATCTCCTTCGACGCCGCCTACGTCCTCTCGCTGCCCTCCTTCAACTGGTTCAAGGCCGACTACGAGGCAGCGAGCCCCCGCCACGGCCTGACGTGCGAGCATATCGGCGGCGGACAGGTCCTCACCATTGGCGGGCTGGACACGTCCCAGAACGACGCCTCGAACCAGTACCGCGGCGTGTTCCACACCGAGGACACGTTCCCACAGGGCTTGGGCGTCTTTGACCTCTCCAGCATGTCGTTCGCCGACTCCTTCGAGGCCAACAGGACGACGTACGACTATGCCGATGCGCTGAGCACCTACTACAAGACCCGCGACCGCGTCTCCAGCTCCATGGGCGACTCGCTGCGGGCCGTCTTCTCGGTGGAGAATTTTACCACGTCCGCAACTGCCGTCTCGGGCTCGTCGTCGGGCTCTTCTGGTTCATCGGGCGGCTCGTCGTCGTCATCCTCGGACGGTGACTCTGGCTCCGGTACGGCATCCGGTTCGGGAACGGCTTCCAGCAACACGGGCGCCATCGCGGGAGGTGTGGTCGGTGGCATTGCCGGCGTCGCTCTTATCGGTGCGGCGGTATTCTTTCTCCTGCGGCGGCGCAGAGGGGGCCAGTATGGTTCCGTGGCCCAAGGAAACCACAAAGGAGGGGCCAGTGATGACAGTGATGGGAAGGCCTACCAGCTCTCGGATGGGTCGGAGCCTTACGTACAGCGATTCCAGGTGGCTGGCGACCCCGAGGCTGCTGAAGTGCCGGGCAGTAAGCCACCGGGGTATGTGGGTGCGCGGGCAGAGTTGGCGTAATATGGGGGTCTTGATTCCCCGCTGTCTACATAGTCGTTGGTAGCTCTATGAGACAGATGTAAATTAATAATGTCTGATGTCGACAGCCCCGGCCGGACATAGTCGGTGGGCAGGCCAGCGGGTTGAAAACAGAACGTGGGATGAAGAGATTCAAACGCGAATGTGAATGCTGAAAGGGCAGACGACAGTCCAGTGGGGTCTAGTCTTCCGGTGCTACTCGTAGCGTCTGCAGTACGTGCCTCCGCAATCCAGTGAGGCCTCGAAGCAATGCGGGCTGAAGTGTCATACCTCGATCTGATGAGGTATTGTCGAGGATATCTCCATAAGTGATTAAGGCGTAGTTATCTTTTGGTAAACGATACGGAAGGTCGAAACTGTTGTGTATCTGTCAAAGTGTGTAGAAGAAGGATGGAAGCTGCAGCTGCAGGCGGATGGCCTACGCGCTCATCTCATCCATCTAATCTAATCAGCCACTCTCACTCTAATGCAGTACTAGTATAGATGGATTAACATTGGGACGAACGCATCGAGGAGGGAACGGACCCACCGATGAGGTAGGGTATCAAGAGGTTGCTTTTGCTGCTGCTACAACGGCAACTAATAATGTATGTAGCCCGGTTCGAACATATCATGTTCGGACAATACCGAAGACAGGGGCCTTGTCAGATGAAATCAACATCCAAAGCCCACAGGCTCAGGTTGATAAACAAGAGGATCATTATAGTGTTGAACAGGAGCATGAGGAAACGATAGTTGAAGACAAACCTGGCTATCAAGCCTTTGGTTCGAATGGTGCCGATTTACGGATATCTCTACATTGGATGAAAGAGTGGTATGGTTGGAGTTAGCCTTGCCGAGGACGCTCTTGTGGATATTTCCTATGGGAATGAAGAGAGTTGCTCAGCTGCGGTACTTGATTTTGATATGAGGACATTTCCAACAAAACTGTGGTGACATTTCCGATGTCATCATCATCGTCAAGGTTAATGAGGACATTGTTGCAGTCGCGGAAATGCTGGCCACTGACAACGATGTCGTTCGAGAAACGGGGATCTATAGATATCATTGTCAAGATTGGTATCGTTTGACTATATCCATCATGGCTCGATTGTTAGTGGTCAGAAGATGGGATATGGATGAATAGACTGCAGCATGAGTAGAGAGAGCCACAAAAGTCTTTCTAATCAGCATTCACCTATTGCTCCTGTGACTTAATTATTAGTGATAGGTATGCTGGTGACTACTGTTACATTTAATCTACGGGTCATAGTCTATAGTGAATAGTGGTAGGTATTATCAAAATCATACTTAAACGCTTAGAGAGCAACTCCAACCTCTCCCTCTCCTCAATCCTACCCACCCACGCTCTCGACTGCACACCATCAGAGTCAACTTGATCAAGCCTAACACAACAAGCCCAATCTTCCACTACTTGGTACCCACCCTCTGAAGTAAGTTGAAACATATGAGCCCTCCAGACGCGGTGGCCAATATTGTGGCCGATCTGTTACCCATGTCCTCCCCCACCTGGACAAGTTTGAGCTGATAGAAACAGAATGAACCCTTTTCATCTCATCTTGATGGTCCTCCTGGGCCTTCTTGCTCCGTCCATGGCTGGTGCCCACACTGGCAACACCGACCTGGACCACAACGGCGACCGTACCTCGAGCAAGGTCCCTCGGGCTCTTGAGGGCATGCTTCTTGATTACGAGATCCAGTGCGACTCAGACCCAGATACGACAGAGCCTCCACCCGGATTCAAACAGGGGAAGGTCCTTTCCAACAAGTTCTGCCGAGACTGGTGGGAGTGCAACTCCGAGGGTGAGGAACCCCCATACAACTATTACCCCTATATGGCATAGCACCTTGATAGCTGACTGCATAGCTTGTAGGAAAGAAGAGACAGAAGCAGGAAGTCCCGAAGGATTGGAAGCCAAAGGGCCAGTCCTCGGCCAAGGGAAATGTGAAGTGGTTAGTCTGCACCCGCTGCCACCTATATTCAAATGAGAGCTGACCAACTATGGCACACAGGTGCAAGGATCATTGCGAATGTGTCCTAATCGACAAGCCTGCAGAGCATACTTCTTGGAACTAGTTCGTGTTCCATCTAACGGCTCCCTCCTCACCTATAATATTAATATTTACTAACGCATTATGTAGTGGATGCGTTGATCCCTACGGCGGCTATGTCTCGGGCAGCTACGGCAGTGTTGCTCGAGATGCGGACTCGACCGGACCTGCTCGGAGTGATGATGGTCTGGTGATGGAGCCTTTTGACGGCCCGCCTCGGAAGGACTGAGCTGGATGAATGGGGATGAGTTTGACTTTGTCTGGTAGCATAGGAAGGGGCTGGCTTTTACAGAACAAGGCCCTCCCACGCCAGCAGACCCGTCACTTATAGTAAAGAATGCATACTTATGAATTGCTGTTTTGCCCCTTAACTTAAGTTTTGATCTGTTTCTGGGGTCTAGCTGAAGTCAAGATTCATTTAACCGATGATATTTGTGAGCCTTGGGCAAATAAGGGATTCTAAGTTGAAACTGGTATATATTCCAATTATTTATTATAATCAGAGTTTTCTTTAAGGATAGCATATCCATGCTTTTAACATTGTAACCAACAGCGATGCTGATTCTGTTGAATTTATAGTTCCAATGTCTTGTTGTACTCGACGGTCTAGACTAATACAGTTGTTCCTTTCACCTCCGCATTCTAATCGTGCCTATTTGTAATGGCACGCAGGAATGACCAAATTGCAGATTGGCAGGACGTTCTGGCAGCAATTCAAAGTCAAATTGCAAAACTATACAGGCCATGAGAACCTTTAGCTCGGCGGCGGCAAAGACACGTCCTGGACAGGCGGTTCGTCCGTGACCAAACCCTAGCCAAGTGGTTGTGGTCGTCGCCCAGTCTTACTGCACTCACTTTGCATGGATAGCGTCTTTGTCTGCCAGAGAACCGCAATTTTCCAAGTCTGAGAAACGTGAGAGCTAGAACTCGCCAGGGCTGGCATAAATCTCTGGGTCGTGGTGAACGCTTTACGCTGGCACGGCCGTGTTTGATCCGTGAAGCTGATAGCATTCATTAGGAGTCGTGGTGCCATGCTTAGTAGTGACGACAGGTTGCACACCAATCATGACGAATGACTTGAGGCGGACGGTCTCCCGGAAGAACGAGTTGACCTTGACCATACTTGCTACTGCCTCGTATGTCCACCTTCCATGCTCGGACAACGCCGTCCGCACTTCCTCTTGGATCTTTTCCAACTCCTCTTCTTTGGGGGACGCTGGATCCAGCAGGGCAAGGGCGCAGACGATCGTCGATGTGCGGATCTGCGCGGATTTGGGAATCAGGCCGCGTAGAGCAATCGTCACCGGCTCGTTGAAATTCGGGTCTCTCGACTCTCTCTTCGTGGTTCATAACCCACGGCAAAAAGTCCTGCGGCTCGGGTCCCACATCCTTCCTACTCTTCCGCTCGTCGTAGTCGCAAAGCCGCTGCTTGACTACAGGCTCGACAATCCGCAGCCACTCCTTCATGAGACGCTGGTTGCTGCGAAGGACCAGCGGCGCAACGACATTCTTGAGCACTGGGGAACGAATGCATCACGGCCGCCCCTGGGGTCACGGTCGCCGCCTACGCGATACTGATGCGAATGATCTCGGGGTTTATAATCTCAGGGTTTGTGCAGAGGTCGCCGACAAATACCCAGTTCATAACACGGCAACCAATTAAGCATATAATAATAAAAGCCAGTTTATTTAACAGGAGCAGAAGGTCGCTATAACTAGCAAGGAGGCCAGCACTATTATTTTCGCCGCCGCGGCCTTGACTCATATGATTGAAAATCAACGCGGTCAAGCTTCGGTTCCGCGACAACCATTAGGTGTACCTCTAAGCCACTGAGACCGTTTGGAAGGACAAGTATAGCAGGGTTATCGCGCCTGGATGTTGTGGCAATTCACGGTGAATTCACCGTCGGCTGGATCTGATAATAATAATTAATAGAATATTACGTTTTATCGAAGTTAACCTCGTCGACCAAGTGGAGCTCGCAGAACTTGAGCGGTGCTGCGACGCCTCATGCTATATGAACGTTGATTATAAGCAATGGGCGAATACCGACTAAGAGTATCTGACTGGTTTCCTATCTCCTCGTCTCTGCATAACTCATCTTTCAGTTTATATCGGCTGCATAACTATACTTTATATTAGGAACGAAACAGATAGCATGCATATGAGATTATGCGACTCCAGGGACATCAATTTACTGCCTCGCTAATTACTAGAAATCAGGATGTCTTATTTAAGCTAGCAGACCGTCTATGAGCTTTGCTGGATGCGGGCGGCTGTGCCATAGGCTGCAGAACGAGGGACTCGCCGTCATCCTTATCACCCTCGTTATCCTTGTTGGGTCGCTTGTTGCGCTTATGTTTGCCTACCCCGGTCCTCTTTATAGTAGAGGTATAGATTGGGTCTTGCTGGACCGCTATGAACAGTTCCTTAATGCTTTAGCCTGTTTGAACTACAAGGTTACTGTTAATCCACGTATGGAAAGCCGGCCAATTGTCCATGATCCCTGGTTTAGCATAGAAAATATGGTATTTTAGGGAGTAGTAATCCTTCCCATTCCTTGTCACGCCTGGTATTTGCCTTCCGTAGACGCACTCGTGTTTAAGGAGCGGTTGTGCATTTCGCCATTGCTTAAATACGGCGGAATAATAGGCGCCGAATGCTTCGATCCCATCCCACAAGGTCCACGGTCGTTCCTCATCCTTGCGGTTCGTCCAGTCATTGCAGTATATGCACCAGGTCAGATTGTCCACTTTGAAGACGACGCGCATTAAGGCAATTCCCCTCGCGACAGTCGAGCCTCTAACTTTCCGGCCGCAGTTTAATAATTAATGGTTTTCCTAGGCTTATTAATATTCCGTATATTGACCACTGCCTAGTATTTTACCTTTAAATCCTTAGGCCGCATAAGGCTAAGTTAGTTAAAGTACTAAGCATATTTAATATAAATCTTATGCTATTTAAATGCAAATCAGTCCTAGGATTAAGTTACTTTATAATTTTCCAAAAGAGTTGGTTAGAAAACGTCGAGAAGTCTAGGGTAACTCTCTCCGGTCGGAACTTTGAGCTCGATTTTCTCGGCCCACACCGGCCCTGACGCAGGCTGCCGCACACCATCTGAGAGCTCTCAGCAAGCCCTATCCAACGGTAGTACTCGCGTCCGGATTGGTGCAGTATCGGGAGAGTTGGTCAGAAAGTTTCGCAACTTGGAAATTGACCAGCACGATGTCAGTGTGAATCATTGCATTTTTAAAATGAAAATCGACTTAAGAACGGATATCGCCGCCACGCCCGCCACGGTGGCCGCACGGCTACAAGACATATACCATCCGACAGCTCTTAATGAGCTCTATCGAATGGTATATGTCTCGTCCGTGTCGGGTGGGAACTGCAGGTGCTGCGGTGGAAAACGTGCCCAGGTCTAGGGTAACTCCTTCGAAGTCTAGGGTAACTCTCCAAAAAAGATAGGGTAACTCTCTCCAGATGAGACTCGCACACGCAAATTTTGGTGTGGCGGCGCTCATCCCAGGATATCTCCGCCGGCGTCGCGGTGCACGACAGGTGGCATATACCATGCGGACGGCCTCGACGAGCTCTATCCGATGGTATACGTCTCGTCTTGGTTGCATGAGATCTGGGCGTGCGGTGGCGGAAAACGTGCCGAGGTCTAGGGTAACTCCTTCAAGTCTAGGGTAACTCTCTCCCGATG